>CM067370.1:27740422-28340422 GCA_034401795.1 Chaetoderma sp. LZ-2023a | reverse complement strand
CCAAAGTTACCAGTTTTCGTGATATAGTAGACAGGCGATATATAGGTATTTACTCAACTTAGCCATTTACTCGTTTGGGGATTGATAATGGGGAATCAGAAATGCTTGAGAACGACAAACATTTGAAATTTTATCCTCTTCCACTATCGTCAAACATGTCAAAGTTACTTTTAAAAGGACTAATAACTAAACTCTAAATGATTAAATCACCTCCGTTGCTCCGTCTGACGCAAAGTATTCGTCATCAGAAATAGTTTCTTCCTCGTCTGGCGCATCATGCAGCTCAAGATTAAATACCCCGGCCATCTGGATAAAACTTTTACAATATTCTGATTTATTGAAACGGGAAGACAAAAGTTCACGAAAACATGACAGAAGGCGACGACAACGATCGCTTGTATTCTTCTTCTTGTTATGTAAATTCCGCCTCTCGGATTTTCAGTGTATGATTCCGCCAAGATTCAAGATTCACGATTCAAGATTATTTATTCAATAATTCCAAGATAAACGTATTCACGGATCATACCATGTTGTCCGCCTAAGGCAGTACCTATTCATGAATCATACCACGTTGTCTGCCTAAGGTAGTGCCTATTATACTTATTTAGACCCAAATACATTCATGGCCTTTATCGTGTTCAGTGCCCATTCTTGGAGATAGACAAACAAAGCATCACTCGGGGACATAATTTTAAACTCACTAAGAGCCGAAGTAACAAACTAATTAGGCAGAACTTTTTTGCAAACCGAATTACGAATAGTTGGAATAGCTTACCAAATGAAGTAGTTAGTTCCGTAAGCCTAAATATCCTAAAAAATAAACTGGATTCATTTTGGTCAGATTTTTTTGTATACACAAGAGCCAGTACACAATCATTATCTTTCCTTTACCTCGAAACAAATTAACTAAGCAATTAGCATAATGTAGTCGCCATCTATCTACAGGCATTTTGCCTATAAGGGTAGTATATGATAAGTATAAGTATAAGTATTCACGAATCATGTCAGGTTGTCCGCCTAAGGCAGTGCCTGTCGATTTCAAGCAAAGAATGCCTCCCGCAACCAATAATATCAAATAATGATCTGCCAGCTTATAACCAGACCGAGTCACAACAGGCATCCACCTACATGTATATATCATTCTTGCTGCGATACCAGCATACAGCAGAGCGACGACTAACTAATGACCCTGTAAACTGTTGGAACTTGTCCATAAACTGACCGGCTAAAGTACTTTCGAAATCCGTGGGAGTTTTAGAATCTGCCTTTTATACTTCACCAGTTTAGTTAGTGACCCGGGCATCACATCAACACGAGACTTGCCCAGATCCGCGAGACCGTTGGTATGTTGGTGAGACTGGTTAAGAGATGGCGAGACTGGCTGAGAGAAGGACGAGTAGGAAATAGAAATTCATTTCTGACCAAACCTGACATTTAGAATTGACTTGCTAAAGATTGATGGATAGGCTAATAACATTTCACGGACGGGGTAACTTACGCCTAGCATAACTGCCTGCGATTGTGGTGGTGTGGGTGGTAGAAGTAGTGCTTTTCATTTTAATATTATTAAATCAATAACGCAAGTGTGATTAAAGAAAACTATTACAAGCTGCAGATGACGAAGACAAAGACATCATTAATTTTAATTTTACATTTTTTAATATATATATATAATTTTTTTTTTATACATGGTACAGTAGCAGATGAAACAGGTGAAAGCATATTTTCAATTTTTTTACGACTGGAATGGCAGACTAATTCCAATAGTAAATTTTCAAAAATAGTATTTCTGAAAATGTAGCACTGGAATGCCTCTCATTTGGCCTAATAGTCATTTCTTTTCACGCACTTTGGTTAATTAAACAGATGAAAACAATTTTCCAAGTGGAGTGCCAGACATTTCAGTAGTAAATTATCAAAGACTATGAAAGGAACTTTATCTTTATCAATGAGAACATTCTGAATAAAAGGGTGTGTCCCGACCATGTTTTCTACACTTTCCACTTGATAGGAAAGTTGGCATTGTTCATTCCCATTGGCCTTTCTTTCTTATTTTCACGGTATTTCATGTCATGTACTTGTCTAGGATTCCTCGGATTGTCTACACAATTAGAATCATTAATTAAATCTGTATATAATGCATTTGCTCGTACAGACTTGACATTTGTCTTAATTTTATCAATAATGCATGGTTTTGTCATCAAATCTTTTTTAGCTTTCTCGTTTTGGGATTTGCCGTGTGGTATTGCACCTGGAGAGTTCCCTCTGTATTCATAACATGCGATGTGCGTAGCATTAAGATCTTTGTGTTCGACCCAGGTTAACCGTTCTTCATACTGCTTGCTGACTTTATGTTTGGCATAATATCTACACACAATTACAATCAAATCCGGCTGTGGCTCTAGTTCAATGAAAATGGTGTTTTTGTCTCACTGCCGTTCAAAGCAAAATAGCCCGTTCCTGCACAATACCGTCTTTAGTTTCTGATCTGGCTTTGAGATAAAGAAGGCTTTGGACGAGGGACCCAATATCCATGCCCCACAATCATCCCAAAACTGGCTCTGTAATCCTTCACGATGCCGCTTAATATTGTTGTTGTTGTTAACATAAAAATACACATTATCTTTCACTCCTCTTGAAATGCTCCGAATTGTCACAGTCTCTGTATCTAGAACATCCTTCACTACCTTATCCACATCTAAAAACTTGCACTTATTTAGCCCTGGAGGTAGATCAAGATCATCGAATGCTATGAGGAGTTGATCACAATCCATTGTGATCTCTTGGTTAACCTGTGTTATACGCGAATTGCTGTTATCATGAATGGGTGAATCATTGAGATCATTCGATGTTATCACGATGTCCGAGGGTCTGTCATGGTCCATAACATCCTCCAATGAACTAAAGCTGTTTGAGCTTGGCACTGTCGTGGGACTGCCCATAAGGATACTGGTACAAAGCTGTTGAGCTGTAGACGCGACTGTTGCTCTGTCTGGAGATTCAATGGACAAATCAGTGACTAGATCTTTAGCTGTCTGTGAAACATCATAGATGACGTTCATCTCTCAGCCAAACTATAATAATAATAATAATAATAATAATAATAATAATAATAATAATAATAATAATAATAATAATAATAATAATAACAAGTACACATAGTGATGCAAGGCATCAAGGGTAAATAGTGTGCCCGGAGGTTATTATAATTCTAAGAATAAACTCAACTGTTTCATGAAAAAATGAGGTTATATAAAGGCATACAAGCCACTTATGACAAAAATATATGCGGACAATAAACACAAAAGAAGGAATATTTCTTGCAAAAAGATATGGGCAGTATTAGCGATGGGCTAGGAAAAGCAGCTTATATTTTTGGTCAGTCCAACAATTTATCCATCCATCCTTTTTCTCCAGGCCAAACTCCTTAACAGAGAGAGGAACAGACAAAATTAAGAGCAGCCAGTGATGAGAAAATTGCACAACTGCATCAACAGAGCATAACAGATCAAATGTGGGTCATTAGGTATCAACAACTTGTAAAGATAAAGAAATCAACATAACTGGCAACGCAGTCAATAGAGAATCAGCGCAAGAAGCAGTACAGACCCTGACACCCATTCAAACATATTAAAGAAAAACTGTAAAGAATATTTTAAACCTAAATCTTGATACCTTCTTAAACAGACGTGAAGAGCTTATTACCCGGAAATATATTGGTGAAATATAAACTGCAATGCTAGTAAAATGCACAAAGCAAGTATATTTTTGATGCAATACAGGACCCCGATCGGTACCGACAGATAACCTTTTCAACAAAGTTAAGTGGCCAGGATAGAACCAATATCGTGAACCTAGTTTTCTCCAATGAAAATGATATAGTAGAAAGCATTCTGACTGAAGACCCAGTGGGAAACAGCCACGACATCGTGATCTGTTTCATTTAGCTATCATATCTATGTCACCTATTAAACGATATCTTTACTGGAAACAGTGACAAACTATTAAATCAAATATTTTTGCTCGACAAAAAGGCCAAAATCGGCCTCAACCGATGTAATGATGACGATCTTGTTGGCCATATGTACAAATGTTAGGGTATTAGCCTGATAAGTCAGGTTCCACCAGTACACACGGCTAATAATATGGGCTATATAGAAATAGTTTCACATTACTATAATACATATTTGGTGGTAGAAGTATTACAATATTTCTCACAGCACGAGAACATAGTGAATTCTACATGGCCTTATGTTCGAAAACTGGCTACAAGGCATGTAGAGATATTCTGGTACCGAATATAGTACATTATTGGAATTTGACAATGGTGTGCCACTACTAAATTGCATATGACGAAATTAATGTATAGTAAACATTTTTTAAACCTTTGATACTTTATTAGCGTATATACGTGTCTAACCATATGGGTGAACTTCTGGGGTCGAACCTATTGCAAACGGTGTGGTACAGAAAATCATTGATCTGACAGAATTTGCGCCACTTTTCGGTATGGAATTGTGTACTATGAAATTACATTCCTGTAGAATTTGTTTTAAATTCGGAATCCAACTAGCATATTTCCTATAAGTATTTGTGGGTGAAATTCTGGGGGTGAACGTATTGCAATGAAAACCATGAATTATCCTATGTTTGAGCTTATTTACGTTATGAATTTTTTTTATATCACTACATCATAAGCTTATGCCTATACCTATCTAAACATATGGGTGATATTTTGGGCTGAACTCATTATGAGCGATATGTCAGACCATATTGACACCTACCTGAATGTGGTGAATGTGAACCAACCATATTACAATGGGGCCATATGGCGAATATGTAACTACATATTGCCAAATTACTTGATGGTAGAATCGTGCAAAAGCAGTAGTACATATTCAGTTATATACAGCTATATGTAAAAAAAAAAGATGATTACAAACCAAGAACTGAGATTCTAATATTGAATATAGTAAATTGTTGGCATTTGACAAACTGTCAGTGGCCACTAAATTGAATATTACAAAATTACTAAGTGGTAGAAATCTCAAGATTCATTAGCGTATTCATATCCATATCTAACCATATGGCTGAAATTATGTAGCCACACATATTGCAGACGGTAGGGTATTGAAAACCACAGATCTGCCGACATTGGAACAAATTTATGCGATGAAATCGCATACAACGAAAATACTTCACGTTCGAATTCTTTTAAATTCCCAATGTAACTAGCATATTCAAACTTATATACGTCTATGTGAGTGAAGTTCTGGAACCGACCATATTACGGAAAGTAGGGCACCGAAATCACGAATACACCATCATTTAAGCTAAATTTTGCGTATTAAAATTACTTCATCCAGAATTTGTTAGATTCGGAATATAACTAGCATATTAAAGCTCAAGTCTATGTGGGGTAAATTATGGGGCTGAACATACTACAGACAATAGGGCACTGAAAACTGTGGTGGTTTATTAATACAATGAACCTTTCCAGTTTAGCTATGCCCTGCCCATCTCTTGCTAAACTCCACCCATACCACTCTCGAGTTGGGATCGATGGAATTCTGAACTACTAGACGATAAATTTCCAAGAAAACTATACATGTAAGCCGTGGAATATTTTGACACTAAATTCACTGGGTCCTGTTGCTGCCTATGGCATCAACAGCGACCAGTCAAATTACTTTCAAAATATTCAACAGCATTTTTATTAAATAACAAAAACATATAATTCGTACAACGTGTCAGATTATTAAGCATTTAAGATGGAATAAATCGAGTCAGTCATGACGTCATTATTATGACGCTATCCTATGCGTCACTTAATTAATTACGACATCATATGATGTAATATGATGGATAGACAACCTGAAAAGGCCCATTAGCAAGTGGTATTAATTACCCTCGCTCCGTCAGAGGATGAGTGTATTGTATTCGGGTCTATGTGCGTTCGGGATGGCAAGGGTCTACAATCTATGATTGGCCTTGTTAAAATATGTGACCTATAAATATGGGTGGTCTCTTAATACAAGTGGTCAATATTGTGTGGGCCATGCATTACCAACTGGTATTAGCCATGTGATGCTCAATTTGCTCATGACAATTTCAATAGAGAGGTCCATTTCTAGGTATGCCACGCGTATTTGTAGCTAAGCTCCACCCCTTTTTGCGTGTTGGAATCGATGTATATATAATATACGCTGAATAATGAATTCCCAGACTTCCAATTTCAAGGTAACTATACAGGTAAGCTGATGACTATTTTGAAACTAATTTGACTGGGTGCTAGTAAAGGTTTGCTGCCTCTGGCCACAACAACGCCAGGTCGAATTAGTTTCAAAATATTCAACACGATGTTGATTAAACAGTAAAGACATACAATTCATACACTTGGCGGACTATTCAATGTTTATGACCGAGATCGATACGCCATCCATTTACACATTTTGGATTGTGCATTAGCCTGTATATGAAGTAATTGATTATGATGTCATATCCTTCAGTTACAGATCAAACCCAGCCATTATCATAGAAAATGACTGTTGAATAAATAGCAAAGACATACAATTCGAACAGCGTCTAGTCAAATTGGTTTCGAAATATTCAACAGGTTACAGCATGTTGATTAAATAGTAAAGACGTGCAATTAACATACTTGACTGGCTATTCAATGTTCCTGTTGGAGCTAGATACGTCATTCATTACACATTTTGATTGTGATGTCCAGCTACATCTGACCTAAATAATTTTGATGTCATATACAGAAAAATCTATTATCATAGAAAGTGTCCTATGTCTAATTGCCGTCCAAGAGACCATTGTGGTTTTTCTTTTGCAATTTACTACTGGAATTATAGGATCGGTTATCCAACCAGTCATTCCAGTGGTAAACTTTCAAAACAAGTTCTCCGGCGAGTAGCTAATGCAAATGGACATTTCTCACGATCACCGCAAGAAGCCATTTGTGGTCAGTTTGATAGAGTGCTAAAGTGGACATGTAAGAGACGCCGCGAGTGGGCGTGTGCTTGAGTACTTTCATCTGCAGAAGGAATGATAAACATGTTTTGTACGCAGTCCTCCAGCAAAAGAAGAGTACTTATTTAGAGTAGTTATTTGGAGTTCCGTTGGCTGTTCATTAAAATAATTAAGTGGTCATCGCCGCGCAAACTCTATTACAGTCTGACCAGAACAAATAAGAGAATTCGCTATGAATCACGCGCATGAAGATAATAATTATGAGATATCCAGCAATCTAAAAATGGAGCCGTGTCTTTGCTCCGAGGATTTTTAGATCTCGTATCGATGGAGATCTCGCGAGACACAGCCCCACAATCCCCTGTGTGAAATGGCCGCGCCTATAGGCAATTCTAGACAGCAATAAATAGAAGCGTGCCAGCTGGAGCGGGCACGCAATAATAATAATAATAATAATAATAATAATAATAATAATAATAATAATAATAATAATAATAATAATAATAATAAACAAACTGACAGACACGTAATACTTAGAAAGATTTGAGATATAATATGCACTATTGGTCGGGCTATAAAATTAGAACGGGTGGATGTAGAGATATGCCGTTAACGGCATCGTATTCAGCAGCCTTTCTACTACAGGATATCAAAATTCCTTTGATAACTTATGAAAACTGACAGAGTTAGGAATACGATCTAAGTTGTTCCCCAATAAAAAAAACCGGCAACAAATTGCCTGACTTGTATTACTTAGCGTGATTTGAGATATAATATGCGCTCTGTTGGTCGGTCTATAAGATTTGAACGGGTGGACGTAGAGAGATGCCGTTAACAGCATCGTGTTCAGCAGCCTTTCTACTACAAGATATCAAAATACCTTTGATAGTTTATGAAAACTGATAGAGTTAGGAATACGATCTATGTTGTTCCCCAATAAAAAAAACGGCAACAAATTGCCTGACTTGTATTACTTAGCGTGATTTGAGATGGTGATAGATGTGGAAACTTTCAAATTTTTCTTGGTTCGTTGGCGGTGCGGAGATGGTAGTGGGGACGCGATTACAGGACTGGGTGTCTCACTGACCGTGGCCAAAGTTCTCTTAGCTGAAATTGGTGATTCTGGGCTTGCCACCTCTGCATATGTGCGCTTGGTTGAGAGTGGAGTGGATTCCTTGTGTATAGGCGTAGCATCAAACGTCACATATGCCGCAGACTCCCGCTGTAATAATAATAATAATAATAATAATAATAATAATAATAATAATAATAATAATAATAATAATAACTAGGTTAGAGGACTAACCTCACGGGTTTCAAGAAAAGGTTTTTGGTCAAAGGTGTCATTGAATGGTAAAAGGAATGTCACTGTGAACTATTTTTAATATCTGGTGAACCGGCTGTCCATATACATAATGAAAAAAGACCAAAAACCATAAAAATTATTAAACATGGACAAAAACCATAAAAATGAGAAAAACGAACAGAAATTGTCAAAAACAGCAGACAAAAGGTACTGGCAAAAATTATGAAAAATGGTAAAAAAACCACCAGAAAATTGCGAAAATCAGTCAAACAGGACCCAGCACTGTCAAAATGATGAAAAATTGTCAAAAAGCATCGCACGCACGCACGCACGCACGCACGCACGCACGCACGCACGCACGCACGCACGCACGCACGCACGCACGCACGCACGCACGTACACACACACACACACACACACACACACACCACCTCCCCTCCCCATCCCACCCCACAGCCACCCTGACCCTAAATCAATGCCGTCGGAATTTTTCAAAATAATAATGTCTATGTATTATTCTTGTTTGATATATACAAGATAAACATATTGACGGACAGAAATACAGACAGACAGACGTACTTACTTTGTCAGTGGTTGGTGTGGAATACTTTATCTCTTGACTCTTTGACTTAGGAGTGGATACTGTTGCCGCATATGACCGTTTGTGCAATGTTGGCGTTTTAACTGGCGTTGGTCCCGTTGTTGCTGGTAGCCGTATCACAGGGACAAAGTGGTCTGGTTTCCATACGGTAGCTGAGTGTGGTGAAATAGATGTCCACATAAGGCGGATTGGTGGTGTCCATGTTTTCAGTCGTGCGCAGAATGTCGTGTTCAATATCTGTATGCACTGGTCTGTTGGTCCATTCACTGAGGGATAAATTGACTGAATATCGCGCTTTACAACTGTTGCTGCTGCCAAGATGGTCCATGCTGATGAATAGGCACCATCTTTCGCACACTCGATAACTGCATCTGAGTAATCTGGTGAAATGAGATGAGTAATGGTGTGCTCCCATTTTTTCCTATAAAAGTCCTCATTTTCTACCATTTCGATACACGTACGAACACGGATCTCGGTTGCATGGCTTTCATCTCCACAAACAAGTAATGATAACAAATTAAACAGGCAATTACCGTCTGCCTTAACGGAGATTGGTGTTCCATCCTTGTTACATTGCCCAAGCAGGTTCTTGCTGACATCGTCACAAGTTAATCCACACGGTTCACTCCAGTATGGTATAAACTGTGCATTGTTTCGCAGTCATTCCAGTGGCAAACTTTCTAAACTATTTTTAAAATGTATCCAAAATGGAGGAATGTCCATTGATAAGATTATTTTTGAAAATTGGCCACTGGAATGACTGGCTCGAAAATTGAGCAAGTCATTCATGTGGTAAATTTTCGAAAATAGTTTTCTCTCGGAAAACCTGCACGGCAAACCCTTGCACATAATTTATACTTTTTTATTTCTATGAAAATAATGTTCACTCTCTCTCTCACACGCACGCACGCACGCACGCACGCACGCACGCACGCACGCACGCACGCACGCACGCACACACGGGGGCATAGAGCAATACTATCTTCCTCTTACGGGGCAAGGGTAACTACAGTACAGCTTATAAATAAGTTTCAAAAACAAAGAACAGAAACACATGTATCTTAGTTAGTGCAATCTTAAACATTATGTAAGAAATGTTCTTTGAATAATTTGAAACATAATTGGATTAGAAGACATTAGGCAGCAATGGCCTTCAATCAAATTAAGCTCAAAATATCGAACAGTACATTTTATTTTGGAAACATTTTAAAGTTATTTCTGAGCTGTACTGTATACAGGACAGATGTTGAATATTATGAATCTAGTTTTACTATATATGGCAGCAATATAAACTCAGTCAAATTAGTTTCAAAATAGTCTACAGAAATAGAATATTCCTTACATCATAAATAATTTGTAGTTTTTTTATCTGTATGGCTTAAAGGGTTAATGCTGTCTCATCATATCAAGCTCGCCAAAACAGCTTCTGCAAAGGTCTTGATGTATGTCGATTTGCTGAGCAAGTGAAGACTATTTTTGCAAATGTACCATGTACAGTGAATGACTGGCTTGATTACTGATCCAGTCATTCAAGTAATAAAGTTACAATGGCAAATGGACATTTTCTATGAGAAAATTTTTCATGAATAAATTTAGCGATTCAAGTTTTAAAAGAAAACAATGTGTGGCGAACAACAGCACCCAGTTACATTAGTTTCAAAATGTAATTTGCATATTTCTTCTGGTTGCGTTGGAATTGGCATGCTAGGATTACCATGTAAATATTGATTACTCAAAATGATTGATATAGACTAGTTAGTGATCGTTTATCTCACCGCTCGCTTTGATCACTGAGCACATATCATTTCAAAACTAGATTGCATATGCGTATCAAGAGATGAATGGGGAATAACTCACCGTTTATTGACCCCCAACTGTTTTGATAATAATTATAGTGATTGATCACATGCTCCGACAAAAGAAAGAATGCGGATGATTTGTCCCAGGTTAAGCTAATAAACCCATCCTTGCGACAGCAACCCAATTAAATTAACAGAATAATTTTTTTAAACTTTCCATCGGAATGACAGGTTCTAGAACCGAGTCAAAATCGCTTATAATTTTGTTCTACAAATGAGTTTTTACATTATTCAGTATGTAATGAATTAATGATTGAATCTGCATGTCTCAGTGATGCAAGTAATGCACGGAAATTACTGTCGCGCTCGTTCATTCATCAATCGAATGCCGATTATAATTACAAAAAGGGCCTACAATTAACCATTTTTGGATGACTACGGGTATTTGATCTTACTGAGTGGAATTCTAACGGGAACCATTTTAGTAGTCAATTACATAAATTAGGCATTACGTCAATTTACCATTAATACTAAATAGGCTGTATTAGGGAGAGGAAGCGTGCCAGAGTGACGAAAGAAAAAGAGTGCTATGTCTAGGAACACCGATTATCCAGGTAGAAATTAATAATAATAATAATAATAATAATAATAATAATAATAATAATAAGAAGAAGAATACTTACGAATTCCATGTCGGGGAGTAGAAATAGTTCCGAAACTTGTAAATTTATATTTGATACAAATTAAGAAGTAAACGCACATGACACTTGTTCACAAACTCGGTAAGATATAATATTGAAATTTGCAATACATTACAAGATACGTAGGCTAATACATGATATATATTAACGCACAATTTATAGAACTTTATAAATATGATTGAAATATTGTTGACGCTGGAACAGATAAGATCATCGCATATTACAGAATTTCAAAAACTGATGAATGTGGGCACAGTTTGACTTACTTTTATACCTGGTTTTGTATGGACGTACAGGTACGGCTTCCTCCAACCCCACCCCATGACCAGAATCAGATTTTCATGGCTTGGCGAGTTCAGTGTTGGGATTGTATCACCTAGAACAATATAAGCATATGTAGGGTCGCTAGATCAATGATCGGTAATGTACAAATCTCGTTAATCTCTAACACCTTGACAATAGCTAGGCTTACATAAGATTATATGTAGGACTATTCAGCCATCAACAATGTTAAATCACGCTTAATTATAATACATAGGCAATGGCGCATTGGCTCGGTTGGTAAAACCATTGTGTCGCACATGCTTGGAATTCCAATCCAAAAAGAGCCGGTTTCAATCCCGCGTTCAGGCATGTGATCAAAAAAAAAATCTGTGCCATTCCATATACGTCATTCACATGACACTTCCTTCGGAGGACCCGTCGTGTGTGGTGTCTGTGCCATGGGGGATGGAAAAGAACTCACGCTCAGTGTTGCTGAGTGTCAGGCCATGTATTGGGAGCTCAGTCGTGAATACGCTCTGATAGTGTAAATGGTAGATGTCGGATGTCAGCCCTGTCATCAGTGTATCCAAGGTGCCATAACTGAAGCCTGTAAGACGCCTATCTAAAAAGGCACAGATACAGATACAAAAGTACAGATGTGAGCAGACTGGACTTCACTGTGCGGCATAGTTGACAGCCTGCCCTAACCAACCTACGTCACAGCTGTCAGCGACGCTGTCGGTGGCTCCCTGGTTCACTATCTAGACTGTCTGTAAATACATACAAATAATTGTAGAAACACCCCAAGGGGTGCGGATATGTGACCAGGAACCTCACTGAGCAGTGACGCTGTCAGGCTGGTCGGTGCTCCTATATACAGGAGGGAATTACGAAATACAATACAATAGGCTTGATTGAAAATATAACAAACATTAATCAAGCTCGGAACTCGAAAATTATTATTAAATATTAATTATTATTATTTATTATTATTATTATTATTATTATTATTATTATTATTATTATTATTTTTATTATTATTATCCGACAAATAGTTTTGCATTGTCAGATCATTGCCAGTTGATTGAGTTGAATTATTCCACACAGACATCCACGCAGCCCATTGGTCCATTGAAACAGTTAGTCCATGCCTAGCTCTACAACACCACGTCTAGACCGTCTACTAGCCGATTGGCCTCCGAAATGGGGTCTGTGTAACAGTCTATCCATATGCCTTAGAGTGACTGTCACAGGAATAGAAGATTATTTAATGTAGCTGTTATATTCAGCGCATGCTAGCATCTACGCACCAACAAGTTTCTATTATAAGTTAATATTACATGTAGATGACATAACTATTACAATTCGGCCCAGTTCCATCAATTTTAGGGTTGGTTTTGTCAATTTCAGCATTGGTCTCACCATCTCTTGGCCGGTCTCGCCAACATTCTAACGGTCTCACGAATCTGGGCCAGTCTTGCCTTGACGTGCTAGCAGTTAGTGACCCGGGTGTAGCACCTCAGCAGGGGGAGGAAACGACAACGATAGAAAAGTTGGACATGTGAATGGAGCTGACCAGCAACCAAGAATAAGTGTACTTGGAACATAATCTGGTGAGTTTACAAATTGGTGGCAGTGGTGGGATTTAAGTAACGAGATGATGTAATATGAAATTTGCGTGAAATTGTAAAATTGCATGAATTCCGTGCTGATATAGCCATGGTAACTGAGTCGAACATTGACATTGGTAGGTGAAATTTTCGCTGACTGAATGTTCCAACAGTTTACAATAGTATAGACATTTTCCCCCTAATTTATAATGACATTAGTTTTCGCAAAACTTCTTCTGGTCTTGTATTGTATTTTGTAGCTCCCATCTATCAGGCTGCACACCCCTCAGGCCAACCTTTTTCTGGAGTAGATTTTCGCTGGCCTGATTGTTCCAACAGTTTTTGCATTTAATGATTTGTAAATAATATGTTTAAATATGTATTCACTGCAGACTCTCGTGCAAATAATTTTCAAAAATATGAGCGGCCAGATTTTCCTATATAATATATTGTAACCCGTGGTGCAACTTGTGATTCGTTAAAGACAGAAGCACTTGCTTACTTAAGAAATAATACTGTTATCAACGATAAGTTAAATGTTAAAGTCTGTGTTGGTATAAATGATCTACTTACTAACAAAAAGTAAAATTTTGGTTCCGGAAAAATTCTATCAAATATTCCGGTTGATGAAGTGTGTAGTAAGTTGCGTCAGTTTAAGACAGCAGTGAAGTCATTAAGACCAAACACTTTTTGGATTACCATACCACCATGTCCGTTATCAGCCTTCGCTGATTTTAAAATAGTGTCGAGGAAACTGAAGTGTAGTAGTTTGTCGGTGGCCACAGCAGCAGCGTTCCAAGAAAATCTCAGTAGGGATTTGGCACAAGTAAATGTTTAGCCTTTGACCATTGACTGTGCAGTGGCACGGAGAGATAATTCATAAACACATTAAGGGAGTGGGTCGTAAAAGGAAGCAAAAGACCATGACTTTGTATCATTTTTTGCGATTGTATGATGGACTCCATGCCAAGTCGCACATAAAACATAAGTGGTTTTGGTCCACGATCGTAGCTTTTAAAGCTGAAGAGAGCATTCAAGAGAAGAAAGCCTCTTCAAGCACTTCGGCGGATGATTATTCAGATTTATTTTCTGATTCCGAATCAGAACCAGAGTACACATGCTGGAAGAGGCAGAAAACAGCATCATAATATAAGGACTTTAAGTCATTCATTGTTTTATGTATGTTTCATGATTAATACTATTTGTAGTATTTATGAAAATTATGAATAAAACATTGTGAAAGTAGTTGTCTTTTTTGTAACTCATGTAACTTATAATTATCTGTAATATCACTGTTTGAGTGGTAGGTGAACTGCTCGCTGGCTAGTCAAACAGTGTTCCCTATTTGTAACTCATGTAACTTATAATTATATGTAATATCACTGTTTGAGTGGCAGGTGAACTATTTTCAAACACGCTTAGGCAATGCTGCTTTCGTCATAGAAAGAGAGTTGGACAAGAAAACCAAGGAAACTAAATATGGTAAAGTTGTGGAGGCGTTTACGCAAGCGTATTCCTCACCAGCATTAGTGGAAGCTTTTCGCCCCCAATTATCATTAAGGAGCAGACATGAAAACGAAGATTTAGCTGTATATGTTGGTGAATTAAGGTGATTGGCATGCCGCGCATACCCAAAATACATATGGTGTAAGGAACTCCTAGATGACGATGTTTTGACACAATTTTTAGTGGGTACCAGGAGGATTGGTGAAAAGGTGCGCCATAAATACCCAAAGTCAGTGGATGAAGCACGGGATTCAGCTGCAAGGTTGGAATGTAGATGGGAGGCTGAGAATAAGTTAGCTACAGTTCCTGTGAATGCTATTCAAGAACAAAATGTAAAAACCCCACCTACAGAAATAGGACATAGGTCAGAAATAGAGGATATGCAACATGAAATTGAAGAATTAAAAAACTATGTTGCAAGTTTATCGGGGTGAGGTGCTCGTAGTGGAAGAACGAGGGGGAATTGCTTTAACTGCGGAATCACAGGGCATTTTGCCCGGGACTATTACAGAGCAAGAAAGCCACCATCTCGTGGGTCAGGACAGAAAGGACAGAGAGATAGCCGCACAGGATTCACATTTGGTAGGAGTTACCAAATGTCATCGCCATCATTAAATGAATAGTGGCTGACACTGTACTCGAATTGCCAGCCATGGAGTCATCACAGGCTACTGGAATGTCAAATATTTGCGAAATTCAGATTGAAGGATGTGACACCAAAGCACTTAGTATCTGTCTGATTAGTGATCGTTTCCGACGTGAAAATAAAATTTTGAAAAGGAAACGTCTGAATACGTCAATTTCGGTATCTGGTACGTCAGTCAACAATGAACCTGTAATGTTAAAATGTGTATTGGACCTAAATATCAGAATTGGGTCCATTGATATGGCATTTCGGTTTTTTGTGACGGATATGGCTAACCCAGTGATATGAGAGTGGGATTTTTTTAGGCAGTCCGGCCTGAAAGTAGATAGTAAAAAGGACTTTTGGAAAATGGGGAGGAAAAGATTCGCATGGTCCCTAGTTGAGTTTGCTCGGCATTACTGAAAAAGACACAGATAGTACCTGCCAGGACAGAGGTCACAGTTAGTGCAAAATTGGAGGCAGAAAATCATATGAGTTAGTTCTTGATGGTTTTCCAGGAGTTTTAGAGCCAGTCGAGGTTTATCGGCAAGACAAAGGCCTTTTAATTGCCAGAACTGCAGGCACTGTGCAGAGTGGACTCACACTTGTGCGTATTGTAAATGTTACAGAATCTCTGGTGGAATTACATGAGGATACACCTCTTGGAATTTTCTATGCCGCCACCCCACATGGAGAGAAAGTTGCTAGCGTGGGTGTGTATGAATTTATAGATGAGATAATTGTGGATTATGGAACCAGAGAGTGTGCACATCCATGCATTGACTTGGAATGTTCAGTGTTGGATTATTCACAGAAGTTGAAGCCCAGAAATATACTCACAAGATTCAGTGATGTGTTTGCTCAAACGCCATCAGATTTGGGTAGAACAACTCTCGCAAAACATGTGATAGGGACAGGAGATGCGCGGCCAGTTAAACAATTGAATTATCGAATGCTGGTTCATTTGCGTGCTGAGGTAGATAGGAACACAAATGAAATGTTAGAGGATGGAATAATTGAGCAGAGTAAAAGTCTTTGGAGTTCGCCAGTGGTACTAGTTTGAAAAAAAGATGGAAGTGTGCACTTCTGTGTCGATTTCCGAAAATTAAATTCTGTGACTCACAAGGACGTCTACAGTTTTCCAAGGAGCGACACATGTTTAGATGCCCTCAGTGAAGCTAAAATTTTCAGTACATTGGATTGTGCCTCCGGTTACTGGCAGGTAGAAGTGGACGAGAGAGATCGTGAAAAACCAGCATTTTCGACAGGTAGTAACCTGTACCATTTTAAAGTTATGCCTTTCGTCTTGACTAAGGCTCCTGCTACATTCCAGAGGTTGATGGATTTGGTGTTATCTGGTTTACACTGGAGTGCGTGTCTCATGTACATTGATGATATAATACTGTTTACACAAACTGTGGAGACTCACTTGAAATTACTAGAAGATGCATTCACACGACTGAGAAATGCTGGTTTAAAACTTCAACCTAAAAAGTGCCAATTATTCCATGATACGGTAACATTTCTTGGTCACAAAGTGTCAAAAGATGGGAGAACACCAGATCCATGGAATATTGAGAAAATACAAAATTTTCAAAGGCCAACATCGATGAAGGAGACTAAGCGTTTTGTATCTCTAGCATCTTACTATCGTCGCTTTGTTCCAGATTTTGCAAATGTTGCGGAACCATTGTTGGAGTTGACTAGAAAAGACACAGATTTTGCTTGGAATGACAAATGTGAGTTAGCTTTTACAACATTGCAACAAGCGTTAATCTCATCCAATTTTAGCTTTCCCAGATTAAAAAAAAATCATTTACGTTAATCACAGATGCATCCAATGTTTCGGTCGGTGCGATACTATCTCAGGTCCAGGAAGGTGAAGAATGAGTAATTGCTTATGCCAGTGCTACATTAAAGAAATCAGAGAGGAATTGGAGCACATATGACAAAGAGTTCTTGGCAGTTGTATGGGCTGTTAGAAATTTTCGACCATATCTCTATGGAAAGAAGTTCCAAATTTTAACCGACCACAAGCCATTGTTGATCCGAGAAAGACCCTAGGGCACTATGATTTTGATACTGTCTACATGTAGGGTGAGGAGAATGTGAATGCGGATTGCCTCTCCGACTGCCAATACCTGTGCCTGAAGGAATAGAGGATAATATGTATGTTGCTGAGACAGATGTTGTGCTTTGTGATGAGAAAAGTCAAGCCATTAGTGCAGATGCAGATTAGATTTTGTGGTGTGTTAAAATGTAATCAAGATGAAATCTGATTGTATCAAAGAAAGCTGTGATCTTGAGAGGAGTAAATGGGAAGTCATGCGATTGTGGCATCAGAAAGATAGCTTGATTGTTCAGGATGATATACTATATAGGAAGTTTGCAGCTAGAGATGGTAGAAGTTGCTCACAAACAGTTGCTCCAAAGAGCTTAATTGCATTCGTCATCAAGGAAAGTAATTGTAGAATTGGTGGCGGACATTTTGGTGCAGAGAAAACGTTGGTGAAACTACAATGGAAATAGTATTGGTATGGGATGTTGTCTGATGTGAAGTAATGGTGGCGTTCATGTGAGGAATGTGCAACAGGGAAATCATCTCTATTAAAACCAAGAGCTCCGTTAGTGCAGGAACAAGCTAGCTATCCATTTGAAAGATTAGCGATGGATGTGGTTGGACCTCTGACCACCACTAATAATGGCAATTGTTTTATTTTGGTTGTGTCTGATTATTTCACAAAAAGGCCGGAGGCATTCACACTAAAAGATCATAAAGCTGAGACAGTTGCTAGAGTTCTGGTGAATGAAGTATTTTGCCGGTATGGAGTTCCAGCCAGGTTACATTCAGATCAAGGCCGAGACTTTGAGTCAGAATTAATTAGTGAGTTGTGTAGGTTATTGGGCACAACCAAGACATGAACAATGCCTTATTATCCTCAGTCCGATGGATTGGTTGAAAGACTTAATCGCACTTTAGTTGAGATGCTAAGGATAGTGGGTATCGATAATCAGAAGGATTCGGATGAGCATCTCCCAAAGATGCTGCTGGCCTATCGATCAAGTGTTCATTCTTCAACCCAGTTTTCACCAAATTTGTTGATGTTTGGTCGGGGGGGGGGGGGGGGTGGTGGGGGTACAGTTGCCAAGTGATATTGAGTTTGGTGGTGTAGAGGAACGATTTCAATCTACCAAGCAGTATGCCACTGAAACACAACAGATGCTTCAGCAAGCATATGAATCCGCATGCGAGAATACAAAGACAGCTCAGAGAAGACAGAGGGATGGATATAATAAGAAGATTAGAGGTGAGTACATTAATGTTGGCGATAAAGTCAGAGTGTATTGTCCAGCTGTGAAACAGGGCCTATCAAGAACACTTCTGGGATGGTCCATGGACAGTGATCAAGAAGATAACAGATGTTGTGTTTCGAGTGAAAAGAGCTGGAGGGAGGAAAGAAAATGTAGTTCCCTACAATAGGCTGCGTAAGTGCAGTATTTTCCATTAGCTGATAAAGCTGGTGGGTTAGATGGATACAGGGATACCGGTAGAAGACCTGATGTCAAGTCATCAGTTTTAGCGGAGCAGGTAGATCCACCAGTCCCAGATGTTCTTCCGTGTGCGCCCCACAAAGTGGCATTGCCTGGAGATATGAGTTAGGTGAATCTTCAGGTGGGGACGGTCATTCTACTGATAAACCGTTGGATCATTCTAGTGATGAACCTTCAATGGGTGTTGATGCTGATGTCAGTGGCCCCGAATAACGTGTATGATGATTTACCAATGAGTGACCCCATGGCTGGCAGCTGGAGAATGCAGACTACTCGATCAGGAAGAGCGACAACGAGACCAGTACGCTTAGGAGGAATTTGTGGTCGAGTAGGCTAAGCAATGCATTAATCATGTATATTGGTGTAAATATCGACACACACTCTAGTGTGCATGTAAAAATGTTGCTCAATAATTGTAATTGAATGTGTACATAAGTGTATAAAATATAAATAGTGTTTACTTGCAATCGCTCTATTTCATGGAATTGCGAGGGTAGTTGTATGTTTAGAAGATAAATGAATTTACTACAGTTCTGTAAATAAAGTCAAAATGTATATACCCTATGACCCTCTTCAGTGTAATATTCATATCGCTGTAGAATGGTTGCTATTAATATAATAGATCATAAGGGGTTTTTTTAAAGTGGGGAGGAAATGTAAACTGTTGGAACTTGTCCATAAACTGACCAGTTACAGTACTTTCGAAATCCATGGGAGTTTTAGAATCTGCCTTTTATACTTCGCCAGTTTAGTTAGTGACTCGGGGATAGCAGGGGGAGGAAAGGACAATGATAGAAAAGTTGGACACATGAATGGAGCTGGCTAGCAACCAAGAATCAGTGTACTTGGAACATAATCTGGTGAGTTTAAAGCTTACCACCCTAGTCGGCATAACGATGAAGCCCCGACACAAGCAATAATACATAGAGCTCTGCCACCACAAAATCAAAATGTTGATGTACATCACACCACAGATATCATCCAAACTCGGGCAGATCCTTCTCTAGATAGCGCATTCGAACGTACCATACCTACAATACCTCAAAGCCCCATAGGCCAAACTAGCTCTCGCAACAATGCATCAGCAAGCCAGCCTTTATTAGCGATGCGATCATTCCAGTGAAGAAATTCCACAAGTGGGCCTCTCTCAGTCTGCGAACCAACATATACTTCTGCAGCAGCCAATATTGGCTGGGTTGGGTGTGAAAGAGCTAATCACTTGGGTAATTATTATTATTATTATTATTTTTATTATTATTATTATTATTAGTTTCATAAATACGGATTTTATAGTTTGCGATACGTATGGTTGGTAGATAAGGACAAGACAGTTACGTAGCAGACAAGCACAGAACATAGTCAAGTTCAATAATAGACATGGCTGTCTATGAGTATACATACGACACTAAACATTTATATTTTTGGGTAACTTTGCTTATAATGATGACAAAGTTATGAATGTTTTATTATTTTTATTAATTCATTTTATGTATGTTATGTATATACGTGAATCAGAGAAATGTGTTCGTGACGTGCTAGTTAAAGATCTTCAAATGATCTTCAAATGTCCGACCATTATTTAGTAACTGTGTTCATAAATGCAACGAAATCATCCACTCCCGCTAAGTCTGTCCTTTGCAGAAACATTAAGAAAATAGACAAATCTGCCTTCCATCATGACCTTGAACAATCCAGTCTTATTCTCTCTCTGCCATCGACCTGTGAAGATCTAGTCGATCTTTACAACACAGAACTCTCTAATCTATTAAATAAGCATGCGCCAGAGAAATTAAAGATGATTCCCCAGAGACCACGATCGGTATGACTTTTCACACCAGAGGTCGGCATCGCAAAAGCAGATAGGCGGAAAGCTGAAAGGCGATGGAGAAAATCTCGCCTAGAGATCCATCGCCAGATCTACGTTGATGCACGGAACACCGTTACAAAGATAATTACTAGAGCAAAGCAAGAGTATTTCACAAATAAAATACTTGGGAGTAGTGCGGACTCAAAATCCCTATATAATACCATGTTTATGCTCATGGGTAAACAAAAGGACTGCTCACTTCCCAGTACAGGCGAGCCTATGCAGATTGCTCAGTCTTTCTCGGACTTTTTTCAAAATAAGATCGAGGTTATCCGCGCCCAGTTGCTTCAGTCGGCAGATCTAAATACTCAATTTCCTACCGATTCGGCCTTATTCACCGGTGATAACTTTGAGATCTTTCAGCCATTCTCAGAAGATGATGTACTCGTGCTTCTGAAAGAATCCAAGCCCACTTCCTGTGAGCTCGACCCTGTTCCTACTAAAATGATCTTTGAACACATTGACACTTTACTTCCAATAATTACTCAAATCGTTAACTCTAGCATACAGTCCAGTATTATGCCACCGCCTTTCAAGCGAGCTGTGATCAAACCACTACTTAAAAAGCCAGGACTAGACCAGGATACATTAAAGAACTATAGACCCGTTTCTAATCTGCCATTTATGTCCAAACTTGTTGAAAGGGCAGTATGTAAACGCCATCTGTACATTTAACAACACACAAGCTCTATGAACCATTTCAATCCGCGTATAGACAATGTCATAGTACAGAGACAGCATTACTAAGAGTTTTAAATGACATTTGCTCTGCTGTCGATAAAGGCAATGTGTCTCTCCTGCTTTTACTCGACCTAAGTGCTGCTTTTGACACAATTGATCATCAAAAGCTTTTGTCTCAATTAAATCGCGTGTTTGGTGTATCAGGCTTTGCCTTGAATTGGTTTCATTCGTACTTGACAGACAGATACCAATCAGTCTATATAAACGGTACTCTTTCAGAGTCAGTCAAGCTTACATGTGGCGTACCGCAAGGGTCTATATTAGGGCCTGTGCTATTTATGTTGTATACTCATCAGCTAGGATCCGTCATCCAGATGCATAATCTTCAGCGTCATCTCTATGCTGACGACACCCAGCTTATCAATAGTTTCCTGCCATCCATTTCCGCCGGCCATACAGCTAGCAGAGAAATAACTGATTGCTGTGATAACATCAAATTGTGGATGACTTCAAACATGTTGATGTTAAATGATGACAAAACTGAAGCTATACTTGTTGGACCTAAAATTAGACGGGCTAAGACAGAGTTAAATACCATCACAGTTGGTTCAAGTCAGATTCAGCTATCTAATTATGTAAAGGATCTCGGCGTTATGCTGGACAGTGAATTGAGTATGGAACAACATGTTAATTATCTCTGTAAGATCTGTTTTATGCAGCTGCACAATATCGGGAACATTAGAAAGTACATTACACGAGAAGCGGCCATCATGCTTGTGTTAGCCCTAGTGATATCAAGACTGGACTATTGCAATAGCCTTCTTATCGGTGCCCCTAAGGAACTAATCTCTAAGCTCCAAAAAATTCAGAACACGGATGCACGAATTGTTTCCTTAAGCAACAAGCATGCACACATTAGTCCAGTCATGCAAGATCTGCATTGGCTTCCGATTGAACAAAGAATACTGTTCAAAATTCTACGTCTAACATATCGGTGTGTTTACGGCTCTGCGCCAGATTATCTGTCTGAGCTTGTACAGATATACAATCCTCCTCGGCAACTCAGATCTGCAGATCAAATGTTATTAGAAATTCCAAACGTTTGCACAAAAACATATGGCCACAAAACTTTCTCTTTTGCTGCTTCGTCTAACTGGAATAATTTACCATTTGATATCAAAATCTCTCCCACTCTATCCAGTTTCAAATCAAATCTCAAGACATATCTTTTTAAATAGGCTTATACATAAATATCAATTGTAAGCGCTTAGAGCATGCATTACATGCATGGATTTCAGCGCATTATAAATGTACTATTATTATTATTATTGTTATTATTATTATTATGTTATGATTGATTTGATTTGATTTATTCTCTTGGTAAATATTACAAATTACAATATGATAACAGGGAGTCCACTGGAGGCTGTGCCTATTGGCTTGTGGACCCCTGACATAGAATAACATACAAGTTACACATGATTTGACATAAGTAGACATAAGGCATTATGACAATATGTTATACATAGCTACAGACAAATAATATAGGATTTGACATAGAAAAAGAAGAGAAAAAAAAAAGAGAAAAAGACAAGACATTTGACAAACATGGTTCACTTGTTTTTTATTGTTCTTCATACTGTGGGTAACATATTTCACTCATTGGAATGGGCTATGGGATGAAGGGGGTGGGGTGGGGGCTGGAGTTCATCCTGTTTCTACTATTATTATTATTATTATTATTATTATTATTATTATTATTATTATTATTATTATTATTATTATTATTGTCTATCACCTTCTTTCCCTAGAGGAAAGAGAGTAAACCGGCTATGTGAATCTGTGTTCGAGTCTATTTCTTAGTGTGTTTGTCATGGCTGGATTTTTTTAGAGCTCTTAGATATGATCAAGTTCTGGATCTGTGTATATCTTGAGGAGTGCTGGTCCAATTTGACTCAGGATTTAACACAGAAGCTGCACACTCGCTGAATATTGAGAAAAGCCACCCGACCGAGAGTTGTTGGTGGCTTAGCCAACCACAGCCCCCGGTCAAGTCCTCTTCAAAACACCCAGCAAGAGGAGCTATGTCCCTTGGGATGTGTTGTCTGTAAGACCCAGGAGCCAGACATTCACATAAAATATAATATAATAAAATTAATTAAATAAAATATGATTATGGTTAATGATACAGTAAAGATAACAATGGCCAACATGATTCTAGCAACAAACTGATTTGGTTATGACGTATATATTAACTATAACCGAACAGGACACCTAAGTACATGTAGCGTACAAACACAGGACGTAGACAAGTTAAATAAAAAATTAATACATGTCGTAGTAGTAGTAGTAGTAGTAGTAGTAGTAGTAGTAGTAGTAGTAGTAGTAGTAGTAGTAGTAGTAGTAGTTGTAGTGGTGATGTTATAATACAACACAAACATTTATATGTTTGGTTGACTTTGATTATACAGCACACCTCGGAAATAACCAGGTTACATCCACAGTAATATAATAACGTTCTGTTGAATGTGTTGAATAAAATTGAATTGGAAGCCACTGTTGCCATAGGCAGCAATATCTTCCAGTCTACCCATATTCAAAATACACAAGAGAACATTTCTCACATTGATTTTTAAATTATTCTAACAAGGTGCTGTTTTTGTTGGGAAGTATGTCAGGTCATCCCCGAGCTGTACTGTATTTGTGCAGTGGATATGATATTTACAGGATGCTGGCTAGTGGCGAGCATCCTTGGGCAAGGGTGGGAAGGGGGATCATCGGGGATGGGAGGGGCACGGTGCTCATTCTCCTGCTCATCCAGTAGCTTGGTTTCACGGTTATTGAAAAAAAAAATAGTTGTTGGCAGTTGGAAACATCCAGTCATAGTGGGTGGATTGGAGTGGGTAGGTAGGTAGGTAGGTAGGTAGGTAGGTAGGTAGGTAGGTAGTAGTAGTAGTAGTAGTAGTAGTAGTAGTAGTAGTAGTAGTAGTAGTAGTAGTAGTGTAGCTCGCGGGGTTGCATCGGGTCATTCCGGTGCATAATGTTGGGTCGTCGCGCCACATGTGCATGACGAACGAGACGGCTGGCTAGCTCCCGGTCTCGGGATTCCGGATCCCGTGCGACGCTGACCTGCGGTTAACAAAGACCGGCTCCTAAGGCTGGTGGAACTCAATTGTTCCGGTGCGACCATTGCCGCTAACATTAAACTGAACGGTCTCAGCCCATGAATTGGTATCACCGGTATGCCTGTCCATAGCAATTTCGAAGCTATGAACTTACAAGGATTTGTGATAAGACTAACAAAAATAAGCAATTAGGAAAAATATAACTTATACAAACCACAGAGTTTGATAGATAACAGTGAGCATACACATAATACATGACATAGAGACAGCTGATGAACTTCTAAACGTGGAGACACGGGAGGTACCACACAGACTCTTAAGTCTGCAGAGGTACCCCCGCAAAGGAGGCTCCCACATACGAGATCACTAAATAACTTAATATAAGTTATAATACCTCTATGCTGAAAAGGAAAAGAAACTCCTAGCGTAGCGAGAGGCATTGTGCCTCACGTGGGCATTACTTCTAGATGCTATTTATTGTGGTGAGAAGTAGTAGCCTCACGCGGGCCGCCATCACTGGATATCTTGTGATCGGTAAGTGCCTCGCGCAGGCCTCCATTACAGGAAAATGCCCTCAACGCCGAAGCGGAGGAAGAGTTGGCAAAAAGGGCCACTCTTTAATTCAACCAGAATGCTGTGAAATTGACACAAGCAGATTTTTATGACTGACTTGTCGTTACGGTGGGGATAGAGAGACGAATATCCACCGCAAATGTTCTTCCCGTGAGGGCGTGGCAGATTCCAACATCTTGCCCAGACATTTTAATGAGTTGGGTGGAGATGCGCATCTCGTCCGTCACCAAGTCCTATAGAGCTAAGTATTGACCTGCCATTAGGTTTATGCTCAGGTTGCCCAATATGCAGTGCGGTGCGGGAGAAATATCCTTAAAGAAATATGAAATAATAATAATAATGTGTTCGCAGTGCTTCCTACGTTGGCAAAGATAACTAATTACTAAGTATCCAAAGATACAGGGGAGGTGTATGTGACACTGTACCTTAGCCATCACCACTCGGAAACCTCCGATAGTTCCCAGAGTCGGATCAGCCCATGGTGCGGATAGGGATATCCAAACAATTAAGAAGCCATTAGGCTTAGTGGAACATGAAAAGAGACAATAACTTTATAGATGTGAGGCCCTATAGGTATGTTGGCCAATTTTACACAACCTTGCCGGGTGCGGGGCTAGATTATCACAACGACCGGAAAAGAGGCATACACTATGTGTCTCCTAACGAAGAAATAGTCTCTAATCACATTAAACCTATCCTATCGAGCTGAATAGTTAGGTTTAGTCAGTAGCATGCCGGGCTAAACAGAATTATACCATGGACAGCGACTTCAGTGTAAAATTGTTGGTGGCGGGAGAAGGTGATGCATATATAAATAATATTTCCTAATACACTGCAGTCCTACGTTTTCTATAAATAAGCAAAAGATATCAACAAGATGACCACTGGCCATATACCGAACTAACTAAGTACAAAACGGTGACAGTACACAATTTGATTTGAATAGTGGTAATACAGGTTGATAGACCTAATACGTGAAGTTAGTTAAAACACCTTACAGTAAACAAGGATACTTATAAACAGTAATATAAAGAAATTATAAGATGTGGTCCGAGGACCGGTACTGTACCTATTTGTCATCAGTACCTTTCAAAGAAATAGATTATAATAATTAAAGATGTAATTAAAGATACCATGTATAGTTACTTGAATACTCAGTAGCCATTCTTATATAATGGGCTACTATGTTACTGAAATTGAGACATCACTATACTGGTGACATGAGTTGACACATTCTCTGAAAGCTGGATATGTCTCCATATGTAGATCTCCCACAAGACTGGGTTCCCGCATGCTGCTCCCGGATGGAAGCGGTACAAATTCAGGACAAACTCAGGACAGTGAAACACAGTATAAGAAATGTCTACCGAATAGTTAGTAAGTCCTACATAATAATACTGTAATGACGAAAGTTCCTGTCTGACGATGGTAAGTTAAGAGAGTTAATGATAACCCATTAACAAGAAGGGTTATTAATATAGTTGTAATTATGCATATACATATTAAAGCTTAACGGTGCGGGGTGCATCAAATAGCTCTTGTGGTGCACCGGGCAAAGTTTACTTGGCTGCGGTCAAAACGTTAAACAGGACACACACGACATGCAGTGTGTTGGTTGAAGGTCCACTTTTTGGCGTAGCCGGCAGATCCGGTGAGTTATCCACTGAGGAACATCGCCGCTCTACTTCACGTAGAATTACATTACTGGCCCGCAAGGGCTCACCACAAGAACAGTTCCCTTACAGACGTTAATTAAAATAGGAACATATTTAAGTTCTTAAATTCTTAGTGTGGTGAGGCAGGAACTGCTTCAGTGCGGGCTGATCAGACAACCTCTTGGAACCGAGATGATGTGTGTGTCTGTCTTCCGCGTTTCGGGTAGTTCGTCAGGTTCCCATACTTTGGGCAGCTCCCGACTGTTCGGCCCCCGGCCGACGGTCCTCCTGATCTACTGAAATCATCCCTTTTTATACTCAATGGAACGTCATAACTGGCTGCCTCAACCAATCAGAATTTGCTGTACCAGCCAATCAGCTCGCTGCAATCTTGTGACGTGTACACATCTATCTAAATATTACGATAGATATAGATGTGTAGATGACGTAGTGAGTCATGTGTTACACAAATCAATTGATTATTTAGCCATATATAGATTATGACACCATTTCTATATTTTCAGCATAATTTGAAGGAAGAAACCGATTTTGAAACAGTTTATAGTTTTGAATAGCTCGTCCAATTCTGGTCTTGATCCACACCATAAGTGACGAGAACAAGTAATTTTTAACGATTAAAGAGTACCAGCTCGGTACACTAAAAGTATCACTTGCTCTTGGACATGATGCACGTGTGTCGTCGAAACAGCGACAGGCGCGAGCATGCACACCACATGTTCTAATGAACTTAGTTGTTTTCACGACAAAATTCCTCCCGTATAGGCGCATACACGCTTATTGCTCTACCCAGGGGGCGCGCTTATAGGAACGAATCCAGGATGGGCAGCCCGTATCCAGCTTAGCTGGTACGGCCAGTACCCAACCGGTCGATCCGTGCTACACCACCCCCTCCTAGTTTGACATCAGTGGCAAACGATCACGCATTGCGGATCGCCGCACGGACGAATGCTAGGTGGTAATTATAGACTTCCCAGCTAGGCTAATGGCCTGAGAGAAGTAGTGACGCGATAGGCGCATGTCATGAGAAACAGAGCACGTAGGGGTGCCGCAGAGGAGGCATACTTTTAGTTTTTGATTTTTGACCTGGAAATATTTTTCCAGGTCTTTTCTTTTTTTTGTTTTGTTCATCTCTTTGTGCGTGCTTTATTTATTATTTTAGCAAATGATCCCTAAAACAATAGCTCGCATGGGTGTTCTCTTTGTGTGCGGATAATTATTTTCTCTGCAGAGAACACCCAAGCTCCAACGTACCATAATTTTAAGTTATAAAGTATGATATAAGAAAAAGATAATATATATAAAGTAATTCAGTGTTACATACCCTAATTGAATATTATATTAGTTGACGAATTACCTGC
Source organism: Chaetoderma sp. LZ-2023a (assembly GCA_034401795.1). Taxonomy (NCBI): domain Eukaryota; kingdom Metazoa; phylum Mollusca; class Caudofoveata; order Chaetodermatida; family Chaetodermatidae; genus Chaetoderma; species Chaetoderma sp. LZ-2023a. Next base: position 28,312,197 of record CM067370.1, on the reverse strand, counting down.
GTGTCTCGGGTAAGAAAAGGGATACACAACACATATATTGATTAAATATGTAAACTGCGGCCCATTATAGTGGGTTCGCACGGGCAGCTCTCGCTGACCCCATAACCATCCCGCCATGCTAAGACAGGAAGAAATATATATGATTAAGAATGTTCCATTCCTCGCATCACTCTAAAATTCTGCTGCATCCATGGCAGAAATGTCCGCACGTGTTGGCTGTGAAATTGTCCCACCGCGTCTGGGTTCCGCGGCTGGTGGTGGTGGGATGTGGCAGATTCTCCTGTACTGCTGATATTTCTCCGTTATAATTAGGTGGATTAAGAGTGTTAATGTTAAACACTAGTGTACGGGAGGTAGTGGCGGTATCATGAATGTCCAAACTAACAGTGGTTGCGGGCAATGGTCCTGTCGTGATGCTGGTGGCTGCTGCTGCTGCTATTGCGGGTACTGATGCTGTCATTACTGGAGTTGCTGGTGCTGGTGCTGGTGTTGCCGTTGCTGATGGTTCCAGAGTGGTGATGTGGATGGGTGTTTGCACAGGAGATGGAGCTGCGGCAGCGGAGTGAGACTGCTTTGCCGGCCTTGAGGAGATGGCTGGCAGTGACGCGCCAGTGTATGGGCTATCCTCCTCCTCTTCCCTGAATACAGGCGGTCTGGAGAGGTGCTTTTTCTTATGGCTGGATGCGGGAGGCTGGAGTACTGTGGTGTCATCAGGATGATGACTGGTGTGCTGCTGGTGGCTGCTGGCTGTGTGCGTCAGTCTCCTTCGTCTATTACTAGATCTTCTGGAGATGGCGATCTCGGATAATCCACATTTGGTGGCAACGTGATCACGGGTATTGGGTGACGGACAGCGACTGTTGATGAAGCTGCGGATGTGGATGTGGATGCGGTGGCAGAGGCTGATGTCTTGCAGTGTGGCTGGTGACTGTGAACTGTGAGTGCTGATGTGGACCAGGTGGCTGAGGCTGGTGACTTGCGGTGCAGCTGGTGACTATGTACTGTGGTTACTGCTGGACTGGATCATGTGGGTGATGTTGGTATCTTGCTCGCACTGGAAGCCGCATGGGATACTGCTGATGATGGTGACGTGACGATGGCTGCTAGGTGGCTGAATGCGTGATGTGCGGTGGAGACTGTTGGGGTGGTGATGGAACGGTGACAGGTAACCACTGTATGATGCCGCATAGTATTCTTAGTTCTAGCCATTCTGTCCATTGGTAGCACAATTATCGGAGGTCTGTTTTCAAACCGAGTGACCAACACTTCTGTGTTCTCGCTTTCTTCTCCTGGTACTGTCATTACCTCTAAGACACGATGTTTATGTTTTAGCATGTGGGTCACACTGTAACGTGTTGCTGTGAATAGATACCTACAATCCGTACAAAACGTGCGTTGAAGCAGGTTGTTGGCTGGTGTTGACGATGATAGTGTGTTGTTGTAGGGAAGTCCGGGCTGCTGTATGATGCTAATGCTATGCAAAGTGGCGTATTCCAGGTTTTTCACGCTGGTGAATGCTGAGTCTGTTGTTATTGCGGGAAGTCGTGGTTGCGGGAGATAATATTTCTCCCGCATCTTGTGCGGAGGGATTTGTTGCTGGAATTTTATGTCTCTAACAGTTCTTAATTAATGCTGAGTATAACCGAGTATGTGTGTGATGTGCACGCAACGATGAATTGACGTATCCAGTCCTGAAGGCAAGTGTGTTCTGTATGTAACTGACGTTCTGTCTGCGGTGTTATTTCGGGGCATGGTCTGGTACCCCCAGTTGTACGGTTCTGCTGTTCTAGACATGCCAAGGCATCATCTGGCCTCTTCACTTCCATGCTATTCATTACATGTTCCACCCCACAGGAAGCATGGCGTGGTTCAGGCTCAGGTTCCGCTTGTGGTAACTGTATAATGGGGGGGGGGGGGTATAGCATGAAATGGGTGGGAGTGGGAAGAGGTCAGTGGAACAATCCTTCCATCCGCCCCCTTGGAAAAACGAGAAGTTTTTCCAATACGACTTCCCAGCTCGAGTAGACCCGTGCTGAGGAGGGAGAGGGTGAGTACGTATCTTGTCATCGTTCTCAGCATTAGCCGCTCGTTTATCGGACTCCTGGCTTGGTAGAAGATGGGCTGAACTGGCACCGCGGTATTCACCACTATCTGAAGGTAGGCTCTAGGACTTCTCTTCAGATTTTTTATATTTAAAATTTTGGGGTAAAAAGCTCAGTTTGTTTAAAATTTATCGAAAAGTGTCAAAACGCATCTCCTCCTTAGTTTCTTAACAGATTTCAACCAAATTTAGCTAGAAGGGTCATACCGACATAGGCTCTAGAACTTATATTAACATTTTTGATATTTCAATTTTTTGAGAACTGGGCCGATTTCAATTATATTTGGCATGAAGCATCCTTAAGGCATAGAGATTCAAGTGTTCAAACGAACCCGATCGGCCAATTTGACCGGCGACCATCTTGGATTTCGTACGATTTTTAGAAATGTCTTTAAAAATCTTCTTCTCCCAAACCGTTTGAGGGATCAATTCAGAACTCACGAAATATGATCTAGGATAAGAGCTGAATCAAGTTTGTTCAAGGGATCTTGATTGACCAAATGGTTCAGCGGCCATCTTGGATGACCTAGTTTTCACAAAAACGACTTCTTCCCAAGGACCGCTAAAGCGAGAAGGCCAAAATTTGTGATATATAATTAGCAACTAAGGCCGATTAAGGTTTGTTCAAGAGAAGTTGATTCATTAAAAAATATGGCCGCGGTGGACCAATCAAAATATAGTGCTTGGCAGCCATATTGTATTTTTTATTTGATGTGATTTTGAGGGCGAAATTCGTTTTATCTAGGTTTTTGGGTATTCTGATCTCAAATTTGCAATTTTCGAAACAGTTGGATAAACGGTTTGGCAGCCATCTTGGATCATTTTCCCGCCAAAAGCTCCCATACTAAAGCAATAGGAAATTTAAAATATCTTCTCGAGAACTACTGGGCCGATTTGAATTACATTTGGCAGGACGCATCCTTATGGCATAGAGATTTCATTTTGTTCAAACGAAGCCGATTGGCCAATTTGGATGTTGGCCGATTTTTTTTAATGTCTTTAAAAATCTTCTTTAAACCGTTTGAGGGATCAATTCAGACCTCATGTAATATGATCTTAGTCAAGTTTGTTCAAGGCAACTTGATTGACGAAATGGTTCAGTGGCCATCTTGGATGACCTCGTTTCCGCAAAAACAACTTCTTTCTCAGGACCACTGACGCGATCAGGCTGAAATTTGTGATATATGATGAGGCACTAAGGGCCATTAAAATTAGTTCAAGAGAAGTTGATCCATCAAAAAAACTGGCCACCGTGTGCCAATCAATATATAGCGTGTTTGGCGGCCATATTGGAATTTTCTATATGCTAGATTTTGAGGCTGAAATTGGTTTATGTATGTTTGTGCGTATTGTGACTTCAAATTTGCCATTTTCGAGACTGACGGATAAACGGTTTAGTGGCCATCTTGTTTCATTTACCCGCCAAAATCTCCCATGCTAAAGCAATGGGAAATTTAAAATGTATTCTTCTAGTGTCATCTTGGATTTTGGTCGATTTTTAGAAATGTCTATAAAATCTCCAAAATCGCTTGGGGATCGATTCAAAACGCATGAAATATCATCTAGGGCAAGAGCTGCACGAAGTTTTTTCAAGGGAACTTTATTGGCCAAATGGTTTGGCGTCCAACTTGGATTACCTATTTTTTGGCAAAACAACTCCAGAACCACTGTGTGAATCGGGCCGAAATTTGGGAGATATGATTAGGCACCAAGTGCCACTAAAGTTTGGGCCGCAGTAGGCCAATCAAAATGTATCATGTTTGGCGGCCATATTGAACTTGCAAAAATGTCCACACTCATTTAAAAGACTACTCCTAAACCACCCACCAACAGTTTTGACAAAAATGCATAGTCCTCCAGGTGAGCGACACAGGCCCCTTGGGCCTCTTGTTAAATCTTTTGTACTCATTTTGGATTTCTGAAATTAGGAATGAAATTTGGTAAAAAAAATACTCCTCAGTAATTAATACATTTTACTACCGGACTGATTTCAATCAAACTTGGCTGCTATAGTGTTAGGCATCCGAATAGAATATACATAAAATTGATTGGTGGATTTATTTCAGCAGCTATCTTGGGTTTCCAGAAATCCCCCCAAAATTGTTTGACCCTTTAATGGTCATATCAGCCAAAACCGGCCTCTGTTTTGGTCTTGAGGAATGTCCATTTACAGACCAAGAGAATACAATTTTGAAAATTTACCACTGGAATGACTGGCTTTATACCCGAGCCAGTCATTCCAGTGATAAATTTTCAAAAGTTGTATTGTCTTGGCCTGTAAATAGGCATTCAATAGGCAGATATTAAAATCTTTTGACCAAATTTGGCATTAAAGGGTTAACAGGTTACTCTTACAGATGTCTGGCCACAATGTGTACTTTTAAAAATAAAAACTATTGCTGGCAACAGTACTCCAGGTTAGCGATACTGAGCTCCAGACGCGCTTTTAGATCTGAATGTAATACCGTATTACCTCTACAGGGAAAGAGTATTCATACAATCATGATAAGCATACAGGTACAATAACTGAAGCAATAGTGTCTCCATATTTTGAAAGTAAAACGACTAAAGGTGACAAGATGATTAAATTCTGTTTAGTCAAAGCATAATAATTAGGACATTAATCCTTTATCTCTCACAGACCGGCTATTACCCATTTGTTATAATGTAGGGGAGATTCTGTTGAATATTTTGAAACTAATTTGACTGGGAACTTTTGCTCTCTATGGCAACAACAACTTCCAGTGAAATTATTAGCATCAAAATGTTCACGACATCATTGAATAGCTCTTGATATCGGGAGGCTGTAAGTAAAAAGGTCATGTTTTTATGAAAGTAGATACACTGATATATATTTTAGAAAGAATAATGCTGTAAGCTATTCAAGACAATAACAGTTTAAAAGCAGTATTATTTCAAAATATGTCTCAGTTTGTATTCTTGTGCACTTAAAAAGTAGAATTCTGAAAGTGCTTCAATATCCTTCATATCGATTCAACAAACTCGGGGAACATGCTTCATACATGTATTTCAACATCTCTCTTTAACTGTCATTTCTTTTGCAGGTCTGTGATAGTCGTGTTAGTCGTGTACTGAAGTCTTCTGTAGCAGAGTGTCAGTCTTACCCTGAGAGTGGCACTGCCCTTGAGGAAATCTATGTGATTTTAGGTCGTTTAACCATTTATCTAGAGGACTAGACTCACTTTCTGAGATAACGACATGTCGTGTGCATAACTTTTCTCAGTTGAAAATGTGATGTTATAGTGTGTGCTTTAGTAATTACTGCTGTAATCCCCTGGCAGGATGAGAACTATCGCCATGTCGGACATTCAGTGTGGAGACGTCCTTCGGTGACACACACCTATTATTGATAACCTACTGTGAACAATATGCAGTATTCACACATGCAGCTATATCACCGGTTGATTTGTGGATCTGGGGTTCGATCCACCCTCAAGCCGGATGATATATCACTCAAAACACAGTGATGTCCGTTAAGTTTCAATATTCAGTGGTTCTTACTCTCTGAACGAATTACGCTAAATCACAACCTTGAGACAATGTAGGGTCACTTGTCTAATTTTTATTAATCATTATGCACAAGATCCTCATTCCACAGTCTATAATTTAAGATGAATTATTCTCTTTAATCAAATATTTATTATCTAATATTTTAAGTTTCCTTCTCAATTAATTAATTTCCTAAGCAAATGTCTCATATCACTTTTTCTTAATTCTTATCAATATTATCTTTATATTTCAGCACAATTCATTATCCAACACGAGATCTCATGAAAGACTTATATTTCTTTTAAACAAATAATTCTGAATCTTATTGTTTCTAAGTCCAAAACTTATAACGAGAATGACAAGTGATTCCAAGAATGATCAAAAACGGAATGTCCAAAGTGCGTACTTTTCCCTTTATAAAGGTTTCTGGACCTTCACGTGACCATTATTGAATTCTGGGCACGTGTTCAATGAATCCAGCCTAGGTCACAATTTATTCCTGTTTATCATAGTGTCTCAGCCTGGATAACAAATTGGAACTGTCAAACTGAATAGTATGCATGGAGCCTTGTAATTGCAAATCTGATAGAATCGAAGCCAGTAATGGACTTTTATACCATAAAGCATCCATGCATCAACCTTCAGTTCTATTCCAGTACCAAATCTGACAGTTTTCGCATTAGTTTGGACCAACTTCTCCCATTACTGAGAGTGTAATGTGATCAATGTTTGATTTAGTACACTTTCAGGACCCTGTCTTTTACCCAAACTAACTATTATAGAGAACAGTTAACACGCACTGGCACTATGTATAATTCGTCTGCTCTGTATAATCTCTTCTTTCATTATTCCTTCAATCGGATTCTCAATTTCATTATTTATTAGAACAAAGCAATTAGCCTTGAATGAACTATTGAAGGCCCAGCATATGATATATGCCTCGCCCTCAACAAAGCCAGAGCCTGGCTTTCCATCCCTTCATGGCCCATTGCCATTGCCTTTAACATCAACCAAGGTCAATAGGAATGTATACCTGCAGGAGATTTACACATCCGACCATATCCATCGGCACTATAGAGGCAAAACCCGGACACAAAAAACAAACGTAAAGTAAAATGCATAATCATGCGTAGGTTGTTCACACAAATAATATTATTATTATTATAGTAAACAAGACAATCAGATGTATCGTATATTTGTGAACTCAAAAAACGTATACACCTGTCTACTTCATGTGTCCTCTGAAGTCCAAAATAGAGGAACAATTCCTCTTAAATCTAAATCAGATTCCTTTCATTCCATCTACCAAAAGGTATGCAAAATGTATCCAAATTATGTCAATAAACATTAGTTGATTTCTGAGTAACCTGAATCCATCACCATCTCCTCTATCGGAAATATAGTGTATCCATGTGTATAGATATTGTAACATAATGAACACCACAGAAATCAAAATTGCAGGTGTAACGTATTCACGCAACAACATCCACATTGACCAATATTGAATGGCCTATTCATACTAATATGTATATGTATATGCTATAGCATATAACTAATCAACAGTAAACTGGACACCATCTATGTATAAGACCATGTGCCCTGGCCTATCAGGATCTGAAATGGCTTGATGGCGCAATCTTGCTATCAACCGCCTCGTAACCATCATACACTGTCCCATTGACGAGACACATGCGGGACAATATAGTTCATGCGCATACACCCCAGGACACATGACATGGCACTGCTCTCGACCAGTTCCAGTGCAATCACAGTGATTGGGACGAGTACAATTTCTATGGTCCCACTCCCAGGCATTGTTCGTGAAGGGGCACGAGCCTATAGTGTTCAGTCGCCGAGGAGTATCTGATCCAGGAAGAGGATTAATAACCTCAACATCGAAACCAGAAATTTCAACAAGTGACTGGAATGCCACCTGAAAACATGGCAATGAGCCTAAAAGGAAAAGAGAAATAACTAAGTCCCTGTCTGAATAGTTAAAGTACGAGATCAGAAATGTCATGTATAGACTCTCTAGCTGCAGGAATTCAGCAGCTTTTATGAACCTGGGAACATCCATATCGCGTTTTATATACTGCAGTTGGCCCGACAGTATATATAGGGTCGAGGGGTCAAAACTGTCATCCGGTAATTGAATAGGAACCTCCGAATGGCCATCATTACCCTTTAGCTCATCCGTGGCCTGACAATGCATGCGCAACACGTTGTAGATATGGGATTGTCTTGTGGGAAGTCATGACCCCACTAGATGTCTTATATCTTCGAGTAAGTCCTAAGAGAAATTTATGATTTGAAAATACCAGGTGAGCTAATGGACCGGTTGACTTTATACTTTCAATATTTAGTTTTTATTATTACATCAGCTAGTTGACATCAGCTAGTGCTGATGACATTCAGTTTCTAAATAGATGGTGTTGAATATAGCACACTCAGGATTGTTGGATACAGTTTTATCATCAAATTTGAATAGTCGAATTGATTGGAATAAGTTCCACGGTTCTGAGTTGATGTGTATTTGGAAATAGTTTAGATGAAAGTTGTTGCTGTTCAGTCAGCATACACTTTTATGATATTCAGCAGTTAGCTGGATCGATAGTTTGGAAAATAATCGAGGTATAAGAATCACTGGAATCGGACGTGACAAAGGGACTTAGTTGATGACGTAGGCATTCTAGATTCTCACATGAGAATAGAACAACATCAGTTGGCAATGAGATCATACAGCGCATGTGCCTATTAACTCTAGCATCCTACAGGCTTATCCATCAATAGGCAATGGACAGGACATGGACATTGTAGCGTCCTGTAGGAATTAATAACATAATCGAAATTTGTATATCAACTATATGTCACTTATACAATGGCATGCAACAACAACACATTCCGTAATGGTGTTAGTTAGCTGACAGATCGCATCAAATCAGAACCAGCTATCACCGCTTTGTCTATGTGAGACGTCCTCTCCATAGAAGAATAGCACAGAGTTTGATCGGTCAGGATGACGTCACGATCAATGAGCGTCGATCAAACTCTGTAGCAGAGAATTAAACAGAATAAGTTTCGAAGTTGAAATCGAAATATAGGGATCGTTGATTGGTCAGAATGACCAACGTTAATTAGGTAGAAACTTCTAGGAAGAAATAAGCAGAAGTTGATTGGTGGACTGACTGTCCGGGCCAATCAAGCTGTGCTTATAGCATACCTAGAAGAGTCATTTAACGGATTCAGGAAGAATCTAATTATTATGATAGATATAGAACTTGGCTAGAGTGCCAAGATAAATTGTATATAAGTCAGAATTTCAGACTTATAAATTATTCAATTCACCACCGTGAATCCTGAACGTCACGCTGACGTTCAGCACTGTGAGCTATTGCTTAGCATAACGAAGCTCTGTCGTATTTAAGTTAGAATAGATTGTTAGTTTAGTACATCGATTGTACCAAGTTTGATTTATGAGCTATTTTGCTCCTTGCTTTAAAACCGTGTATATTTGTCAAATAAAAGGTTTAACTTACGTATATGTAAGTTCGGCATTGATTAAGTTTATTAGATTAGGAACCTAGTCTTGAGCCGGAGGAAACCTCCAGTGCTTACCTGAGGAACATCATGTCAGATAGGCCCAGCAGTCAACATTAAATATCGTCACCTATGGAATGCTATCAGTCCTAGCCTGTTCACACCTGTAAATAACCTGTTGACAGCCCCTCCATTGACATATATGCCAGCACGGATGGGATATCGGATGCCCATTTAGAGTTTACACTCTTATTACTCATTGACATGACATGATATCACACCAGGAATATCTGACCTTTGCCGAGATGATGAAGAGCCAGCTATTGGGTTGCCCCTTCATGACCCCTGCACAGATAAAGGCCTTAAATGAGCAGATGCTTGCACTGCAACAAGAAGGAGAGTGACTACAGCGGGAGAGCTGGTATCAACAGAACGCGAGCATTGCAAGGAGGCAAAGGACCAGTGAAGGTTCCCGATACTGGCAGGCTCTCCTGGAGGAGAGTAAGCGGGACGCAGGACCCTTGACAGACGACGATGAGACAGATGTCTTCACATACGATGATGTCACAGACGAGGATGAGCCAGATGTCATACAGTGGGAAGAGGAGATGACGCAGAAGTGTCAGACCAAGAAAGCCATCCAGCGGTGGACCTACTATCTTGGTCATAATGTGAAGTTCCGGATGTCACATCTCAGAAAGCTACTGGCACCCGACATAGTGCTGGATGACCACTGTCTAAGAGACGTCTGTCTCGACACCAGCAAGCTGGCACGGTTCACCAGGCTCTCCAAAATGAACCCTTCTATGACTCATGAGCAGATTCTGCAGGTGATGCGGGTTTAATCTCCAGGTATACTATGGCAAAATCAGAGTGGCGGAAGCAACTAGAACTATACCCCTCCCTGACGGCTGACGAGGGCGGTACTATCCATGGCTGGCGACTCCAGCGGATAGATACCATCAGGCAGAATCTCGTCCATGAGGCAGAAAATTACAGCAGAACGCAAGGCGATATAACACAGCCTACAACGTCCTCACGTGTACAACCACTGCTGCGGGTGTGATTGGAGCCAGTGCTGGGGTGGCAGCTGTAGCCACTCTCGCTACAGGAGTGGGTGCCATCGTCGCCATGCAGCTGGGTGGTGTGACACTAGCTGCCACTGTCTTGGCCACGGGCTTGGGGGTGGGGCAGCAGCAGATCACAAGGAGGGTGGAGAAGCATGCTAAGTACATGACACTGGAACAGACTATGCTACGGACAATCGACGAGTCTGTCAGCAAAGCGCTCGAGGATGGCCAGGTCACCGATGAAGAGTACCACCATATATTGAAGGTACAAGCCCGGTACCGCACGGAGAAACCTAAAGTGTGACAGCAATACCTCAAAGGCTCCAGCGAGCGGGTTGATATGGAGGAGTTAAAAGACGAGATGTTACGGTGAGGTCGCCTCGCTGGTCTCCGGAGTCGAGACGACTACAAATAGTGTGCTGCCTGTAAGGTAGCTTTAAGAACACCAGTATAGATGGCCTTCCCACTGAACCTCACAACAGTTATCCGGAGCCAACCACCCCTCCTGGGTACACCATTGACGGGCCTGAGAGGTCTACCGGATGATATACCAGAGCTAACACCATTCTCCATCACAGTGGATGGACGGTCCGAACCAGCTTCTCCATCAACCGACGACCGCTGACCAACTGCCCCATCACCATCAAGGATGCGACGTAAGCTCATACTTGGATGGCTGCTCCAGGCCTCTCATACTGGAATCAGCAGCTGAACTTTGCCGTGTGGTGTGGTACGGCTGGATGTGGAGCAAGTTCCACCCTGCTTCACCCCTATTCTGGTACTCCTGAAGCTGTGCTCATCGCCAGCTGTCTCAGATTCCACGTGTACTTCATGGTGCGACAAATCCTCCATGAGCTGGGTACAAGCATCCCTGATACAAACGATTTCGACCCACAGCTTAACAGTCATAGCATCTCAGCGGCCAGCAGACTACAGAGAGAGTTCAGCGCTCACCCAGACTATCGGTGGCATGGTGGTGACAACAGCGGTCTAGGGGTTATGTACGATGACCCGAGACGTGACTACTCAGGATTCCCCTGTCGAACACCCTGACGAGTAGGCAGTCGGAAGACAGCAACATTCTCGTTCGATCCAGACTCCGACCCTGGAGCGCTGGTGCAAAATATGAACATCACTGGCTTGCGGCAGGATTATCCAGACGTGTGGAAGTACTTTGTCTCACACACAACCTCAGGCCCCACACCAGCAGTGGTCGTTCAGATCAACCAGTCCCTGGAAGCACTGTGCTACTGCCTCCTTACAGCACAGACCCAGCTGCAGCATCCCATAGATAGTGTCAGTGGAGCAGAGGTCCAGGTCATGTTCATCAGTCTCGTTGAGGATATGATCATCATGGCAGGCCCCTGTAGTCTTATTGCTAAGTTCCAGCAGGGGTTGCAGAAGGCCTGTCGCAAACTTGACTTTGTTATTTCACCACACCTACGATCGAGGACCTCCAAGTCAGGGGCTATAACAACATGATAGTCGAGGGGAGTTCCCCCGGTGTCCACTTCGGCTTCAACCCTGACATCAACGCACCCATGCGTAGTATGGGCCATACAGTCGTTCCGACCCTGACACTGCAGCCAGTCGACATGGCAGCTCCAGGCATTCTGTCCCCAACACTGCAGCCACTCGACGCAACACCGCTTCCCGTGGTAGCTCTATGTGTGGTGTCAGGCCTAGCTATCATGTAGCAGTGGGGACCACGGTGAAACACTGAACCAGCTTGGCATGCCCTACAGCCCGTATACCCACTGCCAACATGCACATCCAAGGGCTGGAGGGTTCTGCAGTGCATCCTTTTCCGGCTTGTAGTATCACAGAGCCTTGTTCAGCTCTGAGTCTGGTGAGGCCATGGCGGTCTGCAACTGCTGGAACACATCTGACAGATACTACCAATCCTTGTAGAAACCATTAGCTCGCAGGAGCTGCTCGATGATACTCCCGCCCATGATAAGGTATACGATGAAGCAGATCTGTCCCTTACCAAATCCTAGATAGAGTTTCACAGCTGTAAGCTCCTCTGGCAGACGCAGACTGGGACGATCTTATTAGTTCTCTTGACAGGGGACACAGACGTTTAACCGCATTGTATACTCAGTGCTTAAACAATGATGTCAACGGTACAGATCATGAAGCAACTGCCCGAGAGCCAGGCGAGTCTTCAGAAGGTTGAGAACCTGCTGCGAACCAAGACACAGAAGTTACTGAGCAAAGCAAAACCTCTGGCAGTCCATGTCGCCAGTAACATGGCAGCGAATGTGGCCGTGGTGAAGATGACTACGGAGATGAGGTTCTTCCTGCCACCACTGTGGCTGTCCACGCTACAGTGGTTAATGGGGTGGCTGGGCACTGTCTCGGAATAACTCACCCCATCCCAAAGATCGCCTTCAGTGGTGCCTCCTACACTGTTGCTGCCAAGATCATGGGTGAACGTGTTACACTAATGGCGGCCACGGTTCTAGGGCTAACAATGAGCGCAATGGCTGAGATCATCGTCGCCTATGTTCAAAACCTCTGAATAGTGAGAGATGGATCACGAGACCCCTGTAGCATATGAGGCATGGCGTGCCGGAGGGCGGTGTGTAGCCCATAGTTGAGCACGCAGACTGAGGATTGCCAATGCCTGGGAATGGTGGACCGCCCACAAGGCGTGCCCCTGCAGAGGGCCGGTACCCTGAGCACTGCTACCTATTCCCTTGGCCGACTGCGTGGTCCTCCTATGCCCAACTATTTCACTGGGGGTATGACTAGTAGGTTTAAGCCGTCTGTATATAGCACTATGACTCTGTCACTCACAGACCTAGAAAGCAAAGAGCTAGGCGATCTTGCTCACTTGGGCGAGGCACGCCTCGGTTCAGAGGACACTGTTGCCCCTATCTCCTTCCTAGACTTCGATGAGAAGGGAGATGCACGGGAGATCTGATGTACCATCCCAGCCCGAGATCTCATAGGGAACACTGATACGGTAGGGAAATTGGCCATTAACAAGGCCAAGACTGTATACAAGGGGATGGGAATCAAGGAATGGGCGACGATGCGAGGTATGCTCGGAGTTGATGAGGCTAAAGCCATCAAGGTTATGGCTGAGTCCTTTGCACAGGACCTGGTTAAAGATCTCCTGAAACCACGGAGCTCATTCCAACAGGATGGAGAGAATCTCAAGATAGGCACCCTCGGCCTGAGCAATATCTCTGTTGATGGCAAAAAAGGTGCCACCGGCAGCCTCCACCTACCAGAGGTGAAGAAGAAGGGTTCTTTGGTTTGCTGTTTAAGACCACAGGATAGTCATGGCTTCCCATGCATGTATCATACAGATACTTGATGTACTGACACAGGCCCTCTATGCTATCTTCTCAGGACAGGACTGATGGTTTGGGCCTCAGGTAGGTCGAGTGACCTGCCCTGGGTGATGTCAAACTTCCGGTAGAGTATTCGAGTCAGAAGTTCGTTTGCACTACGAGCTGGCGCTCCTTCCTCTATGGCGGCCAGTATCTCCGCATCAGACGAAGGTGTGACCTTGGCTCGCTCGTGGATAATGTTGATGTCACGAAGCAGTCCTCGGACCCTGTCACAGTGGGACAGTGCACGCCGTGGCTGTGACTGTCATGCCAACTTGTCCTGCTGCCTATAGACAATCTGCTGGAGAACTTTACCAAACATGGCAGCCGCTTAAAACCTCTATATACCCAGACCTTAAACATGCTGCAGTATGTGCAACATCCAGATAGGGCCAAGGATGCTCCCCACTAGCCATCATCCTGTAAACATCTTATCAACTGCACAAATACAGCACAGCTCGGGGATGACCTCACATACTTCTAAACAAAAACAGTATCTTGTTGTTAGCATAATTTAAAAATCAGTGTGAGAAATGTTCTCTTGTATGTTTTGAATGTGGGTGGATTGGAGGACATTGCTGCATATGGCAACAGTGGCCTCCAATTCAATTATATTCTACACATTCAACTGAACGTTTTTATTTTACTATTGAGATGAACTGGTTATTTCCGAGATGTACTGTATAACCAAAGTCAACCAAAAATATATATGTTTTGTTGTAATGTAAAATCACCAATACAACTACTACTACTTAGACATGTATTAATTATTTTATTTAACTTGTCTATGTCCTGTGTTTGTATGCTACTGTCCTGTTTAATTTATTTGTATAGATGTATGTATATGTATGTAAGGTGTCCGCCAATACAATAGCCATTGCCTTCGGTGGACATCCTAGTTGACACATAGATCACACTCCTGCCAGTTAGTATAGCCGATAGTAGAAAAATAACACCTCCCTCCACAGGCAACCATTCTGTGATCCCACCGCCCTCTCAATTCCTGAGGCATAGGGTCATGGGCCACACAAATACATACAAGATACACAGCACCTATTGAACCACACCCATCAGCCCAAGGTTTAAGATCTTGATATAGACTTTATCAAACATGTAAAGCAGGCGGGGGTCCTAAACATTCCAACAGAATGAACTACAAGAAGGTCTGTGCAAGGAGAAAGTTCAGTTTAGTTATGGAAGAACATAAATGTGTCATGCCACGCATTTAGAGACAGGCCTCCACAGGGATATACACCACCCACAGGTACTGATCACCAGCACCACACATAATAGGGTCTGAACGCCCATTTAGAGACAGGCATCCAGAGGGATATACATCAACTACAGGTACTGATCGCCACACATAATAGGGTCTGAACATCCATTTAGAGACAGGCATCCACAGTGATATACACCACCCACAGGTACTGAACGCCACACATAATAGGGTCTGAACACCCATTTAGAGACAGGCATCCACAGGGATATACACCACCCACAGGTACTGATCGCCACACATAATAGGGTCTGAACGCCCCTTTAGAGACAGGCATCCACAGGGATATACACCCCACACGTACTGATCGCCACTTATTGTAACACCATCGAAGATGATCAGAAATGTTTAAGATCTAATATATAGACCTTGCATCATGGTTACTGTAACACCCTCGAAGATGGTCAGAAATGTTTAAGATCTAATATATAGACCTTGCATCATGGTTACTGTAACACAGCTTCGAGTGATGGCAAAGCAATTCAGTCTTAGAGGCTATTCTAAGGCCCGCAAAGCCGACCTGCTCCAGATGATTGCACATACCAATGCCGAGGAGTGGCAAAAGTGACTCTCCCTTGCAAAACAGACAGGGAGGTTTCCGGCGCTCACCTCTGAGGATCTATGGACCCCTCACAAGAAAGCACAGCTGCTCCATGAGAGTCGTCAGTTGTATGAGGAGACGAATGTCAGCTTATGGGCCAAAGCTGTAGCAACTCAGATGGCAAGCCATCCACAAGAATGCCTACCTCTTCTACACCGAATCAGAAGATGATTAATGAGGGGGCCGAGATCTGAACCCCTAGCCCGAAGTATGAGGCGAGAAGGTCAGCAGATTCTCAACAAGCATCTCAGTGACAGGAGACAGAGGAGAGAGGACAGCGAACAGTATGCTGGACATTCTTCAGAGGGCTAGAAGGAGACATTACTGGTCGGATCATGGAGAAGCTGCGGACTGTTCGGAATGCCTTCTACCTTCGGTATACCCACATCTATCGAATCCGCCACATCGAGGATGGTAGGGTAATGCTCTTCCTCAATAATGATCCATGAAGTCCCTGAATGAATACACTAGGAGAGACCCAGACTTGGGTGAAGGGCAGAGAGCAAGCCCGCCTCGACCCAGACAATATCGATCGGCCCAATACCGTATGGGCCTTGATCAGATCAATCAACATTGAGGTAAAGGTTGTCATCGACCGCCAGCCTCTGCTAGGGACAGCCCCCACCCCCCTCCTGGTCTGGCTCCGATGGAGGAAGGGAATGGTGGCACTCGATACCTACACAGACAACATGTGCCTCTGGAGATGTCTAGCAGTCCAGCAGGGTGCAAGAGCTGATAGAAGTACAGCTCCTGCACGAGAGCTTGTTAAACAGTTCTATGCCCTGAACAGGCCTGTGGCTGACGTACCAAAGATGTCTCTAGACCAGCTGGACAAGGTAGAGTTATTTGCCAAGACAAGGATTCGTGTTTATGAGCCCACTGAAGAGGGCATCTGGCATCTGACCAAGAAACCTGCTCTCTATCCGAGGGTCTTGACCATTGGAGTATATGACCACCACGCCTTCTTCATTAAGGACATCTCCAAGCTGGCCCAGACTTTCAGCTGTGGGCACCGTCAACAGCAGTTCACCCAAGCATGTAGTCTCCATCACCATGCTGACCGCTGTACAGGGGGAAAAACGACCATCGATTGCGCTGGGGAGAAGGTAGTAGCACCGCAGTCACCATATGAGAAGGCCTTCTATCCATACCAACCGGCCAGTTCCGCGGCTACTCGTAGGATTGAATATGAGTCGAGAAACCATGGAATTCATATACACCACGCAAAGTGTCGTCACAGTGGTGAGCGTTGGATCGAGGGGGCTCCCGTAGATGGCTATGATCTGACAAACGACACAGTATACCAGTTTCATGGCTGTCACTGGCATGGATGTTCACAACACCAGCGAGGTGAGGATGCTGATTGAAGATACCGCAAGACGGTCGCAGGAGACGAGAAACTGAGAGCATCTGGATGCATGCTCGTGGTACAGTGGGAGTACTGTATAAAACGCTGTCCACGCCCCTGTGCGGACAGTACCATACCCACACTTTTTGGTCTATGACTTTAAAGCCCTTCTAGATGGGATCAAGACCCACCATGCAGAGAGTCTCACGATCGAGATTGCCCACATACCAATCTCGGTGTCAGTCGGCTGCTCCTTAGATGGTAGCGCAAGCTCGCCAACTCACCTCTGCAATGCTAACTCCAAAGTGCTGATCTCAGAGTTCATGCAGGAGATCCAACTACGAGCCTCCACGATCCGTGCAAGGGTTCGGTCACAGTATCTACCTGCAGACTTGGACAAGTTACCAAAATGACACCAGCGACTTATCAATGAGTGGTGTGACCAGGTGCCTGTGCTCGGGTTTAACTCTTGGCGGTACGACCTGAACCTCATCAAGAAGTACTTGCTGCGGGCTCTCCTGGGTGTAGGATGAAATTACTACTTCATCAAAAGGAACGGTGAAAGTCGCCAAGAAGGCTAGCCAGACAATGTTCCTTATTACACCTAAACTGAGGTTTCTCGATGTAATCAACTACCTCGGCCCAGGGGTTTCTTATGAGAAACGGATCAAAGCCTATGGTTGCACGCAACAGAAGAGCTGGTTACCTTATGAATGGTTCGACTCACCTGAGAAGCTTGACTATCCTGGACTACCAGATTATCCTGCATGGTGGTCCAAGCTCAAAGGTGGTTACCTTCTTGAGTTGTCAGAGTGGAAAGCTTGTAAGCAGACCTTCAGAGATCTGGGGATGAAGACGTTAGTCCATTCATTGACGCCTTAGAAAAGATGTGAGAATTCTACACAGAACGAGGTATTGACATTCTGAAGGATGCAGTGTCACTTCCTGGTGTGTCGCTTCACTACTTACTTCGTGGTACTGCTGAACATGAGCTGGGTATTAGCCTTTACTCTCCAGGCTAGGAAGCTTACGATATTTAATGGGTGCTGTTGTTGGGGCCGAGCATTGTGTTCACGAAATTTCACGAGTTTGGGGTTAACCGAATTCGCCAAGGTAAGCGAGTATGTCAATGTCTCCTTGATTATGATGCAAATGCAAATGCTCTGTATTTGTCAACCATGGCACAAGCTATGCCGTGTGGTAAAGAAACTGTACGACGGTGGGTTGGGCGTGTAAGCAGTGATATTGAACACTTTAAGCAGGATCTGCTAGTGGATCATTGGTTCGGGTTTGCTGAGGTCACTGACACCTTTTGAATGGTTTATAGACTCTGTAGACGTCGTATAGGGGATGGTGACAAAAGTAAAGCCTTGTTGGCTGATCTCTTCAAACTCCTTGGTAACAGTGCATATTGGAAGCTGATCGAGGCATTAGAACGTCATACCAACACGAGCTTCACTAAGGATGAACGAGCAGTGGACAGAGCCTTGCGTTGCACATGGTTAGAGGATCTAGAGGAGATTGGTGATTCCTACAAATTGCAGAGCCGTAAGGCTAAAATCACCATTCGTCGCCCCTTCCAGGTGGGTATAGCAGTATACAAGCTGGCGAAGCTGCGAATGCTGGAGTTCTACTATGACTTCCTCGACTGCTATGTAGCTCGTGACAGCTTCAAGTACCTGCAGATGGACACCGATTCTGCCTATATCACCATAGCAGGCTCCAACCTCGATGAGGTGATACGCCCAGAGATGCAAATGGAGTATGAGGCCTGCAAACGGGACTGGTTGGCATGGGACAAATGGTCTAACCGCACTCCGGGATTGTTCAAGCTCGAGTTTGAAGGCACTCGTGGTACTGCTCTCTGCTCAAAGTGCTACTACATGGAGAATACAGACAGCTGGAACAGCAGAAACTTGCAAGTGAAATGCTCGACCAAGGGAATGTCTAAACGGCAGAATGACATCTTCTGGCAGAGGTTCTACAGCGCCGTCCATGGTGGGGTGGACAGAGCCACCAATCGAGGCCTACGCATGCACAACAAGGGTATGGTGACGTATGCCCGGGAAAACCCTGGACTCTCCACTTACTATGATAAGCACCATGTGCTGCCAGATGGGGTCCATACCGAGCCCATCGAGTATCATGTTAGCACTAGGGGGTGGTAGCTGTGCATCTTCAGGGACTAGCCGAAGCTCTTCTATGACAAATGGTCGCCTAGGCACTCCGTGCTGGCATGCCAGGTAGTACAGTGTAGGCTGCCCCTCCGCCTCCACATACCTGTCAAGCCTGTGAACATCTGTCAACCAGTTAGAATCTGTTGCACGCCGTCGACCACCTTCCAGCTCACCAGGCTCATACAGGTACCGAACCAGAGCATCAGGTGGTAGGCACTCCTCTCCCTTGTTCGCTCCTCTAGAGCTGTGACCAGCAGAGTGTCTGATAGCCTCTATGGGCTTCTTCCTGATTAACCGTCGCATTGGATCTCTCCACCACAACAGGCAGCCCTCTCACCCATACTCTAGAACGTTCACTCGGCGCGGCAATTTCCTGGCCATATTGGTGTGGGAACAGTCTCTCTGCCAGTGTCCGATTCCAACGCTCAACAATAGCCTGGGCATGGTTATGCCCTACCTCGCCTCGCCTAACTGCCACACCGAGTTTCTGCATGAGGGCTGCCGTCTCCCCTTTGAACTCCTTACCCTCATCCATCTGCAACAATTCCGGCCACTAGAGGGGATATTCTGAAGCCTCGTAGACACCCTGGAATGCCTGGCCCACCCAGCTGACTTGTCTGTGAGCGGTAATGCCGCCTTGTACCTGCTGGCGACATCGACGATGGTGAGGGCATACTTGTAGGTCTTATGACCAACCGAGTCATGTGGAAGGAATAGAACATCTGCCTGGTGAACTCTGTTCAGGACAGTTTCCTCGAAATGGGCATGCCTGATGTGCCGTGGACGAGGTCTGTGTATCTGCCACATCGCCTGGCGGCTGAACCACTGGCTAACTGTCTCCAATGTGAAGTTGTGGCCCTTGCGACGTCAGAGCCTCAAGTAGTTGAGGGGGCTCACGGTAATATCCACCAGGCTGATAGTAGAGTTCCTCAAGAAAGACGGTTGATAAACTCCTGGATTTCATCACTGACGTCCACTCCCGTTCTGTCACATATGGCCTGGGTGAACTCTAAACAGATGAACAGACGGCCATCATTCATTCTACCATCACTGAAGACCTCCTCAAACACCTCCGTACACTGGCGTCTAATCTCTGCTGGATCCTCACTGAACAGTAGTTTATCGACCAACCCTCGGAAGTTAAGGGCCTTGACCAGGTCGTACAGAGATGCCATTCTTATATAGTACGGCTTAAATGATCAGCGCCCCAGATGGCCGCGAGTGCTATGGCAACGTACAGTAGTCAAGGGCCTGCGACTCCGAAGAACATACCTATTCCTGAGGCGATGGCTGGTATGATTTCACAAATCTTCTCCACCCCATGGAGAGCATTGTTGGCGATGTTGCGGACCATCTCACCAGCCTTCATTGTGAACAGAGCGATCAGAGTCCCAACTGCTGCCAGCGGACAGATAGAACATTTTATGTAAGTGAGGTAGATTCCTTTCACTCTGTGTACTAGCTTGTGGGATTCAGGCTCTACATCATCATACTCACCGGCGGTCTCCACTACATAGTAGTCGTCTGCATCATCATCCTCATCATAGTCCTCCTCATAGTCCTCGTCATCTATATCCTCGACTGGATCTTCATAAGCCTCTGGTTCATACATCGCTCTGGGGATCCGTCGCTGGGGGAACAGCTATATAGTAGCTTTAAACTGTAGTCTATAGAATGGCATCCACAATCTTGAATGCAGGCGTGTTTGCCTTAGCGAACTGGGGACTCAGCTTCGCCGACAAGAAGGCAGCAGAGGTCGAGCGTGAGAATCATGACCAGGTGATGGAGAAGCTGTCTAAGGTGAAGTTTGAGTACAGCAAAGCACTCGAGCATATGCGCCAGAGGGAGGCACGCCAACGACAACTCCGAGCTCAGGCCAACCAGAGACTCTAAGAGGCAGATGAGAGTCTCGATGAGGACTACGAGGCTGTAAAGATATCTGAGCCAACGCTCGACTATGAAGCATCGACAGGTCAGAAGACAGCAGAGCTTATAGTAGTGGTGGCAGCTACAGCGGTGACGACAGGAGTCATGCTCTACGCACACTCAAGCTGAATACCTGATGTGTTCGACACGTATACCTTAGCATAGCCAAAGTAAAGTACCATCACACCTAATGAGCGAGTCCCAGCTATGAGGGTTCCGATGTTGAAGCTGAGCCAGTTGCCCTGATTAGCTGGGATGTCCCTGCCCCTGAGGTGGTGACGGCCCTCGAGTGCTGACTCGAGCTCGTCACTTCCACTGGTTAGTCGCAGAAGCGCATATGACTTAGTTCTCTGTCTGTAGAGTTGGCAATCAGCCAGCTCGTGTACCTCACCAAGAACATTGGTCCCAGCAACCACAAGCTTGAAGTCGTCTAGCTTATCCACATGCTGGATGGCTCCTCCCTTCTGAACCAGAACCGCAACAGCGACACAGTCCGATGCACCACGATGCAATGTCAGCTCTACCCGTTGGTTAGCTGTGGCTTGACCTGCTGGTGTTCTCGCTCCACATGCACGATCCGCTGTTTGGAATGCGTTTGCTTCAGCTCCTGGTCATTTTCGTCATGCCAGACATGAAGTCTTGGAGCATTCATCGTCACATCTGCGAGCTGCTCAGTGTACACTTGGAGGAGCAGCCTATCCTGCATGGCAACCGGATTCATGTTGAAGATTTTCTGATCTTCGGGGTTCGATGATGATGTCTTCTTCTTCGGTAGTGAATCCCGCTTCGCTTCTGTGCCTTTTCCAGAGATGGCTTGAAGTGTGACAGCTCACCTGTCTCCTTGTGGCTGAAGATGAAGTGGTACGCTGTACACCTGCGATAATGTCCCCTTTGGTCTCCTTGAGGGTTATGCTGTTGTATATGGTCTCGAGCAGGGCACGTTCACACTTGGAGCTGAAGTATAGCAACCGGGCATTGTGGCGGATGTCCGGTGAGATCTCACGGGTGTACTTTTGAAAGAGGATGAAAACAGTTGTCTTTGTGTGCTGGATGCGCCTGGTGATGTTGCTGAGGTAGGTGACTGTCTTCTGGTCCATTGCAGGGTCATCGATAACTAGAATAAGTGGTTCTTTCACTCGGGCTACCAGCAGCTTCTCCATCAGTGCTTGCAAGTTCTGTGTCTTGGTGATTGGGTCATTGTACCATAGATCATTACAGTCAACCACCTCAGTGGCGGAGTCAGACACCAGAAGGATGTATTGAGAGTGTAGATGTTCAGCCAGGAGAGCTGGCAGCAAGATGTTTTTCCCGTGTCCTGATGGAGCAATGATCAGTACCACATGGCCACCATCGGCCGGCCTACTGTCGAATGGTACAGACATGCGTGCGGAGGATGGTTAGCACTTGGTCGGCGGTAGCCTCGTCTATATCTGGGAGACTAAACGGCAGTACTTCCTGCACCAGCTCTTTTGACTGCAGAGCGTGGAATCCTGCACCTCCAGCGGATACGAAGGATGCGATCGAGGCATCAAGCATGAAATCCCAGCAGCAGCTGAGAAGGTAGCATAGAGGGCCTATGTCAGCACCCACAGTGTCAAGTACATCCAGTATCTGTATGATACATGCACGGGAAGCCATGACTATCCTGTGGTCTTAAACGGCAAACCAAAGAACCCTGACTTCTTCACCCCTGGTAGCCGGAGGCTGGCGGTAGCACCTGTTTGGCCGTCGACAGTGATATGGCTCAGGCCGAGGGTGCCTATCTTGAGATTCTCTCCATCCTGTCGGAATGAGCTCCGTGGTTTCAGGAGATCCTTAACCAGGTCCTGTGCATAGGACTCAGCCATAACATTGATGACTCCAGCCTCATTGACCCCGAGCATAACTCGCATCATCGCCCTCTCCTTGATGCCCATCCCCTTGTATACAGTCTTGGCCTTGTTAATGGTGTTCCCGATGACATCTCAGGCTGGGATGGTACCTCGGATCTCCCATGGGTCTCCCTTCTCATCGAAGTCTAGGAAGGACATAGGGGCAACAGTGTCCTCTGAACCAAGCCGTGCCTCGCCCAAGTGAGCAAGATCGCCTAGCTCTTTACTTTCTAGATCTGTGAGTGACATAGTCATATACAGACGGCTTAAACCTACTAGTCATACCCCCAGTGAAACAGTTGAGCATAGGAGGACCACACAGTCGGCCAAGGGAATAGGTAGCAGTGCTCAGGGTACTGGGCCTCTCTGCAGGGGCACGCCTTGTGGGCGGGCCACCATTCCTGGGCATTGGCAATCCTCAGTCCGTGTGCTCGACTATGGGATACACACCACCCTCTGGCACGCCATGCCTCATATAGCGCAGGGGTCTCTTGATCCATCTCTCACTATTCAGAGGGGTTAAACGTAGGCAATGATGATCTCAGCCATTGCACTCATTGCTAGCCCTGGAACTGCGGCCTCCATTAGTGTAACACGTTTACCCATGATCTTGGCGGCAACAGTGTAGGAGGCACCACTGAGGCGATCTTTGGGATGGGGTGAGTTATTCCGAGACAGTGCCCGGCCACCCCACTCACCACTGTAGCGAGGACAGCTGCAGTGGTGGCAGGAAGAACCTCATTTCCCCCTGTCATCTTCACCATGGCCACATTCGCCACCACATTACTGGCGACATGGACAGCCAGAGGATTTGCTTTGGTCAGTAACTTCTGTGTCTTGGTTCGCAGCAGGTTCTCAACCTTCTGAAGAGTCGCCTGGCTCTCGGGCAGTTGCTTCACGATCTGTACCATTGACGTCATTGTTTAAGCACTGAGTATACAACGTGGTTAAACGTCTGCGTCCCCTGTCGAGAGAGCTAATAAGATCTTCCCAGTCTGCATCTGCCAGGTGGCCGGGTTGGTACTCAGGAATATTCATCTCTCTATTGAGACATCTTAAACATGTCCAGGCTCACGCTATGTGAGAAGTACTATGATGTCTTCCAGAGGGAGTTGAAGGACTACAAGAAGAAGACACCAGATGAGCTCGCTCGGCTCTCCAGTGCTGAGCTAACAGAGGAGCTGACAGCTGCGAAGCTCTATCTAGAATTTGGCAAGGGACAAATCTGCTTCCTCAAATACCTTATCATGGGCGGGAATATCCTTGAGCAGCTCCTGTGAGCAAAAGGTTTCTACAAGGATCGGGAGTATCTGTCAGATGTGTTCCAGCAGTTGCAGACTGCCATGGCCTCACCGGAGCTGAACAAGGTTCTGTGATACTACAAGCTGGAAAAAGGATGTGCTGCCGAACCCTCCAGCCCTTGGATGTGCATGTTGGCAGCAGGTATAGGGGCTGTAGGGCATGCCAAGCTGGTTCAGTGTCTCACTGTGGTCCCCACTGTTACCGTAGAGAGTCAGGATAGTCTTATAGCTGAAGTGCTGGCGGCGGAGTAGGCTGATCCCGAGCACCACGATAGCTAGTCCTGACACCACACGTAGAGCTACCACAGGAAGCAGTGTCATGTCGACTGGCTGCCGTGTCGGGCGCCTGGAGCTGGCGTGTCGACTGGCTGCAGTGTCAGGGTCGGAATGCCTGTATGGCTCGTACTACACGTAGGTGCGTTGATGGCAGTGTTGAAGCCGAAGTGGACACAGGGGAAAACTCCCCTCGACCATCATGTTGTTATAGCCCCTGGCTTGGAGGTCCTCGATGTTCACGATCATGTTGCTCGGAATCATGCGAAATAGCAAGGTTAAGTTTGCGACTGGCCTTCTGCAACCCCTGCAGGAACTTAGCAATAAGAATACTGAGGTCTGCCACGATGATTATATCCTCAACGAGACTTATGAACATGGCCTGGACCTCTGCTCCGCTGACACCATCTATGGAATGCCGCAGCTGGGACTGTACCGTAAAGAGGCAGTAGCACAGTGCTTCCAGGTACTGGTTGATCCGAACGATCCCTGCTGGTGTGAGGCCTGAGGTGGTGTGTGGGACAAAGTACGTCCACACATCCTGATAGTCCTGTCGCAAGCCAGTGATGTGCATATTTTGGATCAAACGAGAATGTCGCTGTCTTCCGACGGACTACTCGTGTGGGGGTTCGATAGGGGAATCCTGAGTAGTCACGTCTCGGGTCACTGTACATAACACCTGGACCACTGTTGTCGCCACCATGCCACCGATAGTCTGGGTGAGCGCTGAACTCTCTCTGTAGTCTGCTGGCCGCTGAGACACTATGACTGTTGAGCTGTGGGTCGAAGGCGTTTGTATCAGGGAGGCTTGCACCCCGCTCATGGAGGATTCATCACCCCGTGAAGTACACATGGAATCTGAGACAGCTGGCGATGAGCACAGCTTCAGGAGTACCAGAATAGGAGTGAAGCAGGGTGGAACTTACTCCACCACACGGCAAAGTTCAGCTGCTGATTCCAGTATGATAGGCTTGGAGCAGCGATCCAAGTATGAGCTTGCTTCACATCCTTGATGGTGATGGGGCGGTTGGTCAGCGGTCATGGGTTGATGGAGAAGCTGGTTCTGGACCGTCCATCCACTGTGATGGAGAATGGTGTTGGCTCTGGTATGTCATCCAGTAGGCCTCTCAGGCCAGTCAAGGGTGTACCCAGGAGGGGCGGTTGGCTCCGGATGACTGTCATGAGGTTCAGTGGGAAGGCCATCTATACTGGTGTTCTTAAAGCTACCGCAGCACACTATTTGTAGTCGTCTCGACTCCAGAGACCAGCGAGGCGACCTCGCCGTAACATCTCGTTTTTTAACTCCTCCGTATCAACCCACCCGCTGGACCCTTTGAGGTATTGCTGTCACACTTTAGGTTTCTCCGTGCGGTACAGGGCTTGGACCTTCAATATATGGCGGTACTCTTCATCGGTGACCTGGTCATCCTCGAGAGCTTTGCTGACAGACTCATCGATAGTCCATAGCATATTCTGTGCCAGTGCCACGTACTTAGCATGCTTCATCGCCTGTGCGTTCTACTGTACTTTTCTGCCTCATGGAGGAGATTCTGTCTGATGGTATCTATCTGCTGGAGTCGCCAGCCATGTACTGTACCACCCTCGTCAGCCGTCAGGGAGGGGTATATTTCTGGTTGCTTCTGCCACTCTGATTTTGCCATAGTATACCTGGAGATTAAACCTGCATCACCTGCAGAATCTACTCATGAGTCAAAGAAGGGTTCATTTTGGAGAGCCTGGCGAACCGTGCCAGCTTGCTGGTTTCAAGACAGATGTCTCTTAGACAGAGGTCATCCAGCACTATGTTGGGTGCCAGTATCTTTCTGAAATATGACATCTGGAACTTCACCATATCACCAAGAAAGTAGGTCCACCGCTAGATGGTTTTCTTGGTCTTACACTTCTGCGCCATCTCCTCTTTCCTCTGTATGACATCTGGCTCATCGTCGTCTGAGAAGCCACCTGGCTCATCCTCGTCTGTGAAGACATCTAG
Organism: Chaetoderma sp. LZ-2023a; assembly: GCA_034401795.1. Lineage (NCBI taxonomy): Eukaryota > Metazoa > Mollusca > Caudofoveata > Chaetodermatida > Chaetodermatidae > Chaetoderma > Chaetoderma sp. LZ-2023a. Next base: position 28,285,869 of record CM067370.1, on the reverse strand, counting down.
CTCATCGTCGTCTATCATGACTCCTGCGTCTTGCTTACTCTCCTCCAGGAGGGCCTGCCAGTATCGGAAATTTTCACTTTTCCTTCGCCTCCTTGCAAGGCGTGTGTTCTGTTGATACCAGTTCTCCTGCTGTAGTCGCTCTCCTTCTTGTTGCAGTGCGAGCCTCGGTTCGTTTAAGGCCCTTATCTGTGCATGGGTCATGAAGGGGTGAACCGCTTTCTTCATCATCTCGGCCAAGGTCAGATAATGCTGGTAGGATATCATGTCAGGTCAATGAGTAATAAGAGTGTAAACTCTAAATGGGCATCCGATATCCCATCCATGCTGGCATATATGTTAATGGAGGGGCTGTCAAACAGGTGATTTACAGGTGTGAACAGGCTAGGACTGATAGCTTTCCATAGGTTGCTGTTGGCACCTGGGAGATACTCTATCACGTCCTGGCCGACTTCTACTAGTGAGCTGCTGTGTGTACTGCCCGGAGGTTGATGTAGCACATTGGTGTGTATGTATGTTATGACCCGCTAGGGCACCTCGAAGAGTACCCATTCTACACGGTACTGTACCACCCGTCTCCCATCTAGAGAGGGTGAGATTATGTTCTCACCAACGGAGAGCAGCAGTCGGACAATTGGCATGGTTATATCTCCTGTTTAAACCCCTTCTATAGCGTGCTATGGAACCCATATTTGCTCACTCGACTGGTCTTGCTGACCTGGCAGATGTGTACTCAGTTGATTGCTGCCAAGGTAGAACAGAGCGATGGCAAGTCATTCGCCCTACAGTACGAAGCAAGCTCAGAGGCATTCTCCCTCCACCCCATTGGTGGTGATGGGGTGGAGCTGCTCACAGACCTCAATGATGTGACGAAGGAGCGCCAGGCTCGCAACATAGATGGCCACAAGATCGTGTTTCGGTATGATTTCCTGAAGAGGAAGTACATCCTCGAGCCGTTGATTGAGCTCTCGGATACAGAGGTGGCAGACATCAACACCCTAAATAATGACTTCAGCTTTCATCTGGTCAAACCCTATTCGAGCGGTACCGCGCCGATGGCCCATGATGGCCTGCTATTGACCCTGGCAAAAAACCTGCAGTTCATATTTGAGAAGAATGAAGTCTGGTACCACGCTGGACCTGGGGGTGACTGGCAAACATGGTTGCCCATATATAGGCCTCCCGCAGTCATTGACAGAGATTACTCCCCTCTCCACTGTTGTGAAAAAGGATGGGATGGTTCAAAAGCTCTACAATCAGAGATCATCCTTCCTCACCTACATAGGTGAAGGTGTCTCCCTGACAAGGGTGGGTCACCGGATCAGGGCTACAGGTGGAAAGCTCCTGCTGCATCGTCCATTCGATGGACCAGATGAAGCTGTTAACCTCCAGGAGGGCACCCTACGGGTAGATGGTGTGTCACATGTCTCCAAAGTCAAGGGTGCTGTTGAACTGCTTCAGCGATTCGGATTCACTAGCCCACAAATAACTCATACAGTCCTAGAGTTGCGTTTCTTTGCCGGCGGCAGAGTGAAGCAGCTAGCCCCTGGCCCTGAGGGGATGAAGATCACTATCGATCCAGATGGAACAGGGCTCAATCTGGCACAGATATTTCTCGAGGGGTTCACTCTGTTCGGTTTAACTCTTCATATATAGCCATGATTCTCATCATACTGCTCGTGCTGGTGTCTACAGCAGTGGCACAGGGGGCTGAGACTGCCATGATATTGGATGCCAAGTGGGCCCACTTCCGGGATGACCCCCAGTACAATCCTTGGGTCGACCCCTTGCGGAGAATCATTTACGACCGCTTTCATCCACGTAAAGAGATCGAGTCTGGCTGCCACTTCTATGGGGTGGAGATGGTAGGCCGTGGTTGTCTGCTGGAGACCCCTGCTCAGCACAAGATTCTCTGCATAACATGTGAACATGTCGAGTCTTCCGTGGTTCACATGCTAATCACTTTAGCCTCCTCCCAGGTGAGCGTTGTCAAGGTAGATAGAAGACCCTATGGGGGTCCCATCATGCCGATGCGACTCTGGTGGAGACTACATGCTTGTCTGAGCCTAGACAGAATAGAGAGAGGCCGGCCCTGTGGTTGATGGCGATCAGTGGTGTATATCCCTGTGGATGCCTGTCTCTAAATGTGTGGCATGACACGCTTAAGTTCTATTCCAAAACTGGTGTTTAAGATCAGTGATACACAGTGTTTTGTTTAATATATAGTGATTACTTTGTAGAACATGAATAATAAAATGTTAGATCGTGACGTTTTCATAAAAATCTGCATCATCCTTATCACCTGATTGGATAGATTATCAAAAGTTCTAAATTGTATTCTATATTCTGGAGTAATACACAAGTCGTTCCTAAGCAACCATCAAAGCGTATAGACTGCCCACTTACACAATAGAGGCAGAGAATCAAAATTATATCAACAATCTAATTATAATATACTATATTATTAAATACATTAACTGTTTGCGCTTTGTTTGATAGCATTAATTATTTGCTCTTTGTTGATAGTGTTCCCCATAGCAACCACAAGACCAAATCCCATCATGAATATCTAAAAATCTAAAAATAAAATAAAATAACATAGGTTAAATACCACAAGACCAAATCCCATCATGAATATCTAAAAATCTAAAAATAAAATAACATAGGTTAAATATACATTTATACAGTCACATCAACACTGACACACTAGTCATCATGGTTAAGTATCTAGACCATAAGATATCTTGCCATGACTGTCGTGTAGGCAAAGCAAAAGACCCGTCAGTCGAAAATCGAGAGTGTGACTACTTTCTATGTAATACCTGTAATAATGCCCGTAGGGCAAATAAAGAGATTGCAAACAACCCGCTACAGGAAGGGGCCATCGCCATGCCACCTTCATTTCATGTAGCAGACACACAGACCACTGCACATAAGCCATTTAAATCACCACCAATCTCAATAACGATCTTGTCAACTACTACTAATGCTAACACAAACAGCAATCCTACCTTACCATATACTAACTCTAAACCAATTTTTTTATTCTGCTTCTACCTGTACTGCCCCTGCAATATGTACTACACCAGATCTTCCTATCTGCACAACAACAGACTCTGTTACAGCTACCCAGCCAAATACTAACCAATCAAACGGCACAAAAAATAAACATAATGGCTGTCTATGTGGGATCCTAGTAATCAATATATGATCAAGTGCGATGAATGCAAAGTTTGGATGCACTACGCATGTTCAGGGCTGCCCCCCGTACATTTTGTCAATTTTAACATCATCCAAACGGAAATACACGTGTTTTGAATGTTCACATATTACTGACCACATTAAAGAGTTTCTAGCTTGGTATGTCGCAGAACATAGACGCACGTATTACCATGATCTATCACAGCATTACATGGCATCATCTGGAAATAATATCCGTCCAGATACTGACAACTCTATAATTATCGTGCATCAGGACACCCATAAGGATTCTCTGAATGCATCATCAGCATCCAATGTCTCACTGAGTGATGATGTGATCCCGGAATCACAGGTTTTAACTCCTAAATTACAGGATATTGGTGTAACCACATGCAATAAAGAAAAACAGTCAACATTTAATAATGTTTAAATACTAAATGAAATTTTGGATGAAATACAACAAATGAAAAAGAATCAGTCATCCATCCAAGCAGATGTTCTCATTCTGAAAAATCAGACTCGGACTGCTCATGCTGGCAACATTTCTGCCAACAGGGCAGGGGAACAGTTCACCCCATTAGCTATACCTGACAAAACCAGCTATGAAAGTTTGCCCATAAGGCATAGGCCCATAGGTCATGACCTGCATGTGCCTGCATCTAACATGCCCAACCATGTGCCTGTACCTACTAAGATTAAGGAATTTAATACACCCAAACCTATTATACAGCCTGGAATCAGGTCCTACAGAGAAGTTATCTCAAACCAAACTTGTCCTAATAGGCCTAACTCTGGGGATACACGTAGGCCTAATAGACAGACAGCCCAACTGGAACAAACAACTACAAAAAATATCCTTGTAATTGGAAGTTCGACACTGAGGAAACTCAGTGGAAAATACATGTCAAATGACTGTATCAACACAACAGTTCGATCGTACAGTGGAGCATGTATAGATGACATTACAAACCGAGTAACTGACTTCCTTAGTCCAAATCACTTTGATGCTGTAGTCATACACGTCGGTAGTAATGATATACGTAGGCAATCCACCACTGACATGATATATGATTATGATGGTTTAATTGACCACATCAAGGTACTAGCACCTGCCATTACCATTAGCCTATCAGCTCTCTTGCCACGACCCACCAGCACATATGCCAATAGGAAGATGATGCAGTTCAATCACATGTTGCACTCCCTTGCCACATGGCATTCTGTAAATCTCATAGATCATAATAATCTCTTCTGCCATCCAGATGGACGCATTATGCAAGAGCTTTTCCATGACCACATACACCCAAACTACGATGGTATGAGGTTTTTGTCAAATAACATTATGAGTTGCGTAGAAAGTATATTTGATTCAACTGTAGCTCAAAGTAAACCATCAAAACCTAATAATTTACAAGCAATTATAGGCCAATAAGTCTGACAAGTGTCGTCTGCAAAGTACTTGAAGGTTTAATTAGAGACAGTATCATCCAGCATATGAAAACGAATGGCTTATTTAGTAAATGTCAATTTGGTTTCATCCCAGGTAGGTCCACCACACTGCAGTTATTGACGGTAGTGGATAAATGGTTACAAATATTGGATAGTGATGGTGGTGTGGTGGACGTTGCATATTTTGATTTTTTAAAGGCATTTGACAGGGTTCCCCATCGTAGACTTGTACATAAACTGAATCTATATAACATCAATCCACAGATTATTAAATGGATAGAAAGCTTCTTGTCACAGCGTAGCCAGAGAGTAATCATTAGTGATGAACCCTCTGAATGGAAATCAGTATTTAGCGGGATACCACAGGGATCAGTTTTAGGACCAGTGTTGTTTGTTTTATATATAAACGACTTACCTAATGTGATAGCTAACAATAGTGAAATATACCTGTACGCGGATGACACAAAACTTTTTCATGGCATAAAATCCAAAGATGATGCTAACGAAATGCAACAAGATATATACTTGTTAAAAGAATGGACCAGTAAATGGTTACTCCAATTTAATGCTGATAAGTGTAAATCTATGCGAATTGACAAAACCAATTTACAAAATCATAGCTATATTCTCGGTAAAGACAGATCCCGTATTAATCCAAGCGAGGATGAAAAGGATATAGGTGTTATTATTGATGATAAACTATGTTTCGAGAAGCACATAATAGATAAAGTTAATAAAGCCAACTCCATTATGGGTGTAATAAGGCGCACATTTGTATCCCTTGACACAAACATATTTAGAACCCTGTATACATCATTAGTGCGGCCACATCTGGAATTTGTTAATCAGGTTTGGAGCCCCTATCTCAAGAAACATATAGAGCTGTTAGAAAATGTTCAGCGAAGGGCGACAAAAAGTGTCTCAGGACTATCAAAACTAAATTATGAGACTATGCTCAGGGTCCTTTTTTTTCGATCCGGGATGTCAATCGATTAACATCGTGATTTGACCAGCAAAAGTTTTATTAAAATTTGTCCAAATTGAGTTTAAATAGGCAGTATTTTCGTCATCAATACAATATTTTGGGATAATTGTAGTGTTAAGCGACAAACGAGAGATGGGAAAAAATTCGGGAAGAAAGAGTAAGACCGGTGGAGACGGTGAAGGCGATTGTCGCGAAAGGGTGGCACGTGAACGCCGCCATCTTGAACTTAAACAATCCCACATGAACGACATCCAGCAAATTCCTAATTCGCCGGGACCGGTTTCAGAAGAGGACAGGCGAGAGCGGTCGCCACTAAACGGTAGCCCATGCTCGAGCCTATCGGATGGATCGTCTGTGTGTGTGAAGAAGACGGGTGGTGCTACTGGGAGCGAAGAGTTTGGGAATGAAGGTAACAGTGGGGCAGGATCCATATTACGTGCAATAGACGAGGTGAGAAACGATTTGTTAATTTGTATTAATTCTCGTGAAAGTGAATTAGAGCTGAAACTGAATTCCATTCAAAAATCCATCGACTTCGTCGCAAATGAAGTCAATGAAATAAAGTCTACAACCAAAAAACATGATATCCAGATCCGTAGTCTTGTTGCTAATAACATAAGTCTTAAAAAGGACAATGACATTTTGAACGAAAAAGTTGATGCTTTGGAACGATATTCTTTTGAATTTGACCTGCTGATTTATGGTGTCGTAGAACAACCCCGCGAAAACTGTATTGATCTAGTTAACCGGCTATTTAAAGACAAATTCAGACTGAACATGAGGATAGATGTAGAAAACGCACATCGTCTAGGGAAGGTTAGCCCGGGGCGTTGAAAACCGCGACCACTAATTTGCCGTTTCTTGAGACGACCCGAGCGAGCTATGGTCCGTAATAGGATTAAGGAGATGAATGATAAAGAAATTTATTGTAAGGACCATTTGATTAAAAAAGACCATGAGAAAAAGAAGACACTGGTAAACATAATGAATCGTGAATTTAAGAAAAATAACAGAGTTCTATTCAGGCGAGGTGAATTATTTATAAACGGAGAGAAGTATACAGAGAACATGGCTTAGATAGCATACTTGGAACACTTGACTTTATCATATTATTTATATTTAAACATTGCTATGTTAATCCTGGTGTAAAATTTTGAACATGTCTAGGGGTAGTAATTTTCCAAGGGTTAATCCTGATAAATGTATCTCATTAAAACTTACCTGGTTTTGGTGGGGTTTGTCAGGGGTTTACTGGGCAACTTCAACTAGGTTCACATTTTATTTTGATTGAAACTTGCTTTTTCTATAACCAGTATACCTTTAATGTGTTGCCTGGATTATATTTGAACCGGACTGTGGTTGCACGGTGAATTTCTGACGGATTAGACTTGAACCAGGTGGGTTTTTTATGTTTCTTCTTTTTAGTTGTCAGTACCACTTAATGTATATCAATCTGCCTTGGTCTTAACCCTTTGGCACTTAAACATGCCAAAAGTGGTATCTGTAGTGGGATTGAAGTGTCCAGGTGCAGACCTGGAAGACCTTTTTCTGTGGAAAGTGCTCCATTGGGATGACTGACTTGATGACTGAGCCAGTCGTCTCGGTGGTGCATTTTCTGGAACGACCTGTCTGTTGTTAAACGTTCCATGTGAGAATGTTGGAAAATTCTTGTCCAGATTCAGGTGTTGAAGAGTTGACATTCTATTTATAGTTTAGCCCACATGTGTGGGTGGGAGGGGCAATGATCTATACTATTAACATGAATAAAAGAACAAAAATTAAAGTGTTATGCAACATTCAACATACAATTCAGAGTATTTCCTTGAAGAGAGTAGATTTAAAATATCAAGTTATTTAAGGTATTTTAGATGTAATTAATCTAAAAGTTGAACTGGTGATATTTTCTTTTCGGGATTTTTTTGGGAGCTGGTGCTGTCATAGACAGCATCATCTTTAACAAAAAATTGTTGGAAAATGTACATTAGTTTCCTTGCTATTGTCACTGCAAAAGATTGCACATTGACATCAGTGTGCTAGTGGTTAATTTTAGGCCTGAAATTAAAGTTTGTGGAAGTAACACGATTCTATTGTCAGAAAATAAATTTGGTGAATTCTGTTTGTTCTCCACCAGGTGGGGAATCATTACCTTACACGTCGTTTATGCATAGCAGTGTGATAGCAGCTAAAACTGTATTTTATTTATCTATTTCAGTGGTAATTATTTTGTTTTCATGACATGAATTCTATGTAAGTATTATAATTTGCTATTTATTTTACCTATATGCTTTAGCTGATGCAGTCATGTCTCTAAGCTTTGATGTTTGTCTGCTGCCTTCTTAGTGAATATCCTTTAATGTTATGTGGTTGTGTTAGCTTGAATGTAGTCATGTCCATGTTATTGGCAAAAACTATGAATCCTATTGAAATTACATTAATTTGTCACATTTAGTTAATGGTCGGCTTACTTGTGTTGAGACCACTGCTTTAACTGTGTGCATGACTACAGCTTCAGTTTGTCTGGTGTATTTTATCCCTTGTCACACTGGTACTAGGAGTCTGTTTGTTGATAGAATTGAAAAGTAAGCTGGTACATAATTTTCCGCTATTTTGTGGAGGATGGTGCTGTCAAAGACAGTGACATTGTCCATTTAAGTTGTTGAAGGGTTTATACCAGTTTCTTTCTAAAGACATGGTAAGGAATGGACTTTTGGTATCGGAATGCTGGGGGTTAATACTTGAACTAGAACATGGCTTTTACTTAGTGTTTTTGTAGTACACGTCGCTTCATTAACTGCCCGGAAAGTTAATCATTATCGGTGATATTTACTGTTGGGCCGTCTAGTGGGATTGTCAGAATGACTTTGCCGGTTGTTTTCTGAAGATACAAGATGCATTATTTTTATTTTTATATACTTTGTCGTGAATGGGTATTGTCCTCCATTCAGTGATTATTATTAATGCACATGCTGAGTAGTGAGACCTATATACTATTATGTTGAAAGTTTGATTGATTGCTAGTCAAATTGTTCTTGAATATTCAACAGTGCTGAGACCTATATACTATTCTGTGGAAAGTTCGATCGATTGCTAGTCAAGTTGTTCTTGAATATTCAACAGTGCTGAGGCCTATATACTATTCTGTGGAATGCTTGATCGATTGCTAGTCAAATTGTTCTTGAATATTCAACAGTGCTGAGACCTATATACTTTTCTGTGGAAAGTTTGATCGATTGCTAGTCACGTTGTTCTTGAATATTCAACAGTGCTGAGACCTATATACTATTCTGTAGAAAGTTTGATAGATTGCTAGTCACGTTGTTCTTGAATATTCAACAGTGCTGAGACCTATATACTATTCTGTAGAAAGTTTGATAGATTGCTAGTCAAATTGTTCTTGAACATTCAGCAGTGCTGAGACCTATATACTATTCTGTAGAAAGTTTGATCAATTGCTAGTCACGTTGTTCTTGAATATTCAACAGTGCTGAGACCTATATACTATTCTGTAGAAAGTTTGATAGATTGCTAGTCAAGTTGTTCTTGAATATTCAACAGTTGGTGTAGTGGTGTACAAATGAGAGTCAAATCGACAAATTTAACAGATCTAATTAATGTCACGGTGAAAGGAATGTTATCCTACACTAGATATAGTCTATGGATGTGAGTGATCTAAATACTTGGGTAGCATAAGAAGCCCTGGTCCTAAGTGTCCACCCAAGCATATGGTAATTTTTATAGAATATAAATGTATGAATGGTGATCGGTCAGGCAGTTATTATAGATTGCGTAGTGCTTTGCTTATTCATGTACTTGTTATTGTTGCTTGCTCTGGGTTTTGCGAAGTTGGGTTTTCCAGAATTTCATACTGGAATTGTCAACTTAGGAATCAATGCTTGCCTTCAGTTATAAGTGGGGAATACCATGAAAATGTTAATATTACCTATTTTCATTGAGACACTAAGTAGGGATGGAAATTTCTTTTTTGAAGTAATTGATGATCAACAAGCTGAAGGTCAGGAGTATTAACGCTTTGATACCTATACTGGCCAAGGATGGCTTCTTTGGTGGTTGTGAAGAGAGTCCATCTCGGGAGACAATTTTTTATTTTATTTTTTTTTGGGGGGGGGGGGAGGGGGAGGGGGAGGGATTTAGCGCTGGAATGGCTGACTTGGTGACCCAGTCTGTCCGATGGTGGGTTTTCGGGGGCCATCTTCTCTTTGCCTGCGAACGGACCTCTACTATGATCAAATTGAAGTTTTCTTGAAAGTATTACAGGGTTGAGAGCGTTTTCTTATTCCTAGAAAGCGTGAAACTTACTTGGTAAAATAAATGCACTGAAAGACCTATGTATTATTCTGGGGAACTTTGATTGGTTTCTGGTCAAATTGTTCTCGAATATGTTCAACATTTAGTGTATTTACTTTCAAACGATGGTCAATTCGTCTATTTTAGCAGATCTAATTGGCTCTCTGATGGTCAGATTTGGATAGGAAAGCTAAAATCATATGTCTATTTGCACGCTGACAGAATGTGGTTTTTGAGGATTTATCGCTGGAATGACTGTCTCGGTTATTGGGCTGGTCATTCTGGTGGCAGGGTTTTGGAGGTCATGCTCTCTGGTCTGTAAATGGACGTTCTGTGGGATAATACTTGGTCACTAAGAGATTAAGGGCGTTTTTGTATTTATTATTATTTTTTTTTTTTGAAAGCGAGAATATCACTTTGTAGAGTGAATAGACTGAAAACATGTTTCAATGAAGAAGTTTACTGTCAAAAATAGGAAATGACGGACTATTTTTATTTTATTTAGCTGGTTGGAACCACCAATCCCACTGATTGAATCAGTAGTTTTGTATCTTTTTTATTATTATTTGTTTTTTTTAATATATATATATATATATTGTATTCATATTGTTCTTCCTTTCTGGGTGATTTATCATGTCTCTAAAATTGGCATCTTTCAATGCAAGAGGTTTAAGAGATCGTGTGAAGAGTACGAAAGTTTTTTTGTTTTGTAAAAATCAGCACTTTGATGTTATTGCTGTTCAAGAAACACATAGTACTGCCTTGGATGAAAAATTTTAGATTGCTGAATGGGGAAATATGATACTTTTTAGCCATGGTTCAAATTTGAGTCGAGGTGTGGCTTTTGTCTTTTCAAATAACAAAGTTAAAATGCTAAACAGTCATTCGGATGGTGAGGGCCGTTCAATTCTGATTAATGCTGAATTTCAAAATAAAAAATTGGTTATTTTAAATTTGTATGCCCCAAACCTTAGGACGGAACGTGAAGAATTCTTTAAGAAATGTACTACTATTTTGCAAACCTTCCAGATTGGTAATATTTTATTGGCAGGTGATTTTAATACAGTTTTGTGCCCTATTAAAGATAGGTTAAAATCGTCTAATTCTATGGTTTCTATTGCCTTACGAGACTTGATGGTTAAATACGATCTGATTGATATCTGGAGAACTCGAAATGCAAATACAAGAAAATTTACTTGGAAACAATCAAATGAAGTGCAGTCAAGAATCAATTACTGGTTGGTAGAGAGACATATCCAAAATTACATTACTCATCCTGAAATATCTTTGAGTCTTCAGTCGGATCACAAAATTGTTACAATTCAGCTAAATTTCCTTCAAAATTATGTACCTAACTTTAATTTTTGGAAATTTAATAGCAATCTTTTGACCCAAGTATCATATACACCTGTGCAAAAGTTAAGCACCACCCTATTTTTACGCACATGCGAGGGTATATTCATGTGCTATGAAGAAAGCAATAGCATAAACATTTATGTACCCATCCATCTTAGTGCAAGAGGTAATAATGCAACTAGAGGAATGCTGATTATGATGGTGGGGAAACACTGTATGTTTTTGTTTGAACTTGAAAACGAGGCCTGAATATGGTTACGTTGACACAACTGACAACTATTGCCCTACAGTTGACACACGTGGCTAGATTGTCATTAATGGTGTCTGAAAACGAAGTTTAACATCTGTGCACGAGTTTGAGACTGTCATTATTAATACCGGGTATATCCACCTTGTGCCTGGATAACGGCCTGGACACGACGTCTCATGCTGGTCACCAACCGACTGATACGCCATTGTGGTATTCGTTGCCATTCAAGATGGAGTGCGTCTGTTAATTCCTGTAGGTTCTGCACAGGAGGATCCCTCCTTCTCACCATGTTTCCCAGAATGTCCCAGATATGCTCAATAGGGTTCATGTCAGGGTTCCTTGCTGGCCATGGTAGGGTTTCGATGGCATTCTGGCGGAGGTATTCATGCACAGCTCTAGCACGATGTGGTCGGGCGTTGTCATCCATGAATATAGGGTGGGTTCCAGGTGCATGATTTACAAAATGAGGGACCACAACTCTATCCAGTATGGAATCTTGATATCTTTGTCCATTTAGTGTTCCAGGTACAGTCAACAGATCCAGCTTACAATCAAATGAGATGCACCCCCATATCATAACGGAACCTCCACCAAATGGAACTTCTTCCATGATGTTACGTTGGTCGTACGCCGTGCGTCTGGACCTCCATACACGAGTTCGACCATCTGTGGCATGAAGCAGGAACCGACTTTCATCGGACCAGTGTACCCGTCTCCAGGATCTCATGTTCCAGTGTTTTCTTTCGTTGCACCACCTCAGACCGTCCTCTTTGTGGTGTGCAGTGAGGAGAGGACGTCTGACAGGTCTCCTAGCTTTCATGCCAGCAGCATACAGTCTCCTTTTGACGGTAGACATTGACACTCTATTGCGCGTTTCCCATTGCTGGCTGAGCACTCTGCTGTTGGTGAATGGAGATCTCCTAACAAGGCGTACTAGGGCTCGATCATCACGGGCAGTAGTCTTCTTCGGTCTTCCAGATCTAGGCCTGTCCTTCACCTCGTTAGTTTGCCCATGTTTTGCAATCAAACGACTGATTACAGTATGGTTAATGTTCAGCTGTCTTGCCAATCTCTCTGCATGACATACCAGTGGTATGCATGCCTATGATTTGCCATTTCACACGATCACTTAACCTTCGTCTTGCCATAGCGGTTCACAATCAAGAGCTAATTCTCTCTGTACAAATAAACCACGGTCATGAACACAAAATTCCTAATCTTGTCGCCTAAATCTGTATGTAATGTTCTACACCTCAAACTGGACTTTTACATAACTGAACACGTGTGCTGTTTCCCGCCACGCACGGACATCAAGCGGCGTGAAGTCATGCATGCATGTGCATTTCGTACTTGGAATTATGTCAGCTAACGCGGGGACAAAAAGTATGGCAGCCTAGTTGTACCATCATGTTTCTACGTTCTATTGTTTTTGCTGGTGCTTAACTTTTGCACAGGTGTATATATCGATAAAATTAAAGATTTTCTTGAAAATGTTGTTCCGGATATGAAGGAGTTATCAAACGATAGAATGAAATGGGATTGGATAAAGTATTCAATTAAAAACATATCAATTGAATTTAGTAAAGCCATGTCAAATAAATTTAAAGAAAAAGAAAAGAAGTTAATTAAAGAGATTTATATACTTGAAAATTACTTAATTGATAATCATGATGAACAGTCTGAAAACGCATTAATTGCTGCTACAAATGAGTTGGAATCTATTTATGATAAAAAGGCTGAGGGTGCTATTATTAGATCTCGTATTAATTGGACTGAGTCTGGAGAAAAAAAGCACTAAATATTTTTTTAATTTGGAAAGACAAAAGCAGTCTAAAAATGTTATCAGTGAAATTTATGATTCTGGCAATCAATTAATAACAAATGATAAGGCAATTTTGGGGGAACTTGAACAATTTTATTCTTCTCTGCTAGAATGTAAAACAAAATTTAACGTAGAGGATTTCTATAGAATTTATAATTCTACTTCTTTGCCTAAATTGAAGGATGATGATCTGGCCAATCTAAATGCCTCACTCGAGCGAACAGAATTCCATACGGCTTTATCCACCGTGCAGAATAATAAAGCGTCAGGTAGTGATGGTCTGACGGCAGAGTTTTATAAATTTTTTTGGGATGATATTAGTGAATATTACTTTTTGGCCTTATATGAATCGTTGGAAGAAGGTGAATTATCAGAGTCTCAAAAGAGAGGTATCATTACTCTCATTCCAAAAAAAGACAAGGACATAAAATTCTGTAAAAATTACAGACCTATTACATTATTGAACACAGACTATAAAGTTTTAGCAAAAGTGATTGCAAATAGAATTAAGGCTGTTTTGACAGATCTTATTCATCCTTCACAGACAGGTTTTATTAAAAATCGATATATTGGTGAAAATATTAGATTAATATTGGATATTCTAGAATTAGATGACATCAATGGTTATGTGTGTATGCTTGATTTTGAAAAAGCTTTTGACTCTATAGAGCATAATTTTATGCATGAATGTTTGAGGGCTTTTAATTTCAATGATGACTTTATAAATACATTAAAACTCTTTTATACAAATAGCAAAAGTTGTGTTCTAAATAACAAAGTTTCTTCAAATTGGTTTGGAAATGGAAGAGGGGTCAGACAGGGTTGCCCTTTATCACCTTATATATTTGTTATTTGTGCTGACGTTCTGAATCACAGTTATAGGCAAAATGTTAATATACACTTTTTAAAGATTGATCATGTTAACATTTATGGAAGTTACTATGCTGATGACTCTACTTTGACTGTTGTGGATAAACTTTCTATTAATAATGCTTTAGACTTTTATCATGAACAATCAAACATATCAGGTCTAAAACTGAATGTTGAAAAATGTGCTATTATACCAATTGGAAATGCAGATATTCATAATTTGCCATATGGTTTAAAAGTAGTTACAGCTTATAACTATTTAGGTATACTGTTAAATGAAAATAATTTCCAGGATGTTAGGAAAAAGGTTAAGACCAGACTCAATATATGAAGCCAAAGAGGACTTACAATTTTTGGGCGATCTCTTTTGATTAAGTATGTTACCCACATCTAAAGTTGTAATTAAAGATTTTGAAAGGCTATTCTATAAATTTATTTGGAGCCAAAAATGTGAGAAAATCAAAAGAACTCAACTCAATGCCGCCATAAAAAATGGTGGAATAAATTCTATGAATTTAGAATATATTAATTATTCATTGAAATTAGTTTGGCTTACACAATATTTCTCTCCTGTAGTCAGTCCATGGAAGGTTATACCTAACATGATTTTTAAGAAGATTGGCGGTCTTGCTAGACATTTTTGAACAGATAGTTTGGAATAATAAGAAAGTTCAAATAAATAACAAATCTGTCTTTATGGATGATCTTTTTGAGGCTGGATTTATCTATATTATGGATTTCTTTGAGAGAAATGGCTCCTTTATGCCATATTTAAAGATTTATTGGAAAGTTAAATGCTACTTCTCTTATAACATCTACGAGCGCTTGAAAAAGGCTTGCTACAGGGCAGTGGGATGCAATCTTTTTAATAAGTTCTTACCCAGACCATGTCTAAATTTAACTCGTGCACCTCACTTTAGAGGAATAGACTTACACGGTGGTGTTCGGCAAAGTAAAATGTTTTATAATGAAATAATGATAAAGGATGTGAGAAACCCAGTCTTAAAGTTCAATTCTGCATATTCTGCACCATTGAAATTTAATATATGGGCATTCTTCCATAAGCTTCCTCTAGAATATAAAGTAAAACAGTTTCAATTTAAATTATTGCACCATATACTGCCCTGCAAAAAGTTTTTATATAAATTAAACATCTCTGCAGACCCATTTTGTAGCAAGTGTCCAAATACAGTAGATGATATTGTCCATTATGTTTTCGGTTGTCTAGAAATATATCAATTTTGGCATATATTGTTTAATAAAATTAAACAAATTGTATCTACATTTGATTTAAGTCATAATGAGATGGAAGAGACTGTGTCCAATATCCAAGTTTCCAGATATAAATTATTTACCATTGTTGTCAAAATTTTTTATTTACAAATGCCATATTACAGAAAAGAATATTAACTTGATGCATTTTAAAAATGAATTAAGATTTCAGATTAAGGTAGTGGGTAAAGTAAGATTGAAATTGAATGAGGAATGCTATAGTTTATTAGATAAACTTATTCATTTGCTGTAAATTATACACTATAAGATTAATATTGTTTCTTTTTATTTTTTGTCAGTTTTATTTTATTTTTTCTCCTCTTAATGTAATGATGGATCACTCGGACAGGGATGGGGGGGGGGTGATAGGGTTTATATTTAACCGCCTTTCTGCAACTCTGCATAGCATCAGCAACCAGGCATCTTTCCACTGGACCACCGCACCAAGACTATAAGTCAAGGATTGGCCGACCAGCTTTCACATGTCTGATATACTGACACACTGACGATTCATATGGGACTATCTGTGGATGCATCTGTCACAATCAGTCCTAGGCTTTTACGCCTATTGCACTCTGACTCCAGCACGGCTCTGGAGGCTTTTGGAATACCAATATGTATGCATATGTATGTGTATGTATGTATATGATATTGTCAAACGCACTGGCACAGAATTTTCAAAATTGAAAAAATTCTTGTTTATTTTATTCCTTGAGATTGTCATTTTGAAAATGTACTCATGCATAGTACATGAGTACATTTTCAAAATGACAATCTCAAGGAATAAAATAAACAAGAATTTTTTCAATTTTGAAAATTCTGTGCCAGTGCGTTTGACAATATCATATACATACATACACATACATATGCATACATATTGGTATTCCAAAAGCCTCCAGAGCCGTGCTGGAGTCAGAGTGCAATAGGCGTAAAAGCCTAGGACTGATTGTGACAGATGCATCCACAGATAGTCCCATATGAATCGTCAGTGTGTCAGTATATCAGACATGTGAAAGCTGGTCGGCCAATCCTTGACTTATAGTCTTGGTGCAATGCTCTCAGGTGTTCAATTGCAGGCCAGAGGAGCATGTTTGCCACTTGGGTGACTGACTTAACCCTTTGACTCTGGAATTTATTCAGGAAAAGTGATTTTTGTAAGAAATATGTACTTAGAGTGAATGAAGTTTTCCTTTTGAATGGTTGGTCATTGAGATGACTGACTTGTCAGTCATGCCAGTGATAGCCTTCAAGAATTTTTCTCTTTGTAAACAGAGGTTTTCTAAACTCAATGAAGAAGCCTTTTTGGCTGGTGCAAGGGTTAAAGGGTGAATAATTAAGTCAGTCATTCGAGGGATAGTTTCTTAAAAACTATTATTGCTCTGCAATTGTATTTTTTTTTTTGATGAGGAAAACAAAAACTTCACAGAATTAACTTTAAATAGCGTTGTATTCATTCATGGATCTATGTGAATGTCTAAGGCTGACCCTTCGCACACTGACATTCCTGTGTTATCATCAGTTAATGGTGTTCTTTTCGGACTGGCTTGGATGGGTGTTAATGCTGTTACCACAATAACACTTTAAATTTCTGTAGAACGGAACACTGGCACTATGTATGTATGTGTATATATATATATGTATATATATACACCTGTGCAAAAGTTAAGCACCACCCTATTTTTACGCACATGCGAGGGTATATTCATGTGCTATGAAGAAAGCAATAGCATAAACATTTTAGTGGAAGAGGTAATAATGCAACTAGAGGAATGCTGATTATGATGGTGGGGAAACACTGTATGTTTTTGTTTGAACTTGAAAACGAGGCCTGAATATGGTTACGTTGACACAACTGACAACTATTGCCCTACAGTTGACACACGTGGCTAGATTGTCATTAATGGTGTCTGAAAACGAAGTTTAACATCTGTGCACGAGTTTGAGACTGTCATTATTAATACCGTGTATATCCACCTTGTGCCTGGATGATGGCCTGGACACGACGTCTCATGCTGGTCACCAACCTACTGATACGCCATTGTGGTATTCGTTGCCATTCAAGATGGAGTGCGTCTGTTAATTCCTGTAGGTTCTGCACAGGAGGATCCCTCCTTCTCACCATGTTTCCCAGAATGTCCCAGATATGCTCAATAGGGTTCATGTCAGGGCTCCTTGCTGGCCATGGTAGGGTTTCGATGGCATTCTGGCGGAGGTATTCATGCACAGCTCTAGCACGATGTGGTCGGGCGTTGTCATCCATGAATATAGGGTGGGTTCCAGGTGCATGATTTACAAAATGAGGGACCACAACTCTAACCAGTATGGAATCTTGATATCTTTGTCCATTTAGTGTTCCAGGTACAGTCAACAGATCCAGCTTACAATCAAATGAGATGCACCCCCATATCATAACAGAACCTCCACCAAATGGAACTTCTTCCATGATGTTACGTTGGTCGTACGCCGTGCGTCTGGACCTCCATACACGAGTTCGACCATCTGTGGCATGAAGCAGGAACCGACTTTCATCGGACCAGTGTACCCGTCTCCAGGATCTCATGTTCCAGTGTCTTCTTTCGTTGCACCACCTCAGACGCTCCTCTTTGTGGTGTGCAGTGAGGAGAGGACGTCTGACAGGTCTCTTAGCTTTCATGCCAGCAGCATACAGTCTCCTTTTGACGGTAGACATTGACACTCTATTGCGCGTCTCCCATTGCTGGCTGAGCACTCTGCTGTTGGTGAATGGAGATCTCCTAACAAGGCGTACTAGGACTCGATCATCACGGGCAGTAGTCTTCTTCGGTCTTCCAGATCTAGGCCTGTCCTTCACCTCGTTAGTTTGCCAATGTTTTGCAATCAAACGACTGATTACAGTATGGTTAATGTATCAGCTGTCTGCCAATCTCTCTGCATGACATACCAGTGGTATGCATGCCTATGATTTGCCATTTCACACGATCACTTAACCTTCGTCTTGCCATAGCGGTTCACAATCAAGAGCTAATTCTCTCTGTACAAATAAACCACGGTCATGAACGCCTAAATCTGTATGTAATGTTCTACACCTCAAACTGGACTTTTACATAACTGAACACGTGTGCTGTTTCCCGCCACGCACGGACATCAAGCGGCGTGAAGTCATGCATGCATGTGCATTTCGTACTTGGAATTATGTCAGCTAACGCGGGGACAAAAAGTATGGCAGCCTAGTTGTACCATCATGTTTCTACGTTCTATTGTTTTTGCTGGTGCTTAACTTTTGCACAGGTGTATATATATATATATATATATATATATATATATATATATATATATATATATATATATATATATATATATATATATATATATATATATATTATGTATTGCTTCTTAATGATGTCAGTGTGCTGAGGGTCAATATGAAATTATAGATCAGCACTTAAGGACTGAGTTGTAAATGTGTCGGAGGCAAGGCGCAGGTCTGTCTGTCCACTTTTTTATTCTTTTAAATGTCTCTTGCTCCTATACTTTTATCTAACTTCTAAACCTTCCGCTTTACCTGTGGCTGGCTCTACAGTGGTTTTGCCAGTGCGGTTCGACTCCGCCTCTCGCTAACAAAAAAAAAAATTACACATTATCATAGTAATACTGAATTATAATAACAACATTAAAATTGCCTAACGCCAGATAATTATTATCATGTTGTAGATATGGGATTGTCTTGTGGGAAGTCATGACCCCGCTGGACATCTTATATGTACGAGTAAGTCCCGAGTAAAATTCAGGTGTGAATACCAGGTGTGCTAATAGACTATGTCACCATGTATATTAAGATGTACCGATCAGCGGCTATGTTTAGGTACGTTACTAGCACTGATCATCATCTATACTTAGATGCATTACCAGCATCTTATTATTTGAATATATATTATCAGCATTGGATGACTGGCAGCAGGTACGTCAGCTAGTGCGAAGGTACCGCTTCGCAGATAGTGAATCGAGTATGGTTAGCACCAGGTTGGAATCAATCAAAGAGATTAGATAGGACAAATGGACTTAGTTAGTTACGTAGCGGTCTGTGTTCTCACGGAGCGTGGGACCAGATAAGCCAAGAATAACCCGGCTATGAGGAATGGTAACTCGTATGCCGATTAACTCTACCATTCTACAAGTTGTCAACTAATAGGCAATGAACATGACATGGACATTGTAGCGTCCTGTAGGTGGTAGGTACACACTCGAAAGCTATGATCAAAAACATATCAATTGTAGAGGCGTGCTAGGACACAATCGAAAGTTATTATCAAAAACATATAAATCGAGGGGCGTGCTAATCCACCAGCAAGCCTTGGTATCAAACCAGCATTCGTCATTTTGGGCAGGTCATTCATCAGGAATGACATGGGAAGCCAGCTGGAATTCTAAAATAACGGTAGGGGAACGGCAGATCCCATCACTCAAGAACCAGCCAAACCGCAGGTGCTAGGTAGAAAGCACCCTTCCGGGGAGGGAGGGTCGGGGTCTTGATTGGTCAAAATGATGTCATAATCCAATGAGAATCAGAGCAACCTCCGGCGGTGCGAAACCAAGATGGAGGGAGAATAGAAACTGAGATAGTACATAAGGGGGACTTTAACTTTGATCGAGAGTTTGGTCCGCCTCGCACCTTGTGAAACTCTTGCTAAATGGTTTTAAGTAGGCAAGAGCTGGTCAAAGTGGGAAGCTTAGGAAACATTGAGTTGCAATATTTAATGCTTGTGAATAGATCGCTAGGTAACAGTAAAAGTTACCAACTGTGTAGGTTTATTGTATAGTTAAAGTTAGCAAGTAAAACGATCACCGTGTGATATATACAAGGCAAAAGTTTGTCACATATTTGTTGTTATTCTGGAGAACACGGAAGACCACCGTGTCGAACCAATCGTTCTGAAGCGCGCAGTTAGATCAGGCCCAGGCACTAATATAAATATCGTCAGGTCTCTGTACCTACGAGGCGAGCTAGTGTCATGCTCCATCTTCATCGGTGGAACCGGTTGTCGCAGCAACCATTCGTACAAGGTTTCATCGAAGGGGGTAGAGCACACGTCATCAACGAGGGTAGACAACCCAAAATCTTCAATGTGTTGATTTCCAAGATTATATTCAACTAGGAAATCTGTTTTAACAAAAAAAAAAAAAAAAGGCTCAGGGTCCTTAATATACCAACTCTTGCATACCGTAGAGTACGAGGAGACATTATTGAAGCTTACAGAATTATAACCAAAGAATATGATCCAGAAGTGTGCAACCTATTTGAATTTCGATCAGACTCAAGAACCAGGGGACACAGGCTAAAACTATACAAATCCAGATCACGTTTAAACATTTAAAAATACTCCTTTAAACATAGAATTGTGGACTTATGGAACAGTCTTCCGAACCATGTTATAGAAGCAACAACCATGCTATCATTTGAAACAAAATTAGATAAACTATGGGATAACCAACCCCTATACTATATAACTATCTAGATGGCAATATAAATCCCATGTTTTATTACCAAATTGAAAAAGGAAATTAGGACTCTGTCATTACAGGCTTTTAGCCTTCTCACAGAAATAGAATATGATTGATTGATTGATTAAGTTAGTATATACATCAATGGTCTGTGTTACAGACTAAGCCTTCGCTCTGCGCTTTCACTGAACTAGACTAGTACCCGTCAACTTTGGCGCGTGAGCAATGGAGTCGGGTACCACTTATCTCTGGACGCGCGTCCATGTGTTAGAAATAACGGCCCCGCAGCAGCTAAAGCGTGTCTCTTGCGATCGAAGAATCCATTGATTTATACGTGCATTACGTTTCGTGTCATTTCTGACTTAAATGTAAGCGAATTGTCTTACTATGATGTAAATTAATGTCACAAAATTATGTACCCTTTTTGCCCTATACGCTTGTTAAATATTTTCTTTTTTCATGGCAGCACCCATCAAAATCGTGCTCTTAACCTGTCCTATTACCAGTTTTCGTTGCATATCGTCAATTTTTCCGCGTCTCTTGTTGCTCATTCCAACATGCGCTATTTCAGAAATAGAGTATCAGTACCAGTTTCGTGAAGACTGACACGATTACCTGCAACTCTACCTGATCACGGTGCACTTGCCATCAACTTAGACGAGTTTAAATCAAAGCTAGACGTACATTATAAGAGTTAGTTACAGCACAGGCCTATGAATTTTCGTCCATCCATCCCTCTACCACACATTCCCCCTACTATGTATATAAATATATACAAGGTGTGAAACCTTCATCTGTGGGCACCATTGTCACAATCGGATTGTCAGGAAGCTGATTGGTTGGTTTGTTGTCAAAATCCGCTGACATCACCGTGATCACGTTTCTGACTACAAAACAAACCAACCAATCAGCTTTCTGACAATGGTGCCCACAGATGAAGGTTTCATACCTTGTGTATGTTATATATAGTATGAGGGATATGTGGTAGAGCGATGGATGGACGAAAATTCAAAGGCCTGTGGTTACAGAGATCACATTCACAGGCCTTTGAATTTTCCTCCATCCATCGCACTAGTACATATCCCCCTACATATAATATATATATACACAAGGTATGAAACCGTTATCTGTGGGCACCATTGTCAGACAGCTGATTGGTTGGTTTGCAGTCAGAACCGTGATGTCAGCGGATTTTGACAACAAACCGACCAATCAGCTTTCTGACAATGGTGCCCACAGATGAAGGTTTCATACCTTGTGTATATTATAATTAAATTATATATAGTAGGGGGAATATGTGGTAGAGGGATGGATGGACGAAAATTCAAAGGCCTGTGCATAGATGGACGGTCGGCAGAGTGGTTTCTGGATGATAACTCAGTTACCGTTTGTCGGATCACATTGAAACTTCATAGGGTGGTTGGGTTGACTAGGTCTTCGGAAGAAACCTATCGAAATCGACGGTGATCCAAGATGGCCGCTAGCCACCGGTAGCCATCTTGAAAATTGGTTTCTGAATGATAACTCTATTACCGTTTATTGGGTCGCTTTGAAACTTCATGGAGTGATTAGATTAGGTTGGGGGAAGAAAACTCGAAATTGACAATGATCCGAAATCCAAGATGGCCGCCAGCCACCGTTGGGCATCTTGAAAATTGGTTTCCGGACGATAACTCAGTTACCGTTTGTCGGATCACATTGAAACTTCATAGGGTGGTTGGACTAGGTCTGGGGAAGAAACCTATCGAAATGATGATGATCCGAAATCCAAGATGGCCGTCAGCCACCGGCGTCCATCTTGAATATTGGTTTCCGGATGATAACTCCGTTATTGTTTATCGGATCGCTTTTAAACTTCATCGGGTGGTTGGACTAGGTCTGGGGAAGAAACCTATCGAAATGATGATGATCCGAAATCCAAGATGGCCGTCAGCCACCGGCGTCCATCTTGAATATTGGTTTCCGGATGATAACTCTGTTATTGTTTATCGGATCGCTTTTAAACTTCATCGGGTGGTTGGACTACTTTCAAAGTTATTTCCAGGCCTGCATTAACCCTTTGACACTTATATCGGCCCGAAACGTCTTCTGTAGTGGTCTTCAGAAATGTCCATTTGCAGCCCAAGAGAAGACCATTTTTTTAATTTACCGTTGAAATGTCTGCCTCGATAACCAAGCCAGTAATTCCAGTGGTAAATTTTCAAAAACAGTTCTCTTGGTTTGCAAATGGACATTTTCTACAAATTTGAGGGTTGAAGGGTTAAACTTGTACTGCAGGTAATTTTAAGACAATTTGACTGAAAGACGGTTCCAGAGATGATCTACATTCAGTTACACGAATTTCAAAATATTCGGTAAGTATCATGTTGCGACCTTATTTATAAATGGTCAATAGTGTATTTTGAAATCATTTTGTTCGAAACTCATTGCTTCCACCGGAAACAGTGACTTTCAAATATAATGTTTTCAAAAGTATCAATAGTGAATTAACAGTAGCGAGTTAATCGCTCTACATCGGCGCATATAGAGAATACTATTCATACTGCTTACAAAACTATATTCAAGGTGTGCTTTCGTTTTATTCCGGTATGCGGCGCACGCACGCACGCACACACACAGTGACATGACACACGGCTGAGTGCGAGTCACCAGCTATATCTGTAATTGATTGCAAGTTAAGTGCTCAGGGTTTAGTAAATGCTCTTTTCAAATAATCCTGATTGAATTTCATGTCAAATTTGTCAAGAGCAAAATATTCCCTTATTGAATATCCATTTGCTAGCCAAAAGAAGACTATTTTTGAAAATTTGCCACAGGAATGACTAACTTTGTTATAAATCCATTATTTAACGGTTAATGCTCCTGGGAAATGATCCATTTTGGTCATTATAATATTCCGCAGTAATGAATATTCATTGTTCTCTACAGAGTGGAGGCGAGCCGTTCACTGATTGGCTGTTTCAAGACATGCCCTCCTATTTTTCAAGTTTTCAGTCACCGACTCATGGTTCACTTTAGTAATCATTTGGACAATCTTTGTCAATAGATCAGTTTATTTTGTATTATTTCGTTTGTAACTAACTAACATTTGCACAATATTTCAAATTTAAACTGACACTGGATGTGAAATCAACCAGATTGTATCGAATCCGTACATCCAATGAAAATGTGTTTGGCATGTATGAACACGGAAGTCATATAAAGCAATTCGTCTTTGTTCGTTTACATAACAGTAATGCAGGGATGTCCACATTGCGCGAACGAAACTATTGTTCTCGTTCAGGTTACGCTGCGGTTTTTCACGTAACCCATTTTTCGTTCGTGAGAAAAGTTGCCGATATTTCATAGTTTACTTGAGCTTAAAAGCAGAAATCATATGCCAGAACTAAATATATAAATGCCAAACATGCCTACGATCATGCGGGCTCTGCCAGAAATATAAAATAATACAACATTTGCCATCGGAAAGGGTATGATAAACGTCGTGTACGACGATCTGTCAAAATTCAACCATAGAACTATATATTTATGGATCTGTGATGCACATTGACACTTTCGTAACCGTGCATCTTTGTCCCGCCACGCTACACTAACAAAAATTGCGTAGACATTTACAAAATGTGAAAGCTGGTTTTCTCAAATTTACTTTGCTGATGATGATTAATTCCGGCCGTTTCCGCCTATAAAAACATGATATTTAACCAATAATGGCCTGTTAGACCATTGATATACCATCGGTTAAACGATATTACTCAATAATTCATAATTTCATGGCTTGCAAAAATTGAAACGCCAGGAAACTATGGTAGTTCAACTTGTAAAACACATGCTATCGACCGTTTTCTTGTCAAGCGCACAATTTTCAAATTATCTAGTGAAAAACTAGTGTTTGGCGGATAAATAATTGACTACAGCTATTTAGAGCCCGCCCGGTGAACATATCTAATGACATAGCTTGTCACATTCGGTTGTTGTCGGATTCACTATTTGATATAGTATAACGCTGAATGTTGCCGATTTTGAGAGGGATTTTTGTTTACTTTCTGTAAGATCGAATTTAAATAAATACAAAAATACATTAATTGCTGGATTTTAATTTGAAATAGCACAGTTAAAGTGATAGGCTATCTACAATGAACTCTGATCTGCTAACAGAGAATCAGTGTCGATCAAAATGAATACTGAAGTAAAACATGAATCAGTGACAATTAAAACTTAAGAAGTGTAGTGTTTCGTCACTTCTATTTTGGATGTCCTGAAAAAAATGGGTTACGCGAAGCAAATGGGTTATGCAAAAACAATGTGCGTAACTCGTTTTCGGATTGCGCAAATTTTCAATTTGGACGTGCCTGTAATGAAATAGCGAATGCGAAAATAACTGAATGCCATATTAACCCCTTCAGGCAGATAGGGAACTAGTGTGTGATAGGGCACTAGTTACATCGCAATTATCTCATGACATCAGTTTCTATCCATCTCAATCTATTAAATCAGTCAGATTTTTGCTAAAGTATTATCGCCTCCCTTGTTATACGAGATGTTAGCAGGCAACTTAATCATTTTGCAAGTTTTACTGACAACTAACTGTTTACGTGGCCGGGTATCCACTAGCTGCCATGGTTTACGTTGCTGGGTATCCACTAGCTACCATGGTTTACGTGGCCAGGTATCCACTAGCTGCCATGGTTTACGTAGCCTGGTATCAAGGAGCTGGTATGCTTTACGTGGCCGGGTATCCACTAGCTACCATGGTTTACGTGGCCGGGTATCCACTAGCTACCATGGTTTACGTGGCCGGGTATCCACTAGCTGCCATGGTTTACGTGGCCGGGTATCCACTAGCTGGAATGGTTTACGTGGCCTGGTATCCACTAGCTGCCATGGTTTACGTGGCCGGGTATCCACTAGCTGGAAAGGTTTACGTGGCCTGGTATCAGGTATCAAGGAGCTGGTATGCTTTACGTGGCTGGGTATCCACTAGCTACCATGGTTTACGTGGCCGGGTATCCACTAGCTACCATGGTTTACGTGGCCGGGTATCCACTAGCTGGAATGGTTTACGTGGCCGGGTATCCACTAGCTGGAATGGTTTACGTGGCCGGGTATCCACTAGCTACCATGGGTTACATGGCCGGGTATCCACTAGCTGCCATGGGTTACATGGCCGGGTATCCACTAGCTGGAATGGTTTACGTGGCCGGGTATCCACTAGCTGGAATGGTTTACGTGGCCGGGTATCCACTAGCTACCATGGGTTACATGGCCGGGTATCCACTAGCTACCATGGGTTACATGGCCGGGTATCCACTAGCTGCCATGGTTTACATGACCTGGTATCCACTAGCTGGAATGGTGTACGTGGCCGTGTATCCACTAGCTGCCATGGTTTACGTGGCTGGGTATCCACTAGCTGCCATGGTGTACGTGGCCGTGTATCCACTAGCTGCCATGGTTTGTGTGGCTGGGTATCCACTAGCTGCCATGGTTTACGTGGCTGGGTATCCACTAGCTGGAATGGTTTACGTGGCTGGGTATCCACTAGCTGCCATGGTGTACGTGGCCGTGTATCCACTAGCTGCCATGGTTTACGTGACCTGGTATCCACTAGCTGCCATGGTTTACGTGACCTGGTATCCACTAGCTGCCATAGTTTACGTGGCCGGGTATCCCCTAGCTGCCATAGTTTACGTGGCCGGGTATCCACTAGCTGCCGTGGTTTACCTGGCCGGGTAATCCACTAGCTGCCATGGTTTACGTGGCCGGGTATTCCCTAGCTGCCATGGTTTACATGGCCGGGTATCCACTGGCTGCCATGGTTTACGTGACCTGGTATCCACTAGCAGGTATGGTTTACGTGACTGGGTATCCACTAGCTGCCATGGGTTACGTGGCCGGGTATCCACTAGCTGCCATTGTTTACGTGGCCGGGTATCCACTAGCTACCATGGTTTACGTGGCCGGGTATCCACTAGCTACCATGGTTTACGTGGCCGGGTATCCACTAGCTGGAATGGTTTACGTGGCCGGGTATCCACTAGCTGGAATGGTTTACGTGGCCGGGTATCCACTAGCTACCATGGGTTACATGGCCGGGTATCCACTAGCTGCCATGGTTTATGTGACCTGGTATCCACTAGCTGGAATGGTTTACGTGGCCGGGTATCCACTAGCTGCCATGGTGTACGTGGCTGTGTATCCACTAGCTGCCATGGTTTACGTGGCTGGGTATCCACTAGCTGCCATGGTGTACGTGGCCGTGTATCCACTAGCTGCCATGGTTTACGTGGCCGGGTATCCCCTACCTGCCATAGTTTACGTGACCTGGTATCCACTAGCTGGAATGGTTTACATGGCCGGGTATCCACTAGCTGGTATGGGTTACGTGGCCGGGTATCCACTAGCTGCCATGGTGTACGTGGCCGTGTATCCACTAGCTGCCATGGTTTACGTGACCTGGTATCCACTAGCTGCCATGGTTTACGTGATCTGGTATCCACTAGCTGCCATAGTTTACGTGGCCGGGTATCCCCTAGCTGCCATAGTTTACGTGACCTGGTATCCACTAGCTGGTATGGTTTACATGGCCGGGTATCCACTAGCTGCCATGGTTTACGTGACCTGGTATCCACTAGCTGGTATGGTTTACATGGCCGGGTATCCACTAGCTGCCATGGTTTACGTGGCCAGGTATCCACTAGCTGGTATGGTTTACATGGCCGGGTATCCACTGGCTGCCATGGTTTACGTGACCTGGTATCCACTAGCTGCCATGGGTTACGTGGCCGTGTATCCACTAGCTGCCATGGGTTACGTGGCCGGGTATCCACTGGCTGCCATGGTTTACGTGGCTGAGTATCCACTAGCTGGCATGGTTTACGTGGCCGGGTATCCACTAACTGCCATGGGTTACGTAGCTGGGTATCCACTAGCTGCCCTGGGTTATGTGGCCGGGTATCCACTAACTGGCATGGGTTACGTGGCCTGCTATCCGCTAGCTGCCCGGGGTTACGTGGCCGGGTATCCGCTAACTGCCATGGGTTACGTGGCCGGATATCCGCTAACTGCCACAGGTTACATAGCCGGGTATCCGCTAGCTGCTGGGGGTTACGTGGTCGGGTATCCACTAGCTGCCATGGCTTACGTGACCTGGTATCCACTAGCTGGAATGGTTTACATGGCCGGGTATCCACTAGCTGGTATGGGTTACGTGGCCGGGTATCCACTAGCTGCCATGGTGTACGTGGCCGTGTATCCACTAGCTGCCATGGTTTACGTGACCTGGTATCCACTAGCTGCCATGGTTTACGTGATCTGGTATCCACTAGCTGCCATAGTTTACGTGGCCGGGTATCCCCTAGCTGCCATAGTTTACGTGACCTGGTATCCACTAGCTGGTATGGTTTACATGGCCGGGTATCCACTAGCTGCCATGGTTTACGTGACCTGGTATCCACTAGCTGGTATGGTTTACATGGCCGGGTATCCACTAGCTGCCATGGTTTACGTGGCCAGGTATCCACTAGCTGGTATGGTTTACGTGACCTGGTATCCACTAGCTGCCATGGGTTACGTGGCCGTGTATCCACTAGCTGCCATGGGTTACGTGGCCGGGTATCCACTGGCTGCCATGGTTTACGTGGCTGAGTATCCACTAGCTGGCATGGTTTACGTGGCCGGGTATCCACTAACTGCCATGGGTTACGTAGCTGGGTATCCACTAGCTGCCCTGGGTTATGTGGCCGGGTATCCACTAGCTGGTATGGTTTACGTGGCCGGGTATCCACTAACTGGCATGGGTTACGTGGCCTGCTATCCGCTAGCTGCCCGGGGTTACGTGGCCGGGTATCCGCTAACTGCCATGGGTTACGTGGCCGGATATCCGCTAACTGCCACAGGTTACATAGCCGGGTATCCGCTAGCTGCTGGGGGTTACGTGGTCGGGTATCCACTAGCTGCCATGGCTTACGTGGCCGGGTATCTGCTAACCGCCATGGTTTACGTGGCCGGGTATCCACTAGCTGCCATGGGTTACATGGCCAGGTATCCACTAGCTGCCATGGTTTACGTGGCAGGGTATCCACTAGCTGCCATGGTTTACCTGGCCGGGTATCCACTAGCTGCCATGGTTTACGTGGCCGGGTATCCACTAGCTGCCATGGTTTACGTGGCCGGGTATCCACTGGCTGCCATGGTTTACGTGGCCGTGTATCCACTAGCTGCCATGGTTTACGTGACCTGGTATCCACTAGCTACCATGGTTTATAGGGGTGGGTATTGCGGGAAATTTTGTATTGCAATATATTGCAATATTTTTCGATGTATTGCGATACATATTGCAATATATTGGATGCGTGAGAAACTGCAAGCAAAGGCTTCATGAAGCTCTCTACATGCTGGAATTCTTCACTATATAGTTATTGTAAATGTACCATATATATAATGATTATTATCTATGCTAACTTTCAGTATGCCATCTCTGTCCTCAAAAACACAGATAAACTGTTTTGAGTATTTTCAAATTAATTTGATTGGAAGCCGTTGCTGTCTTAGGCAGCCATGGCTTTCAGTCAAATTAACTTCAAATTATGCTATATTTTAAAGTCAATCTTGTTTTCAATCTGGGTTTTTTTTTAGAAACAATCTTACTGGTATTTGGTTATTTGCCATTTGGTATGGACCATTAATAAATTAATGGCATTTGAATGATTTTACTGTCTAAGACAGCAAATCGCCAATGTCTTCCAGTCAAACTATTTTCAAAATATTCAACATTCAATTCATCTACTCTAATTGACTAACTTTGTTAGTTCTTAAATTGTGTATGTATGACTGCCTTGAAATTGAAATACTATGATTTCACTGCTGAATGCTAATAAAAACAAAATAAATGATTAAATCATGACAGCATTTCTTGTTTTAGTCTTTTATTTACCCCCATGGGCCATGGCACACACTGCCAAACCTTGAACAAAAATCAAAGCTGTGTACATGCAGTAGTCAGACTACTGAATAATACTGATTATTGAGTATTGATTGATTAATGAATAGTAACTAGTAAGATACAGTACTAAGTAGTAGCAGGTTAACAATAAAAAGCATGGCCTGGCAGCTACAAGCTACATTCTCTAATCTCTACAATTTTAGAAATATGCTTGAAGGGTTAGTTTTGAGAATAATGTGACTATTGACTAGAAGCATTTCTGCTTAATGCCAGAAGCTAGTTCTGTCTAGAGTAGAAGTGGCTGCTATGCAAATAGTAAAATTATTTTCAAAATATTCAGTCTTCAGAATATTTCTAATTAACTTTCTGGAATGGTTGCCATGAGATTTAAGTGCTGGGATAAATTTTTTTTATTCATGGCAAATTAGTGAAATTACGAGAAAACAGAAATGTGGAATTAATACTAATATTGTTGAACTACTGAATAAAAGCCATTAGAAAATAGAAACCACAGTTACTTCATATTTTTCTTCAAGAATATGAGTTTGTCAACATGAGTACCCTTGAGAAGTGATCTCTGTGCAGTTACGATGTCACCCGCTGTGGAAAAGACTCGCTCCGATGGTACACTCGTAGCTAGTATAGAAAGAAAACACATAGCTAGTTTAGCTATAAGGGGACATTTATGTTGGTTTTCCTTCCACCAGGAAAGTGGATTATTACTTAATTCCAGTGTCTCTAATGCTCGGTATGTTGTAACCTGTTCTTGTGCAATTACAAGTGTTGGTTTTGGTGGTTCCTGTTTAGTTTTATAATAGTCGCCCCCTAATACATCACATAAGGATGACAGTCTACGGTTTTTACAGGGTGGAATGGTTGGCTGATCATGCACTACTGAAACCTGATTTTGATTGTTCTCACATATTCCATCCAAATGTGGCAGTGGTGGCATTGTAATGTCACCGTTAGCTGCTGACTGAGGTATTTGTGGTGTAGAGACGTGTTCAAACTCTGATAACTTGGCCGCTTCACTCGCCAATCTATTAAATGTATCAAACTTTAGCTCCTCATCAATGAAAGGCAAAGATTTGAATCGTGGATCCAATGACGCTGCTAATAACAATGTATCTTTCTCTTTGACATACCTATCACAAAGGTCATCATGAACAGCCTTTTTCATTTCAACTACTGCAGCCGAATCACCATCTTTTGGTTGCATTAAATGGTTTAACAGTCTTTCCTGTAAAGGCAGGATAATGGACACTGTGGGTGCTGATTCAGTACATAAGGCTGTAGTCATGATTTTCAATGGCTCTAAACAGTTCACTACTTCTTCGGCTAAGGAAACATCGTCATCTGATAAAGTAGCCAAATCAGCTTTATCCTTGCACTTTAAGTCTTTACATCGCAGTGTTGATATTACAGCACATTGCATTTCTAGAAATCTCGCTACCATATCATATGCACTGTTCCACCGTGTTGCGACATCAATGATCAATTTATGGGATGGCAATGACAACAGTGAAGCCTGAGTTTTTAGCAGAGCTGTTGCTGTTGTACTGCGATGAAAAAATGAAACAGTTTTTCGCACACGGGCAAGAAGATGAGAAACACGTTTCACTTTTAGCGCCTTCTGCGCAGCAAGATTCAGAGTATGAGCAAAACATTTAACATGAAAAGTGGGGACCGTTTCATTTATCAATTCAACACATTTAATCATGTTACTCGCATTGTCCGATACAATGGGTACAGGCAGATGTACTGGAATATTCCACTCCGTTATGGAATCTAAAATAACAGTGGCCAGGTTTACAGCTGTATGTGACTCTGGCAGTTGCCTAGTCTGCAACACATAGGAGCGCAGAGACCAATCCTCTTTCATATGGCATGAGGTAACTGTGACA
This sequence comes from Chaetoderma sp. LZ-2023a, assembly GCA_034401795.1. Taxonomy (NCBI): domain Eukaryota; kingdom Metazoa; phylum Mollusca; class Caudofoveata; order Chaetodermatida; family Chaetodermatidae; genus Chaetoderma; species Chaetoderma sp. LZ-2023a. Next base: position 28,254,039 of record CM067370.1, on the reverse strand, counting down.
TATGATTCCACTGCTCTGCTTGTCCATCCATCGGTAGTGAGAGCGACCTTTTAAAATATAAAGACATCAAATTCATTTACTAACGGTCTTGGTATTGATTACAGCTACTTGCCTTGCCCGCTGCTCGAGTATTTTCAACCCTCTTTTATTGCTTATAGAGTTACAGTCATCAGCTAGCAGCTACATTTATGACAATATTGAAACATTAGCATATTTCCGAAAATGTTGGTCCCGATCCCACCCTCCCAGGATGCTTCATAATAAGGAAATATTAGTTACCTCTCCGTCCGGGATGTATAACAATTGTTATACATCCCGGACGGAGAGGTAACTAATATTTCCTTATTATTAGCATATTTGTGTGGTGAATATTTTGATACACATGTATGTTGAATATGTGTGTAACAATTCGCCTGTATGATACTTCTGACAAAGAGATCCATTCAAAATATTCTCAAGCGTGACAAAATTCTCAGCACCAAGCCACCAAGCCCCCCAAATATACGTGTCTTGACTTTACATGTATTTATTATTTAAGATTGTGGAAATTTCACTTGGTGGTGAAAGTGCTGAAGGCTCATGTCCAAGTTTTAAGGCATCATACTTGTCAGTGCGTGTGTGTGTGTGTGTGTGTGTGTGTGCGTGCGTGATTTTCTGTTGGATATTCAGAAAGTAATATGATTAAATTGAAGCTGATGAGGTGATTGGCTTCCACGCATATTATTTTCTAAATATTCACCAAAATAATTCATATACATCGTACAGAATTTGTCCCATCTAGGATTAAAATTTTACGAACCTACCTGCATTACATCTGGACTTCTGAGTTCTTGTTTGACTTCGTCCACAATTTTATTGTACAGTTTAGGAATTTCCACTTCAGAAAATTGTTTTCTGGAGGGTACACTATACCGTGGATCCAAAATATTTATTAATTTCCGGAACTCATCTCCATCTACAATACTGTATGGACGCAAATCTTTAATTATAAACCTTGAAATTTGGTTTGTAATACGATACGCTTTCGGGGATGAACAGTGGTATTTAGCAGCAAACATTCCAGTGAGTGTTGTTTGTTGTTGAGAAAAAGATGCTGATAATGAACCTACATCGGATGTAGGAGGAAGATCACGTGATTTATCTTTATCATTGTTATTCCTTGCAATTTTAACACAATTAACAGTGGGGTGATGACGCCTCATGTGGGCAGTTAAATTTGATGTCCCTCCAGCAAACTTTATTTCCACTTTACATCTCCTACACACTGCTACATTGTCAACAATCTTCTTTGTCACTTTAGATAGTTTCAGCCAGAAATTTTTCCATACATCTGCCTTTCCCTTCTTATTGTCAATTAATTCAAACTCTTCTGGCTCTGCCATTTATTTGCTCAAACACGTACACATGCCTTACAACAAAATATTGTGAATAATCAACAGTTCAAACTTGTTGCTGTATTAAATTAAAATCGTGTTTCCGCCTATCAGCCTATCGCATCAGTACAAAAAAGTAAGTTTAGACTCGCAGTAGACGAGCTACTCAAAATGCCGTAGACGAGCTACTCAAAATGCCTAAACGGCTAGAATTCGCCAATATGAGGATACTACCCGAGTAGCTACAGTAGCTACTCTACAATGTGCATAAACTCGCTCAAAAACGCAGCCAGCTCGCTCGCTACATCGTCATATAAATAGAGGCAAGCATTCAATAACATTGCAACACGTGCTAAACCTTTTTCCGCGAAAACACTCAGTACCGTTTACTGGGTCACAAAATAAATGCAAACTTAGATGTAACTGACTGCCGTATTGAACATATAAAATATGCCGCTTCTTATTTTGGCCGAACCAGTTTAATAGCAACGCAATTCACTGGCTCATATCGGCTTAGAGGGGGATATGCCTAATTGCCTCGAATACCTGTTATTGCCTAGGAATCTCACGATACATGGTCAAATTACTCGCCGCAATATTATAATATATAGCACGATTTAGGCTATGAAATGATATAATATGACCACTAAACTTTGTTTAGAATATACGCCACCCATTCTACTGAACAATTATTCAGTATTTAGTAATTTTAAGCACTCGGAAGCGGTGCGGTAACTGTTCCCGGATTTTGAGTTGTGTATCAATAACAGCAAACTAGTTCCCAGTTAAGTTCACTGTGCAGTGTTGGTGTGTATCAGCTATAGTAAACTAGTTCCCGGTTTCACTTCCGGGAACCGTCTCTGATGCATTAGAGAAGTGACATACAATATTGGCAAAAACCGGTTCAGTAAGACTGTATCGCGATACGTGTATTGCCATGAACAGAACCGCGATATACCGGTATACCGGTAATATTGCACACCCCTAATGGTTTACCTGGCCGGGTATCCACTAGCTGCCATGGCTTACGTGGCCGGGTATCTGCTAACCGCCATGGTTTACGTGGCCGGGTATCCACTAGCTGCCATGGGTTACATGGCCGGGTATCCACTAGCTGCCATGATTTACGTGGCTGTGTATCCACTAGCTGCCATGGTTTACGTGACCTGGTATCCACTAGCTGCCATGGTTTACCTGGCTGGGTATCCACTAGCTGCCATGGTTTACGTGGCCAGGTATCCACTAGCTGCCATGGTTTACGTGGCTGGGTATCCACTGGCTGCCATGGTTTACGTGACCTGGTATCCACTAGCAGGTATGGTTTACGTGGCCGGGTATCCACTAGCTGCCATGGGTTACGTGGCCGGGTATCCACTAGCTGCCATGGTGTACGTGGCCGTGTATCCACTAGCTGCCATGGTTTACGTGGCCGGGTATCCACTGGCTGCCATGGTTTACGTGGCTGGGTACCCACTAGCTGGCATGGTTTACGTGGCCGGGTATTCACTAGCTGCCATGGATTACGTTGCCTGGTATCCACTAGCTGCCATGGTTTACGTGGCGGGATATCCACTAGCTGCCATGGTTTACGTGGCCTGGTATCAAGTAGCTGGTATGGTTTACGTGGCCGGGTATCCACTAGCTGCCATGGTTTACGTTGCTGGGTATCCACTAGCTACCATGGTTTACGTGGCCAGGTATCCACTAGCTGCCATGGTTTACGTAGCCTGGTATCAAGGAGCTGGTATGCTTTACGTGGCCGGGTATCCACTAGCTACCATGGTTTACGTGGCCGGGTATCCACTAGCTACCATGGTTTACGTGGCCGGGTATCCACTAGCTGCCATGGTTTACGTGGCCGGGTATCCACTAGCTGGAATGGTTTACGTGGCCTGGTATCCACTAGCTGCCATGGTTTACGTGGCCGGGTATCCACTAGCTGGAATGGTTTACGTGGCCTGGTATCAGGTATCAAGGAGCTGGTATGCTTTACGTGGCCGGGTATCCACTAGCTACCATGGTTTACGTGGCCGGGTATCCACTAGCTACCATGGTTTACGTGGCCGGGTATCCACTAGCTGGAATGGTTTACGTGGCCGGGTATCCACTAGCTGGAATGGTTTACGTGGCCGGGTATCCACTAGCTACCATGGGTTACATGGCCGGGTATCCACTAGCTGCCATGGGTTACATGGCCGGGTATCCACTAGCTGGAATGGTTTACGTGGCCGGGTATCCACTAGCTGGAATGGTTTACGTGGCCGGGTATCCACTAGCTACCATGGGTTACATGGCCGGGTATCCACTAGCTACCATGGGTTACATGGCCGGGTATCCACTAGCTGCCATGGTTTACATGACCTGGTATCCACTAGCTGGAATGGTGTACGTGGCCGTGTATCCACTAGCTGCCATGGTTTACGTGGCTGGGTATCCACTAGCTGCCATGGTGTACGTGGCCATGTATCCACTAGCTGCCATGGTTTGTGTGGCTGGGTATCCACTAGCTGCCATGGTTTACGTGGCTGGGTATCCACTAGCTGGAATGGTTTACGTGGCTGGGTATCCACTAGCTGCCATGGTGTACGTGGCCGTGTATCCACTAGCTGCCATGGTTTACGTGACCTGGTATCCACTAGCTGCCATGGTTTACGTGACCTGGTATCCACTAGCTGCCATAGTTTACGTGGCCGGGTATCCCCTAGCTGCCATAGTTTACGTGGCCGGGTATCCACTAGCTGCCGTGGTTTACCTGGCCGGGTAATCCACTAGCTGCCATGGTTTACGTGGCCGGGTATTCCCTAGCTGCCATGGTTTACATGGCCGGGTATCCACTGGCTGCCATGGTTTACGTGACCTGGTATCCACTAGCAGGTATGGTTTACGTGACTGGGTATCCACTAGCTGCCATGGGTTACGTGGCCGGGTATCCACTAGCTGCCATTGTTTACGTGGCCGGGTATCCACTAGCTACCATGGTTTACGTGGCCAGGTATCCACTAGCTACCATGGTTTACGTGGCCGGGTATCCACTAGCTGGAATGGTTTACGTGGCCGGGTATCCACTAGCTGGAATGGTTTACGTGGCCGGGTATCCACTAGCTACCATGGGTTACATGGCCGGGTATCCACTAGCTGCCATGGTTTACGTGACCTGGTATCCACTAGCTGGAATGGTTTACGTGGCCGGGTATCCACTAGCTGCCATGGTGTACGTGGCTGTGTATCCACTAGCTGCCATGGTTTACGTGGCTGGGTATCCACTAGCTGCCATGGTGTACGTGGCCGTGTATCCACTAGCTGCCATGGTTTACGTGGCCGGGTATCCCCTACCTGCCATAGTTTACGTGACCTGGTATCCACTAGCTGGAATGGTTTACATGGCCGGGTATCCACTAGCTGGTATGGGTTACGTGGCCGGGTATCCACTAGCTGCCATGGTGTACGTGGCCGTGTATCCACTAGCTGCCATGGTTTACGTGACCTGGTATCCACTAGCTGCCATGGTTTACGTGATCTGGTATCCACTAGCTGCCATAGTTTACGTGGCCGGGTATCCCCTAGCTGCCATAGTTTACGTGACCTGGTATCCACTAGCTGGTATGGTTTACATGGCCGGGTATCCACTAGCTGCCATGGTTTACGTGACCTGGTATCCACTAGCTGGTATGGTTTACATGGCCGGGTATCCACTAGCTGCCATGGTTTACGTGGCCAGGTATCCACTAGCTGGTATGGTTTACATGGCCGGGTATCCACTGGCTGCCATGGTTTACGTGACCTGGTATCCACTAGCTGCCATGGGTTACGTGGCCGTGTATCCACTAGCTGGCATGGTTTACGTGGCCGGGTATCCACTAACTGCCATGGGTTACGTAGCTGGGTATCCACTAGCTGGCCTGGGTTATGTGGCCGGGTATCCACTAGCTGGTATGGTTTACGTGGCCGGGTATCCACTAACTGGCATGGGTTACGTGGCCTGCTATCCGCTAGCTGCCCGGGGTTACGTGGCCGGGTATCCGCTAACTGCCATGGGTTACGTGGCCGGATATCCGCTAACTGCCACAGGTTACATAGCCGGGTATCCGCTAGCTGCTGGGGGTTACGTGGTCGGGTATCCACTAGCTGCCATGGCTTACGTGGCCGGGTATCCGCTAACCGCCATGGTTTACGTGGCCGGGTATCCACTAGCTGCCATGGGTTACATGGCCAGGTATCCACTAGCTGCCATGGTTTACGTGGCAGGGTATCCACTAGCTGCCATGGTTTACCTGGCCGGGTATCCACTAGCTGCCATGGTTTACGTGGCCGGGTATCCACTAGCTGCCATGGTTTACGTGGCCGGGTATCCACTGGCTGCCATGGTTTACGTGGCTGTGTCCACTAGCTGCCATGGTTTACGTGGCCGTGTCCACTAGCTGCCATGGTTTACGTGACCTGGTATCCACTAGCTACCATGGTTTACCTGGCCGGGTATCCACTAGCTGCCATGGCTTACGTGGCCGGGTATCTGCTAACCGCCATGGTTTACGTGGCCGGGTATCCACTAGCTGCCATGGGTTACATGGCCGGGTATCCACTAGCTGCCATGATTTACGTGGCTGTGTATCCACTAGCTGCCATGGTTTACGTGGCCGGGTATCCACTAGCTGCCATTGTTTACGTGGCCGGGTATCCACTAGCTACCATGGTTTACGTGGCCAGGTATCCACTAGCTACCATGGTTTACGTGGCCGGGTATCCACTAGCTACCATGGTTTACGTGGCCGGGTATCCACTAGCTGGAATGGTTTACGTGGCCGGGTATCCACTAGCTGGAATGGTTTACGTGGCCGGGTATCCACTAGCTACCATGGGTTACATGGCCGGGTATCCACTAGCTGCCATGGTTTACGTGACCTGGTATCCACTAGCTGGAATGGTTTACGTGGCCGGGTATCCACTAGCTGCCATGGTGTACGTGGCTGTGTATCCACTAGCTGCCATGGTTTACGTGGCTGGGTATCCACTAGCTGCCATGGTGTACGTGGCCGTGTATCCACTAGCTGCCATGGTTTACGTGGCCGGGTATCCCCTACCTGCCATAGTTTACGTGACCTGGTATCCACTAGCTGGAATGGTTTACATGGCCGGGTATCCACTAGCTGGTATGGGTTACGTGGCCGGGTATCCACTAGCTGCCATGGTGTACGTGGCCGTGTATCCACTAGCTGCCATGGTTTACGTGACCTGGTATCCACTAGCTGCCATGGTTTACGTGATCTGGTATCCACTAGCTGCCATAGTTTACGTGGCCGGGTATCCCCTAGCTGCCATAGTTTACGTGACCTGGTATCCACTAGCTGGTATGGTTTACATGGCCGGGTATCCACTAGCTGCCATGGTTTACGTGACCTGGTATCCACTAGCTGGTATGGTTTACATGGCCGGGTATCCACTAGCTGCCATGGTTTACGTGGCCAGGTATCCACTAGCTGGTATGGTTTACATGGCCGGGTATCCACTGGCTGCCATGGTTTACGTGACCTGGTATCCACTAGCTGCCATGGGTTACGTGGCCGTGTATCCACTAGCTGGCATGGTTTACGTGGCCGGGTATCCACTAACTGCCATGGGTTACGTAGCTGGGTATCCACTAGCTGGCCTGGGTTATGTGGCCGGGTATCCACTAGCTGGTATGGTTTACGTGGCCGGGTATCCACTAACTGGCATGGGTTACGTGGCCTGCTATCCGCTAGCTGCCCGGGGTTACGTGGCCGGGTATCCGCTAACTGCCATGGGTTACGTGGCCGGATATCCGCTAACTGCCACAGGTTACATAGCCGGGTATCCGCTAGCTGCTGGGGGTTACGTGGTCGGGTATCCACTAGCTGCCATGGCTTACGTGGCCGGGTATCCGCTAACCGCCATGGTTTACGTGGCCGGGTATCCACTAGCTGCCATGGGTTACATGGCCAGGTATCCACTAGCTGCCATGGTTTACGTGGCAGGGTATCCACTAGCTGCCATGGTTTACCTGGCCGGGTATCCACTAGCTGCCATGGTTTACGTGGCCGGGTATCCACTAGCTGCCATGGTTTACGTGGCCGGGTATCCACTGGCTGCCATGGTTTACGTGGCTGTGTCCACTAGCTGCCATGGTTTACGTGGCCGTGTCCACTAGCTGCCATGGTTTACGTGACCTGGTATCCACTAGCTACCATGGTTTACCTGGCCGGGTATCCACTAGCTGCCATGGCTTACGTGGCCGGGTATCTGCTAACCGCCATGGTTTACGTGGCCGGGTATCCACTAGCTGCCATGGGTTACATGGCCGGGTATCCACTAGCTGCCATGATTTACGTGGCTGTGTATCCACTAGCTGCCATGGTTTACGTGACCTGGTATCCACTAGCTGCCATGGTTTACCTGGCCGGGTATCCACTAGCTGCCATGGTTTACGTGGCCAGGTATCCACTAGCTGCCATGGTTTACGTGGCTGGGTATCCACTGGCTGCCATGGTTTACGTGACCTGGTATCCACTAGCAGGTATGGTTTACGTGGCCGGGTATCCACTAGCTGCCATGGGTTACGTGGCCGGGTATCCACTAGCTGCCATGGTGTACGTGGCCGTGTATCCACTAGCTGCCATGGTTTACGTGGCCGGGTATCCACTGGCTGCCATGGTTTACGTGGCTGGGTATCCACTAGCTGGCATGGTTTACGTGGCCGGGTATTCACTAGCTGCCATGGATTACGTTGCCTGGTATCCACTAGCTGCCATGGTTTACGTGGCGGGATATCCACTAGCTGCCATGGTTTACGTGGCCTGGTATCAAGTAGCTGGTATGGTTTACGTGGCCGGGTATCCACTAGCTGCCCTGGGTTATGTGGCCGTGTATCCACTAGCTGCCATGGGTTACGTGGCCGGGTATCCACTGGCTGCCATGGTTTACGTGGCTGAGTATCCACTAGCTGGCATGGTTTACGTGGCCGGGTATCCACTAACTGCCATGGGTTATGTAGCTGGGTATCCACTAGCTGCCATGGTTTACGTGGCCGGGTATCCACTAGCTGCCATGGTTTACGTGGCCGGGTATCCACTAGCTTCTATGGGTTACATGGCCTGGTATCCACTAACTGGCATGGGTTACGTGGCCTGCTATCCGCTAGCTGCCCGGGGTTACGTGGCCGGGTATCCGCTAACTGCCATGGGTTACGTGGCCGGATATCCGCTAACTGCCACAGGTTACATAGCCGGGTATCCGCTAGCTGCTGTGGGTTACGGGGGCGGGTATCCACTAGCTGCCATGGGTTACGTGGCCGGGTATCTGCTAACCGCCATGGTTTACGTGGCCGGGTATCCACTAGCTGCCATGGGTTACGTGGCCGGGTATCCACTAGCTGCCATGATTTACGTGGCCAGGTATCCACTAGCTGCCATGGTTTACGTGGCCGGGTATCCACTAGCTGCCATGGTTTACCTGGCTGGGTATCCACTAGCTGCCATGGTTTACGTGGCCGGGTATCCACTAGCTGCCATGGTTTACGTGGCCGGGTATCCACTGGCTGCCATGGTTTACGTGGCCGGGTATCCACTAGCTGCCATGGTTTACGTGGCCAGGTATCCACTAGCTGCCATGATTTATGTGGCCTGGTATCCACTAACTGCCATGGTTTACGTGGCCGGGTATCCACTAGCTGCCATGGGTTACGTGGCCGGGTATCCACTAACTGCCATGGGGTACGTGGCCGGTTATCTGCTAGAGGCAATGTTTGTGTTAATAATTTCTTTGCAGTTGATAAAGATTAACGTTTCTTGTTTGTATATTGTTCACTTACAGCATGCGTTACGTGGCCGCGTATCTACTAGCTTCCCTGGGAGGCAATGCTTCTCCTTCAAGCAGCGACATCGAGAAGATCATTGAGAGTGTAGGCATTGATGCCAAAGCTGACGGCATAGCAAAGATCATTAAAGAACTCAAAGGAAAAGATTTGAATGAGATATTAGCTGAAGGTTGGTTCTTGAAACTATTTTATAAGATATACAATTACATGTATTGTGTAGAATTATGAATATAACTTGAAATTATATAACCGCTTAAAGTTAATATGGTGCTATTCTCATCTGTTGTAGTTTGTCGCTATTAACATCTGTTGCTTTGAGAAATCTTTCTTGGCTATGTATGCCGAGTATCGAAAGAAACGTTTTTTTCTAAATAAACAAACTGACATGCCAAAAATTAATGGGACAAACAGTCGCAATTATGCTAGAACATGATTCAAAGGTAGTACCTATTAAGACAAACTTTGAATGTAGTGAGTGTAATTACGTTTTCAGATGGTCTGGATTCGTCTCAATTGGAAGTATACTATAAACCTTACGTGACTCAAAAGTCTGAATGGCCTGAGACTTATTTTTCTCGGCCTTTTATACTCAGTGGTCTGGGCACCAGTGAGATTCCCGATGCCCCCTTTAACAGTGCCCCTACACCTGTTGTGATTGAGAGGGCCCCCTTGTATGGGACTGGGTGGGTTGTTCCGCCGGTCTCGTGGTATGACACCGATTATCTGATTAGTAGTACCCTAACCAGTGCCACTTGGTGATACCTTTTTGCCAATGCTGTTCAGGCGGTGCCCCCCCCCCCCCCCCCTCTCAAGAGAGAGAGTACCAGCATTTGGTGTCCCTGATGGCACGAATTGTTGGTTTTGGGCGGTGTCCTTTGTTTGGCACGTACATGATGTATTTGGGGAATAGGTAGGCAGGCCATACCCATTTATGGGGGTGCTGGTTCCGAGACAGGTAACCTATTTTTTTCGAAATGTGGAACCTTTTAATATGCCTACAGTGAGGGGTGGGGGTGTACCGTCCGCACAAGATGTCTCGCATGCATTGGCTGTACTGAGGCCAGACGCAGTTGACACTACTTGTGCAGAAATTGCGCTGGATCAGAGGGTGCGGGAATCACAGATACAGCCCAGGGGCTTGTATTGGGAGAAACGAGGGCAAGTGTATCTATAGAAGTGCCTCATGATACACCAGTATCAAGACGCATTAACCTGGACATATTCAAGGAATTATATGCAATTTACCGTATCATACAAGTTCTCTCATCAGACCCAGATGACGACAACCACCTTTTAGAGAAGATCCAAAGAATCACATTGGATCCATCAACTCCACTATGGAACCATAAGGCATCAAGAACGTGGGGGTAGGGGTGCCTTGAATGCGAGGCTCCAGCCCTGCATGACATAGTTATTACCCCCTCATGCCCTTAGCACCCCTACAGGCATCCCCCATTTATTCAGATATTCAGGATTCCCCTCTGTGCTACCCCCACCCACTGTAGGCATCTTAAAGGTTCCATATCTCAGGAAATATACAAGTGCCAAACAGGTCAGCTGTCTCGGAACCAGCACCCCCCCCCCATAAAGGTGTACCGCCTGCCTACCTATTCCCCAAATGCATCACGTACGTGCCAAACAAAGGACACCGCCCAAAACCAAGAATTGGTGCCAACAGGGACACCAAATGGTGCCGCCCCCCCCCCCCCCCCCCCCTCTCTTTTAAGGGGGGGGGGGGAGGCACTGCCTGAACCGCATGGACAAAAAGGTATCACCAAGTGGTACTGGTTAGGGTACTAATTAGAGGGTTACCGTTCAAACTTCTGAGTCACATAGGACTCGGCATACGGTTTATATTATACTTCCAATTGAGAGGAATCCAGACCATCTGAAGACGTAGTTATTACACTTCTTATACAGACCAGCCATCCTGCGTTGTCATGGCGACCAATGAGCCAGAACAAGGGGCGATAACTATGCCCTCAATCTCGAGAATCACTCTACTCGATTGACTCAGAGATTCTGCCTGACGGTCACAAACCTACCACCACAGACCAAAGAGGAGACACCGCCAAGATGTCCAGGAGGACCATTATTCAAACACATAGCACCTCAACCATGGAACCAGGACCAAGCCGCCCACGCTCCGTGGTGATAGTAGCAGAAGTGTACCCCTTAGATCAGAGACCAGCAAAAAAGAAATGGCGTCTACACAATAGCGAAGAAGACACCACTGAAACCTTGGACACCGCCAAACTGGTGCAATATGGTGCCCCACGGATACCGGCTGAACAAATGGGTACCTACAGTCTATAGAGGAATGTAGCCTGCAGGACAGTGCGCATCAGGGCCCAGCGGGACAGACTTGTCCCCGGCCTGGATGAAGCAACTGCGCCACAACGGGTCCTACCAAAGGCAGCATACAGGCCACCATTAGAAAATAAGGCATTCAAACAAGAATGGGAAGACAAACTCAAAGCTATGGGACTGGATCTGACCCAGACAGTCTTTGATTTCTTAAACAAAAAGTTAACAGAACTCAAAGCCGAGACGAAAAGTCTAAAGAATGCCTTCATCAAATCTGCAGATGAAGACACACTCAGAGAAGCAAGGGCAGCAATAAAAGCCACTGCACACCGCACTGAAGCACGCCCACAAAGCAATTCCAGATGGAGATCTATCAAGCGCTATAGTACCCGGTCCCCGGTCAGGGACAACCGGACACCATCGGCCGTAAACCAAGCACAAGCACGCCGCCAGAAGGACACCGGCAAAAAGTCCACTAAAAGATGGATACCAAACAGAGGTCGAGGCCCGCCGAGCAGACGCAGCTCCTTTGATGAATTACTATCCTTGGTAGAAGATATGCAACAGAGGAGAAACAGATGCACCTGACTAGTGCCCACACCGAACACTAACAATGTTTCTAATCTTTTTAACAAACTTGTTCTCCATAAATTATCTCCATATAATCTGTGACAGCGAGGAGAATAAAGATTTTCGAATCGATGCAGAAACTTACACATCTAAGTTTGTCGTTAATCTATCAAGCCACAAGTTAGATGACGTCACAATCAAAGCCCTAGAAAAAGGTCTTGGTTTTAGCTTCAGTGTGGATGAACCGGACATGGGGAAACTCATGCAAGACGTAAATAGGTTTTTCAGAAATCTTAGCTTGAGACTTCATTTCACCCTGCATCCGTTCATCCCACATAACTTGTCTCAGCCAACCAGATGCCTCCATGCCTATTCTTCCAGCGGTACCGCAACCAGAGGCACCGCTTGAAGAAACCTTTGCTGCCCTGATCAAGAAAAAATTTGGGGTACTGAAAACTTGTACACCAAATCCAGGTGCTGATCACCTTCTTGACAGTTTCATTAGAACTGTTAAGAACGAGATCTCACAACATATACACTACAGGTGTAAACATGGCAACACCTCTCAAGAAGAGAGACTATCAATATGCAATCTCACGGACAATCCAGGTTTAGTCATGATCAAGAAGGCTGACAAAGGACAAGCCACAGTCATACAAACTAAGGATGACTATGTAGCTGAAGCGCTCTGACACTGCTTTTTATCTAAAACTAGACAATGACCGATAAGAACACCATGTGAAATTAATAGAAAAAAGAACTGAACCCAGACATTGCAAGCCAGCTCTTACCAGAACCAGTGAATACCGCAAGATTTTATTTGTTACCTAAAATCCACAAGGAACGAAAAAATAACATGGTTCTAGGTCATCAATTTATCAGTGGCAATGGGTATCCAACTGAACTCATCAGCAGTTTTGTAGACGAGCATATCAAACAATGTAACAAAAATTAAATCCTATGTAAAGGACACCACCGAATTCATACGTCTTGTAGAAGAATATCGTCCGGCACCAGCAGGTGCCCTCCTTTTAACTATGGACGCTACATCACTATACCAACATCCCCAATAGAGGAACTCGTGGCAGTCAGCAGATTCCTACGCAAGCACGGTCTCCTAGGAAGTATCTCCATGAGAGGCATTCTTAACCTGCTAAAATTGGTTTTGGAATTCAACAACTTGGAATTTCATGGAGAGCTCTACCTACAGGTAGGGGGGTACCGCTATGGGCAGCAAAACAGCATACACATATGCATGTATCTTCATGGCAGACCTCGAAGAGAGACTTCTACCTAATGCACCAGCACAACCAGCACTCTTTCTCAGATATATTGATAACATTTTCATCATCTGGGAACATGGCAAAGAAGCCCTGAATGATTTCATCAACTATATGAATAGCTGCCATGCATCTATAAAATCCACAGCAGAATCATCAGAGACAGATATCAGTTTCCTAGACACTAGAGTAAAACTCTCTGGAGAAGGAAAACTCACCTTCACCCTCTTCACCAAACCAACTGACACCCACGGCTACCTGGAATACAGCTCAGCCCACCCACCAGCTTGCAAAAATGCAAGCCCATACGGGCAGTTCCTTAGATTACGCAGAATCTGTACAGAGACCGCAGACTACATAAAGCATGGAACAGAGTTAATTTTACACTATTCAAACAGGGTATACCGGAATCCATTCTCAGGAAAGCCTATGAGAAGGCCTTATCAAAGGAGCGCAATGATATCCTTCATCCCACAGCCGGACAGGAGCCCGCACAAACAAAACTTTATTAGCAACTATACACCAACAAGTCTTTTTTGTGAAATCAGTGGTCCTCAAATTCTGGCCTCTACTAGAATTCAACACCAGGTGTCCTTGCTTTTCCTGAGAAACCACTTCGGTTACCAGAGAAACCGACCGTAAGGGACAAAGTTGTTAGAGCACGTCTTCCTAATCCAGAGAAAGACAGACCACTGTTTCGCAATCCATTCCAAAACTGCATAGCGAAGAACTGCAATATTTGCCACAATATGACAAAAACACTGGCTATATGTATAGGTGTAAAATCATTGGACACTGCAAAACCAGAAATGTGATCTATCTCATCTTATGCAAAACCTACAAGAAACAGTATGTTGGTGAAACCAAGCGTACATTCGGGATACGCATCAAAGAACATCTACGAAGCATCCCTTACTTCTATTAAGAAGTGCCTCTTATAATACACCGGTATCAAAACGCTTTAACCTGCACACGCATTCAAGGAATGATATGCAATACCGTATCATACAAGTCCTCTCATCTGACCCGGATGATGACAACTCGACCTTTTGGAGAAGATCCAAAGAATCGCATTGAATCCATCAACTCCACTGTATGGAACAAGGCATCAGCAGCGCGGGGTATGGGGTGCCTTGAATGCGACCCCACCGCCCTGCATGACATAGTTATTACACTTACACCCCCCCCCCCCCCACCCACAAACGTTTAATATATTTTGATGAGCTTTTGCACATTTTTAGCAATGTATTAGAATCATAGTTTAAACTCACCTGGTCAGAATGGCCTGAGCTTATGCCATGGCGACCGGTCTCCAATCGCATCCATCCGTCAACTTTTTCTTTAAGCGACTTCACAAGAACCACTGGGCCTATTTCAGTTATATTTCGTGTAAACATCCTACGATGGATTGGTAGATTTGGATGGTGGCCATAATGATATTGGATTTTGCTCTATTTTTAGACGATTCACGTTTAAAAAATCTTCAAAACCGATAAGCCGATCGATTTCAAATTAAAAATCTTCATTGATCTAGAGCAAAAGCTGAAGAGATTTTATTCAAGAGAACTTCTATTCTAAATTTTGATTAGTCAATTCTTCTGTCGGCCAAATTGTGATCAAATATTTACCTAGTGACAATTGAATTATCAGCTGATTATTTTGATAACAATTTAACGTAAAGCTGCTGCTATCATACAGTAAACTAAACTTGTTATCTCCCCCCCCCCCCCATATAAATAAAGGTGGTTTATATTATATAGCGTTTGCTTTGTCCATCCGGTTTTCATTTCGGATGATAACTCGAGTTCGATTGAAGGCATCATTACCAATTTTGGTGTGGGAGCTTGTCCTTGGTTGTCTGAAGATCCATATCGATTTTGGCCTCAACGGTCAATGTCATGGTGACCTAATTAATTATGTAATATTGCGTTTCTGGATGATAACTCGAGCTCTATTGAAGGGATCTTTGCGAATCTGGTGTGGGAGCTTGTCCTGCGTGGTCCGAAGACCCCTATCGATTTTTGTGCTAAACGCTCAAAGGTTAAGGTCACAGTGACCTAATTAGTGATGTAATATTGTGTTTCCAGATGGTAACTCAAGTTTGATTGAACGGTTCATTACTAATCTTGGGTGGGAGGTTGTCCTTGGTGTTTTGAAGAACCCTATCGATTTTGGTGTCAGGTCAAGTTCATTGTGACCATTTTTGGGTGGGAGGTTGTGCTTGACGGAAAGGGTGGTGGTTGCATACTTTAGCAATCTGATTATACCCCGCCAAAAGGTTTGGCAGGGTATTATGTAATGGCGCCGTCCGGGCGGCCGTGCAGGTGGCAGAGTGGTTTCCGGATGATAACTGTTACCATTTGTCGGATCGCATTGAAACTTCATAGGGTAGTTGGACTAGGTCTTGGGAAGAAACCTATCGAAACCGACGATGATCCAAAATCCAAGATGGCCGCCAGCCACCGGCGGCCATCTTGAAAATTGGTTTCCGGATGATAACTCATTTAGCGTTTATTAGATCGCTTTGAAACTTGGGAGTGGTTGGACTAGGACTGGGGAAGAAACCTAACGTAATTGACAATAATCTGAAATCTAAGATCGCCGCCAGCCACAGGCAGCCATCTTGAAAATTGGTTTCCGGATGATAACTCCGTAACCGTTTATCGGATTGCTTTGAAACTTCAAAGAGTGGTTGGACTAGGTCTGGGGAAGAAACCTATCGAAATTAACAATGATCCAAAATCCAAGATGTCCGCCAGCCACCGGTAGCCATCTTGAAAATTGGTTTCTGGATGATAACTCTGTTACCGTTTTTCGGATCGCTTTGAAACGTCTGGACTAGGTCTGCGGAAGAAACCTATCGAAATCGATGATAATCCGAAATCCAAGATGGCCACAATTGGCCATCTTGAAAATTGGTGTCCAGATGATAGCTCCGTTATCGTTTATCGGATCGCTATGAAACTTCATAGAGTGGTTGGACTACCTCTGGGGAAGAAACCTATCGAGATTGACAATGATACGAACTCCAAGATGGCTGCCAGCAACCGGTGGCCATCTTGAAAATTGGTTTCCAAATGATAACTCCATTACCGTTTATCGGATCCCTTTGAAACTTCATAGGGTCGTTGGACTAGGTGTGGAGAAGAAACCTATCGAAATTTACGATGATCCGAACTCCAAGATGGCCGCCAGCCATGGGCTGCCATCTTGAAAGTTGGTTTCTGGATTTCATTTATTGGATCACTTCCTACGGTCGTTGGAATATGTTTGGTGAAGAAACTTATCGAAATTTACGATAATCCAAAATCTAAGATGGCCACCAGTCAGCGGCAGCCATCTTGAAAAAAAGAAGGGGTTAATCAATGTCACAAGTTTGAGGGTTAAAGAAAGGGTTAATCAATGTCACAAGTTTGAGGGTTAAAGAAATGGTTAATCAATGTCACAAGTTTGAGGGTTAAAGAAAGGGTTAATCAATGTCACAAGTTTGAGGGTTAAAGAAAGGGTTAATGAATGTCACAAGTTTGAGGGTTATAGAAAGGGTTAATCAATGTCACAAGTTTGAGGCTTAAAGAAAGGGTTAATGAATGTCACAAGTTTGAGGGTTAAAGAAATGGTTAATCAATGTCACAAGTTTGAGGGTTAAAGAAAGGGTTAATCAATGTCACAAGTTTGAGGGTTAAAGAAAGGGTTAATCAATGTCACAAGTTTGAGGGTTAAAGAAACGGTTAATCAATGTCACAAGTTTGATGGTTAAAGAAACGGTTAATCAATGTCACAAGTTTGAGGGTTAAAGAAAGGGTTAATCAATGTCACAAGTTTGAGGGTTAAAGAAAGGGTTAATCAATGTCACAAGTTTGAGGGTTAAAGAAATGGTTAATCAATGCCCCAAGTTTGAGGGTTAAAGAAAGGGTTAATCAATGCCCCAAGTTTGAGGGTTAAAGAAAGGGTTAATCAATGTCCCAAGTTTGAGGGTTAAAGAAAGGGTTAATCAATGCCACAAGTTTGAGGGTTAAAGAAAGGGTTAATCAATGTCACAAGTTTGAGGGTTAAAGAAAGGGTTAATCAATGTCACAAGTTTGAGGGTTAAAGAAAGGGTTAATCAATGTCACAAGTTTGAGGGTTAAAGAAATGGTTAATCAATGTCACAAGTTTGAGGGTTAAAGAAATGGTTAATCAATGTCACAAGTTTGAGGGTTATAGAAAGGGTTAATCAATGTCACAAGTTTGAGGGTTAAAGAAAGGGTTAATCAATGTCCCAAGTTTGAGGGTTAAAGAAAGGGTTAATCAATGCCACAAGTTTGAGGGTTAAAGAAAGGGTTAATCAATGTCACAAGTTTGAGGGTTAAAGAAAGGGTTAATCAATGTCACAAGTTTGAGGGTTAAAGAAATGGTTAATCAATGTCACAAGTTTGAGGGTTAAAGAAATGGTTAATGAATGTCACAAGTTTGAGGGTTAAAGAAAGGTTAATCAATGTCACAAGTTTGAGGGTTAAAGAAATGGTTAATCAATGTCACAAGTTTGAGGGTTAAAGAAAGGGTTAATCAATGTCACAAGTTTGAGGGTTATAGAAAGGGTTAATCAATGTCACAAGTTTGAGGGTTAAAGAAATGGTTAATCAATGTCACAAGTTTGAGGGTTAAAGAAAGGGTTAATCAATGTCACAAGTTTGAGGGTTAAAGAAAGGGTTAATCAATGTCACAAGTTTGAGGGTTAAAGAAATGGTTAATCAATGTCACAAGTTTGAGGGTTAAAGAAAGGGTTAATCAATGCCACAAGTTTGAGGGTTAAAGAAAGGGTTAATCAATGTCACAAGTTTGAGGGTTAAAGAAAGGGTTAATCAATGTCACAAGTTTGAGGGTTAAAGAAAGGGTTAATCAATGCCACAAGTTTGAGGGTTAAAGAAATGGTTAATCAATGTCACAAGTTTGAGGGTTAAAGAAAGGGTTAATCAATGTCACAAGTTTGAGGGTTAAAGAAAGGGTTAATCAATGTCACAAGTTTGAGGTTTAAAGAAAGGGTTAATCAATGTCACAAGTTTGAGGGTTAAAGAAAGGGTTAATCAATGTCACAAGTTTGAGGGTTAAAGAAAGGGTTAATGAATGTCACAAGTTTGAGGGTTAAAGAAAGGGTTAATCAATGTCACAAGTTTGAGGGTTAAAGAAAGGGTTAATGAATGTCACAAGTTTGAGGGTTAAAGAAAGGGTTAATCAATGCCACAAGTTTGAGGGTTAAAGAAAGGGTTAATCAATGTCACAAGTTTGAGGTTTAAAGAAAGGGTTAATCAATGTCACAAGTTTGAGGGTTAAAGAAAGGGTTAATCAATGTCACAAGTTTGAGGGTTAAAGAAATGGTTAATCAATGTCACAAGTTTGAGGGTTAAAGAAAGGGTTAATCAATGTCACAAGTTTGAGGGTTAAAGAAATGGTTAATCAATGTCACAAGTTTGAGGGTTAAAGAAAGGGTTAATCAATGTCACAAGTTTGAGGGTTAAAGAAAGGGTTAATCAATGTCACAAGTTTGAGGGTTAAAGAAAGGGTTAATCAATGTCCCAAGTTTGAGGGTTAAAGAAAGGGTTAATCAATGTCACAAGTTTGAGGGTTATAGAAAGGGTTAATCAATGTCACAAGTTTGAGGGTTAAAGAAAGGGTTAATGAATGTCACAAGTTTGAGGGTTAAAGAAAGGGTTAATCAATGTCACAAGTTTGAGGGTTAAAGAAAGGGTTAATCAATGTCACAAGTTTGAGGGTTAAAGAAAGGGTTAATCAATGTCACAAGTTTGAGGGTTAAAGAAAGGGTTAATCAATGTCACAAGTTTGAGGGTTAAAGAAACGGTTAATCAATGTCACAAGTTTGAGGGTTAAAGAAACGGTTAATCAATGTCACAAGTTTGAGGGTTAAAGAAACGGTTAATCAATGTCACAAGTTTGAGGGTTAAAGAAACGGTTAATCAATGTCACAAGTTTGAGGGTTAAAGAAACGGTTAATCAATGTCACAAGTTTGAGGGTTAAAGAAACGGTTAATCAATGTCACAAGTTTGAGGGTTAAAGAAAGGGTTAATCAATGTCACAAGTTTGAGGGTTAAAGAAAGGGTTAATCAATGTCACAAGTTTGAGGGTTAAAGAAACGGTTAATCAATGTCACAAGTTTGAGGGTTAAAGAAACGGTTAATGAATGTCCCAAGTTTGAGGGTTAAAGAAAGGGTTAATGAATGTCCCAAGTTTGAGGGTTAAAGAAAGGGTTAATGAATGTCCCAAGTTTGAGGGTTAAAGAAAGGGTTAATCAATGTCACAAGTTTGAGGGTTAAAGAAAGGGTTAATCAATGTCACAAGTTTGAGGGTTAAAGAAAGGGTTAATGAATGTCCCAAGTTTGAGGGTTAAAGAAAGGGTTAATGAATGTCCCAAGTTTGAGGGTTAAAGAAAGGGTTAATGAATGTCACAAGTTTGAGGGTTAAAGAAAGGGTCAATGAATGTCACAAGTTTGAGGGTTAAAGAAAGGGTCAATGAATGTCACAAGTTTGAGGGTTAAAGAAACGGTCAATCAATGTCACAAGTTTGAGGGTTAAAGAAAGGGTTAATCAATGTCACAAGTTTGAGGGTTAAAGAAACGGTCAATCAATGTCACAAGTTTGAGGGTTAAAGAAAGGGTTAATCAATGTCACAAGTTTGAGGGTTAAAGAAAGGGATTAATGAATGCCACAAGTTTGAGGGTTAAAGAAAGGGTTAATCAATGTCACAAGTTTGAGGGTTAAAGAAAGGGTTAATGAATGTCACAAGTTTGAGGGTTAAAGAAAGGGTTAATGAATGTCACAAGTTTGAGGGTTAAAGAAAGGGTTAATCAATGCCACAAGTTTGAGGGGTAAAGAAAGGGTTAATCAATGTCACAAGTTTGAGGGTTAAAGAAAGGGTTAATCAATGTCACAAGTTTGAGGGTTAAAGAAAGGGTTAATCAATGTCACAAGTTTGAGGGTTAAAGAAAGGGTTAATCAATGTCACAAGTTTGAGGGTTAAAGAAAGGGTTAATCAATGTCACAAGTTTGAGGGTTAAAGAAAGGGTTAATCAATGTCACAAGTTTGAGGGTTAAAGAAAGGGTTAATCAATGTCACAAGTTTGAGGGTTAAAGAAAGGGTTAATCAATGTCACAAGTTTGAGGGTTAAAGAAAGGGTTAATCAATGTCACAAGTTTGAGGGTTAAAGAAAGGGTTAATCAATGTCACAAGTTTGAGGGTTAAAGAAAGGGTTAATCAATGTCACAAGTTTGAGGGTTAAAGAAAGGGTTAATCAATGTCACAAGTTTGAGGGTTAAAGAAAGGGTTAATCAATGTCACAAGTTTGAGGGTTAAAGAAAGGGTTAATCAATGTCACAAGTTTGAGGGTTAAAGAAAGGGTTAATCAATGTCACAAGTTTGAGGGTTAAAGAAAGGGTTAATCAATGTCACAAGTTTGAGGGTTAAAGAAAGGGTTAATCAATGTCACAAGTTTGAGGGTTAAAGAAAGGGTTAATCAATGTCACAAGTTTGAGGGTTAAAGAAAGGGTTAATCAATGTCACAAGTTTGAGGGTTAAAGAAAGGGTTAATCAATGTCACAAGTTTGAGGGTTAAAGAAAGGGTTAATCAATGTCACAAGTTTGAGGGTTAAAGAAAGGGTTAATCAATGTCACAAGTTTGAGGGTTAAAGAAGGGGTTAATCAATGTCCTGATTTCTGCGAAATGATCCTAATGTAGTAGTCTTCAATATTTCTAATAAGAACTTGGATCCGTCACTTTCTTGGTCATGTTGGGGCTTCCATCTTGTATTACCGAATATGTCCAGGAAATCGTTAAAAATATTACTCCTAAATTGCCTGGTCACAATTTGTGTTTTTGAAACTTAAATTTCTCTTTCTGATAGGAACTATTGAATTTCAGGCAAAAAAATCTATAGGTTTCTATATGAAATATGTAGGACATGTAGTATGTGCTTGGTGAATGATACACGCCCCCAGTGCTTGTTTTGGGACTCTGTACTATCATTACGTTGTATGATTCCTCTGCCTCTAGGTGAGAAGAAATTGGCCTCAGTACCTAGTGGTGGTGGCGGCGGTGGATCTGGTGGAGGGGCGGCTCCCACTGCAGCCGCGTCGGAAGCTAAAGAAGGTAATAACTACATTGGGTTATTTAGTTAGTAAGTTAGAGGTCTACTAATCTATTTCATTAGGACAACAGTGTTGATTACTTAGCAACTTTTGATACAGGAAGATCTAAGCTTACCATTAAGTGATGAACAGTTAAATGAGTTTAACAGGAGTGCAATTGCTTGTTGCATATTCACTTATAGAATGCCTAACATTAAAATTAGTTTGAATCTATTATTGCTTGTTGCATATTCAGCTATAGAATGCCTAACATTAAATTAGTTTGAAGCTATTATTGCTTGTTGCATATTCACTTATAGAATGCCTAACATTAAAATTAGTTTGAAGCTTATATTGCTTGTTGCATATTCACTTATAGAATGCCTAACATTAAAATTGAAGCTATTAGCATCTGTAGCTTTGAGATCTCCTGAAAGAAAAGCTTCCAGTAAAATTAGTTTGGAGCTATTAACATCTGTGGCTTTGAGATCTGAAAGAATGGCCAAGCTGGTGAATGGTCAAACAGTCGCTACAGTTGCCTTGTGAAATCTCAATTTGCCTGCCAAGAGAACCGTATTTTTGAAAATTTACTTATGGTTTGACTGACTCAATAGGCGAGGATGACAAGATGGATTGTTATGTCAGTATTAAATGACATGATCTTGTAGGATTGCTATGTCTGTAGTCAGTATCATATTACAAGATCTTGTGGGATTGCCTTTCAGCAAAATCATCCATATTTGACAGACTTATCCCTTGAAAATTAAATCTGATTAATTATCGCTTTAGCTGAGATTGTCCTTTTGGCTTGAACTTCACTGGTCTTGAGAAATGTTCATTTGCAGACCAAGAGAATCTTTTTGTGAAAATTTGTCGCTGGATTGAGTACGCGATAACTGAGCCAGTCGTACCAGTGATACAATTTAAAAAAAAAATTTCTTGGTCTCCAAAGGGACATTTTATATGAGGAAATTGCAATAAATTTGAAGGTTAAAACGGGATAAAATCCAGTTACGGTAATAAGTCAAAGGACTAATCAGCTTGATGACTAAGTTAGGGAATTCTGTGTTCATACAAAATGTGCCTGTATGGTGCACTTCAAATTCTGTAGACGGAAAACATGAGAGAAAACTTAATATTCACCACATTTATCTCCCCTGAAACGTTTAAATGTGGTTAAGTTTGTGTGTACACTTTACACTATTAGTACATCAAAACCTCGAGTCGAATTACAAAACTTCGAGTCGATTAACAAGACCTCGAATCGAGTAACAAAACCTGGAATAGAATAAAACCTCGAGTCGAGTAATAAAACGTCGAATCGTATAACAAAACCTCGGGTGTGTGGGTGGTGAGTTTAAGTTTCCAGCTGTCAATGTTTATTGTGACGATGAAATATCATGAATGTATTTCTTTGTGTTCACAGAGAAGAAAGAAGAGAAGAAACCAGAGTCTGAGGAGGAATCGGATGATGATATGGGCTTTGGGCTGTTCGATTAAATTTGGTCAAAATGTTCACATTTTCTACATCAAGCATGGATAGAATAAAATCATGCTGCTGAGACTGTAGCCCATACAGTAGCTGGTAGTTGTTTGTATTCAGTCACAAGTCCTGCTTCCACTTGGGCCCAAGCTCGGCCCACTTTGCCCAGGCTCGGCAAACTTCAAATCGATTGTAAACGATGGTAGTTGATATGAATTCACCAATAATTCTCATTATGCATTGAATCTCAGCAATGGAAACAAGAATTTATTGTAACAAAGGAGAGATCCAATCTATCACTCATGTATATGACGTCATAAGCAATTACGTCACATGCAGCCTGACGTCACAATCAAAATGATTAATAGACAAGACATCAAGGTTACACTGACGAAAATCTTTGGCATTTTGCACTTCCAAATCTATATTTGTATCAAGATCACAATGACCGTGACCTAGACAACCCAATTTTCTAACCAGATTTAGGAAATCCTATAATTTCGTTGGCCAGATTTTCAAGAAGCATCGTGCTTACAGAAATAATGTAATCTTTTCCCTTTAATGGTCCGATTGGTCAAGAAAATCGAAATTTTC
The DNA here is from genome assembly GCA_034401795.1 of Chaetoderma sp. LZ-2023a. Taxonomy (NCBI): domain Eukaryota; kingdom Metazoa; phylum Mollusca; class Caudofoveata; order Chaetodermatida; family Chaetodermatidae; genus Chaetoderma; species Chaetoderma sp. LZ-2023a. The sequence continues at coordinate 28,230,487 of CM067370.1, read as the reverse complement.
TTAGTGAATGTTCATTTGTAGGGAACGGGAAGATAAATTTTGAAAATTTATCACGGAAATTGGCTTGGTTACTGAGCCGGTCATTCCAGTGGTACATTTTGAAAATTTGTCTTCCCTTTTCCTGCAAATGGCTATTTCTCAGGACCATTGCTGACGGGTTTTGACTCGCGTGACATCTGAAGGGTTAATTGGCTTAAGAGATCTTGAGAATTCTCAAGTCCAGAAGGACTGACACTGGCATCCACCCATTTCCTATTTTTGTCTTCTAGATTGATCACATCCCTGCTACTAGTTGAAGTAACTATGCCCATGCTTATGTCCAATAATGTGGCCCATTCTGATGTCCTAAGCAGAACATGACTGCTAAAACCTGCATTGTATACAAATGCTACAATGACCTTGACCTTGATATCACACTTGATATAGGGAATCATGTGCCCAAGTTTATTCCCAATATGGAGAACCTATCCAGAGATATAAGAACCAGTTCAGAGATATAAGAACCAGTTCAGAGATATGAGCCAATCCAGAGATATAAGAACCAGTTCAGAGATATAAGAACCAGTTAAGAGATATATGAACCAGTCCAGAGATATATGAACCAATCCAAAGATATGAGAACCAGTTCAGAGATATGAGAACCAATCCAGAGATATAAGAACCAATCCAGAGATATAAGAACCAGTTCAGAGATATAAGAACCAGTTCAGAGAGATATGAACCGGTCCAGAGGTATAAGAACCAATCCAGAGGTATAAGAACCAGTCCAGAGATAGAGATATAAGAACCTGTTCAGAGATATAAGAACCAGTTCAGAGATATAAGAACTAATCCAGAGATACAAGAACCGGTTCAGAGATATAAGAACCGGTTCAGAGATATAAGAACCGGTTCAGAGATATAAGAACCAATCCAGAGATATAAGAACCGGTTCAGAGATATAAGAACCGGTTCAGAGATATAAGAGCCGGTTCAGAGATATAAGAGCCGGTTCAGAGATATAAGAACCAATCCAGAGATATAAGAACCAATCCAGAGATATAAGAACCAGTTCAGAGATCGGCCAATTTGCCAGGCAGCCATCATAGATATTGGATGATTAGAAACTTCTTTGTCAATCAAGTTCGCTTGCACAAACTGGGTTCAGTTGTTGCCCTAGATGATGTTTTATGAGTTTTGAATCGATTCGCCAAGTTTGTTGAAGAGAACTTGATTGGCCAAGTACTTAGGCAGCCATCTTGGATAAAAGGCCAAGTGAGCTTATGCCATGGCTGTCATCCGTCAACTTTTCCTTTAAACGACTTCTCAAGAACCACTGCGCTGATTTCAATTATTAGCTCACCTGGCCTAAAAAGGCCAAGTGAGCTTATGTCGTGGCGACCGTACGTCAACCTTTCCTTTAAACGACTTCTCATGAGCCACTGGGTCGATTTCAATTATATTTGGCAGGAAGCATCCTTGGGGCATAGGGATCCAAGTTTGTTCAAACGAAGCCGATCGGCCAATTTGGCCGCTGGCCATTTCGGATTTCAGGCGATTTTAGGAAAGGTCTAAAAATCTCTGAAACCGCTGGGGGATTGATGCAAAACTCATGAAATATGATTTATGGCAAGAGCTGAACTAAATTTGTTCAAGGGAACTTGATTGGTCAAATGGTTCGGCGGCCATCTTGGTTGACATAGTTTTAGCGAAAACGACTTCTCCAGAGCTGGTGAATGGATCGGGTCGAAATTTGGCAGATATGATTAGGGACTGTTTAGTCAAGGGAACTGAAAACGTAAAAAACCAGCCGTAGTGGGCCAATCAAAATATAGCATGTTTGGCGGCAATACTGGATTTTTTTATTTGATGAATTTGAGGTTGATATTGGTTTTAGGTGTTTTTGGGTGTTCTGACCATGTTTGTAATGTGCAAAAGGGTCAGATAAACAGTTTGGCGGCCATCTTGGATTGTTTTCCCGCCATAAGCTCCCGTACTAAAGCAATGAGAAACTTGAAACGCCCTCGAGAATTACTGGGACCATTTCAATTATATTTGGCAGGAAGTATCCTTAGGGCATAGAGACTGATGTTTGTTCAAAGGAAGCCGATTGGGCCGGTGGCCATCTTGGATTTTGGCTGATGTTTAGAAATGTCTAAAAATCTGCTCAGAAACCGCTTGTGGGATTGATGCAAATCCCATGAAATGTTATCTAGGGCAAGAGCTGAACCAAGTTTGTTCAACATGATTGGTCAAATGGTTCAGCGGCCATCTTGGTTGACGACTTCTCCAGAAGCACTCAAGGGATCGGGTCAAAATTTGGCAGCTATAATTAGGGACCAAGGGTCATTAAAGTTTGTTTAAGGGAAGTTGAACCGCCAAAAAACATGTCCGCCGTGGTCCAATCAAAATAAAGCATATTTGGTGGCCATATTGGATTTTTGTATTGATGGATTTTGAGGCTGAAATTGGTTTTGTGTTTTTGAGTATTCTGATCTCAAATTTGCAATTTTTGAAACAGACGGATAAATGGTTTTGCGGCCATCTTGGATCATTTTCCTGCCACTGGGACATTTCATTTATATTTGGCAGGAAGCATCCGTAGGGCATAGAGATTCAAATTTGTTCAAACGAAACCGATCGGCCAATTGGGTCGGTGGCCATCTTGGATTTTGGCCGATTTATAGAAATTTTTAAAATCCTCTTCTCCGAAACCATTTGAGGGATCGATTAAGAACTCATGAAATATCTAGGGCAAGCGCTGAACCAAATTTGTTCACCTGTGAACTTAATTGGCCAAATCATTCGGTGGCCATCTTGGATGACCTAGTTTTCAAGAAAACAACCGAGAATGGCTGAAGTGATTGGGCCAAAATTTTGGAGATTATATTGATGACTGTGGCAAGAGAAGTTAATACATAAAGAAATATGGCCTCTGTTTTCTTGTTACAAGTCTGCTCAACTCATTAGAGTTCTATTTATTGTTAATGACCATTCTAGTTGAGATGCCTATGGTCCAGGTGAGCGATACAGGCCCCTTGGGCCTCATGTATTTGGTAGGAAGCATCCTGAGGTTATAGAGATTCAAGGTTGTTCAAATGGAGCTGATCGGCAAATTGGGCTGGCAGCCATCTTGGATTTTGGCACATTTTTAGAAATGTCAAAATCTCAGAAACCGCTTGGGGAATCGATTCAAAACTCATGAAACATCATCTAGGGCAAGAGGTAAGCCAAGTTTGTTCAAAAGAGCTTGATTGGCCAAATGGTTTAGCGGCCATCTTGGACAACCCAGTTTTTGCGAAAACGACTTCCAGAACTGCTGATGGGATCGGGCCAAAATTTGGGTGATATTATTAGCGACTAAGCGCCATTACTTGATCCGTAAAAAAAACATGGCCCCTGTGGGCCAATCAAAATGTAGCGTGTTTGGCGGCCATATTTGATTTTTTTTATTTGATGGATTTTGAGGCCGAAATTGGGTTAATGTTTTGGGGTATTCTGATTTTAAATTTGCCATTTTCGAAACTCGGATAAACGGTTTGGCGGTCATCTTGGATCATTTTCCTGGCAACAACTCCCATACTAAAGCAATGGGGAATTTTAAATGGCTTCTGGAGAACCCCTGGCCGGATTTCAATTCTATTTGCCAGGAAGCATCCTTAGCGCATAGAGATGCAAGTTTGTTCAAACTACTTAGCTGATCGGCTAAGTTGGCCAGTGGCCATCTTGGATTTCAGCCAATTTTTAGAAATGTCTAAAAAATCTCGGAAACCGCTTGGGGAATCAATTCAAAACTTGAAACATCATCTAGGGCAAGAGGAAATCCAAGTTTGTTCAAGAGAACTTGATTTACCAAATGGTCCGGCGAAAATCTTGGAAGACTTAGTTTTCGCGAAAACGACTTGTCTAGAACCGCTGAAGGGGTCTGGCCGAAATTTGAGATATCTGATTAGGGACGAAGGGCCATTAGTTTGTTCAAGGGAAATTGATCCGTAAAAAAACATGGCCACCGCGGGCCAATCAAAATGTAGCATGTTTGGTGGCCATATTGGATTTTTTTATTTAACAGATTTTGAGGTCGAAATTGGTTTTACGTTTTTGGGTATTCTGATCTCAAATTTGCCATTATCAAAACTGATGGATAAATGTTTTGGTGGCCATCTTGGATCATTTTCCCGTCACAAACTCCCATAGTAAAGCAATGGGGAATTTAAAATGTTTTGATTTCTAACCACGGCCAATTTGATTTATATTTGGCAGGAAACGTGCTTAGGGCATAGAGATTCAAGTTTGTTCAAACGAAGCTGATTGACCAATTTGGCCGGCGGCCATCTTACATTTTAGCCGATTTTTGGAATTATCTTTAAAAATCTTCCTAAATCGCTTGGGGCATCGATTCAAAACTCATGAAATATGATGATGGGGAAGAGCTGAAACAAGTTTGCTCAAGGGAACTTGATGGGCCAAATAGTTTGGTGGCCATCTTCGATGACCTAGTTTTCGCGAAAATGACCTCCAGATCCGCTTACCCGATCGGGTTGAAATATGGCAGATATGATTAGGGACTAAGGGCCATTAAAGTTTGTCCATGGAAAGTTGATACATAAAAAATATGGCCAACGTTGATCAATTAACATTTAGCGTGTTTGGCGGTCATCTTGGATTTTTAGAAAATCAAGTCTGCTTATTAACCGCTGGGCCAATTTCAATAAAACTTGGCTAAACATTCACAAAAATTGGATTGGTAAATTTTTCCATTGGCCATCTCATTTTGTCCGGCTGTGCTAGTGGCCAGTAATTCCAGATGAGCGATACAGGCATCTCTGAAACCGTTTTGGGGATTGATTTCAAACTCATGAAATATCAGTTCGGGTAAAAGTTGAATCAAGTTTATTCAATGGAACTTGATTGGCCAAATGGTTCGGCGGCCATCTTGGATGACCTAGTTTTCATGAAAACAACCTCCAGATCCCAAAAATTTGGGAGATATCAATCAAAATTTAGCTTTTTTAGTGGACATCTGCTATTTTCTGCAAATTCAACTTATTAACCACTGGGCCAATTTTAGTAAAACTTGGCTAAACCTCAGAAATTTGATTGGTAAATTTTTCCAGTGGTCCTCTTGTTTTGTTCGTTTGTGTCAGTGGCCAATAATTGCATGTGAGAGATACAGGCCCATTGGGCCTCTTGTGTTTGAGTAAACTACTCCAGAACCATTGAAAGGATCGGGTAGAAATTTGGGAGATCTGATTAGGGACTAAGGGAAATTAGTTTGTTCATTCGAAATCTAGTGCGTTTGGTGGCCAAGTTTTTTTAATTTGATTTAGTTTGATTGACGAAATTGCGTTTTGTATCAGTTTTTGGGTATGCGGATATCAAATTTGCCTTTTGGAAACGGTTTGGTGGCCATCTTTGATCCTTTTTTTGCCAAAAGCTCCCATACTAAAGCAATAGGAAATTTTTTAATGATTTCTTTAGAACCACTGGACCGACTTCATTTAGGAAGTATCCTTGGGGCACAGAGATCCAAGTTTGTTCAATTGAAGCTGATCAGCCAATTTAGCCATCTTCAACATGGATTTTGGCTGATTTTTAACAATTTTGTTAAGAATCTCCAAAACCTCGTGGGACAGATTAACTAATGAAACGTCATCTAGGGCAACAGCTGAACAAAGTTTGTTCGAGAGAACTTGATTAACATAATGCTTTGGTGGCCATCTTGGTTCAAACCCCCCCCCCAAAAAAACCCCTCCCATACTAAAGCAATAGAAAATTGAAATTATATTTGGCACGAAGCATCATTAGGCTATAGAGATCCACGGTTGTTCAAATTTACCTCATTGGCCAGTGGTCATCTTGGATTTTGGCAGAATTTTAGAAACGTCTAAAAATCTCCAAAACCGCTTGGGGAATCAATTCAAAACGGGAAACATCATCTAGGACAACAGCTGAACATTGCCAGGGAGCTTCATTGGCCAAATGCTTAGGCGGCCAACTTGGATGACCTAGTTTTCACAAAAATAAGTTCCAGAATCGCTAAATGGATTTAGCTAAAATATTAAGCATTAATGGTCATTAAAGTTTGTTCAAGGGAAGTTGATAAGTAAAAAAACATGACCAATCAGATTTGGCGGTCATATTGAAGATCTTGAATGATGGATTTTGAATCTGAGTTTTTTGGGTATGTTAATTTGGAATTTGCCATATTCGAAATAGTCCGATAAACAGATTCCCAGGTGGCGGATATCTTGAATTTTTTTTGCTGCCTGTAAAGTAATGGGAAATTTTTAATGTTTTCTCAAAGCATTAGACCGATTTTAACAAATTTGGTATGACGCATCCTTATTCGTGTGCCAATACTGGTCAAACTCTTACTGTTCTGCTTAAAGGGGCAGGCTCTTCTAGTTGAATTGCCTATGTTCCAGATGAGCAATACAGGCCGCTTGTTTGTCCGGACCCTAGTTTCAGGTCTTCAGATAATCCCCAAACTTGTTATAGATATGGATGCATCATAGCCCAAAGGTGTAATATATGTATTAAAAAGTAGGTCGGCCTGACCTGATTTTCATAGTTCACTAAAACTTCTTGTCCAGGATGTGGGCTAAAGTTGTATCACAATAATAATTTAATGGAGCATGTGCTTTAAAGAATGATTTGAATGCGTCAATTTTGTGAGAATTGTAAATCTCTAGGTTAAACATGCGCAGTGTTTCTTGATGGCATTGGATAGAAATGGCATGCAGAAATCTAGTGATAATACCTGAGGATTTGAAAGGCAGTTTATTATTTGTCGTGTTTGACGAGCTTTGTCAAACCATTCTACAAGTAATCTGCCGGTATCTAAAGCGGACATGTCACCTACAAGTAATCAGCCGGTATCTAAAGCGAACATGTCACCTACAAATAATCAGCCGATATCTAAAGCGGACATGTCACTTACAAGTAATCAGCCAGTAACTAAAGCGGACATGCCACCTCCCAAGTAATCAGGTGGTATGTAAAGCGGACATATCACCTACATGTAATCGGCCAGTATCTAAAGTGGACATGTCACCTATAAGTAATCGGCTGATATCTAAAGCGGACATGTGTGTAGTTCCTACCAGTTATATAGTGCTATCAATAAATTTCCATTTTCATTGGCATGCAGAATTCTAGTGACACCACCTGAGGATTTGAAGAGCAGTTTATTATTTGTCGTGTTTGGCTGGAGCTTTGTCAAACCGTTCTACAAGTAATCAGCTGGTATCTAAAGCGGACTTATCACCTACAAGTAATCGGCCGGTATCTAAAGCGGACATGTCACCTACAAGTAATCAGCCAGTATCTAAAGCGGACATGTCACGCTGAAATAAACCGTGTTTAGTTCCTACCAGTTATATAGTGTTATCAATAAATTTCCATTTTCTCTAATTCTATTATGATTCTGGACATTGATTCATTAAACAAGACATCAGTGTAACTGACGTAATATTGGCGAAATCTTGGCATTTTGCATTTTAAATGCAAATCTAGCTTTGTATCAAGATCACAATGACTGTGACCTCAAAAGTCTGGATGTCTGCTGCTCCTTGTTGAGGTAACTATATGACGCTTCATAGTTCCAATAATTTGTCCAATTCTGAAATAAATGCCAGGCGAGCTAAGCAGAACCAAACTGTTAGTCTGCATTTGATACAAATGTTACAATGACCTTGTTCTCAATATCATTGTACTTCATATAGGTAAACGTGACCCAGTTGAATTCAAGTAGAGTGAACCAATCCTGAGATATAAGACAATATGTTGAGCTAAACCAAAAATTTAACTTGGAAAGAATAGTTTTATGTTAAGTCACAGCTGCATCTGGTTGATATATGTAAACATGTGTCCAACTGTAGTCACAAGAGGCTCGACCAATCTTAGATATAAAGCGATATGTTGAACAAAAACATAAATTTAAACGGAAACAATATACCAAGGTGCTGGTGGCCTTAACCGTTAACATCAATATTGTTGTGTTCTATCCGGTTGATATGTAATCATGCATCCAAGTGCGTCCCAATAAGCTCAAACACTGCCAAGATATAAGACGATAAGTTGAGCTAAACATTAAACTTAACTGTAAAGAGTAGACTTATACCAAGTTCACAGTGACCTTGAACTTTGACCGCATGTTCTCAATATCATTGTGCGCCATCCCCCTGATATAAGGATGCATGTGTCAAAGTTTATTCTCAATAGGGTGAAACCCTGCCGAGATATGAGGATATGTTGAGCTAAATGCAAAACAACCGTAAAAAGCAGTTTTCAATCAAGGTTACAGTGACCTTGAATTTTGACCGCATAACCTCAATATCATTGTGCTCCATCCTCTTGATATAAGGAAGCATGTGTCCAAGTTTAATCCCAATAGGGTGTAACCCTGCCGAGATAAAAAGTTAACCGTGATTGGACGCAGACAGACAAAAGGAGCCTATCGATATATTAGCAAAAATTCAAATTTCCGCCAATAAGACTCGCAGACAAAACTCGCACAAGTTCTCAGCCGCTATAAAACGATTCCCTAAATACAGTGAGTTATCAGTTAGCCAGCAGGTGTGTACTTCGAGCATTTGTGTTTAGTGCCTATCAATAATATAGTACTATTAATAAATTTCCCTTACTTGAATGCGAATCCGGGTATTGATTCATTAAAGAAGACCCGCAAACCAGTTCTCAGCTGCTATAGAATGATTCATTCAGCGAGTTATCAGTTATGCAGCACGTGTGTTATTTGGCATTTGACAGGTAAACATTACACAGTGCAGCGATATGCAGGGCTGTAAAGTGCTCCCGCCAAACCCTAATGTATTACTGCGACCTATGTGCTGAGCGAATCCTTTTATGCTCGAGGAATAAAGGCCCGTCTTCTTTAAAGTAACAATACCTGATCCCCATAACAGATAACGAAAATGACAATTTTTTTAAAGCACTTACTGGTAGACGGGCACAAAGAGAAATTTAAGAAGCTACGCAGGAAGATACATCTCATGCTACAACAATCATACCAAATTAACTCCAAAAAATACTGGACCCAGAAAATGACCAGTAGCAAAATGTTTTGGCATTACATCAAGAACAGACGACAAGATAATATATGAATCAGTACCATCAGACAAAATGGGCAAATCATCACTGACCCAGAAGGAAAAGCTAGAGCACTGAACGAACAATTCATCTCAGTGTTCACTGAAGAAAATATCAGCTCGATGCCAACCTTGCCACCATCACCATATAATACCATTCACAACATAAACATAGCATCACTTGGTGTAGAGGAGGCTCTACAGCGCCGTAACCCATCAAAAGCATCAAGTCCAGACAATATACCATCAAGAACACTGAAAAACACATCAAGTAAAACCACCAATCCTTGCCCCCCCCCCAACCAGCAGATTCTGAATGATTCACCTATACCAACAGACTGGAACAGCCAACATTACACCGATACATAAGAAAGGTGACAGATCAACAGCTTCAAATTATAGGCCAGTGTCGCTAACATCAGTCACAAGCAAGGTGATGGAGCATATCATAGCCAGCCACATAATGCAGCATATGGACAAAAACAATATACTCCATCCAAATCAACATGGCTTCCGACGAAACAGATCATGTGAAACACAACTAATCTTGACAACCCACGACCTCGCACATGCCTTGGAACAACACAGACAGGTAGATATAGCAGTACTGGACTTTGCAAAAGCTTTTGATAAGGTACCGCACCAATGCCTACTACTGAAATTACACCATTACGGAATACAAGGCAACATTCTGGGATGGATAACATCATTCCTCAGTGAAAGATACCAAAAGGTTGTCATAGAAAGTGTCTGCTGAGACAACAAAAGTCCTGTCAGGATTGCCACAAGAATCAGTTTTAGGTCCAATCCTCTTTTTAGTCTACATCAACGACAGCAAACCACCTCAATTCCACGATCCGGCTATTTGCTGATGACTGCCTCGTATATCGGACCATACATACAGAAGAGGATCAGCGCCTTCTCCAATCAGACCTAGATAAACTTATGGCCTGGACGGAAACATGGCAGATGAAATTCAACGTATCCAAGTGTAATATCATCAAACTCACCCAACGAAGATCATGCCTCACCACACACTACACAATGAGTGGGGAAAGGTTGGAGGAATGTAAATCTGCGCCATACCTCGGTGGCCAACTAACACACAACCTAAAATGGCGTAACCAGATATCTAAATCAACATCATCTCCAAACCGAGTGCTTGGATTCCTAACAAGAAATCATGATCATGCCCTGCATCCGTCAAAGAACGTGCCTACCAATCGCTGGTCAGACCAAAAATTGAATACGCTTCAACGGTCTGGGATCCACCAACATGTGACCTGAAAAACCAGCTTGAAGCCGTACAAAGGAAGGCTGCAAGGTTTTGTACTAGGTCGCCCAGTGTACCTCTATCCGATGGAGCGTGTCTTAGCAATGATGAACCGACTGGGATGGGAGAGCCTTGCACAACGGCGAATGAAGGCCAATGTCATCTTCATGTACAAGATCATGCATGGGCAAGTAGCTATACCAACAGAATACCATCCTAAATGGGGCCAACGCGCACACCACCAGACACAGTCACCCACTGAAGCTACAGCCATATCAGACAACAGTTAGCCAGTACCATAGCTCATTTCTACCGAGAACTGTACCAATATGGAACAACCTGGCTGAAGAAACAATCACCGCCACGGATGTACAGATGTTTAAGACCTACATCCGTGAGGCGACATTCTAAGACGGGACAAGACGATGTAAATAGTGTACATAGAGCTTTTAAATGGATCAATGGACAATTTTAATCTTGCGGACTGAAACCCAGCCATCTTTACGAGGCCCGCACCTAGACGTGATGTCCATTATGATTTTGCCTAGTATTCGTACAGATACAGATAGAGAATGCAGACAGTCTCCTTACATGCCCCTTACCGGTGGTCAAACGCTCATGACTCGAGCTACAGCCAGTCTGCTTACATGCCCATTGCCGGCTGTCAAACGCTCATGACTCGAGCTACAGCCAGTCTACTTACATGCCCCTTGCTGGCTGTCAAACGCTCATGACTCGAGCTACAGCCAGTCTGCTTATGTGCCCCTTGCTGGCTGTCAAACGCTTACTGTGACGAGCTACAGCCAGTCTGCTTACATGTTCTTTGCTGGCTGTCAAACAGTTACTATGACTTGAACTATAGCCAGTCTGCTGACATGTCCTTTGCTGGCTGTCAAACGCTTACTATGACTTGAGCTACAGCCAGTCTGCTTACATGTCCCTTGCTGCCTGTCAAACGCTTATTATTGACACGAGGTACAGTCAGTCTGCTTACATGTCCCTTGCTGGCTGTCAAACGCTGATCATGACTCAAGCTATAGCCATGACAGCCAGTCTGCTTATATGTCCCTTGCTGAAGCACTATGACTCGAGCTATAGCCAGTCTTTATATCGAGAATTGTTAATTCTCTGAAACAATGCAGAGTATGAATAATCTAGCATGTGGCAGGCTATGAATTGGGCTCTGGCACGAGTCTGTTTGTGAAACGTTAGTACTTGTCATTTCCGTGAGCCGTCTCCTGAGGTATGTCCTTGTTGATCTAATCGAGTATGTTAAGATTATACAACGGTCTCCTGTGGTATGCCCTTGTTGATCTAATCGAGTACGTTAAGATTATACAATGGTCTCAGAGAGCGTATGCATGAGAATTACTGGCTCATCTTTGTTGTTCCTTTGATGTATCGTATGTGAGAATCATGTACATATTGGATTTATGGTGATGACTTGTCTAGTACGCCTTGATGTCAGATATATGGCTTATTGGTTAATCGTGTACAAATGAGACAGCACATCTGATTCTAGTGACACACACACGCACGCGCGTTCATTCTGTGCATCAACCAATACTGGTCGGAGTCTTAATCCTTTAATGGTCAGATTTGGTCAAGAAAATTTTAATATTTTCGTATTGAATGGCCACTTACGCTACAGGCCGAGAGAATACAACTTTTGACAATTTATCACTGGCTCGGACATTCCACAAGACCATAGCAGAGGCTGGTTTTGGCCGATATGACCATTAACAGGATAAAGATACACACATGCTCCACACACTACACATTTATATGCCCCTGGTTGTAATTACTAAATACAACAAGACTGAATTCAATGGCCACACTGAATTACCCCCAAAATAATAACCAGAAATGTGGTTGCAATGCAACCATGAAGCTCGACTTTACAATGAAGTATGAAGCCTGACTTCAAACATAAAATAAATATAGACAGCCTTATCAACAAGAGGCCCAAGGGCCTGTAACGCTAACCTGGTCCATTAGGATTCCAACCATTTGCATTTAAATACGGGTAAACATGATGGATAATTTTGAAAAAAATCCAAGATGGCCACCAAAGAAATTGACCAATCAAAATTCTCGTTTGATATGTTGAAGCCTACTGCGATAGGATCATTACACCAAAGTTTCGTTGAAATTTGCCCACTAATTAAGTAGTGTTTTAAATGGTTCTGGAAATCATCTGTTTTAATCTCATGTCGAGCCATCATCTGTTTTGATCTCTATATCGAGCCATCATCTGTTTCAACTAGGGATCTCTGTCGAGCCATCATCTGTTTTGACTAGGGATTTCTATGTCGAGCCATCATCTGTTTCGACTAGGGATCTCTATGTCGAATCATTATCTGTTTCGATCTATGTAGAGCCATCATCTGTTTCGACTAGGGATCTCTATGTCGAGCCATCATCTGTTTTGATCGCTATGTTGAACCATCATCTGTTTTGATCTCTATGTCGAGCCATCATCTGTTTTGATTTCTATGTCGAGCCATCATCTGTTTTGATTTCTGTCGAGCCATCATCTGTTTTGACCTCTATGTCTAGCCATCATCTGTTTTGATTTCTATGTTGAGCCATCATCTGTTTTGACCTCTATATCGAGCCATCATCTGCTTTGATCTCTATGTGAAGCTATCATCTGTTTTGATCTCTGGCGAGCCATCATCTGTTTCAACTAGGGATCTCTATGTTGAGCCATCATCTGTTGATCTCTATGTCGAGACATCATCTGTTTTGATCTCTATGTGAAGCTATCATCTGCTATGATCTCTGTCGAGCCATCATCTGTTTCGACTAGGGATCTCTATGTCGAGCCATCATCTGTTTTGATTTCTATGTTGAGCCATCATCTGTTTTAACCTCTATATCGAGCCATCATCTGGTTTGATATCTATGTGAAGCTATCATCTGTTTTGATCTCTGGCGAGCCATCATATGTTTCGACTAGGGATCTCTATGTCGAGCCATCATCTGTTGATCTCTATATTTAAAATGCCTTCTCGAGAACTACTGGGCCGATTTCAATTATAATGGATTGATGCAAACCTCATGAAATATGATCTAGGGCAAGAGCTGAACCAAGTTTGTTCAAGGGAACTTGATTGATCAAATGGTTCCAACTACTGGGCCGATTTCAATTATAATGGATTGATGCAAACCTCATGAAATATGATCTAGGGCAAGAACTGAACCAAGTTTATTCACGGGAACTTGATTGGTCAAATGGTTCAGCGGCCATCTTGGTTGACCTAGTTTTAGCGAAAATGACGTCTCCAGAACCGCTGATGGGATCAGGCCAAAATTTGGCAGGTATGATTAAGGACTAAGGGCCAGTAAAGTTTGTTCAAGGGAAGTTGATCCATCAAAAACATGGCAGATGCGGGCTAATCTAAACATAGCATGTTTGGCGGCCATATTGGACTTTATTTGCTGTATTTTGAAGCCGAAATTGGTTTTATATTTGTTTTTGGGTATTCTGAAACTGTCGGATAAACGGTTTGGCGGCCATCTTGTATTGTTTTCTCGCCAATAGCTCACATACTAAAGCAATGGGAAATTAAAAATGTCTTCTCAAGAACTGCTGGGCCGATTTCATATATATTTGGCAGGAAGCATCCTTAGGGCATAGAGATTCAAGATGTTCAAATGAAGTCGATCGGCCAATTGGGCCGCCAGCCATCTTGGATTTCGGTCGATTTTTAGAAATGACTAAAAAATCTCCGAAACCGTTTGAGGGATCGATTCAGAACTCATGAAATATCATCTAGGGCAAGAGCTGAACCAAATTTGTTCAAGAGAACTTGATTGACCAAACAGTTCGGCAGCCATCTAGGATGACCAATTTTTTCTGAAATCAACTTCTCCAAAACTGCTCTAGGGATCAGGCAGAAGTTTGGGAGATATGATTATGGAGTAAGTGCCATTAAAGTTTGTTCAACAGAAGTTGAACTGTACAAAGACATGGCCACCGTGGGCCAATCGAAATATAGCGTGTTTGGCGGACATATTGGATTATTTTATTTGATGGATTTGAGGCTGAAATTGGTTTTATATATGTTTTTGGGGTATTCTGATCTCAAATTTGCAATTTTCAAAACTGTCGGATAAATGGGTTGGCGTCAATCTTGGATAATTTTCCTGCAAAAAGCTCCCATACAAAAGCAATGGGAAATTTAAAATGTCTTCTCGAGAACTACTGGGGTGATTTCAATTATATTTGGCAGGAAACATCCTTAGGGCATGGAGATTTAAGTTTGTTCAAACGAAGCTGATCGGCCAATTTGTCCGGCGACCATTATGGATTTTGGTTGATTTTTAGAAATGTCTTTAAAAATCTTCACCGAAACAGTTTGAGCGATTGATTCAACACTCATAAAATATCATTTAGGGCACAAGCTGAACCATGTTTGTTCAAGGGAACTTGATTGACCAAATGGTTTGGTGGCCATCTTGGATGTCCTGGTTTTCATGAAAGCGACTTCGTCTGCAGAACGGATTGGGCTGAAATTTGGGAGGTATGATATGGATGACTAAGGGCCATTTTGTTCAAGAGAAGTTGATACATAAAGAAACATGGTCTTTATCTTCTTGTTAAAAGTCTGCTCAACTCGTTAGAGTTCTACTTATTGTTAATGACCATTCTAGTTGAAATGCCTCTTGTTTGATATATAGTATATCATCCTGTTAAAGTTTTCTCCCATTGTACATCACCAATTTGAAGCTGCATCCTTAAAGGAAGTCGCATGCCAATTACCGAGGTTGAGCCATTTAAATTTCTAGCAGTTTTAAAATGGCAAATCTACCTAAAAGAAGTCACATGATTGTGAGTTAACCCTTTCGCGATGAAGCCGGCCAAAACCAGCCTCTGTAGTGGTCTTGGGGAATGTCCATTTGTAGGCCAAGAGAAGACTATTTTTGAAAATTTACCACTGAAATGACTGGCTCGATAACCGAACCAGTCATTTCAGAGATAAATTTTCAAAAATAGTTTTCTCTTGTCCTACAAATGGACATTCAAGTAAATATTTAAATTTTTTGAAAAAGTTTCGTCATTAAAGGGTTAAATAACTATTAAAAGTAAAGTACAATTTTAATTTTTATTTTACAATAACTTCACGGCAATAACGTTGAACTTACGGCACCTTGTATGAAATGACTCATGAACATATATTAGGCCCGTAAATCACAAATGACTGCCGAGTACTCGCTATAAACAAATGGCCCAAGGGGCCTGTCACTCACCTGGAATTATTGGCCACTGGCCAAACAAAACCAGATGACTACTGGAAAAATTTATCAATCTAATTTCTGTGAAGAAGGCGTAGCAAATTTTAATAAAATTGGCCGATTCCTGCCAGTGGTTAATAAGTAGTCTTTTATGATTATCTCAGAAAATCCAGGATTGCTGCCAAAGGCTAAAGTTTGATTGATCCACAGCAGCCATGTTTTTTACGTATCAACTTTCCATGGATAAACTTTAATCACTTAGTCTCTAATCAAATTGCAGCGTGATCTGTTTAGTGGTGCTGGAGAAAACGAGGTTATCCACGATGTCCGCCGAACCATTTGGCCAATCAAGTTCCCTTGAACAATCTTGGTTCAGCGCTTGCACTAGATGATGTTTAATGAATCGATCGGAGAAAATTTTTTAAAGAAGTCTCTAAAAATTGTCCCAAATCAAAAATGGCCCTAAGGATGCTAGCTGCCAAATAGAAATGAAATCGGCGCAGTGGTTCTTAAGAAGTCGCTTAAGGAATACCTTGATGGACAGATAGATGCCATGACATAAGCTCACTTGGCCATTCTGGCCAGGTGAGCTAATAATGATACTTAATTGGAGGGAGTTTAGGCCGTCATTCCCATAGCAACTCAGACATATACATGGGTAGCCTAAAATACCTACTCTGGTATGAATATTCTTATTAGCATTTTGGTGCTACTGGTACTCCAGTCACGCGAGTGACGACCTAAACTCGCCTTTAGACTTAGCCTAAGCGGATCATCTCGTGATTTATGTATTTCCGTGAAGGCATTTTATGTAAAATTTAGGATTCATTTTGACATAATACACAATGTTTATTAAAGCATGCACAATATTTAGGCGGTCCTTCACTCCCACGATGGTGCTTATGAGATATATCTTAAGCATAGTCATAAGGGGGAGAAAGATGACACCTCCACGCCGGTCTCCTCCGTAAGTACCAACTTTGTTGGGAAATTAAGTCATCAAGGGTTGCAGGCTGACATCCGTATACAGAGGCAACTCTGACTATGTCTAACCTTCTAATAAGAAACTGTGCTCGACAACCTCGGACAACGCAATTTTCCCAGGAGCTTACCATAGCTATGTGGAATGTACGTGGTCTGACTGCAACATCAGAGGCAAACCTTAGGTGCAGACTGTGAACACTATAAAATCGATATCACATGCATTCAGGAGACTAAGTAGCTAAACACTCAGAGCAGCAACTTCAGACAGGCCATAAGCTAGTACTCATGGAGCAAAAACTGTGGATTAGGCTTCGTAATCGGACCAAGGGTATTGGACGATGTCATTAGTTTTGGATACGTCAGTGATCGCGTTGCATTTATCGACCTGGCTATACCAATGCGAAAGCGCACCACCACTAGGTGTCGCATAGTCAATGCATATGGGCCAACTACAGAAAGGGGCAAAGAGAATCCAGCTATATTACATTCCTTCTATGCAGAACTGAGCTCCGCCATTACCATCCAAGCTAGATGGCAACTTCGTGTGTGGAGATTTCAACTCCAAGCTGGGTAAATTCGGCATTGCGGACAAAAGTTCAGGACTTAGCTCATGCATGGGATCGTATGGAGAGGGCACACGCAACAGCAATGGAGACGCACAGGTGGAATTCCTTAGCTCCAATGACCGGTTTGCCACAAATACGGCTTTCAAACACCCATGCCGCATCTATCAAAGTGGTCAAAGTGAAGATCGCACCAAACTACGCAAGGAACGCAATAACATTCTGCGTCACATTAGCGAACACTTAAAAGATTTTGCTATCCAACAAGCAGATGCGCTAGCAGATGAAATCACTGCCACGGATGATTGCCACAAAATGTTTCGGGCAGCCCGAGCCCTGAGAGTTGCTGACTACACACCACCACTAACTGTACACAACTCTGAAGGACACTTTATCGGGACTGACCAGGGCAAAGTCGAGGCAATTCGAGAATGGTTCAACAAAGAGTTCACTGACCACGATGATGAGCCCTTGCACCCATTCTCAGGAGACCCCAGGCCATTACTAACACCAATTAATACAGCAGAGGTTGAGAAGGCACTGAAAGCCCTGAAAAACGGGCGTGCATCTGGACCTGATGGAGTGAGCAACGAACTATTCAAAACCGATCACGCACATAATCAATTTAGCTTTTATGCACTACCTTCCCATTGATGCTGTAGGCCAAGGCATCCTTATCGCGCTACCCAAGCCCAAGAAGCCACCTGGCTGCCCCCCACCCCCTTCCAACGTGGATGTAGCTGCGCAGCCATTGTATGGGCTCAACGCATGCTTGTTTCGGTAGTCATGTCCAAACACTGGGATTTCCACAAAATGGGCATTGACATGTCACGAGCCTTCGACACAATTAAGCGCTCAAAGATCCTAGATGTACTACGCCAGGCCAGTTGCAATGAAGATAAGCTACGACTAGTGAGACTACTGCTTGCAGACACCAAGCTGAGAGTACGAGTCAAGTCACTGAAGGCTGTAGAGTTTGAGACTTCAGTCGGCTCCCCACAGGGAGATGGTCCATCCCGTTCTCTTCACCTGTACCTTGCTGCTGCATTGGAATCTGTGCAGGAAAATTCCACAAGATCAAACCCCCCGGTGTCAAAACTGGGCACGCCGCTAGAGATGGAATATGCCGACGATGTGGACTTTATAGATGAGGAAAAGAAACCCCTTGACGAACTTCTCCCAAAAGCAGCAAGCAACCTAAAAATCGAGAATCTCTTTATGAATGAATCCAAAACAGAGTTCACCCACATATACCTATCTACAAAGCATGAAACTAAACAAAATGACGATCCACTCCGTGGCGGTGAACCATGCAGGAAAAGTAAAATCTTGGGCTCACTGCTTTGCGGTACTGCTGACATTGCTGCATCATGGGGAACATAGTTTTCCAGTCCTTCGGGAAGCTATGGATTCGTAGATCAAAGATGCCCTTGCTAATAAGACTACGTTTATACAATGCAACTTGCGTATCCTTGATGATGTATAACTGTAACAGCTGGGTAACTCCAAAGGCAGCTCTAGACAAACTTGATGCCTGCCACCGCAAACACCTATGCACCATCACTGGACACCGATGGCCAGAGAGCATAATTTCCAACGACGCACTATACAAGATGTGTAATACGCCGCCGCTGTCTGTAAGTCGCCCAGCAAAGATAGTCCATGTTTGGCCATGTGCTAAGGATGCCAGAAGACACACCAGCACAGAGAGCCTTGGAATTCGCCCTACTCGGAGCCAGCAAATACAGAGCCAGGAGAGGACGTCATTGCATAAATCTGCTAAGCGTGCTATGAGGTGACCTCAAGAAAGCAGGATTAAGTACACTCAAGTCAAGAATGGCCCTGAGGAAGCTAAGGATTTTGGCTGAGGACAAGACACAGTGGGCAAAAGCGAAGGACTGATTACAGCTGTAGGATGTAATCATACATACATAGTCATAAGGTGGAAAAGATTTGTAGCAGGAAATTGTGTTCAATTTTCGTGTTATTGTCTATAATTTTTTTTACCATTTTCGAAGCAACCTCAACTTTTTCTCGAAATATACCTAGTATAAGTCACCCCCTTTTATTGGAGATTTGGATTTAAAGAATTTACAGTCCTTGTCCTATTATAAACCACGGTCATAACTAGGCGATTTACGGTACTGAAGATACAGCTACAGATGCTTAGGTCATTACCTACACACCTAATCTCCCACCCAACCCAAAACACACTTCTGATCTCCCACCCCAC
Source organism: Chaetoderma sp. LZ-2023a (assembly GCA_034401795.1). Taxonomy (NCBI): domain Eukaryota; kingdom Metazoa; phylum Mollusca; class Caudofoveata; order Chaetodermatida; family Chaetodermatidae; genus Chaetoderma; species Chaetoderma sp. LZ-2023a. The sequence continues at coordinate 28,211,107 of CM067370.1, read as the reverse complement.
CCACAACACACTTCTGATCTCCCACCCCACCCACAAACACGCTTCTGATCTCCCACCCCACCCACAACACACTTCTGATCTCCCACCGCACCCACAACACTCTTCTGATCTCCCACCCCACCCACGAGGGAAAAAGAAGTAAAACACAAACCTGCTCCGCAGCTGTTTTAATATAAACTATACAAAACTTAATGTCCTTAAAACCAGACATTACTAATATCATCATCCAGGCACTGTGACATAAGACATTACTAATATCATCATCCAGGCACTGTGACATAAGACATTACTAATATCATCATCCAGGCACTGTGACATAAGACATTACTAATATCATCATCCAGGCACTGTGACATAAGACATTACTAATATCATCATCCAGGCACTGTGACATAAGACATTACTAATATCTTCATCCAGGCACTGTGACATAAGACATTACTAATATCATCATCCATGCCCTGTGACATAAGACATTACTAATATCATCATCCAGACCCTGTGACATAAGACTACTAATATCATCATCCAGGCACTGTGACATAAGACATTACTAATATCATCATCCAGGCACTGTGACATAAGACATTACTAATATCATCATCCATGCCCTGTGACATAAGACATTACTAATATCATCATCCAGGCACTGTGACATAAGACATTACTAATATCATCATCCACGCACTGTGACATAAGACATTACTAATATCATCATCCAGGCACTGTGACATAAGACATTACTAATATCATCATCCATGCCCTGTGACATAAGACATTACTAATATCATCATCCAGGCACTGTGACATAAGACATTACTAATATCATCATCCATGCCCTGTGACATAAGACATTACTAATATCATCATCCAGACCCTGTGACATAAGACTACTAATATCATCATCCAGGCACTGTGACATAAGACATTACTAATATCATCATCCAGGCACTGTGACATAAGACTACTAATATCATCATCCAGGCACTGTGACATAAGACATTACTAATATCATCATCCAGGCACTGTGACATAAGACATTACTAATATCATCATCCAGGCCCTGTGACATAAGATATTACTAATATCATCATCCAGGCACTGTGACATAAGACATTACTAATATCATCACCCAGGCACTGTGACATAAGACATTACTAATATCACCATCCAGGCCCTGTGACATAAGACATTACTAATATCATCATCCAGGCACTGTGAAATAAGACATTACTAATATCATCATCTAAGCCTTGTGACATAAGACATTACTAATATCATCATCCAGGCACTGTGACATAAGACATTACTAATATCATCATCCAGGTACTATGACATAAGACTACTAATATCATCATCCATGCACTGTGACATAAGACATTACTAATATCATCATCCAGGCACTGTGACATAAGACATTACTAATATCATCATCCGGGCACTGTGACATAAGACATTACTAGTATCATAATCCATGCACTGTGACATAAGACATTACTAATATCATCACCCGGGCACTGTGACATAAGACATTACTAATATCATCATCCATGCACTGTGACATAAGACATTACTAATATCATCATCCAGGCACTGTGACATAAGACATTACTAATATCATCATCCATGCCCTGTGAAATAAGACATTACTAATATCATCATCTAAGCCTTGTGACATAAGACATTACTAATATCATCATCCAGGCACTGTGACATAAGACATTACTAATATCATCATCCAGGTACTATGACATAAGACTACTAATATCATCATCCATGCACTGTGACATAAGACATTACTAATATCATCATCCAGGCACTGTGACATAAGACATTACTAATATCATCATCCGGGCACTGTGACATAAGACATTACTAATATCATCATCCAGGTACTATGACATAAGACTACTAATATCATCATCCATGCACTGTGACATAAGACATTACTAATATCATCATCCAGGCACTGTGACATAAGACATTACTAATATCATCATCCGGGCACTGTGACATAAGACATTACTAGTATCATAATCCATGCACTGTGACATAAGACATTACTAATATCATCACCCGGGCACTGTGACATAAGACATTACTAATATCATCATCCATGCACTGTGACATAAGACATTACTAATATCATCATCCAGGCACTGTGACATAAGACATTACTAATATCATCATCCAGGTACTATGACATAAGACTACTAATATCATCATCCATGCACTGTGACATAAGACATTACTAATATCATCATCCAGGCACTGTGACATAAGACATTACTAATATCATCACCCGGGCACTGTGACATAAGACATTACTAATATCATCATCCAGGCACTGTGACATAAGACATTACTAGTATCATCATCCAGGCACTGTGACATAAGACATTACTAATATCATCATCAAGCACATATTTGGCAGTATAGCCCTTGATAAATTAAAAGCACATTGAACACCTTTAACATTCTGCTAATTCTTGGTCCACAATAAACTAAGTCCAAACTGCGTAAAAATATGGGGGAAATTTGAAAATTATTTTAATTATGATGTACACTGGCTGCAATGATGGTATAGAACAGATCTGTAAAGTTTTATTCAGATCGGATAAGCCCTTGATGAATTTGATGAATTAAATGTAAAATGAACAACTTTAGCATTTACCTGCACGCCATTTGGATCTCTATTTGCGAGCCATCCTATGCTTTGCATAGGCCTCGACAATAATCAAAGAATTTAGCGGCTATCTGTCTGGGGCTGCGTAGACCAGACTGATGACTGACACATACACTGATGGATAAATAAAAAGTGATTATTATCATTATCTGTGTGGCCGTAATGCCATGTTGTATTGGATGCCACATGCACGTATGCTCCTGGAGATGTTCATTTCTGTTCATCAGTAGTTGTATGCTCACTCTCATCGCTCATTTTAGGCTCTCTTTTCTTAACTGGAACACTGAAACTCTGCGTATCTTTATCAAACTTCAGCAGCATGATACCGAGCTCTCCATCAAAGCGATTCTTTGTTATCTGTATGAAAGTATGAACAATAATGCTGACTCATTCTCTCACGAAATCATTAACACCGGACAAAACCTCACATTGTAATCAAACACGACTAAAGTCACCTTTTAGCAGAGAAATTAATTAATCTGTGTGTAAGAGCAGATTATTATAATTACTCGAGATCTTTCTTTTTATTCTTCATGATTTTCACACCCTATCTCCTACAGTTTCCAGTAAATCAACTCCAAAGTTAGTCAACTTGCAGAACCCCTTGTGACCTAGCATGCTATTACTTTTATTTTGGACCTACCCAAGGGATTTTGAGATACCCACTTTGCCATGGGCAAAAAAGTCCCATCGGAAATGTATAGGAATTTTCAACTGTGACTACACTTAAGAGTTTTGATTGGATTACTACAATACTTTGTCAACATGTTACCATTGGATTCCTCAAGGTGTCGATTGATCTGCTTGGCAAATGCTTAAGTGAATGGTAGGCCTATGCCCTCAAAATTACCAGGTTTCCTTTTTTGCAAAGATGGACTCCCCTCCATTAGAAAAGATCAATGGTCATATTAGAAGATAGCCTGTAACATCCATGTTTCCCTCACCACTGAGTCACAGGTTCAGGTAGAAAGGGCACCCCTTAGGTCGCTGGGAACAGAATCCAGTGATCAGTTTTCATTTTTTGCAAAAATTAGCTCCCCTTGTTCAGATAGGTCAATGGACATAATAAGATACCCATTGACCCACACCCCACCCCACCCCGATACTCTCAAGGTCATCTCTTTAGGCGTTACCCTACACTAAACTGACGGCAAAGTTACCAGGTTTTGTGTTTTTTTGGCAGAAATGAACTGCCCCCAACCCCTTTCACTATACATTCCCAATGTGCATATTAAATGATACCTTATGGTCAATCTTGTGTCCAGGCACCTCCATGCTTTTTCAAAATGACTGCCAAATTTTTTTTCTGTGATTGAGTTAAAATTTAGTCATGTTCTAGCTGTTCTCTGGACATGATTTGGTATGAATTTTAAAGTGAATCCATCCATTAGGCTTCGAGAAATCAGCTTTACTTTACCAAAGGTCTCCCATAGTAAACATTTTAACTGCTTTCTCCTAGAGTTTTAACCGAATTACATGAAACTTAGGGGATAGTTCAGACTATTTAGGCCACAGCTGTACCTCAAAGCCTGAGTCAGTGCTTTCAATAATCGAGATATCTCGGAGCCTTTAGGCCACAGCTACACCTCAAAGCCTGGATCTGTGCCTTTAGCTACACCTCAAAGCCTGAGTCTGTGCCTTTAGGCCACAGCTGTATCTCAAAGCCAGACTCTGTGCCTTTAGGCCACAGCTGTATAATCAAAGCCCGAGTTGGTGCCTTTAGGCCACAGCTGTATAACCAAAGCCTGAGTTGGTGCCTTTAGGCCACAGCTGTACCTCCAAAGCCTGAGTTGGTGCCTTTAGACCACAGCTGTACCTCAAAGCCTGAGTCAGTGCCTTTAGGCTACAGCTGTATAATCAAGGCCTGAGTTGGTGCCTTTAGCTACACATCAAAGCCCGAGTCTGTGCCTTTAGCTACACATCAAAGCCTGAGTCTGTGCCTTTAGCTACACATCAAAGCCCGAGTATGTGCCTTTAGCTACACATCAAAGCCTGAGTCTGTGCCTTTAGCTACACATCAAAGCCTGAGTATGTGCCTTTAGCTACACATCAAAGCCTGAGTCTGTGCCTTTAGCTACACATCAAAGCCTGAGTCTGTGCCTTTAGCTACACCTCCAAGCCTGAGTCTGTGCCTTTAGCTACATCTCCAAGCCGGAGTCTGTGCCTTTAGCTACATCTCCAAGCCGGAGTCTGTGCCTTTAGCTACACATCAAAGCCTGAGTCTGCCTTTAAACCATTAATTCACCTCAAAGCCTGAGTCTGTGCCTTTAGGCCACATCTTCACCTCAAAGCTCGAGTCTGTGCCTTTAGGCCACAGCTGTACCTCAAAGCCTGAGTCGATGCCTTTAGGCCACAGCTGTACCTTAAAGCCTGAGTTGGCAGTGCCTTTAAGCCACAGCTTCACATCAAAGCCAGAGTCTGTGCCGTTAGGCCACAGCTTCACCTCGAAGCCAGAGTCTGTGCCTCTAGGCCACAGCTTCATCTCAAATTAAGTGCCTTTAGGGCACATCTGCCTTTCAAAGCCCGAGTCGGTGCCTTCAATAACTCTCGAGATATGCAATCCTAAGTAAGCAATCAGTATAAATCATATCCATGTGATTTGGAGAGATGCAACATTTGTTCCTTGCACAGTTATTTTGTTTGATTGAGTGGATTTATGCAATAAAATCCTTAATGGTCCCAAGAGTATTTCTACACCTCCAGAAATTGTAACTTTGATCTGTTTCATTGATTGATCATAATCTTGTACAGTTCTGAACAAAACATAGAACACAGCAGTATTATAGAATAGAAGAATGTCATCCTTCATGTCATAGAAGAATGTCATCCTTCATAAGGTGCAGTCTACAGAATCATAATCAGCCGACTCAATCTCCAGATAGTATCATTTATGTAAAAGATTTATTCCTCAAAGTCAAGAAAACTACATTCTGACCGTATGTGACGTGTAGTATACCTACACAGATGGTATAATAAGCTATGCTATTCACACAATGATGGTGCTATCATTATGATGCTTCACTTTGATACGGAGCACGCAGACTTAGTTACTTCAGTACTACTGTAGTATTGCATGATATGGCAATTATCTTGACCGAGATCAAACGAGATGGCTGGCTAAGGTGTATATAACTCTTGTACATAACAATAGCCTGGCTTCTGCACGATGCTCTGAACATTATTAGGGCATCAGTAATTCTTGGATCCACATTATTAGGCCTATGCTAAATCTAAATAAGTCCTGGATCCACATTATCTGGCCTGCAGCCTAAACCTAGTTGTGTGACATAGGTCAAGATCATACAAGCTTCAATGTTTAAGACACCTGGATCCACATTATCTGGCCCGCAGTCTAAACCTAGTTATGACACATAGGTCAAGATCATACAAGCCAAGACACCTGGATCCACATTATCTGGCCTGCAGTCTAAACCTAGTTGTGTGACATAGGTCAAGATCATACAAGCTTCAATGTTTTAGACACCTGGATCCACATTATCTGGCCCGCAGTCTAAACCTATGTGACACATAGGTCAAGATCATACAAGCTAAGACACCTGGATCCACAGTATCTGGGCTGCAGTCTAAACCTAGTTGTGTGACATAGGTCAAGATCATACAAGCTTCAATGTTTTAGACACCTGGATCCACATTATCTGGCCTGCAGTCTAAACCTACTTGTGACACAGGTCAAGATCATACAAGCTTCAATGTTTTAGACACCTGGATCCACATTATCTGGCCTGCAGTCTAAACCTAGTTGTGACACATAGGTCAAGATCATACAAGCTTCAATGGTTAAGGCATGTGCTTCAAATTAACTCTTCAATTAATCTCAATTAATATTCACCTGAATGTATTTACGTCCCTTCATTCCCATAACGCCTTGCTGCTGTAATATAAGAACATTATCAGCTTCCTGTGTTGCCTTTGCACTACCATATATGGATGATGTGGTCAGTTCTTCACTATCTCTCTCCTGAAAGAATACAGATTACAACACATAGTTACGGCATGCTCTGCAGTATCTGCAGATTTCATATACATTATTATTGGCGAAAACTGGAATTTTCACCAATATACATGATATATTGATTGCTTCCATTACTCCGTCTGTTTATTGGCGTCCAATCTCGGTTAATTTAATTGGTTTAGCTCAACATATCGTCTTATTGTTCGGCATGGCTTCACCATATTGGGACTTTGACACCAACTTCCTAATATCAACAGGATGGAGCACAATAATATTGTCATGAGGTCAAAGTTCAAGGCCATTGTGACCTTTGCATAAAACTATTTGTTCTGGTTAGGATTTTGGTTTAGTTCAGCATATCATCTTATATCTCAGGATTGTTCACCATAAAGGGACTAAACTTGGACACATACTTACCTATATCAATGGGATGGAGCACAATGATATTGACGCCATGTTCTAATTTTTATTTTGTCAATAGCAAAGAAGCTGATGTGTATTTTTCAACAATTTTGGTGGATGATGTTGCTGTCTATGACAGCACCATCTTCCAACAAATTTATTGACAAAAGAACACCAGTTCATCTTTTAATTTAATTTGAAAACTTCAAATTTTAACAGCAGAGTGATAAGGGTTAATGGAACTAAGCACACGGTTACTTCAACCAGTAGGAGCAGTACAAAGACATTACTTCCACAAGTAGCAACAGCACAAGACATTACTTCAACCAGTAGGAGCAGTACAAAGACATTAGTTCAATTAGTAAGAGTAGTACAAAGACATTACTTCAACCAGTAGGAGCAGTACAAAGACATTACTTCAACCACTAGGAGCAGCACAGACATTACTTCAATCAGTAGGAGCAGCCCAGACATTACTTCAAACAGCAGGAGCAGTACAGACATTATTTCAATCAGTAGGAGCACCACAAAGACATTACTTCCACCAGTAGGAGCAGTACAAAGACATTACTTCAATGAGTAGGAGCAGCACAGATATTACTTCAACCAGTAGGAGCAGTACAAAGACATTACTTCAACCAGTAGGAGCAGTACACAGACATTACTTCCACCAGTAGGAGCAGTACAAAGACATTACTTCCACCAGTAGGAGTAGTACAAAGACATTACTTCCACCAGTAGCAGCAGCACAAGACATTACTTTAACCAGTAGGAGCAGTACAAAGACATTACTTCAACCAGTAGGAGCAGTACAGACATTACTTCAATCAGTAGGAGCAGCACAAAGACATTACTTCCACCAGTAGGAGCAGCATAAAGACATTACTTCAACCAGTAGGAGCAGTACAAAGACATTACTTCCACAAGTAGCAACAGCACAAGACATTACTTTAACCAGTAGGAGCAGTACAAAGACATTAGTTCAATTAGTAAGAGTAGTACAAAGACATTACTTCAACCAGTAGGAGCAGTACAAAGACATTACTTCAACCACTAGGAGCAGTACACAGGCATTACTTCCACCAGTAGGAGCAGTACAAAGACATTACTTCAATGAGTAGGAGCAGCACAGATATTACTTCAACCAGTAGGAGCAGTACAAAGACATTACTTCAACCAGTAGGAGCAGTACACAGACATTACTTCCACCAGTAGGAGCAGTACAAAGACATTACTTCCACCAGTAGGAGTAGTACAAAGACATTACTTCCACCAGTAGCAGCAGCACAAGACATTACTTTAACCAGTAGGAGCAGTACAAAGACATTACTTCAACCAGTAGGAGCAGTACAGACATTACTTCAATCAGTAGGAGCAGCACAAAGACATTACTTCCACCAGTAGGAGCAGCATAAAGACATTACTTCAACCAGTAGGAGCAGTACAAAGATATTACTTCAATTAGTAGGAGCAGTACAAAGACATTACTTCAACCAGTAGGAGCAGCACAGACATTACTTCAATCAGTAGGAGCAGCACAGACATTACTTCAAACAGTAGGAGCAGCACAGACATTACTTCAAACAGTAGGAGCAGCACAAAGACCTCACTTCCACCAGTAGGAGCAGTACAAAGACATTACTTCAACGAGTAGGAGCAGCACAGATATTACTTCAACCAGTAAGAGCAGTACAAAGACATTACTTCAACCAGTAGGAGCAGTACACAGACATTACTTCCACCAGTAGGAGTAGTACAAAGACATTACTTCCACCAGTAGCAGCAGCACAAAGACATTACTTCCACCAGTAGGAGCAGCATAAAGACATTACTTCAACCAGTAGGAGCAGTACAAAGACATTACTTCAAACAGTAGAAGCAATAGAAAGACATTACTTCAACCAGTAGGAGCAGCACAAAGACATTACTACAACCAGTAGGAGCAGCACAAAGACATTACTTCAACCAGTAGGAGCAGTACAAAGACATTACTTCAATTAGTAGGAGCAGTACAGACATTACTTCAACCAGTAGGAGCAGCACAGACATTACTTCAATCAGTAGGAGCAGCACAGACATTACTTCAACAGTAGGAGCAGCATAGACATTACTTTAGCCAGTAGGAGCAGCACAGACATTACCTCAACCAGTAGGAGCAGCACAAAGACATTACTTCAACCAGTAGAAGTACAAAGAAATTACTTTAACCAGTAGGAGCAGTACAGACATTATTTTACCAGTAGGAGCAGCACAAAGACATTACTTCAACCAGTAGGAGCAGCAAAGACATTACTTCAATCAGTTGGAGCAGCACATACATTACTTCAACAGTAGGAGCAGCATAGACATTACTTTAGCCAGTAGGAGCAGCACAGACATTACCTCAACAAGTAGGAGCAGCACAGACATTACTTCAACCAGTAGAAGTACAAAGAAATTACTTTAACCAGTAGGAGCAGTACAAAGACATTATTTTACCAGTAGGAGCAGCACAAAGACATTACTTCAACCAGTAGGAGCAGCACAAAGACATTACTTCAACCAGTAGGAGCAGCACAAAGACATTACTTTAACCAGTAGGAGCAGCACAGAGACATTACTTCAATCAGTAGAAGTACAAAGACATTACTTCCACCAGTAGGAGCAGCACAGTCATTATTTCAATCAGTAGGAGCAGTACAAAGACATTACTTCAACAGTAGGAGCAGCATAAAGACATTACTTTAACCAGTAGGAGCACCACAAAGACTACTTCAATCAGTAGGAGCAGTACAAAGCCATTACTTCAACCAGTAGGAGCAGCACAGAGACATTACTTTAACCAGTAGGAGCAGTACAAAGACATTACTTCAACCAGTAGGAGCAGTACAAAGACATTCAGACTTTTCAGATGATGATCGTTGTGACCTACATTTACATTTGACAATCCAAAATGCCAAGTGTTTGCCAATATCCCGTTAGTGTAACAGTGATGTCTTGTTTGCAAAATCCTTTTGTATCTGTTCTATGGCCAGCAGTATTACCTGAACAAAGGATTAAATATACAGCAGAATACCGGGATAATCACAGACACACCTGCCTATAAAGAGCATCTGTATTAGGAACCATGACATGCTTTACCTGTCTATAAAGAGCATCTGTCTTAGGACCCATGACATGCTTTACCTGTCTATAAAGAGCAGCTGTATTAGGAACCATGACATGCTTTACCTGTCTATAAAGAGCATCTGTATTAGGAACCATGACATGCTTTACCTGTCTATAAAGAGCATCTGTCTTAGGAACCATGACATGCTTTACCTGTCTATAAAGAGCATTTGTATTAGGAACCACGACATGCTTTACCTGTCTATAAAGAGCATCTGTCTTAGGACCCACGACATGCTTTACCTGTCTATAGAGCGCATTTGTATTAGGAACCATGACATGCTTTACCTGTCTATAAAGAGCATCTGTATTAGGAACCATGACATGCTTTACCTGTCTATAAAGAGCATCTGTATTAGGAACCATGACATGCTTTACCTGTCTATAAAGAGCATGTCTTAGGAACCATGACATGCTTTACCTGTCTATAAAGAGCATCTGTGGTAATCTAATGACAAGATAAATCTGGCATATATTTACCTTTCTGGGATGCACGACTAGAGTCACATGACAATTCATGTTTGTGGCAAAGTTCCGAAATGCGGCGATGATTTGATCTTGACGTGAGAATTTGTCAGTCAAGCCCGGATTCTCATAGCTTACACCCATCATGAACTGCAGGTTATCGAGAACGATGTGTGCAATATCATGAACGTACACTGAATGGGACATCGTCTACAGCGGAAAAATAAACATGTACTGAATGTGAGATAGTCTACAGTGAAAACATAAACATGCACTGAATGCGAGTGTACAGTGAAAATATAAACATACACTGAATGTGAGTGTACAGTGAAAATATAAACATACACTGAATGTGAGTGTACAGTGAAAATATACATACACTGAATGTGAGTGTACAGTGAAAATATAAACATAGTGAATGTGACATCAAAATTAATTCTCCTTTATGGCGACAAGTAACACGTTTCAGCAACGAGAGCATCGTCAAGCATGGCTTAATATGCCAGTCTTTGATTAATTTTAAGCTTTTCAGGGGGAATAACTCTGGGAAATATGGATGGATCACACTTATTCTCACCCTACTATATCCACTGAAAAACAAATTCACACGCAGGTTAAAAAACCCTGAGATCTGGCACGGATAACAAATCTTTGACAAGTAATAAGCATTTCAGAGGCCCAGTGAAAAAAGAATTTCCACTGTATGTTTAAAACCCTGAGATCTGGCACAGACAAGAAATCTTTGATGACTTTTCTTCTTTTCAGTGTGATAACTCATAACTGTCGTAAATATAGTTAGATCTCACCAAAACGAAATAGTGATGCTTCGTCGCCACCTAGTATGTTCACTAAAATAGAATTCCAAATACAGATTCAAAACCTTTTAGAGCTGGCCCTGACACAAATTTGCTAACAGACAGATGGATGTACGAACGCCACCACAATACCATAACACTACCTGTCTTACGATGGGGGTATAGAAAATTCACCTCGCAAACAGGTGATAACAACAGACAGCTTTCACACATCACATGTTTACACTTACAAACATTTGAGCCATTTTCAGCGACCAAATCAGCACCAATACAAGTACACTGAAGTGTGCAATGTTTCGCCTGTAAAGGCATGGATAGTGTGGATTGCCAAAGTAAACTTGACATGGTTCGTGATACATAAATTCAGTGACGTAGCAACAAACAACTGTAACCCATCAAACATTATAAATCAGGCTAAACTTCGGATAGTTTAATCTTGAAAAAACTTCCAAAAAAAGAAATTAGTAATGATGCGGATAGTACCCCTGCATAGTATACAACACTGCTGTAAAATGAGGCATTGTTGAAAGACAGTGATCCATAAAAGCCATAAACTAAAAACATAAAAAAATATTCTATTTCTAACACTATGAAAAAATGAGGCGAAATTCCCTAAAATCAAATTAGTAATAATGCAAATTGTACCCCTGCATGGTATAGATCTACCAATGAGGGTAGAGTCGCCTACAACCTACCCAAGCTCATCAGCAACACTGACACACAAATGTCATACAAAAAGGCCCTCAGGGAGCAGATAGCTAACAACAACGTCAGCTCAGATCCAAACGAAACCCTGACCAAAATACTGAATTCAAGGGAATCATCAACTACAAGCACCATAGGTGTTCTTAAAAACAACTGAACTAGGTATACTGACATCCCTCTAGTAGTAAAACTGTCAGAGCAGAAAGCGTTACGGCTGCGCATCTATCAAAGTGGCCCAAGTGAAACCACAACAAACTACGCCGGGAGCGCAATAACATTCTGCACCACATTAGCGAATGTTTAAAAGATCTTGCTATTCAACAAACAGACTTCCTAGCAGATGAAATCACTGGTAGGGATGACTGTCACAAAATGTTTCGGGGCAGCCAGAGCCCTGAGAGTTACTGACTATACACCACCACTCGCTGTACACAACTCTGAAGGACACTTTATCGGGACTGACCAGGCCAAAGCCGAGGCAATTCGAGAATGGTTCAAGGAACAGTCCACTGACCACGATGATGAGCCGTTGTACCCGTTCTCAGGAGACCCCAGGCCATTACTAACATCAATTAATACAGCAGAAGCTAACAAGGCACTTAAAGACCTGAAAAATGGCTGTGAATCTGGAGCCAATGGCATGAGCAATGAACTATTCAAATTTGCAAGTGACGTTATCTCAAAACCGATCATACACCTAATTAATTCAGCGTTTATGTACCACCTTCCCATCGACGCCGTAGGCCTGGGCACGCTTATCGTGCATGCAAGCCCAAGAAGCCATCTGGCCCTCAGCCAAACCCCCAGTGTCAATACTAGGCATGCCGCTAGATGGAATATGCCAACGATGTGGACTTTATAGATGAGGAAAAGAAACCCCTTGACGAACTTCTCCCAATAGCTGCAAGCAAACTAAAAATTGAGGATTTCTTTATGAATGAATCCAAAACACACCCACATATACCTATCTACAAAGCATGAAACTAAAGAAAATGATGATCCACTCCGTGGTGGCGAACCATGGAGGAAAAGAGAAATTCTGGGCTCACTGCTTTGCAGTACTGCTGACATTGCTGCGTCATAGGGAACATAGGTTTCCAGTCATTTGGGAAGCTAAGGATTCGTAGATCTAAGATGTCCTTGATAAAAAGACTACGTTTATACAATGCAACCTGCGTATCCTTGATGCTGTATAACTGTAACAGCTGGGCACCTCCAAAGGCAGCTCTAAACAAACTCAGTTCCTGCCACTGCCAACACCTACGCACCATCACTGGACACCGATGGCCAGACAGCATAATTTCCAATGATGTACTATACAAGATGTGTAATACATCGCCGCTGTCTGTAACAGTCACCCAGCAAAGATGGTCCATGTTTGGTAATTTGCTAAGGATGCCAGAAGACACATTAGCACAGAGCCTTGGAATTCGTCCTACTCGGAGCCAGGAAATACAAAGCCAGTTGAGGATGTCATTGCATAAATCTGCTAAGCGTGCTATGATGTGACCTCAGGAGAGCAAAACTTGGTACACTCAAGTCAAGAATGGACCTGGGGAAGCTAAGGATTTTGTCTGAGGCCAAGACACACTGGGCAAAAGTGAAAAAAAATTGATTGCAGCTGTAGGATGTTTCTACTACTACTACTACTACAGCCGCAGAATACAGTAATCATACGTGGTATAGAATTGTTTTATAAACTTTCATTGAAATCTGAAGTTTTTGTTGTGTAATATGTCCAATAAAAACCTAAAAAACATCAAACAGCGAAAGAAAGCTGGTAAAATTTCCCAAAATGAAATTGTAATGATGGGTTACTACTTCTGCATAGTATAATTAATACTACTGTAAAATTTTATTGATATGCGGTGAGCCATTGTTGAAATATAATGGACCATAAAAAAAATTAATAAAAAAACCTTAAAATTTTAAAATCCAAAACCATGAAAAAAATCAGAAAGGTTCCCAAAATTCAAACTAGTGACTGACTGCATCCGGGCATGGCATAGAATAGAATACACATCCCTGCATGGCATAGAATACACATCCCTGCATGGCATAGAATACACATCCCTGCATGGCATAGAATACACATCCCTGCATGCCATAGAATACACATCCCTGCATGCCATAGAATACACATCCCTGCATGCCGTAGAATAAACGAAATCACAGATTTCTTTTTTCAGGAGAGTTGATACTTACCACCCTGATACTTTATGATATTTCCTAAATATCGACCTAGCTTCAATAATACTCAGAATTAAAAAGAAACTGCCCCCACTGGGCAGGTTACACAACTGACAGTCCAGCGGATGTGCAGCCCAAACTCGCACATGCGCGGGGGCTGACTCTTTCTATTCCAAAATATTGGCTGACCTAATTGCAACATAAAACGCTGATAGACCGAGCCGCTGTGGGGTGGAGGCCGGGATCGTATCAGGGTGGTAAGTATCCGTGATTTCGTTTATTTTACATCAAGAGTATACTCACCACCCTGATACTTTATGATATAGCCAGAATTCGTAAGAGAATTCAGCGGGAGGGAGGCGAAGGTCAGAAGACCGGCTCATCCCTGGAAGAGCAAGCTTATGCTTTTGGAGCACAACAAACATCTGAAATTGCGTATGTAAACACAATCGGGAAATGATTTGGACATCGGATAACACGACCGAAGTTGAGAGTAATTACCGTTTCATATCCGCTTACCCACCGCCCCCCTCCCCTCCTCTTTTAAAGAAGGGAGCGATGACCTCAATGTCCTATACGCTCTCTATCCACTCGTGCTAAAGTACTATAAGACATCGGACGAAAGCTTCATTTCGTATACTCTCAGATGGAACCACAAAGAACACAAAACCATCACCATTTTAGTAAGTAATATAAAACGTGACAAAAAATAACCATCACCAAATAATGGACTAACCTTTTTTGACGAGATTCCCCTTTGATCACCGCTGGCGATGATAGGTACAGTACGGAAAAGCGGGGATTCCCCCCACTAAATTGCACTCTGTGTGAGTCAACGGCATTATGTACAATAATTACAAATTTATATACAGATTTAACGTTTATGTAAAATCGATAAGGCAAGTGGATGTGACGTGTCACGTAGGTAATGATCTGTAAAACTAGACTCACAGTGCCATTGTGCTACTGACATAATGTCATCCACCGGCATTCCGTTAAACAGAGCCGTGGATGTCACTACACCACGGACACTGTGAGCCGTGGCCATGTCAACTTGTTTACCCGTGGTGGATTTGTGGCAATGCTGGATGCATTCCACAATCCACCTAGAAATGGTATCTTTAGAAGCTCTCCCATGGGGTTCAATGTAAGATAGCCATAAAGCACTAGGGTCCGTTCGCCATTCCTGTATACGTTGTTTATAACACGTTAATGCACGGACTGGACACCAAGCCTTTGAATTAGGATCAAACCTAGACAAAGCGGGTAAAACTATAGGCTGACCAGGATATTTAAAAGACTGGTTCTTCGCCATAAAGTTAACTCTAGGTAGAAGCCTAAGGCCTTCCCCTGTCACCACAAAATGGTCTGGCTCTGCTGACAAAGCATGTATTTCACTTCTTCGTCTGGCTGAAGCTGCAGCAATCAGAAAAAACTGTTTTAAGCGTCAACATTTTCATGGAAATGGAGCTTAGTGGTTCAAAGAGTTTATCTGCTAATACTTGGAAGTACTAACGATAAACTCCAAGATGGAATCACTGAAGGATTCCTTGGTCTTAGATTACGCATGCCTTTGATTAAAGTATTTAGATTACATAAAACATCACTTCCCCTAATAGCCAAGCAAGGGATAACTGACATTAAAGCTGACTTGTAGCCAGCAATAGAGTTAGGCTTGAGGCTATAGGCATCAAAAAGGTGACAGAGGAAATCGGCTACTAAATGAATAATGCTTCCATTGGATTAATACATCTTTTTGAGCACCATTTAGCAAATCTGTTGATTTTATAATTATATGCTCTGGAGGTTGACCCCCCTTCTGGCTTTTGCCATAAACATGGCTGCTTGCTCAGAAAAACCCTCCTTAACTGCTGATTCCTTGACAAAATCCACGCAGTCAATTGGAACATTGATGGGCTGTTGTGCAAGGCCTTTCCCTGGAAGACTATGTTGTCCATCAGAGGCAGAGGAATAGGATTGCAGACCAGAAGGTCCAGCAGATTCGTATACCATGATCGGCATGGCCAATTTGGGGCGATCGATCAGGAGCACTTGGCATTCCTGGTGCCTGATTTTATGGAGAACCTTTGGAATCAGGATTGCGAATAAATCTATGTTGGGCTTGCCCCAGTGGTTGAACAGGCCATCCGCCACACATTGATTTAGTTGCCATTCCGTGGGAAGAATGCTCATTCTTCGGCTCAATGAGTCTGCTAATAGATTTAGCCTTCCCGGAATATGAACTGCTTTCAGGGAAATCCCATAATCTAGGCACCAGCAAAGCAGTTTCCACGTCATCATACAGCGACTGGGCGACTTCGTTCCGCCATGGCGGTTTATGTAAGTCATTACTGTTGTATTGTCCGATCGAACCAGAACACTCTTGCCCTTGACCTTCTCTAGGAAGTGTTCCATGGCTAAGACTACTGCTCGCATTTCCAGCAGATTGATATGTTCTCTTGACTGATCCAGATTCCAAAGCCCTGATACTTTGTTTTCTTCCGGGCAAGCTCCCCATCCCTCTATTGATGCATCTGTGTACATCGTTAACTGAGGGTGGGGAGCATCACCCCCGCCAGGAGATTTTCTCTCTTCATCCACCATTGAAGGTGGTGAATAAGAGGTTCCAACACTGACACCTTTGAGTCCAGGAAACCCGTACTCTGGGTCCACTGTGTCATGAGAAATAACTGGATTGGCCGCCGGCGTAAGGCTGCCTGAGGAATGACTGGTTCGAAAGAAACCATCAACCCCAACATTCTCAAGTAGACCCGTGCCAGGACATGATGACTGTTGCACACTGACTGTATGACTGAGATGAGTATTTCTACTCTCTCTTGAGATGGATAAACATATCCTATCTCCAGATCGAAGAACATGCCCAGGTAAACAAACTTCTGGGATGGAGTCAGCTCTGACTTTTGAAAGTTGATTATCCAGCCTAGATATGTAAGAGTTTTCAAAACGTTCTCCAGATTTGTTGATAAGACTTTTTTGAGTGTGTGCTTTTAACAGCCAGTCGTCTATGTACGTGTGGATTGCTATGTGTCTCCTGCGGAGGTATGATGTAATAGCTTGGAGCACTCGAGTGAAGACCCAAGGAGCCGTCGATATACCAAATGGGAGAACCCTGAATTCCCATTAGCGGCCCTGAAATGCAAAACTGACGAAAGCTCTTCGCAATGGGAATGTGAAAATAGGCATCTTTTAGATCTATTGATGCTGTCCACATTCCCTTCCTCAATCCTGCTAACACCGTTCTCAGTTTCCATTTTGAAACTTGGTATGAGAATAAACCTGTTGAGAAGTTTGAGGCTGAGAATTGGTCTCCACTCTCCAGTGCTTTTTGTCACTAGGAACACGGTTGAATAATAACCCGGATATTTTTGTGCCGGTCGAATGGCATGTTTTAGTATGAGGGATTGAATTTCTTCCTCTATACACAACCGTTGATCTGGATCTCTTGGATTTTGAGTCCAGATCGGAACCAGAGAAAGGCGCGATGGCTGATTTGAAATCCAGTCGGGATGCTAACCGACTGAAAGCCATCGCAAGACTGAGTAATCCGCTCCCACTCTTGCATGTGGAAGGCCAGACGGCCTCCCACAGGTGCACCTAAGGATTGAGGTGGACCCGAGAAGTGCAAGAGAAGCCCTGTCTCTGGTGGCTGTCCTAGCAGCACTGGTGTGGTCTTTTTGAGAGGCGACCCATCAAGTTCGGCTCCCATGACCAGAACCCAGGGCTCCTCTACCAGCGCCACGGTACGCAGGCTGTCTGGCGGGTTGCGCTGGAGGAGCCTGCGCCCCCCCCCCCCCCTAGCTGGCTTACGCTGTCGTTGCCGACACTGCGTAGGTGGTTGGCCTCTGACAAGGCCACCACCACCACCTCTAGCCTGCATCCTTCACCTCCAAACAACCCTGGACCTGCCATCGGCGTCCGAAGAAGCCGATTGTACAGGTCCTGCGAGGGGCACAAATTGTCAAGGGCAAATGTGCGCCTCGCCCGTAAACTCCTGGTTACGGATCTCGTCATGCAGTCCAGAGCCAGGTTAATGTCGTCCTGGATGGCTCTCTGGACTGCAAGAGAAGTTTGGCGGCCCCCTGTAGCAGCTGGGAAACGTGCAACAGAGCCGAGATGGCTCCTCTCGTACTTTCCTCCGTGTCCCGCAGCGCGGAATTAGCGTTGTGCATGGCGCTAGCGCACAAGGGTCCCATGTCAGACTGGGACCCAGGCCGCGTGTCTTCGCCCAAAGCTGCACGGTCATCTATGCAAGGCTTTGGAACGACGCCATACTTCTGATATAGATTAGAACTTATATGGCAGCGCCGTGCCACCTCGCGAGGGGCCTTCCCAAGGCGTCCTTTCGGCAGAATGGACGTCTCTGCCACAGCGAACATATCAACAATATGCTCTGCATATGGCAGAGATGGCATGGTGCTCATCACCGGTTTCCCTCCCAACCACGGGTGCTGGGAAGCCGGTGGATCCACCTGGAGTTCTGGCTTGATGTTCACCAGCCATTGGCAAGCATCCAACCAGTCTTCCTCGGTGGCCACCTGTGAATGTTCGACAAGCCTAGGGCGTTCGTCGTCCTCAACCACATTCACTGGTGGGGTAATGGCCGGAGCTGAAGATACTCCTGGATAGCCAGGGAAGTCATACGGACCCGCAAGGGACGGCATGGCTTGCGCCATAGCTATTCCAGGAGCCAGATCTACGGCATCATGGGGGGCTAAAAACATGATGTCACAGTCCAGGCCTTCCTCACGGTAACTCTCGGCAAGCCGTTGAGCCGTGAAATCCACTCCCGAAGAAGTAGTTCCATGGAAAAAGTCACCCATGGGCCCCTTGGGAATCCATTTCCATGGCCATCGACTCATCAGTAGGCCATAACATTTCCTGCCCAGAAAGATTACACGCCAAGCTTGAAAAGGGATCAAGCTCGGCCTGGGCAGGAGGGGTATCGCGTGAGGCGCTGATACCCTTAGCCTTAGGCTGCTCTAGAGCACTCGATAAGCGAGCGGCCGAGGCCATGGCTTTCGCTCCCGGGTCCATGGGCGAGGAAAGCCTCAGCGCCGGACCAACGGGGGCCGTCTCTGGGTCTATAACAAAAACTGGTTTGCTAAGTGAACCAGACCCAGAGACGGGAACACTCTGTCCCGGAGCAGATGAAGAAGACAATGACGAACCTGACACGGGAAGCAAGCTGCGAAGCAACTCCGGGACAAGATCCGTGATCGTCTTCTTCATTTCTCTCATCATTTCAAGACGGAAGGCCTCCATGTCTGGCATGGATGCCTTCCTCTTCTTACCACACTCTTTTTCCAGACGCCTCTTCTCGTCTGCCGCCCGGTCTTTTACCTGCTGATTTAAAAAATCAGTTAAACCTCCACCGGCCACGACTCACACACATGGCAATTTAGAAGAGGCCCGCACGTACTGCACCTAGTGCAGTCATGAGGGAAAAGCAGGCCTTCACAAAACAGTGGCAGGAAGGGCATTTGTTCTCAATTACCCTCTGAAAAGACACAAATGGAAACAATTAGTTTTTAGTTATGATGAACCAAAAAACCAATTGCAGAAGGCTAATAAGATCCATGACGAAAACTTTTGACCATCAAATGAAAGATAAGCCAGGCCCATAGAAAAAACTATAGGCCTGACAAAAAGTAAACAAATCCTAAAACCTTGTTATACTTCTTTAAAAAGACAAGGGAGACATAAGAATTTGAACTTGAATACTTGAGAGGCGAACTTTTTTAGACTTCACAGCTCAAAACAAAGATTCATTAGTAATTGAACTTTATAAACACAATGAACCTATGCAAACCATCAAGAGAGATAAATAACTTAACACTCAGTCAAAAAACATCTAAAATATTTAGAAATAAAATGACTGAAATTTTTTCTCTCTCCTAAATAACCTCATAAGATGACTTCTGAGGATGAGTGAAGTCTGATAAACAACACAGGAATACCTGATCCTGAGTCCAAAACCCTGTGGTAGGGGGAGAATGCGGAAAAATTACTTTTTATGGTAATAATTCTCTCAGCAAACTCATAATAAATTAGAAGGACCCAGAAACCAAGTATAAATATTGTTTAAAATGAAAGGATAACCTTCAAATATCAGCTCATGTGTCTGAAAAATAAAGCACAACATGCATTAGCTAATATATAGGCCTACCCCATAAAAGAGCTAGCCTAATAAAGATGTATCCACGAGACAGCGCGAATCCCGGAAATACCATCCGAGTCAACACGCAAATTTCTTATCAATAAATTTACTAAAGTACACCTGATGGCTTGGACCGAGAGCATCCTCTGGCAACTTGGCAGCATCAGACATACTAATAATAAGTCAAAGTAAGTTGCAAAACAACTCAAAACTTAAAAAAGAATGAAAGCAAAAGCAAGGCTAGAAAGCGTGTTGCAATGGCAGGTCAATATCTTAAGAAGAGAATGAGTTTGGGCTGCACATCTGCTGGACTGTCAGTTGTGTAACCTGCTCAGCGGGGGGTGGTTTCTTTTTAATTCTGAGTATTATTGAAGCTAGGTCGATATTTAGGAAATATCATAAAGTATCAGAGTGGTAAGTATACACTTGATGTGAAATACACATGCCTGCATGGCATAGAATACACATCTCTGCATGCCATAGAATACAGATCCCTGCATGGCATAGAATACACATCCCTGCATGGCACAGAATACACATCCCTGCATGCCATAGAATACACATCCCTGCATGCCATAGAATACACATCCCTGCATGCCATAGAATACACCTCCTTGCATGGCATAGAATACACATCCCTGCATGGCATAGAATACATCTCTGCATGACATAGAATACACATCCCTGCATCGCATAGAATACACATCCATGCATGGCATAGAATACACATCCCTGCATGGCATAGAATACACATCCGTGCATGGCATAGAATACACATCCCTGCACGGCATAGAATACACATCCCTGCACGGCATGGAACATACATCCCTGCACGGCATGGAATACCCCCCCCCCCTGCACGGCATAGAATACACATCCCTGCATGGCATAGAATCCACATCTCTGCATGGCATAGAATCCACATCCCTGCATGGCATAGAATACACACCCCTGCATGGCATAGAATATATCCCTGCATGGCATAGAATACACATCCCTGCATGACATAGAATACACATCCCTGCATGGCATAGAATACACATCCCTGCACGGCATAGAATACACCTCCCTGCATGGCATAGAATACACATCGCTGCATGGCACAGAATACACATCCCTGCATGGCATAGAATACACATCCCGGCACGGCATGGAATACACATCCCTGCATGGCATGGAATACACATCCCTGCATGGCAAAGAATACACATCTCTGCATGGCATAGAATACACATTCCTGCATAGCATAGAATACACATCCCTGCATGGCATAGAATACATCCCTGCATGGCATAGAATACACATCCCTGCATGGCATAGAATACACATCTCTACATGGCATAGAATACACATCTGTAAAGCTTAATGGCATAGAATACACATCTGTAAAGCTTAATGGCGTAGAATACACATCTGTAAAGCTTAATGGTATCGAATACACATGTGTAAAGCTTAATGGCATAGAATACACATCTGTAAAGCTTAATGGCATAGAATACACATCTGTAAAGCTTAATGGCATAGAATACACATCTGTAAAGCTTAATGGCATAGAATACACATCTGTAAAGCTTAATGGCATAGAATACACATCTGTAAAGCTTTATGGCATAGAATTCATATCTGTAAAGCTTAATGGTATCGAATACACATGTGTAAAGCTTAATGGCATAGAATACACATCTGTAAAGCTTAATGGCATAGAATACACATCTGTAAAGCTTAATGGCATAGAATACACATCTGTAAAGCTTAATGGCATAGAATACACATCTGTAAAGCTTAATGGCATAGAATACACATCTGTAAAGCTTTATGGCATAGAATTCATATCTGTAAAGCTTAATGGTATCGAATACACATGTGTAAAGCTTAATGGCATAGAATACACATCTGTAAAGCTTAATGGCATAGAATACACATCTGTAAAGCTTAATGGCATAGAATACACATCTGTAAAGCTTAATGGCATAGAATACGCATCTGTAAAGCTTTATGGCATAGAATTCATATCTGTAAAGTTTAACTGAAATCTGATGAGCCGTTGTTGAGTCCAAAACCATGAAAAATACCCGGGCATGGTATATAACATTGCTATAAAACTTTGTTGATATCTGGTGATATAGAATGGGCAATAAAAAAACCCTTAAAAAAAACAGTAGATGCCCCAAAATGAAATCTGTTGTCATGCAGATCACATCACTATATAGTATAGATCATGCCTGTAGTTTCATTGAAATCGGATAAGCCATTGTTGAAGAATAAGTTGATTTAAAAACCGTAACCAAAAGTACACCGGAAAAATACATGAAAAATGTCCAAGTCCAAAACCATGAAAAAAAAAGTTAAAACTCCCCCAAAATTAAATCTGTTGTTATGCAGCTCACATCCATGTATAGCATAGATCAGTTCTCTAAAGTTTCATTGAAATCGGATGAGTCATTGTTGAAAAGTAGGTTGATTTAAAAACCTTAAACAAAAGTGCTTTGATGGCCACCACCGCCAACAACGCTACAGCTTCCGGAATTAGTGATCCCTATGTCTCGCTTTCTGCTTCGCAGGCGAGACAACAAGGGACATACTATTTCCCGGACCCAAAATAAGTACTATTTCCAGGACCCAGACTTATATACTAATTCCTGGACATGGAATTCATACTATTTCCTGGACCCTGTCCCAGACCTTTCTCACACTCTCTGCCTCACTCACCCACTCACCCTCGCGCATGAACACATGCCACCTCAGCTGACTCACTCACTCAGACATATGGCTGGGCGGTTTCGCCTAAAAGAAAACCGGTGACGGTATCACTAATTCACGAAATACCGGTTTAAGGGGTTAGAAAGATCGGAAATAATTTGAAATATGAAAATATGCCGTTTTCATTAGCAACAGTACATGTATTTTGCGTTTTGACAACTGACGTAAATTGCCACAAAATTAGAACGGTAACTACGTACGACTGCTCACTTCAACGCTATCTATCTCAAAATAGTAGTTAAAATAAATAAAATAAATAAAGTCTGATTCATGTGATGTCGTGAAAATAAAACTCTAACTACTAAAATGTTGATTTTCAACACTGTTATTGGGTAATTATTTTCGAAAGTGTAGTAAAATCTAACGCATGTAAGTAGGAACCCGGATATGAGAGCGAGGTTAGGCTCCTAGTAGAGTAACGCTCATACGGTTAGTTTGTATAACCACCTACAGTATGATCTAGTCTAGTAGTTTGTATTCGAGTACTCAGTATTTAGTAATACTCCTCAATAAACTGTCACTCATGCGGGTGAATGTCATTCAGCGCGTAACTAAAGGCTAGTCATTTCCCGGAAATCGCGCGTCAAGAATTCTCACAAAAAGTTGTGTTTGACAATTTTTCGAGGTTCATATGTTATATAATAACGAGATTATGATAATTTGACAACATAAACGCAATGATTCATGAATCTAACTTAAATCTACTTAAATCAACACTCCGTAATCTTGAAGATATACGAAGATGAAAAAGACCAGGCCGGGGTCCATGAAACAAAACTATGTGATTCTAACACCTATCGAGCAGAAAAGCCACATGATAAAAAATACTACGAATTTCATTCATAAAATCGAGTAGTGAATATCCCGGCAGAAGAATTTGTTAACAAGCAATCGCATTACGCCTGCTGGTATTTGAGAGGCTAAGAGGTTTATTTTACTTGTAACTACTCCGCCAACGTAAGAACCGACTTAATCGTTTTCATTTCTCGGGCATTCAAGCAATTTGTCTCGTATAACTTATTCCATGATGGATCATTTCATGTTTGTCAAAATCTAAGGGAAATAATGACATGTTTGGATTGGGAGTTTATTGTCTAGCATCGTTGTTTTCGTATTGCGTTTCTTGATTTTTTTTTGTATCATGTCACATTTGGAATCCTAACTAAACATAGTAAACTCGAATTGAAAAAAGGACTTTGTTACAAAGAAGAAATTTAGATTTTCAAATTATTCAATCTTACATTGAACCCGCAGAGCTTACGTCATTTAAAATTCATTGCTGGCAAATCAAATCATATTTGCCGAGTGTCGTCCTCGGCCAATATGTTGGGATTTCA
Source organism: Chaetoderma sp. LZ-2023a (assembly GCA_034401795.1). NCBI lineage: Eukaryota > Metazoa > Mollusca > Caudofoveata > Chaetodermatida > Chaetodermatidae > Chaetoderma > Chaetoderma sp. LZ-2023a. Next base: position 28,186,449 of record CM067370.1, on the reverse strand, counting down.
CCAACACCCTTGCTTTCCCACGGCTAATAGTTATAGATGACTATTTTATGTCCCTATTAGCAAATGGTTACACTAGATAATAATATTAAACTGCAAGTCAAGAACAAACTAGTTTAGGACAGTCACCCGATTTTGTGCAATGGCAATCTTACGGACGGTTTTTCGTTTTTTTAATTTTCGTAATGGTTTTTAAACCGTCTCCATAAAAAAACGTGAGACGGTGTGAAATCGGTATACCGCCCAGGCCTACTCAGACATGATGTAATACAAACATTTTTGGTAGTAATAAAATTTTGTTAAACACTATCTTTAACGAATTACACTGACTGAGTGTGCGCAGTCAGTCATGTCACTGCACAGGTCTGTCGCTGTGTCTGTCGGTTTGTGAAGTCTGGGAATTAGTATTAAGTTTTGGTCTGAGAATTAGTGTATAAGTCCAGATATGGTTCCGGGAAATAGTACTTATGATGACTCCGGGTCCAGGAAATAGTAAGTCCCCTCTCATAAGATTCCACAAGACAACAGTGTCTGGCCCTTACACTTAGACTAAGTTCCAATATGTTATCGGGGTACCCTGATTAACGGTATCAGATGGTTTACCTGTCTACGCATGTGCACACTTTTACTCTTGCTTGAAGCAGGAGTAATCGAGTAGAATTTGTACCACGTAATACCGCTATCCAATTACACTCCCGGGTGTTCGGATATCCAATCGGAGTACCTCGATATCATATTAGAACGTATCCTTAGATATCTCTATGACAGCCTGAACTTACCGACCTCTATGATTTTCTTGAGCGTTTCTTGTCCATGGAAGGTCATGAAGTACAACGGTAGATGCTCAAATCTGTCTGCCCATTCATCAAACTGTGATACATTCTTACTGAGATTCATCCTGAAATCATACAATATTAAACAAATCCTTATATTACTGCACTCAAAAGCCGAATAAAGCTAACGTGTAAGGAATGCTGCTGGTCATTGTAAGGAATGCTACTGGTTATTGTAAGGAAAGCTACTGGTCATTGTAAAGAATGCTACTGGTCATTGTAAGGAATGATACTGGTCAGTGGTCATTGTAAGGAAAGCTACTGGTCATTGTAAGGAATGCTACTGGTCATTGTAAGGAATGCTACTGGTCAGTGGTCATTGTAAGGAATGCTACTGGTCATTTTAAAGAATGCTACTGGTCATTGTAAGGAATGCTACTGGTCATTGTAAGGAATGCTACTGGTCATTGTAAGGAATGCTACTGGTCATTGTAAGAAATGCTACTTGTCATTGTAAAGAATGCTACTGGTCAGTGGTCATTGTAAGGAATGCTACTGGTCATTGTAAGGAATGCTACTGGTCATTGTAAGGAATGCTGCTGGTCATTGTAAAGAATGCTACTGGTCAGTGGTCATTGTAAGGAATGCTACTGGTCAGTGGTCATTGTAAGGAATGCTACTGGTCAGTGGTCATTGTAAGGAATGCTACCGGTCAATGCAAGAAATGCTACTGGTCATTGTAAGGAATGCTGCTGGTCATTGTAAGGAATGCTACTGGTCATTGTAAAGAATGCTACTGGGCATTGTAAGGAATGCTACTGGTCATTGTAAAGAATGCTACTGGTCATTGTAAGGAAAGCTACCTGTCATTTTAACTTGAAGAGCCTCTAAGCTGAGAATACTGATGACAATGCTAGTGGTCATTTTGACATGAAGTGTGTACACGTTTAGAATCTCTAAAGTAATATCCATGTCTCCTTATCTATTTCTGTCCATTCCACACACACTGCATCTTTCTCTCTCCAGCCATCGCTCCCTTTCTCTCGCTGTGTAAACTAAGAAGACAGATTTACATGCTGTGTAAACTAATGTCAAGCTCAATTCATGAACCATAGTTAACAAGACACCAATTGAACTTTAAATAGCTACTAGCTACTCAACTGTAGATGGCCAATCACCGAAGCTCGGTCGCAAGTGGTAAATTTGTGTAAAATTCAAAATGCCGATAATCCTGACTTGATGAATTTATGGTGTCCTACAGTATATCACTGTTCTCAAGATCGAATCAGTGTTCCCTGTACAGTATATCACTGTTCCCAAGGCCTAATCACTTGCCACTACAGTACATCACTGTTCCCAAGGCCTAATCACTTGCCACTACAGTATATTACTGTTCTCAAGGCCTGATCACTTGCCACTACAGTATATCACTGTTCCCAAGGCCTAATCACAGTTCACTACAGTTTCTCACTGTTCCCAAGGTCTAATCACTTGCCACTACAGTATATTACTGTTCGCAAGGCCTAATCAATTGCCACAACAGTATATTACTGTTCCCATGACCTTATCACTTACCACTACAGTATATCACTGTTCCCAAGAGCTAATCACTTACCACTACCGTATATCAGTTCCCAAAGCCTAATCACAGTTCCCTACAGTACATCATTGTTCCCAAGGCCTAATCACTTACCGCTACAGTATATCACTGTTCCCAAGACCTAATCACTTACAACTACAGTACCTCATTGTTCCCAAGACCTAATCACTTACCACTACAGTATATCACTGTTCCCAAGACCTAATCACTTACAACTACAGCACATCATTGTTCCCAAGGCCTAATCACTTGCCACTACAGTATATTACTGTTCCCAAGGCCTAATCACTTACCACTACAGTATATCACCGTTGCCGAGGCCTAATCACAGTTCCCTACAGTTTATCACTGTTCCCAAAACCTAATCAATTGCCACAACAGTATATTACTGTTCCCAAGACCTTATCACTTCCCAATACAGTATATCACTGTTCCCAAGACCTAATCACTTACCACTACAGTACACCACTGTTCCCAAGGTCTAATCACTTACCACTACAGTACATCATTGTTCCCGAGGCCTAATCACTTACCACTACAGTATATCACTGTTCCCAAGACCTAATCACTTACAACTACAGTACATCATTGTTCCCAAGACCTAATCACTTGCCACTACAGTATATCACTGTTCCCAAGGCCTAATCACTTGCCACTACAGTATATCACGCTTCTCGAGGCCTAATCACTTACAACTACAGTACATCATTGTTCCCAAGGCCTATTCACTTATTACTACAGTATATCACTGTTCCCGAGGCCTAATCCCTTGCCACTACAGTATACCACTGTTCCCGAGGCCTAATCACTTACCACTACAGTATATCACTGTTCCCAAGGCCTAATCACTCACCACATTATTGCCTATTGTCACGCTTTGATGTTTTAGAATACCAAAATACCCATTTGCGTAGGCCATCAAAACCAGCAAATTTTGTTGCTAAGGAAAGGTTACCCAAGACTCCAAATATTCTGCAATTGTAATTTAATGGGGAGCTGGGTACCAATTAACTATAATTAACCATCCATCATTCGATTCACATAGCCCATGCACATGATCAGTAAACAAACTACCCGAAACTTGAGACCGCAGCTTTACTTACTGTGCAAACTGTGTTAGCATCTTCTTCATCAGACGCACATTGCTCAGTTCAAAACTTCCCCACAGTGTGTTTACCTGCAGAAATAGAAAACTTGTAAAAATTTGAAGATAACTTCAAAATAGAGAAATTGAGATTTTTTTTAGCTGTATGAGAGTAGATACATGTATTAGCAAAGGTTATATTATAAGATTTATTCTCAATCCAAGGCTTCATGTGCACATACATGTAACTTGGATATAGTGATCCTCTCGATTATTTACCACATGGTCTTTCGCCACCCTCGCCTACTAATAGGCCAGGTACGTTTTTCATGCACATTAATTCCCTCGATTTCCCACCACCCTCGCTATCCGCCATTCACCAATGACTCCTATGTACAAAATGTACCATTTGTATTGCTTTAACCCTCGAATACTCGCCAGCGTGCTATTGCCAGCGTGCTATCGCCAACATGTAGCAATTTCATAGTTACTGTCCTACCCTACAAACGAGTTTGTATGGGTGTGTTTAAAGATGGTCATGCTTTGATAATTTATGCTAGTATACAGGTGTAAATTATCTAAGTGTGGCTCTGCTTAAACACAAACACACACGCATACAAACTCCTTTGTATAATTTGTCATCTCAGTGGTCAGTGCTTAGGACACATTTACAACCATATTCAGCTGTATGCTGGTAGAATTGCCTAGTCAATATTACATTATTTATTGGCTGAATATATCGAAACAAATTTGACTGAAAATTGTTGCAGCGAAACATGAATATGTTTCAATTAATCAAATTGTTCTTAACACTTTCACAGACAAATCCCTGGAAAAGAAAATTCTTAATTACACAAAACTTATTCCGTTGAATATTTTGAAATTAATTTTACTGGAAGCCGTTGCTGAATGGTTTTAAGTCAAATTAATTTCAAAACATTCAATACCGGTAGTTTTCCTGTATGGTTGCCTTGAGAATAAGATATGGGGGATGCATCAGTGAAACGGTTAATTTAAGAGTGTAATGTGTAGCAAAATAAAATGAAATATGAAATGGAAAATGAGCGTCACTCTCTAGAAAGTGCCTGTAATAAACAGTGTATAATATGGCTTTTAAGACCATAACATATGTACCGTTTAATCAGCCAACAATGCATCCACTGATGATCTGATTAATACCTGTATTGTTTCACTTTGTTAAATTAGATTTAATGCACAAAGCACATTACCGCCGCTGAGAGTTACACCATCTTATAGAAATGATCGATAGAGAGCAACCATCAGTCATAATGTTAAATGACGCAGTGAGATACACTAAATTAGCTTGAGACCAAAACAATTCATCATTGTTTGGAACATACAGGTTTCATTCCAATTTACTACGGCCTCGCAAAACGTCCAACCAATACAGACAGAGGAAATGTGTGTTTTGTATGTAGCAAATCTCGAGGTGTGCCAATGAATATATGTATGTGAGTTTGTCAACGTCAATGACAAACATTAATGACCTAACTGATGATATGATTGTGGACATTGAACAGAGAAAGATGTGAATGATGGTGGTGATAACGAAAAAGAAGAAATTCCAGTATCTGAAACAAAGTTTGCCATAGACATGCTAAAATTCTTTGAGTGCAATAAACATTCCGAAATAGCAGCTTTTTCAATGTGTAATCAACTAAAGAACGTTTGCTTTCTATATCATTAAAGCAAGCACACACACACACTCTCACTTCCTCTCCATCGATCCCTACCTCCTCCATCTCTCTCGCTCTATCTCTCTCTGTCTTTCCCTCCCTCGCTCCCACTCCCCTCCTCTCTCACACAGAAAATCATCAAATCTCTCTCTCTCTCTCTCCCTCCCTCTCTCCCTCCCTCCCTCCCTCTCTCTCTCTCTCTCTCTCTCTCTCTAGAAAATTGTATATGTTAAGAAAATTGTATATGTTTAGAAAATAGTATATGTTCAGAAAATATTATATGTGTTCAACAAATAGGATGTGTTCAGAAAATAGTATATGTTCAGAAAATAGTATATGTTCAGAAAATTGTATATGTTTAGAAAATTGCATATGTTTAGAAAATAGTAAATGCTAAGAAAATTGTATATGTTTTGAAAATAGTATATATGTTCAGAAAATAGTATATGTTCAGAAAATAGTATATATTCAGAAAATAGTATATATGTTCCGAAAATAGTATATGTTCAGAAAATAGTATATATGTTCCAAAAATAGTATATGTTCCGAAAATAGTATATGTTCAGAAAATAGTATATGTTCAGAAAATAGTATATGTTCAGAAAATAGTATATATGTTCAGAAAATAGTATATGTTCAGAAAATAGTATATATACACCTGTGCAAAAGTTAAGCACCAGCAAAAACAATAGAACGTAGAAACATGATGGTACAACTAGGCTGCCATACTTTTTGTCCCCGCGTTAGCTGACATAATTCCAAGTACGAAATGCACATGCATGCATGACTTCACGCCGCTTGATGTCCGTGCGTGGCGGGAAACAGCACACGTGTTCAGTTATGTAAAAGTCCAGTTTGAGGTGTAGAACATTACATACAGATTTAGGCGACAAGATTAGGAATTTTGTGTTCATGACCGTGGTTTATTTGTACAGAGAGAATTAGATCTTGATTGTGAACCGCTATGGCAAGACGAAGGTTAAGTGATCGTGTGAAATGGCAAATCATAGGCATGCATACCACTGGTATGTCATGCAGAGAGATTGGCAGACAGCTGAACATTAACCATACTGTAATCAGTCGTTTGATTGCAAAACATGGGCAAACTAACGAGGTGAAGGACAGGCCTAGATCTGGGAGACCGAAGAAGACTACTGTCCGTGATGATCGAGCCCTAGTACGCCTTGTTAGGAGATCTCCATTCACCAACAGCAGAGTGCTCAGCCAGCAATGGGAAACGCGCAATAGAGTGTCAATGTCTACCGTCAAAAGGAGACTGTATGCTGCTGGCATGAAAGCTAGGAGACCTGTCAGACGTCCTCTCCTCACTGCACACCACAAAGAGGAGCGTCTGAGGTGGTGCAACGAAAGAAGACACTGGAACATGAGATCCTGGAGACGGGTACACTGGTCCGATGAAAGTCGGTTCCTGCTTCATGCCACAGATGGTCGAACTCGTGTATGGAGGTCCAGACGCACGGCGTACGACCAACGTAACATCATGGAAGAAGTTCCATTTGGTGGAGGTTCCGTTATGATATGGGGGTGCATCTCATTTGATTGTAAGCTAGATCTGTTGACTGTACCTGGAACACTAAATGGACAAAGATATCAAGATTCCATACTGGATAGAGTTGTGGTCCCTCATTTTGTAAATCATGCACCTGGAACCCACCCTATATTCATGGATGACAACGCCCGACCACATCGTGCTAGAGCTGTGCATGAATACCTCCGCCAGAATGCCATCGAAACCCTACCATGGCCAGCAAGGAGCCCTGACATGAACCCTATTGAGCATATCTGGGACATTCTGGGAAACATGGTGAGAAGGAGGGATCCTCCTGTGCAGAACCTACAGGAATTAACAGACGCACTCCATCTTGAATGGCAACGAATACCACAATGGCGTATCAGTCGGTTGGTGACCAGCATGAGACGTCGTGTCCAGGCCGTCATCCAGGCACAAGGTGGATATAACCGGTATTAATAATGACAGTCTCAAACTCGTGCACAGATGTTAAACTTCGTTTTCAGACACCATTAATGACAATCTAGCAACGTGTGTCAACTGTAGGGCAATAGTTGTCAGTTGTGTCAACGTAACCATATTCAGGCCTCGTTTTCAAGTTCAAACAAAAACATACAGTGTTTCCCCACCATCATAATCAGCATTCCTCTAGTTGCATTATTACCTCTTGCACTAAGATGGATGGGTACATAAATGTTTATGCTATTGCTTTCTTCATAGCACATGAATATACCCTCGCATGTGCGTAAAAATAGGGTGGTGCTTAACTTTTGCACAGGTGTATATGTTCCAAAAATAGTATATGTTCCGAAAATAGTATATGTTCAGAAAATAGTATAGGTTCAGAAAATAGTATATGTTCAGAAAATAGTGTATGTTCAATGATTCTACATACATTGTTTGTTTGTTATTGTGTTTTAGTGGGGAGGACCGGAAATTCATCCATAGGACCTAAGGTCTCATAGATTTAAATATTTTTAAAACTAATAGGAATACATGTAGCTTATAACTAGTAGCTTATAACTAGCTAGATGTCATATTTAATATGTTTATCTTGTGATAGATGCAATATAAGACACATACACCGTGAATACACAGACCGAGTGAGTAATCGCTAATAAACCTGGCTAGATATTATATAAGCCACATACCACTTGAATACACACATCGAGTGAGTAATCGCTAATGAACCTTGCTATATATGATATAAGCCACATACCCCTTGAATACACACATCGAGTGAGTAATCGCTAATAAACCTTGCTAGATATGATATAAGCCACATACCCATTGAATACACAGATCGAGTGAGTAATCGCTAATAAACCTTGCTAGATATGATATAAGCCACATACCCCTTGAATACACAGATCGAGTGAGTAATCGCTAATAAACCTTGCTAGATATGATATAAGCCACATACCCATTGAATACACACATCGAGTGAGTAATCGCTAATAAACCTTGCTAGATATGATATAAGCCACATACCCATTGAATACACAGATCGAGTGAGTAATCGCTAATAAACCTTGCTACATATGATATAAGCCACATACCCATTGAATACACACATCGAGTGAGTAATCGCTAATAAACCTTGCTACATATGATATAAGCCACATACCCATTGAATACACACATCGAGTGAGTAATCGCTAATAAACCTTGCTACATATGATATAAGCCACATACCCATTGAATACACAGATCGAGTGAGTAATCGCTAATAAACCTTGCTAGATATGATATAAGCCACATACCCCTTGAATACACACATCGAGTGAGTAATCGCTAATAAACCTTGCTAGATATGATATAAGCCACATACCCCTTGAATACACAGATCGAGTGAGTAATCGCTAATAAACCTTGCTACATATGATATAAGCCACATACCCATTGAATACACACATCGAGTGAGTAATCGCTAATAAACCTTGCTAGATATGATATAAGCCACATACCCATTGAATACACAGATCGAGTGAGTAATCGCTAATAAACCTTGCTAGATATGATATAAGCCACATACCCATTGAATACACACATCGAGTGAGTAATCGCTAATAAACCTTGCTACATATGATATAAGCCACATACCCATTGAATACACACATCGAGTGAGTAATCGCTAATAAACCTTGCTAGATATGATATAAGCCACATACCCATTGAATACACAGATCGAGTGAGTAATCGCTAATAAACCTTGCTACATATGATATAAGCCACATACCCCTTGAATACACAGATCGAGTGAGTAATCGCTAATAAACCTTGCTAGACATGATATAAGCCACATACCCCTTGAATACACAGATCGAGTGAGTAATCGCTAATAAACCTTGCTAGACATGATATAAGCCACATACCCCTTGAATACACAGATCGAGTGAGTAATCGCTAATAAACCTTGCTACATATGATATAAGCCACATACCCCTTGAATACACAGATCGAGTGAGTAATCGCTAATGAAAGTTGTTTTGCCTGATCCAGTAGGACCCGTGAATATTGTCAGCTCACCACGGCGATGACCCTTCAGTAATTTATTCAAGGTTGGATAGCGACGCCACTGCAAATTAAACATTCTCTCATAAATATACAAGCACAATCATTTATAATCTCAATTGAAATCTATGAACAAAGATTAGTTTATATATGATTTGGAGCCAATTTTAAATTTAACAAGTTTTAAAATAAATTACATCGGAAATATGGATGCAATGAGAGAGACCTTATGTTGGATTGGAGTGATCTGATCTGTCACTCAAGTATATGATGTCATAATCAATTTCGTCATATGTAGACTGACATCACAATCATAATTGACAGAGATTACTCATGAAGCTGGAAAGGTCTGTCAGGTGTATGAATTGTATATCTTTGATGGATTTACTATTTAATAAACATAGGCAGCAACAGCACCCAGTGAAATTAGTTTCAAAATAATTCAACAGCTTACCGTTATAGTTACTTTTGGGAATTCAGGATTCAAATTTTTGTAATTGATTCCAAACCACGGAAAAAGTGGGCGCATCTTGGCTTGAAATTGGTGGGGCATAACTAGAAATGGATCCCTCTATATTACAGGTCAGAATGACACAAATGCTGTGTAGATATATTTCTAGCTAAGCTCCACCCATATTTTGCGAGTATATATAAATAGATCCCAACACACTCAAAATGTGGGTGGAGCTTAGCTAGAAATGGACAGATCAGAGCTAGGAATGGAAAGCTCTAGTATCTGGATAAATATTTGAATACATCCCATCAAATTAGTGATTATATATATATATATATATATATATATATATATATATATATATATATATATATATATATATATATATATATATATATATATATATATATATATATATATATATGTGCAGTAATACTGTATTCTGCGGCTGTAGTAGTATAAACATCATACAGATGCAATCAGTCCTTTCTTGTCCTCAGAATTTTTTTTAGCTTTGTCAGTCCTGCTTTCTTGAGGTTACCTCGCAGCATGCTTAACATATTTATGCAGACGTCCTCTCCTGACTTAATATTTACTGGCTCCCAGTAGGGTGAAATCCAGGTCTCTCTGTGCTGGTGTGTCTTCTTACATCCTTAGCACATGGTCAAACATGGACTATCTTTGCTGGGTGACTTTTACAGACAGCAGCGATGTATTACACATCTTGTATAGTGCATCATTGGAAATAATGTTGTCTGGCCATCGATGTCCAGTGATGGGGCGTAGGTGTTTGTGGTGGCAGGCATCAAGTTTTCTAGAGCTGTCTTTGCAGCTGCCCATCTGTTACAGTTATACAGCATCAACGATATGAAGGTTGCATTGTATAAACCTAGTCTTTTTGTCATGCAGAGCAGAGCCCAGGTTCTACGTTTCCTCCATGGTTTGCTGTCATGAATTGGATTGTTATTTTCTTTAGTTTCATGCTTTGTAGAGGGGTATATGTGAGTGAACTCTGTTTTGGGATTCATTCATAGAGATTCTCAATTTTTAGTTTGCTTGCACCTATTGGGAGAGGTTTGTCAAGGGGTTTCTTTTCTTCGTCTATGAAGTCCACATAATTGGCATATTCCATCTCTGGCGGCATAGCCAGTATGGACACTTGGAGGTTTGGTCCAGTGACATTTTCCTGCTCAGATTTCAATGCAGCAACCAGATAACAAGTGAAAAGCACAGGAGATAGACCATCTCCCTGTGGGGAGCCGATTGATGTCTCAAACTGTATAGACTTCACCGACTTGACTCGTACTCTCAGGATGGTGTCTGCAAGTAGTAGTCTCACTAGTCATAGCTCATATTCATTGCAACTGGCCTGGTGTAGTACATCTAGGATCTTTGAGCGTTTAATTGTGTCAGTGGCTCGTGACATGTATGTGCCCATTTTGTGGAAGTCCCAGTGCTTGGACATGACTACCAACACAAGCATTTGCTGTGCAATGTCTGCACAGCTGCGTCCACATTTAAAGCCACTTTGACATGATCCAGTGAAGTCATCGATCTTGTCTCGGATGCCGCACAGAGTAACATTGGATAGGATTTTCCATATGTTGTTGAGGAGCACAATGGGATGACCATACAGATGACCACACATATCACACACAGATGACCATGTTGATCTACCTTTATTCCTGCTACTTGTTCCGCATGAGTGAGCTCCTGATACACATCGTGTCGCAGATGATGGAATGCCGTAATGGACCTAAATAAATGTGAACACACCAGTAGCAATTTTAGATTACATAAAATCAAATGATGTCGCCGCAATGGCAGCCATTTTAGTGGGATGACATAATCATACTGATTTGGATAGATGCATGGATGATGGCAGCTATGAATACAAGGTGTATTAGTAAACTGGTGTATGTTTCCTGAAGGCATACTCCATAGGAACACTTGAAACTATGGCCCGGACAAAAATTATTGACAATGTTCAGTGACCCATGAAAGGTAGGTCAAAACCATGTTCAGTGAACGATGAAAGGTAGGTCACACTGACCTACTTTTCATATGCAACACGTCTTCAGTGTATAATGCATCCATACACCAAGTTTACTTCAAATATACTAAAAACTTTAAATTACAGCCTTGCTAAATATTTTCTGTAATGTTCAGCGAACCATGAAAAGTAGGACATGCTGACCTACTTTGCATACGACGCCCACCATCTCCCTAAGATGCATTTACCTATCAAGTTTAGTTCCCGTATACTGAAAACTCTTGAATCTACAGTCCGGGTAAGATTTTCTGTAATGTTCAATGAACTGTCAAGTGTAGGTCATGCCAGGGGTTTAGATTATTCCCCTACCTGTGACTTTAGAAGGCATGCCCAAATGAAATGTGCCCATATTAGTGAGCCCAAATTAAAATCTTACTGGCTGCTATGAACAGTAATTAACTGATTTACAGTCAATTAAATACGCTGAGATGGATTCTGTGACATTTTATGGCCATCTCATGATTAAAACTAAACTGGCTCAATATCCATCTCTCAGATTTCAAAACCCGTTTCTATGTGCATTGATCGGTCTCGGGCCTGATAGATTGCCTGCCCAAATAAGGACAATTTAAAGCCCTGCATGCTGACTTACTTTTCATACACTGCACATCTTCTCCCTAAGATGCATTCACATACCAAGTTTAGTTAATATATGTGAAACAGTCTTGAAACTATGACCCGGACAAACTTGTAGAGGACGACCGAATGGATTGGACAAAACGGCGACTATATGCTCCACAGAGATTTTTCAGGGAGGATAAAAAACTAACAAAGAACAAGCCTTTCCTTGACGTTCCCATGAAGTTCCATCAGGATACTTCAAGCAAAAGTAGTTATTGAAGACACACAATTTGAAAACATGGACAGTTGGACACGGTCAGAAGATGGATTGATGGATGTTGCAAAATAATATGTAACTCCATGGCAACCTTGCCATGAAGCTTTGTCAAGATACTCTATATAAAAGTAAACCTAATCAAACAAAAAACCAAATCTTACATGCACGAACAGATGGACAGACAGTCAGATGGATAGATGGAGAGGATGACCGCAAAAACAAACTGCATCTCCCAAGCAAACATTCCCATGAACAGGTGGTGGTTCATTAACACAGGTGGTTCATTAAGCCCGATGGTTCATTAAGATAGGTGGTTCATTAAGATAGGTGGTTCATTTTGGCTGGGGAGTCATTAAGATAGGTGTTTCATTAAGATAGGTGGTTCATTAAGATAGGTGTTTCATTAAGATAGGTGTTTCATTAAGATAGGTGGTTCATTAAGATAGGTGGTTCATTAAGATAGGTGGTTCAGTAAGACTGATGCTTCATTAAGACAGGTGGTTCATTAAGGCAGGGTGGTTCATTATGGCTGGTATTTTATTAAGACAGATGGTTAATTTAGACAGGTGGTTCATTATGACAGGTGATTCATTATGGCAGGTGGTTCCTTAACAAGGTGGTTCTTTAATACAGATGGTGATCAGATGCAATATATTTGCATAAATAGCTATTGTACTCGCCACAACGAACCGATGATTGACAGGCGTAGATTTCTGCAATATTTTGCTTAACTGGCGTCTTTCTTGTAGAGCAGTCATTGGACTTGGATTGTTATCTTGTGGCCTATAACACAGAGAGAAAGTATTCCATAGAGTCAACATTCTATAGAGTTACCTATCTGGTCTTTCTGTCTCCTTGTCAATAAACCTAAAAGCATAGACAGATATTTACTGTACACATGAATGCTGGTGTATTTAAACTGTACATATGTGGCCTCAGGTATATTTAACCTGTATATATGTACAGATGTGTGAATTTAAAAGCAGATAGCTATTTACAATCATCTTTGTGTGTTCTGTACCTGATAATATAGCATCGTCTCTCCGCAAGCTTCTTAGCAAACTGCTTTGCTGCCTCCCAAGATCTGACATCACTGTTAAACCACAGAATGATCTTTTTAAACCTCTCCAGCATCGGCAATAGCTGTCACAATTGCGAAATTGACAAAACAAGAAATAAGGAATCCTGCACGTCAAAATGATTTTGTCATATAAACATCTTATTGTCATATAAACATCTGGGCATAATGAATCCTGCACGTCAAAATGATATTGTCATATAAACATCTGGACATAATTTTAATTGCATAGCTTTAACTGCTTTGGGTCTATCAGTCTAACAATGATTCATAAGCCACAGAACTCAGGAAGATCTTTAATCCAACCATGTCAATTTAATAGAGGTGTCTGATCTATGTACCCAGCCAAATTAGTTTCGGAATATTCATCAGCTTACCTGTACAAGTTACCCAGAAATTGGGATTCTGTGAATTCATGATTCAAAGTATTTAAATCAATTAGAACATGCACAAAGCATGGGCAGAGCTTATCTATGCATGGGGAGAGCTTAGCTAGACATGGACAGAGTTTATCTAGGCATGAGCAGAGCTTAGCTTGGCATGGGTAGAGTTTATCTAGACATGGGCAGAGCCTAGCTATGCATGGGCAGAGCTTAGCCAGACATGGGTGGAGCATAGCTAGACACATGTAGAGCTTAGCTGGACATGGGAAGAGCTTAGATAGACATGGGAAGAGCTTAGCTAGACATGTGTAGAGCATAGCTAGACATGGGTGGAGCATAGCCAGACATGTGTAGAGCTTAGCTAGCCATGGGAAGAGCTTAGCTAGACATGGCAAGAGCTTAGCTAGACATGTGTAGAGCTTAACTGGACATGGGTGGAGCATAGCTAGACATGTGTAGTGCTTAGCTAGGCATGGGAAGAGCTTAGCTAGACATGGGAAGAGCTTAGCTAGACGTGTGTAGAGCTTAGCTAGACATTTAAATATTCATGCGCACCATGCATGTATGCCCCGTGTAAATGCAGTACGCATCAGTGTCTTAAACTGCCCGTACTTGCCTCAATTACATGAAGGGGAATCTACACATTAGTCACATACCATGACGTACTGGCCTCAATTACACGAAGGGGAATCTACACGCTAGTCACATACCATGACGTACTGGCCTCAATTACACGAAGGAGAATCTACACACTTGTCATGATCACATACCATAACATACTGGCCTCAATTACATGAAGGGGAATCTACACACTAGTCACCTGTACTGGCCTCAATTACATGAAGGGGAATCTACACCCGTACTGGCCTCAATTACACAAAGGGGAATCTACACCTGTACTGGCCTCAATTACACGAATGGGAATTTACATCCGTACTGGCCTCAATTACATGAAGGGGAATCTACACACTAGTCACATATCATGACGTACAGACAATATAAGCACTCATAAAAGCAGTGCCTATACTACCATCAATAAAGGTCATGATTGCCATCTCCACAAGAGGGTATTCTTTGCTTTATTACAAGACCTCTGCATTACCTATATGCACCCCAGCATAATCTTCTGATTTGACCGCAACAATCAGAGTTTGTCTTTCAAAAACTCTGAATCTCCACGAAGTCATATCTTATATGCCACTTTGTAATTAAGGATAATATATGAGTGGAGATGGAAGACTGCTCAATTGTGAATATTTCGTGAGATACAGCAAAATATGCAGAAATATTTGTAAAAAGTTGTTCTTTCACACTTATTTTAGTTGGAGAGGTAATTATAGCAAACTTTTAATATTAAATTTTATAACAATTTCTGTAGATCAAAGCATTACTCTTCCAATAACAACTGCAAGTTCTCTTCAGATGAGGTAGTTTACTGGCAAATACTAAATTATTACAGTAAACAATATATTAGCGCTTCTAACCTTATATTTAAGTAAAACACTTGCCAAGATTAAATGAATAATATTCTAATTGCAATAACCTATCTTGTCAGCGCTTCTATACCGTAGTCCCATCTTAATCAGGTAGGAAACAGAAAGTGGAATTCCCCTTCTAAATAAAGAAATGCTCATGAAAATGTGGAGTGTTAACACTTTTCCTTCTATGTTATATATGCCAAGGATACAGGTATGTTATAGTTGAAGTTCTGCTAATTTTTCTGAAAAGAATTTGACTGTATGTGACTAATTGCTGTCTGCAATTTCTTTCAGTCAAACTAGCTTCTAAACTTACCTCCTTTAAAACAAATCTCAGAATTCAGAATGACAGGTATTACTACAGCAATAATATTTATTCATTTGCCAGTATGCCAGAGATATAGTCTTTAGAATGCTAGTGTATCACTTTTGGCTAATCGTGTCCGCACCATATAACACAAGGTTTAAGATAAACAAACTTTTGATATAAAAATAGGTTTTTAGTCAGAAATAAAGTCTGGTTGGCATAACAGACTTGTTAGTTGACCAGTGAGTCCCACACGCCCTGCCCCATCCAGGACATGTAACAGGAATGGTTAATTTAGACAGTGTGCTGGTCTTAGGAAATAACATGGAGGGACTAGTTTAACGCTGCTAAAAGTGGATGTGTGCTGTTTTTGTGTGGGTGTGATGTAATAAAATTTGAATGGATTTTCAAGCACATGGCAGGTATTCATGAATTAATCTTACCTGAATTTCGTCATCGAGACTGCTTGATGATTCCATTCATATTGTTTCCACACCACCACCACCAACACATGCAATACATATATTTTCACTGCATGATTTATGCCTAGTGAAATTGACATAATAAATTTTTGTAACCGAGCAATAGGTTACCCAGAGAAAATTATCGTGAGTTATTTTGAGGCTATGCAAATTTCTCAAATTTTGAGGCCTGTGTTTAGTACATGTAGGTGTATGCCATGCTGACCATGGAACATCAGAGTTTAATGCACTCAGTGGTCATTCTGATTTCTGCATGTGGCACAATGGCCCTCACACAATGACATCACTCACCAGAATAGAAGTCATGTGTGGGATTTTACACTAGCGTTACCATAAAAAATAATGTAACATTCTGTGTCGCTACTGTACATACATGTAGCATGATGATCTGATGACACAATTACACTGCACTGATTGTTACACTTCATATGGTAAGGATAATGTAGAACACAACTTCATATATTATGATATATATTGTTGGAGGAGGATAATTCTCTAGTAAGATTCAGTATTCAGTAACCATAAGTCTTGTACTCCTCATGAATTATGCGGTACACATAAGTTGAAAGATTTACGAGTACCGTACACCCAGCTGAAGAAAGTTATCTGTAGCACTGGGCGAGGCCTAGCTAACAATGGATCCCTGTATTAGTTAATTGGTGGAAGCATGTTTACACAAATATGTTAGAAATGTTAGTTTTGGATACATTGCGTATACTGTATAATAAAATGAATACAACATACATACTGTAATCAAACAGCAGCCGGATCGAATTTTGAGATTGTGTCAACTTACATTTCATTTGAACTGTGAGTTTGAACCAATTTTCTTTATTTGATTGCGGTGCTCCTTACATAGGAGGAATATTCCTGTTCAGTTTGTTTACCGGTCAGTTTTGTGAAATGATATTATTTGCAGTTCGACAGACTTACTATAGATGGAGTTTATTTGAGTGCTTATCAGATGCACACATTTACTTGGATAGATTTATATTGGAATGTGTTCACTTGAGGAATAGTTATCGAAGAATACTCATAGGAGATAAACGTGAATTTTATACGGCGTGGCTTTTGTTAGGGTCCAGATTTGCATATCAAGTAATAGCTAGCCCGCCATGTTAACCACTCGATTCTGACAGCCTGTTTTTTAGATTCTCATCATACGGTTGGTATCTTGGAATTTGTTTGATTTTCTTTGAATGATGATGCTAGAAGTTGTTGCAGATGCGCAGTGCAACAGTTTCCGGAAGGTATTCAATTAATTTTTCACAGATTCTCAGTCCGATGCTTTCTGATGTGTGGGTCGAAATGGAATTCAGAGTGGAATGGTTTGGAGCAACGCTCTGACTAGATCATGAACTTTACGTTAGCATGATATTAAATCCGAATATAAACTGCTACTTTGGCTATTGCAGTTTGTCTGACATTGAAGTTTCCAAAAATATTAGCGTTCTCTCTCGCCAGCTGTTGTGCAGTATGGCAGTGTGTTACTTTCCGAGTTTTATTTACGAAAAATGTTAGTGGGCTCGGATTCTGTATGGCCAGCTGATTAATTGGTAAATGTGGCTGTATTTTGGACGGCAGTAAGTTGCTGTATTGTCACTTAATTTGAAAGCGCTTTTGCTGGCAAGAACCGAGTGCCAAATGTGCGCACAAGACCTATTTTCTGGTCACAGATTTGATATTTAACTTATTTGTGATAGTTATAGTTTGCATACTGCACAGTCGGAGAAAGGGAACGCTCAACATTATGGCACAAGGAGGCGGGTTTCCTTGCTGTAATAGCAGGTAACATTAGTTTTGGACATTTCCACCTTCTTGTACTAAATTGTTATCCGGTCTTAAGCCTGTATTTTTAAGCAGCTTTTTCTAAACCATTATTTGATTCCATGTTCATACATGCTCGCATAATTAGTCCTGGTGGCTATGGGCTACATTCATGGAACCAGATACGTCTCATTTTTCTGCTGTCAGCCACATTGTCACGTGATCCGCTCAATTTCAAAGGTAACTAAGTTTTGTCAAAGAGGTGTTCCTCCCTCTTGACGACGGCATCAGTACTAAAATGTCATAGTCTAGAGATTTCTATTAAAGTAAGTCGGCCGCACACTTTTAGGCTATAGCTAGGATAGGTGAACCGGATTTATTAAATAGCAGCCTAGGGTGCTTATCAGTTCTACCTTGGCTGTTTCTGATTAATTTAGTAAAACTTTGACTGGGTACTTTGAAATTAGTTCCAAATTGCCACAAATTTGGATCTAGGTATCAGCACCCTTTGCATGCTCAAAACGTAGTCCGGTATCACATTAACCCAGGCCCCAAGGGAAAGCTTGTCCATAAAGCAGCAGGGTATAAACTCTTTCTTGTGATGAATGTTGGTTAAACGTGTTTTCAAGAATACATTTGAACAGTATTCCTTGCCATAAAGGATTTACAATTAAGTTACAAGTCTGCTTTATTTGCCCAGGCTATTTCAATAGCGAGTTTGCTCTCCTATAACCTAAGAAGTTAGCCTCAGGACAGTCTAAAAATCAATAATCTTACTAAATCAATTCAGTAAACGGCTACCCTAGAATTTAAGTTTCTTTGGCGTCCTTATCCTCATTCTTATTACGTTTGAATAGTTTTTCAGGTAAAGTAATCTTCTGCTGATTCACATCATAGTTCATCAGCGCCTCATGATTGCTTTCCATGCCAGGTTGTTCTAGTCGTAGTTTGTTATCAATGCTTTCCAATTGGTACTTATTGCCGGATTGCAGTCATACTTGATATTTGTATACCCAACAACGTCGCTGAGCCTAGTCCCCATTTTCGGTGTTTGAACCCTATCAGTGTGTCTTCCATTTGGTAGTCTTGCCGCCAGATAGTGTCAACACTGTTACACAATTAGTATTTGTAGTTATATCAAAGCCGGATAGAATTTAAATTGGAGTGTTGTTGCCAGATAGTGTGCTCATTCGCTATCACTACAGTATTTAATCTGTGCACCATATTTTACTTGCCAGATTGTTATTATTTGTCTCTACCTTAGCTATTGTTTATAATAAGTGACATTTATTTATAACATTCAACTTTGATACCAATCACTTAGTCAGTTTCAATTGACCTTTTTAAAAGTGATTTTTGAGATAACCAATGATTACACTTTTCTGGGACACAGTAGGTTAATTTGACCTTTGAGATGTTAGCTAGCAATTAGATGATTAGGTTTTTCTGTTTGTTGGTATTTGAACTGTTGTTCTGTTCGATTGCAAATTAAGTTGCAAGGCTGGCCAACAACTTTTCAACTAACAACATTTTGGCTTAGGATCTAATTTTCTTAGCAAGCTCGGTCTTTTCTCGTAGAACCTTTATATTGCATTACACTTCCCATAGGAACTCGATTCTTCTTTAGAACTTACCAGATCAGGCACAGCCTTAGATAACCCATCAGGGTTTTAGTGCTAACCCTTCCTATTGCATTTATAACACCTTCTCCATCGCATTGTCTTTGCACTAACATCACATTTGCACACTCTACTCCTCAAGATGTCCAACAGAGTCATCTGACCATATTTAAATTATGACCATTTCATCTTACTGCATTCAGTGGATCTGTCAAGCGAGTCAGGAGATGGAATCTTCTGTGTATAAAGAAGGGTTTAAACTACGTCAACGATGCAGAGATGAAGTAGCTATCCGGCGACACCAGTGAACTTTAGATGCAGATCACTAGCAGGGTGGTGGGTGGAAAGGCATGTGGAGAAATTCGTAGTCCCATGTAACCTATAATTATTCAAATTTTCCTGCCCTGTTCCTGGTTTTTGTAGGGTTCGCTTTGGCCTGTTAAATCCGTATTTTATTACAATACATAAGTGAGTGCTCCCACTAGTACATGGTGTGTGCATATAGCATGCACCACCAACTCTTATGCTGTATGCAGACATATCGGCAGACAAGAGGTTCCTACAACTATGCTGTAGGCACTGACATATCAGGAGACAAGGGGTTCCTACAACTATGATGTAGGCACCGACATATCAGGAGACAAGGGGTTCCTACAACTATGCTGTAGGCAGCGGCATATCAGGAGACAAGGGGCTCCTAAAACAATGCTGTAAGCACAGATATATTAGGAGACAAGGACTCCTACAACAATGCTCTAGGCACAGACATATTAGGAGACAAGGGCATCTACAACAATGCCGTAGGCAGGGACATATTAGGAGACAAGGGGCTCCTACAGCAATGCTGTAGGCACAGACATATTAGGAGACAAGGGGCTCCTACAACAATGCTGTAGGCATGGACATATTAGGAGACAAGGGATGCCTACAACAATGATGTAGGCACAGATACATTATGAGACATGGGGCTCCTACAACAATGCTGTAGGCATGGACATATTAGGAGATGAGGGACTCCTACAACAATGCTGTAGGCATGGACATATTAGGAGACTCCTACAACAATGCTGTAAGTATGGACATATTAGGAGACAAGGGGATCCTAAAACAATGCTGTAGGCACAGATACATTATGAGACATGGGGCAATGTTTAAGTGAAAATAGATGATATCAGTGCTAACTACAGCTGGTTTCTGAACTGTCTCACTGCTGCAAGCCAGTGCAGCCAGTAATTTCAATTTTCAAAAGCTCTTGACTTGTTGAATATTTTGAAAACAATTCGACTGAATATTTTGAAAACAATTCGACTGCTTAGCCACCAACAACTTTCAGTCGAATTGTTTTCAAAATATTCAACAAGTCAAGAGCTTTTGAAAATTGAAATTATTGGCTGCACTGGCTTGCAGCAGTGAGACAGTTCAGAAACCAGCTGTAGTTAGCACTGATATCATCTATTTTCACTTAAACATTGCCCCATGTCTCATAATGTATCTGTGCCTACAGCATTGTTTTAGGATCCCCTTGTCTCCTAATATGTCCATACTTACAGCATTGTTGTAGGAGTCCCTTGTCTCCTAATATGTCCATGCCTACAGCATTGTTGTAGGAGTCCCTCGTCTCCTAATATGTCCATGCCTACAGCATTGTTGTAGGAGCCCCATGTCTCATAATGTATCTGTGCCTACATCATTGTTGTAGGCATCCCTTGTCTCCTAATATGTCCATGCCTACAGCATTGTTGTAGGAGCCCCTTGTCTCCTAATATGTCTGTGCCTACAGCATTGCTGTAGGAGCCCCTTGTCTCCTAATACCAACAACTTTCAGTCCAAATGCTTTCAAAATATTTGTCAGGTTCAGAGATATAACCTTTGGAATATGTCGTCTGCAAAACCTCAGTCAGACGGTTACTAGAGGTTTAAATACAATTGAAGAAAATGATCTCTAAAGGCAGGTAGGTGGTCTTTAAAGCAGGTTATTCCCCACCACCACACACTCCATTTAACACATGCGCATCTGGCAGAATCACCAAGTTAGCAGCAGGGGTAGGGTGAGCTGGAGTTGATTTTAAAAATAATTTGACTGAAAGTCATTGCTGCCTTAGGCAGCAACAACTTTCATTGCTAGCAACAACTTTCAATCAAATACATTTCAAAATATTTTTAAGAGCATAGATGTCAGAGCACATAATACATATCTTAAAAATTTTGGCAGTATTGGAAAGGTTAATCTGTTAATTGGAATTCAATATCTAGTTTAGCAATAAAATCTGACATGGTGATAAATCAATGGAAGGTGGGAACACACCTGTATTTGCCCTATGAAAGTGAGACTGCAAATATTTAAGGAGTGATAACTCTGGCATTTGACATCCTATCAGTTTCATTTTCACAACACAGATATTAGATGCGGCCATTAACATTGTGACTAAGTTTGGTGTCAATCCGTCAAGAAATAACAAAATGAGCCGTCATAGTTGGTGACGGACAGACAGATGGATGGACGGACATACAGAAGACGGATGGGTCATCGCTATACGACAGCTGACTGACAAGTAAGCGGAGTTAAGAAAACCAATTTCGGCTTCAAAATCCATCAAATAAAAAATTTGAATATGGCAGCCAAACACGCTAAAATTTGATTGGTCCACGGCGGCCATGTTTTTTACCTATCAACTTCCCATGAACAAACTTTAATGGCCCAGGATACTTCCTGCCAAACATAATTGAAATCGGCCCAGTGGTTCGTGAGAAGTCGCTTAAAGAAAAAAGTTGACAGACGGACGGACGGACGCCGGACAGACGGACGGTCGCCATGGCATACGCTCACTTGGCCATTCTGGCCAGGTGAGCTAACAATGCTTTAGGCACAGATACATTATGAGACATGGGCTCCTACAACAATGCTGTAGGCATGGACATATTAGGAGACAAGGGACTCCTACAACAATGCTGTAGGCATGGACATATTAGGAGACAAGGGGCTCCTAAAACAATGCTGTAGGCACAGATACATTATGAGACAAGGGGCTCCTATAACAATGCTGTAGGCATGGACATATTAGGAGACAAGGGACTCCTACAACAATGCTGTAGGCATGGACATATTAAGAGACAAGGGGCTCCTACAACAATGCTGCAGGAACAAACATATTAGGAGAACAGGTGCTCCTACAATAATGCTGTAGGCATGGACATATTAGATGAGGGACTCCTACAACAATGCTGTAGGCATGGACATATTAGGAGACCCTGGCTCCTACAACAATGCTGTAGGCATGGACAAATTAGGAGACAAGGGTCTTCTACAACAATGCTGTAGCCATGGACATATTAGACAGGGGTGCTACAACTGTTGTATGCTCCTACACATCAGGATACAAGGCACTCATGAAACCATGTGACTGACCCGTGATGCAATGTTAACTTATTACTGAGCTGTACCATATTTTTGAAAATTAACCACTGGAGTGACTGGCTCGGTTTCAAAGAGTCTTTTCATGCCCTGTAAGTATCCATTCTGCAGGACCACTTCAGCGGCTGGTTTTAGCCAGCGTGACCAGGAAAGGGTTAAACTATGGTTGGTTTTGGCCGGCGTGACCAGGAAAGGGTTAAACTATGGCTGGTTTTGGCCAGCGTGACCAGGAAAGGGTTAAACTATGGTTGGTTTTAGCCAGCGTGACCAGGAAAGGGTTAAACTATGGTTGGTTTTGGCCAGCGTGGCCAGGAAAGGGTTAAACTATGGTTGGTTTTAGCCAGCATGACCAGGAAAGGGTTAAACTATGGCTGGTTTTGGCCGGCGTGACCAGGAAAGGGTTAAACTATGGCTGGTTTTGGCCGGCATGACCAGAAACGGGTTAAACTATGGCAAGTTTTGGAGGGCGTGACCAGAAACGGGTTAAACTACAGCTCAGATACAAATTGTATATAAAATGCAATGAAGGGTGACAGGTTATGCTGACCGACTATTGATTGAGGACATAGTATCCGTACAATAAGTTTGGTTACTGTATTGCAAAGATGACAAAATGTACAGCCTGAATAATTTAATGTGTTTCCAATGGAAAAATTTATTTTTGACCTACATTATACAAAAACTTGGTCATTAGACTGAGCTAGTAAGTCTTATGCGAGTGATAGTTTAAGCCCAAAAGTACTCACCAACCATGTTAGGGGGTCCATACCTCTGACATAAGATACTACTGAAGAAATATCTTTCCCCATTTGAGCAAATATAGGAAAATAACAGAATTTTCGCATCTAAACTACTTTACTGTCATAACTTAGTGTCTCCATTACTCTTTTAATAGAGGGTAGGGTGGCGCTGGACCTATAGGGCAAGAAGCAGATGATTTTTGGGTCAGTCAGTTCATCCTCCATGCTGACAATGGGTGCCTGTGAATGCAGATTGTGTTTTTGTTAGATAGATAACTTAATGTAGCTTTTACCGATACTCAGAGTTAAAAATAACAAGAGGCCCAAGGGATAAAAATTATCCATCATGTCTATTTAAATGCAAATGGTCCAAATGCTAAGGTGAGCGTCACGCTCACCTTAGCATTTGGACCATTTGCATTTAAATAGACATGATGGATAATTTTCTGAAAATCCAAAATGACCTCCAAAAGATTTTGACCTGTCAAGATTTTCATTTGATATCTTGAAGCCCATTGTCATAGGATCTTTCAACCCATTGATTAAGGAGTATGGTATTTAATGAATGGCCAGTGATTAACAAGGACCGTTTTAAAATGGTTCCGGAAAACTTTCAGAGAATCAAAGATGGCTGACAATACATTGACGTATTAAAATTCTGAATAGACTTTCTAGAGGCTACCATTATAGGATCATAGTTCTTGCCAAATTTGATTGAAATTGCTCAAACGGTTAATGAGGAGTATCGTTTTAAATGACTTCCCAGCGTCTTTTGGAAAATCCAAGAAGCCAACCAAAAAAAATCAAGCAGTCAAAATTCTGTATATAAGTTCTGAGGCCTACTGCCCTAGGATACTTCCAGCTGTCTGGTTGAAATTGTGCAAACTGTTAATGAGGAGTGGTGTCTTAAACAATTTCCAGCCATTTTTCAGAAAATTCAAGATGGATGCTGACACAATTGAACAATCAAAATTCTGTATAGATGTTTTAAAGCAGTCCTCCCCGCCGAGTTTGCTTGAAATCGGCCATGTGGTTAATGAGGAGTTGGCTCTTAACTGATTTCCCAAAATTTTGGGAAAAAAATAAATAATAATACGTACATTTATATAGCGCAACACTCCATGCAATAGCATGCTCTAAGCGCTTGAAGATCTACGGAACAGAAATGTTTTGAGACTTGATTTGAAAGACTGTAGAGTACGACATGATTTGATATCTAAAGGGAGATTGTTCCATTCAGAAGCAGCGGTGAAGGAGAACGTCTTCTGTCCATATGTTACCAGTTTTGCTTTCGGAACTTTATTGGAGAACGCGACCTGGAGTGTAGGGCTGTATGAGCTCGGACAGGTAAGTCGGCACCGTGTTGCTTACATATTGGTAGGTCAAGCAAAGAATCTTGTAATGGATTCTCTGCTTTATTGGCAGCCAATGCAAGTCACGAAGCACTGGAGAGATGGGTTAGTATTTACCGGAGTGGGATAATTCTAGCCGTGGTATTCTGTACAGACTGGAGCTTATGAATGAGCACCTTTGGAGCGCCAGCGAGCAAATTATTACAGTAGACCAGTCTTGATAGCGCCAATGAACAAACGAGTGTAGCAGTTGCTTCTTTCGTCAAGTATTTTTTGATATTGCTGATGTTCCTCAACTGAAAGAAACAAGTACTGCAAAGATGTCTGACTTGCTTCTCACTGCTTAGCTCACTATCCAACACAATACCAAGGTCCTTTACGCTGCTCAACAGTTTAATGGGGCTAGAACCTATTGTGATATTATTGAGGTCAGTTTTAGCCAGCCTAGACGATGGGCCCACTAACAATAGTTCAGTCTTATTATCGTTTAATTTAAGCATGCTTGATGACATCCATGCTTTGATGTCTCGACAGCAGGTTGTTATATGATTGATTGCTTCATCGGCTGCGGGCACAGATGGCTGGAAGCTATGTTTGAGTTGAGTATCATCCGCATAGAAATGGTGATCAAGGCTATGGTTCTTAATAACAGATCCAACGATTTCGTGTAAAGTGTAAAAAGTACTGGGCCGAGTATGGATCCCTGTGGTACGCCGCATACAAACTCTACTGGGTGAGAACATACGCCATTTACGTAAACCAATTGAAATCTATCAGACAGATATGATTGAAACCAATCCCAAGCAAGACCTCTAACTCCGAACTCATTTTTCAAGTGTGTCAAGAGATTCTGGTGGTCGATTGTGTCGAAACTGGCGCTAAGATCAAGCAAGAGTAAGAGAGCTACGATTCCCTTGTCCACAGCCCAGCGAATGTCATTAAGGACTCTGAGGAGTGCAGTCTCTGTACTATGGCCCTGATGATAGGCTGACTGGAATGGTTCGAGAAGGTTGTGGATAGACACATGAGCTGAGAATCGCTTAAGTACTGCTCGTTCAACAGCTTTGGATAAGAAGGGCAGATTAGACACTGGTCTATAGTTTTTAAGAGTATCTTGGTCAAGATCGGATTTCTTCAGCAGAGGATTTATGAGAGCACGCTTGAATATCTTCGGCATGATACCTGCTTCCAAACTCGAATTAACTATTGAGGTGATGACGGGCAGTAAAATGTCAATATACTCGTAAATCATCTTTGTGGGAATTGGGTCGAGAGAGCAAGATGTTGGTTTAGAAGCTTTTAGGAGCAACAATACTTCGTTCTCGGAAAAAGGTTGAAAGCTTACAAGGCAATCGCCACTGAAAGTTGCAGGATCGGAAGAAAGGTCACTGAGAGAGCTTGACCACAGCAGCTGATTATCCAAGATAAATCCAAGATGGCTGTCGAAAAGATTTACCAATCAAAATTCTGTATACGAGTTTTGAAATCTATCAGCCTAGTAGCCTCCTAGCCAAGTCTGGTTGAAATTTCCCAAGCAGGTAATGAGTAGCGCTTTAAAAGGTTTTCCACAATTTTTCGGAAAATTCAAGATGGGCATCGAAAAATTTGACAAATCAGAATTCTGTACACATTTTCCAAAGCATACTAGTATAGGGTCCTTTCAGCCTAGTTTGCTTGAAATCAGCCAAGTGGTTAATGACGAGTAGGTTTTTAACAAATTTCTCGAAATGTTTCGGCAATCCAAGGCAGCCGAAAAAACTGACCAATCAAAATTCTCATTAGTAGTTGGTGAAGCGTACAACCACAGGGTTATTCCATTCAAGTTTCGTTGAAATAGGGCCCTTGTTATTGGAGGAATAGCATTTTAAAGAATTTCCGGATAATTTTTTTTAAATCCGATGGTCGCCGAAAAAATTGACCAATCAAAATTTTGAATTGAAGATCTGAAGCCTACCATGCTAGGATGTTGCCAGCCAAGTTTACTTAAAATCGCAAGCGGTTAATGAGGAGTAGGCATTTAACCCTTACCATTCTTGATGTCAATATTTCATCTTTTACTATGAGACATTAACCATCACCCTATTAATAATAACATGACAACCAACAAGACAAAAAACAAAATGGTCACATATACTGACCTCCGATGTCTTGAGGGTGGAAATCACCTCTTCCCCCATATAACGAGAAATAGTAGGGGTTCCCTACTAACAAATCTGATTTTTGTAAATAGCAGAGAAGGAAAAACTAATTACAAATAAATACCTCCGAATTATTTTCTGAGGACTGAGACGGCGAGCGGGTTGTAAGTGTCACAAAGATAATGGTCGGTAAAACTCGATTCACAGCGCCACTGGACTACTTGACATAATGTCTTCAACAGAAACACAATTAAATAATGCTGTGGAAGTTACCACCCCACGGACACTATGAGCCTTGACTCTATCTACTTGTTTTCCAGTGGCTGTCTTATGACAGAATTGAATGCATTCTACTATTCATCTGGAAATAGTGTCTCTTGACGCCCTCCCATGGGGTTTAATATATGACAACCATAGGGAGCAAACATGAGTCCTTTTCTTGTACTTATTTAAGGCACGGACAGGACACCATGCTTTAGCACCAGGATCATATCTGGTTAAGGCAGATAAAATTATAGGTTGACCCGGATATTTTAAAGATTGATTCTTAGTCAAGAAATTCAATCTTGGTAGAAGCTTAAGGCCTTCACCTGTAACTATATGATGGTCAGGTTCAGCAGACAAGGCATGAATTTCACTTCTGCGTCTGGCTGAGGCTGTCAGAGTTAAAAATACAGTTTTACGTGTCAACAATTTAATAGAAATAGCACTAAGTGGTTTAAAAGGTTTATCACTCAAAACTTGAAGAACCAGAGAAAAACTCCATGACAGAGTCTGTGGAGGATTTCCCGGTCTAAGATTGCCCTTACCTTTGATAAGAGTATTTAGAACACATATTTCATCACTTCCCCTCTTTGCCAAGCAAGGGATAACAGTCATTAATGCTGATTTATATCCAGCAATAGAATTAGGCTTAAGACTATAGGCATCATACAAGTGACAGAGAAAATGAGCTACTACCTGAATAGAAGCATCCATTGGATTGATACATCTCTCTGAGCACCATTCTGCAAATCTGTTGATTTTATAATTATATGCTCTGGCGGTTGACCCCCTTCTTGGCTCTGGTCATAAATTGGTTGCTTGCTCAGAAAAGCCCTCCTTAATTGCGGATTTTTTGACAAAATCCATGCAGTCAATTGAAACATTGACGGATTGTTGTGAAGGGTCTTGCCCTGGAAGATAATATTGTCCATCAGAGGCAAAGGAACCGGATTGCAGACCAGAAGGTCCAGCAAATCCGTAAACCATGATCGGCGTGGCCAATTTGGGGCGATCAGAAACACTTGGAATTCCTCCTGTTTGATTTTCTGAAAAATCCATGGACACAGGATTGTTGGAGGGTATGCATATGCATACATTCCCTTCCAACTGATAGCTAGCGCATCTATTGCAATAGCGCTTGGATCTGGAATCGGAGAAATGTATGTCGTCGTCTTCGCATTCTTCTTCATTGTGAATAAATCTATGTTGGGTTTTCCCCAATGGTTGAATAGATGATCCGCCACACATTGATTTAGTTGCCATTCCATAGGCAGAATGCTCATACATTGGCTCAATGAGTCTGCTAACAGATTCAGCCTTCCCGGAATATGAACTGCTTTCAAGGTGATCATATGATCCATGCACCAGCAAAGCAGTTTCCACGTCATCATACAGACTGGGCGACTTCGTTCCGCGCTGGCGGTTTATTTAACTCGCTACTGTTCAGTTGTCTGAACATATCAACACAAACTTTCCCTTCACTTCTTTTAAGAAGTGTTCCAGGCCTAGAATTACAGCTCGTAATTCTAGCATGTTGATATGCTCCTTTGACTGATCCAGATGCCAAAGCCCTGATATTGTGGCTTCAACCAGGCAAGCTCCCCATCCCTACATCGATGCATCTGTAAACATCGTTACTTGAGGGTGGGGAGGGGTCAGCATGACCCCCACCAGGAGATTCTCTCTCCATCCACCAATGAAGGTGATGAATGAGAGGATCCAACACTTGAATGTGCAAGTCCAGTGATCCTGAGCACTCATGAGAAACAGCTGAAGTGGCCGCCTGCACAAGGCCACCTGAGGAATGACAGGTTCCATTGAAACCATCAGACCTAGCATTCTCAGATAGACTCGTGCTAGAATATAACGACTGCTGCAAACCAATTGAATGCACGAGAGGAGATTCTCCACTCTCTCCTGGGATGGATAAACATATCCTATCTTCAGATTGAAGAACATACCCAGGCAAACAAACTTCTGGGATGGAGTCAGTTCTGATTTTTGAAAGTTGATTATTCAGCCTAAATCTGTGAGAGATTCCAAAACTATCTCCAGATTTGCTGTCAAGCTTTCTTGGTTGTGTGCTTTTAGCAACCAGTCGTCTAGGTAAGTGTGAACTGCTATATTTCTCCTGCGGAGGTATGCTGTGATAGCAAGGACCACTCGAGTGAAGACCCTCGGAGCCGTCGAGATACCGAATGGAAGAACTTTGAATTCCCATTGGCGTCCCTGAAAAGCAAATCTCAGGAACCAACGAAAACTCCTTACAATGGGAATGTGGAAATAAGCGTCTTTCAGATCTATTGATGCTGTCCACATCCCCTTCTCTAACCCCAACAATACCGATTTTATTGTTTCCATTTTGAAACTCTGTGTGTCTATAAACTTGTTTAGTGGTCTGAGGTTGAGAATTTGTCTCCACCCCCGGAGTTCTTTGTCACAAGAAACATGGTTGAATAGAAGCCCAGGCAATCTTGCGCCGGTTGAATTGCTTCTTTTAGAATTAGAGATTCTATCTCCTCTTCTATGCACAACCGCTTATCTGGATCTCTTGGAATTTGAGTCCAGACTGGTACCAGAGACAGAAACAATGGCAGACCTATTATCCACTCTGGACTGTATCCGCGCAAAAGCCATTGCAAGACTAAGCAGTCCTGAATTAACCGCTCCAACTCCTGAATGTGGAAAGTCAAACAACCTCCCACTGGTGCAGCTAGAGTTAGCGGGGTACACATAAATTTTAGAAAAGGGTGTGTCTCTGGTATGTGTGACAACACCAGTGGTACTTGTGGTAACCAAAAATTCTTTTAGGCCATCAGGCCCGGTTACCACACGTTGCTCCTTGCCCGCCGCGCCCAGCGCCACGCGCACCGAGGTGCGTGGGCTGCTGCCTGACTGGCTGCCCTTGGAGCGCTGGCTGACGTACAGCAGCATGCTGCTCTTGGCGTGGCCAGTGCGGTCTCTGAACCTGGCCGGCCTTCTGGCCTCTGACAATACCAGCACCGCCACGAGCGTACTGCTGACGTGTTCTCTGCACACACTTCAAATTGTGCACGCAAGGCCCTCTGGTTGTTAACCATGTTCACTGCCTCTTGGAGGTGCCGACAACGCTCACCTCCAAATAGACCAGGGCTTGCAATAAGCGCGACTTGAGCTCCTGGGACGAGCACAAATTGTCCAAAGCAAATGTGCGCCTCGTCCTCAGTGACTTGGTCACCGACCTAGTCAAACAATTCAATGGCAGGTTGATCCCATCCTGGATGGCTTGTTGCACTGTCACCGGACTAGGCTGCTGGTGAACTGAGGCTGATAGAAGCTGAGAGATGTGAGACAGCGCACTGATCGTGAACTCTCCTCGGTATCCATGCAGAGCGGCATTAGCCGAGCGCATAGCACCCAAGCACAGCCCTCCCATGTCAGCACGAGAGCCTGGCCGCGTATCTTCACCCAGAGTGGGCGTGGTTGTCCGCACTCAGTCTGGGCGCTAGACCATACCGAGTGTACTGACTGGCAGTAACTCGCCAACGTCTAGCAACCTTATGGGGGGGGGGGCTGCACGAGGCGTCCTTTCGGTCTAATCAACTCCTCTGCCGCAGTGAACATATCTAACATATGCTCAGCATACGGCAGAGACTGAGCAGAGGTGGTCAACGGCTTAGCCTGTACCCATGCCCGCGGGTTACTGGCAGCTGTTTCGTCCATGGAGAGCTCTGGTCTGACCGCGAGGAGCCACGCGCACACGTCAGACCAGTCTTCGTCCGTGGCTACCTGCGAATTGCCGACGAGCAGCAGGCCCTCATCATCTTCAATGGCTTTCGCAGGTGGAGCCATGGAGGAGACTAGACATACCCAACTGCCCGGGGAATGCATACGGGCCCGCCCGCGAGGGCTGGGATGACATTCTCCACGGGTAGACCGCGCACCGAGGCCGCACTCGTGTGAGGGGCATAATGCACACTAGCGCGACCCGGGTCGTCCGTATAATATTCCACGGCTAAGCATGGTATCTTATACGGGCGGCCATCCACTCCAAATCGGCCCACAGGTTGAATCATGAAACCGGCTCCTGAAGGAACAGTACCATAGGTGCGAGCAGCCGCACTCCCCATGAGAGGAGTGTAAACGCTCGCATCCATGTCTTCATGATCATCCTGTCTGAGCAGGTAGTCTTCGTCATCTTCCTGGTCAGGAAAATTAGACTCTGGGTTAGCAAGGAGAGCTAACCCAGACTGACCAGGAGAATGCTCGAGGGCAGATGACGAGGGTACTCCGCGAGTGAGCGTGGTCAGGCCAGCTGGTCGGCTCGCGCCTGATGCTGCTCGCGCCGCTGGATCACCAGGCGATGCGAACATCAAGCCTGGGTCCAAAACGGCCACCCCTGGATCACTGAAAGCTTTGTTCGAACTAGTAGGGCATGATCCAGGGATGGGGGCTACCTGCACTGAGGTCGATGCGCAGGAAGTTGAAACACCTGTGCCCGGAAGCATGCCGCGAAGCATGTCAGGCATCAGATCTAGGTCCTGCGCATCTCATTCACTAACTCTACCTTGATGTCCTCTAGCTCACCCTTCACAGAGGCCTTCTTCTTACCCTCCTTCTTCCTCACCCTCTTGCCATCCTTTGCCATCATCTTCGCCTGTGAACAGAGGAATTCAGAGGTTAGATCCCCCTCCCACCCCCATTCTTTACAAATAGCACATTTGTTAGAAAGTCTACAATCTGTACAAGATGGACAGAGGTGGGGGAAGAATCTAGCCTTCAGATGTTTCTGGCATGATGGACATGATGATTTCTGAAAGGTAGGCATACGAAGAGAATTAGTATTTTTGTTTGTTAATTTGTTATTTTTTTTAGTAAATACAAGAACACACTCAAGGGCCACTTTTATTACTGACAATCCTGAAGGGACAGATGTCTTCTCTTGATTTTCTAAAGAATAAAAAACACAGCCACGGATAACAAAGAATGTTAAAAAAAGAAGAGAGACTGATTATGACTATCCAGATATCTCTCCACATTCATAACATAGGATGATAATGACATCAATTGATTCTCTAAACTAAGATTATGACATCAAGGAAAAGGGAAAAAACCTGATTATGAGATCAAACCTCAAGGCAAAAGCCCCTTCAAAGGGAGGAGACATCAGATTATGAATGCAAGAAATACCTAGGACTACCCACATTCATCACTCAAGAATAATATAATATTAAATTATATATCTGAGAACCCATGCACAACCACAAGAGAGAATACAGTGCAATAAAGATGGCAGCAAGAATCGATAAAATTTTCAAATAATTAGGTGCCATAACTAATAAACTCCCTTATCCTGAGCACAGGCAAACCATCCTCCTGTTTAGAAGATCACATTCATCCATCCGTCGAATCTTTAGAGTCTTGATGGGGGGATGGGACAAAAGGAGGGAATATTTTTCGTCATCTCCCACCCGTAGACATATCATGATGATAAGTCAGAAAAAAAGAGACGTGATCAACCGCTGAGTGAAGAACAGAAACACTACCATCATAAGATGAGCTTGGACACAAAAACACAAGGGATTAGTAGACCTAGCCCATGGGAAAATTTAACAAGGATTCCCAGCACCTGAAAACGTGTTAACGCCAAATCGGCCGTGAACGAAAACTGGTAACGTATAAATTTACAAGTCTTAATTAATATATGGAACAATATCACCTTAATGGATGATGAAGAGGACTCATCTGGCATCTTAGAATCAGCCATTACAGATATGGATGATATTTTAAGCTTGAAAATTCTCTAAAAAGAGCTTGAATAAGTTTTCCACAGTTGGATGGAAGCCAAAATATTAGAAAACGGAAGTACCAGTATGCCCATGCGCAGAGGTGGGGTCTTACATGTGCATGACTGTGTACATTCCACCTGCCCAGTAGGGGCACCTAACTTTTTATAATTCTGAATATTATTGAATTTAGAGCCGATATACTAGGATATCAAGAGCGTTAGGAAGGTAAGTATATTCTCATGTGAAAAGATAGGAACAATTTTAGACCTGTAAATATGGTCCTTCAGACCTCCGAGGGAAAGATAGCACTTGTAGGCCTGTAAATATGGTCCTTCAGACATCTAAGGGAAAGATAGGAGCCCTTGTAGGCCTGTAAATATGGTCCTTCAGACCTCGAAGGAAAGATAGCACTTGTAGACCTATAAATATGGCCCTTCAGACCTCTAAGGGAAAGATAGGAGTACTTGTAGGCCTGTAAATATGGTTCTTCAGACCACCGAGGAAAAGATCGAAGCACTTGTAGACCTGTAAATATGATCACTCAGCATTCCAAGGGAAAGACAGGAGCACTTGTAGGCCTGTAAATATGGTCATTCATGGTGTGAAGACCTCTTCATCATCTCTTATTATCACGAAAATGCAACAAATGCTTTTAATTGGGTCACCATGACCCTGACCATTGACCCCAACATCACTAGGCATCTACATACCCTGTATAGCAGCCTGCACACGACGCTGGGCGCACACGCACAACAAATGCTACAGGTATATTCCATATATATATATATATATATATATATATATATATATATCTAATGCTCTAACTCTGGAATTGCTAATTCCGAGAGACCAATGATGACCATACCTGCTGAGGGAGCGCTAAATGACCTCGAGGCAGGGTAAGCGCAGGGATCTTAGTATCCTGTGTGACTGCCATAGCATCTAAAACTGACGCGGTCAGCACGATCTCATCAGTTTCAGGAGAAACTGTGCCCCATCCAAAAATGCCACTACTTAGAGACCCCCTACAAAAAACAGAGAACAATGTCACTGATAGAAGTTGAGTTTTGTTTATATACATCATTGACATTTAGTATATGTACATAATACTAGTAAATAAATAAATAAAATAATTTGTGTTACTGTATATAAAAAAAACCTCTTGAAACTACATCCTGGACAAGAATAAACTATGATGTTTAGTGAGGCGTGAAAAGTAGGTCACACTGACCTACTTTTGATACATGACACACCTTTAGGCCATGATGCATTCATATACCATATTTGGTGACTATACGTGAAAAACCCTTGAAAAAATGGTTTGAACAAAAAATTGGGAATGGATGCATGCACAAATGGATGGATGTACGGCATTGTACGCACAGACGGATGGACCCATGCACTGACAAAGTGATCACTATAATAATAATAATATTAATAATAATAATAATAATAATCTGGCCTCATGGCAGGTAAAATGAAAACTTTATCAAATTTCCACCCGATCTGTTCAGCGGTTCTGGAGAAGTCATTTTCATGAAAACTACGTCATCCAAGATGGCCACCAATGTTTTTTACCAATCAAATTCTCTTGAACAAACTTGGTCTAGCACATGCCCTAGATGACATTTCATGAGTTTTGAATCAATTCGCAAAGCAGCTTCCGAGAAAGTTTTAAAGACATTTCGCAAAATTGGTCGAAATCCAAGATGGCTGCCGGCCTAATTGGTCGATCGGCTTCATTTGTAGAATATTTGAATCCCGATGCCATAGGGATGCATCCTGCTAACTATAAATGAATCAGCCCAGCTCTTCTTGAGAAGAAGACAATTCAATTCTCCAATTGCTTTAGTATTGGCAATTTTGGCGGGAAAATTATCCAAGATGGCCACCAAACTGTTCGTCTGACAGTAATGAAAATGGCAAATTTGGAATCAGAAGACCGAAAAACATATGTAAAACCAATTTCGGCTTCAAATTTCAACAAATAAAAAAATTCAAAATGGCCGCCAATAATGCTGAATTTTGATTGGTTGATGGTGGCCATGTTTTTTTACGTATCAATTTCTCTTGAACAAACTGTAATGCCCCTCAGTCTCTAATCATATCAGCCATATTTCGGCCTGATCCGTTCCGCGGTTCTGGAGAAGAAGTCGTTTTCATTAAAACTAGGTCATTCAAGATGGTCACCAAAGTTTTCGGCCAATCAAATTCCCTTGAACAAACTTGGTTCAGCGGATGCCCTAGATATTTCTTGAGTTTTGAATCAATCCGCCAAGTGGTTTCGGAGGAGATTTTTAAAAACATTTCCCGAAATACCACAAAATCCAAAATGGACGCCGACCTAATAGGCTGAGCAGCGTTGTTTGAACAAAATCAGATCTCTATTACCTAACGATGCTTCCTGCAATAAATAATTGAAATCCACCCAGTGGTTTCCGACGAGAAGGAATGTTAATTTTCCAATTGCTTTACTATGGGGGAAATTGGCGGGAAAAGAATCCAAGATGGCAGCCAAACCGTCCATTGAACAAATTCAAAAATGTCAGATTTGGATTTCTCGACCCCAAAAATATATACAGGCCTAATTTGGGCATCAAAATCCATTAAACAAAAAATTCAACATGGCTGCTAGAAAGCTTGATGCTGATTGGTCCATACGGAAATCCATGTTTTTCGAGCTATTAACTTCTCTTGAACAAACTTTATGGGACCCACTCTCTGCTGCTTCTGACCACATTTCAGTTCATTCCGTTCAGTGGTTCTGGAGATCTTTTAAAATGCGGGAAAATTTTCCGGAAATCCAAGAATGCCACCAACCTATCTAGAAAATCATATCCATTCACACGTAAAATGTTTGCCCTAATAAGGCCCTCTTGCCAACACAAGCCTGAATTTCACTGGCACTTTTGTCTTCGCGCTATTCGTAAACAAAAAAAAACGGCGGAATAATATAAATTAAAAAAATAAAATAAAATAAAAACAAGAGGCCCAATGGGCCTGTATCGCTCACCTGGAACATTGGCATTTCAACTAATCTTACATAAGCTTTACATCCATCAGTGTCACTTTCAATGACTTTCAGTCAAATGGTTTAGTTTTCGCGATATTGACAACCATCTCCGGACTCTTTTTTTGCATTAGTGATTTTGAACAATGTTTAAGCGAAAATAGATGATTTTAGTGCTAACAACAGCTGGTTTCTTAACTGTCTCATTGCTGTAAGCCAGTGCAACCAATAATTTCAATTTTCAAAAGCTCGACTTGTTGAACAATTCGACTGAAAGTTGTTCGCGGCTTAGCCACCAACAACTTTCAGTCCAATTGTTTTCAAAATATTTCTCAGGTTCAGAGATATAACCTTTGGAATATGTCGTCTGCAAAAACTCAGCAGTCAGACGGCTACTAGAGGTTTAAATACAATTGAAGAAAATGGTCTTTAAAGGCAGGTAGGTGGTCTTTATAGCAGGTTATTCCCCACCACCACACACTCCATTTAACACATGTGCATCTGGCTGAATCGCCAAGTTATCAGCAGGGGTAGGGTGAGTTGGAGTTGATTTAGAAAATAATTTGACTGAAAGTCATTGCTGCCTTAGGCAGCAACAACTTTCAATCAAATACATTTCAAAATATTTTTAAGAGCATAGATGTCAGAGCAGATAATACATATCTTAAATATTTAGGCAGTGAATGGAAAGGTTAATCTGTTAATTGGAGTTTAATCTACTTTGGCAATAAAATCTGACATGGTGATAAATCAGTGGACGGTGGGAACAAACCTGTATTTATTTCCCCTATGAAAGTGACTGCAAATATTTAAGGGGTGATAACTCTGACATTTGACGTCCTATCTATCAGGTTCATTTTCACAACACAGATATTAGATGCCGACATTAATATTGTGAACAAGTTTGGTGTCAATCCATAAAAAAATAACAAAATGAGCCGCCATTGTTGGTGACGGACATACAGAAGATGGACAGGGTCATCGCTATACGACAGCTAACTGACAATTAAGCTGAGTTAAGAAAACCGATTTTGGCTTCAAAATCCATCAAATAAAAAAATTGAATATGGCAGCCAAAGAAGCTAAAATTTGATTGGTCCACGGTGGCCATGTTTTTTACCTATCAACTTCCCATGAACAAAGTTTATTGGCCCTTAGTCCATAATCATATCCACAAAATTTCAACCCGATCCGTTCAGCGGTTCTGCAGAAGTCGTTTTCATGAAAACTAGGTCATCAAAGATGGCCACCGAACCATTTGGCCAATCAAGTTCCTTCGAACAAACTTGGTTCAGCTCTTGCCTAGTCAAAAGCAGGATGCAATGTTCACATTTGGAAGAAATCACCAAA
The DNA here is from genome assembly GCA_034401795.1 of Chaetoderma sp. LZ-2023a. Classification (NCBI taxonomy): domain Eukaryota; kingdom Metazoa; phylum Mollusca; class Caudofoveata; order Chaetodermatida; family Chaetodermatidae; genus Chaetoderma; species Chaetoderma sp. LZ-2023a. Next base: position 28,148,760 of record CM067370.1, on the reverse strand, counting down.
TTTGGCACATATGACCTTTGACAGGTACTAATCAAATCCTGATATCGGACACACATTTTGGGATTGGTTAACGCCCCCTAATTAGCATAAATCTAAAATGGCCGCCACGGTTATAGGCTAACCACAATATGTGCCATATCTCGAATAATAAGCATATCGTGATGAGATTGGTATGTATTGTGATAGTTTTTGGGAGCCCGATCGACTAGACATGTTCGCATTGTCATCCAAGGTCAAGGTCACTGGATAAAGGTCAAGGTTGCGTGTTTTTTTGTCTAAATATCTATAATTGATCAGTATGTAAAGGTCAGTCAATTGGTTTAGGCCTAAAAATATAATTCCCGATGGAACTGTATTATTGTAAAGCTTCTTAATTCGTTAATAACGTCTGCGGTTTTCATGTATATTTTCAAAGCTTTGGGTAGTGAGTAAGTGGAAAGCTCATTGAACCAGCTGTGTCTGGTCCCTGTAGGCCGACACTATCTCACAATGCTGACACTCCACCACCTGTCCCGTCTCAGACTGCCGACACTATCATTCGACCCATCTCAGACCACCGACATGCCACCATCTGTTCCAGCACAGGCCACCATCACTCCACCATCTCCTCCATCGCAGACCACTGACACTCCAGCATCTCCTCCATCTCAGATCGCTATTCCGCCTCCAATCCCGTCTCAGATCTTCAATACTTCACCATTCCTTCAATCTCAGATTGACGACCCACCATCAGTCACACCATAGACTAACATCATTCCACCATCTGCTCCATCTCAGACAACCGTCAATTCACCATCTGCTCCATCTCAGACCCCGACACTCCAACATCTGCTCCATCTCAGACAACCGACACTCCACCATCTGCTCCATCTCAGATCACTGACACGCCATCATCTGTAACATCGCAGATCACTGACACGCCACCATCTGCTGGAACTCAGATTGCGGATCCGTCACCAATCCAGATCTTCAGCACTTCACCAGCTGTTCCATCTCAGATTGATGACCCACCATCAGTCATAACTCAGACCAACATCACTCCACCATCAGCTCAATCTCAGCCGACCGACACTACACTATCTGCTCCATCTCAGACCATTGGCACTGCACAATCAACTAGACACAATCCCAGTCAATTCAGTAGAGGAAGAATGGATCGCTTATGCACAGCGGCTTATAGAAATTGGCGACCTAAAATGATGATATTGTTTCGTGGGCGGCCTTCTGTGCCTCTGATCAACCAACATTAGAACGACCACCATGCATCACTACAATGCTACCCTTCATTCGGGACAAAACTAGTACCCCACAGATGATCTACCATGCCATGTCCATAATCAAAGCATCGACCGAGCACTTGAATCCTGGACAGATACCTGTCATCACACTGGACCAACCCCTATATGCGATCGCCAAAGCCATTCAATGGGACCCAACTATTGAGTTCAATGAAGACAACTATTGCGTGTTCCTCGGCCCTCTCCATTAGGAAATGCTCTTGGAGAAGTTGTTACGTGATTGGCTGCGGGACAGTGGTCAGATTGCGATGCTTATTGATGCTGATTTGACAATTACATGGTAAATTCACATTGCACTACAGCATTGACACTTTCGATTCTGCGAAAGGAGGCATACACAAAGTACAGTAGTGACTGTCAGGAGAATGGAGATGAATTCCTATCATTTGAGTAATTGTGTAAACACAAGGGAGAAACATTCCCTCAGTTCAAATACTGGCAGACGGCTTATTATATGGAGATGTGCCTGCTGCATTTTGTGCGTTCTATTCGTGTCGGAGACTGGGATATATATGTCAGAACTTTGGATGAGATTGCAGATTGGACAATTATTCTTGATCACTACTATTATGCCCGCTGGCTTCCAGTGCATGTGGGTGATATGCTAAGCCTCCGTATAAAACATCCAGACCTCTACAAGCAGTTTTCTGAAGGCTTCTTCACCATTGCCAAGACACAAAATTCATTCTCTCGAGCAGCAGAATAAGGAACTGAAAATTCATGGTGGTACCATGAGTCTGTATGATGAGTGTTGTACGGGTCATCGCAGTTTGAGGCTAGTATGAGTTCAAGCAGGAGCTCTGTTTATAAGCATCATGATCAGAGTCCAAGCGTCCTGAAACGGTTTTCAACAGACACCAAAGAACTCGTCGCAGCATTCCAAGAAGCAGGAAATCCCTTTGATGAGGACAGTGACGAAGTCATCATTCTTGACACTAAAGCGGTCAAAGGATGTCACCCACAGTATTATGTATGCCCATGAGGAGAGAAAGAAACAGCATTTGGTTTTCGTGAAGGAGCGCCTTGAGTCTCAAGCAGTTGCTTTCCATGAACCAATTAAGATGAACAAAATCCCGCTTCCCAGCATTCGGCACAAAAAACCCCAAAAAACCAAGCACGTCGATAGCCTCAAAGAAGACTTGAATCTACCAGGGCAGCTCTGTATCACAATGCAAGTCAGGGAAGAAAATACTGACAGCCTTTTTGAAGTGGAGAATGCTGATGCCCCACCATCCTTATCAAAGCATGACAGCCTGCGAAGTGGCCAAATATCTGATTATCTACCGTTGTTAGAAACAGACTCGCCATCTGACTTTGATAAAGCTAACGTGAAACTTATTGATGGTGCTGATATGGCGAATTTACTAAGACCGGAGGGAAGCATCAAACACTTCAATGAGTATGCTATGAAGAAGGTTATTCCGTTCATTGAGAAGCATATGGCCACGGCCAAATGAAGTGATGTCTTCTGGGACAGGTATTTATCAGACAAGCTTGAAAACGACAACCATGGAGAAAAGGGGAGCAGGAGTCAAACAGCGATTACCAAGTGATGGGAATGGGAAAATGTCGAAGAACTGGACCAGCTATCTACGCAACGAAACCAATAAGGTGGAACTGTTCCAATATCTATCAAAACTGATAGCACAGTCCATCTTCTGTGATTGGGAAAGTGGTTATTATAACTATGGATGAGCTCGTCCACCAGAATCCTGCACCATGCGATGATGACCCTGCGATTGGGTCAGATTATTCTCTCAGCCCATGCAAACATGAGGAGTTTGATACTAGAGTTATGTTGCATACAGAAAATGCAGTGTCAACAAGGCTACAAATGCATTCTGAATATCGCAGACGACACTGATATCGTTGTCCTGGGTAATACTTTCTTTACTGAGATTGGGGCAGAGAAAATATGGGTGTCATTTGGAATGAGCAAGAAATTAAGATATGTTTCCATCCACCAGATCTGCAATACCATGCATCCTGCAAAGGCACGCACGCTCCCCACATTCCATGCCCTGACAGTGTCTGATAACACATCCTTCTTCTCTGGCACAGGGATGACTCAGCATATGGAAAGTGGAGTACAAGGCTGGAACTTAACAACGTGTTATGCCACCTAATGGAGAGACCTCTCACATTATCTTCAGAGGATATCAAGGTAACTTGTGCCCTAAGGATGCTTCCTGGCAAATATGATTGAAATCGGCCCAGCAGTTCTTGAGAAGTTGTTTAAAGAAAAAGTTGACGGACAGACGGATGGATGGACAGACAGACGCCGGACATACGATGGACGGTCGCCATGGCATAAGCTCACTTGGCCATTCTTGCCAGGTGAGCTAACAATAGGTGGCCAGCAATGGCTAGCTTGGCCCCCCTAATAAATATAGTCGCAAGTGGCGATGCATCAGGGGCCAAGTGGCTAGCATCCAGGTCACTAAGACGAGAACCTTATAGGTGGCTTAGCACCTAAATAGCCTCTTAGATTTGATAAAGTTGGATTAATGCTGTCAATTTTATTGAATTATGTGAGAAGGTTACAGTAGGAACCTTCTTTATCTGCCCAGTTTACACATCATTGAATGTTAATGTGTCAACAATGGCTGCAAAAATATTAATACAAAACTGTTTAGTTGGCCTTAATGTATATAGACAATATACTAACTCCTGTGATACATTATGAGGCACAAGTTGGTAGGTTTTTAGTCAATATAGAAAATAATTATTTACCTCTAATAAGAAGGAAGAAAGGCAGTGTCATATTTAACATGTAGAACATACTATGCCTGCTAAGGTCCTCTAAATATGTAAGGTATTAAACATTAGAAACATTGTAATTTTAAGTTAAAAATTCAAATGAATAAATATTGATTTTACTTGAATTACCTCCCTTGAAAAATATATGAGATGGTAGTCTAATTTGTATAACTCCACATCTGGTTGTTAAAGAAATGATCGGATGCTTTCGATACTATGATATTCGGAATCAGCATCACCAAAAACCTGTATAACGTCATTTTCATTGTGAAAACCCTGCAGTAACGCTGGTTGCTATGTACAGCATTTTGGTTAATGCATTTCCAATGGCATAATTGAATACTGATGCGAAAGGCGTAATATCTCGGGAACCGTTTGAGATATTCGAATTCTGTAAACAGTTCCCTATAGGGAATCTCGTTCCGACTTTGATAAACCAAACGCAGAAACAATCAGCCTAGAATTGCGGTATTTATCGGAAAATCACGGAAATAGAAGACAGTACGCATATTTGCAATATCAGACACGTTAATATGTTTGCTAACAATTTTATTTTATCGATCAATGTGCGCATATAGTATTAACGTATATGCAAAAATTTTAACCGTCAGAGCCCCATACAACTATAAGTTTCAGCACTGGCCTAAAATTTCATATTCAGGATTTTCAGGAAAACCACTTCATGGACAAAAAATATTTTTGAGGTCACAACGCGAGCTACATAGTGCTAGAAGACTACCAAGTTTCAAGTTGGTTAGCATAAAATTCTGGGAGAAAATGTGATTCAAATTTTCCAGTTTCCCCATACATTCCCTAGAGATTTTTCGGGCCACAGAATACTCAAGAAAATCATAATATCTCGGGAACCGCTTGGGATATTCAAGTTCTGTAAATGCCTCCTGATAGGGAATCTCGCTCCGAATTTGATAAACCAAACACGGAAACAATCGGGCAAGAATTGCAATATCACACACGTTAAAATGTTCGCTAATGATTTTATTTCATCAATCGATGGGCACATATACTATCTACCTATATGCACAATTTTAACACTCTGAGCCCCCTAGAAGTGTACGTTTCAGCAGTCTGTTAAAAAATTACATATTCAGGATTTTCGGGGAAATCACTTCATGGACAAAAAATATTTTTGAGCTCAAGACCCGGGCTACATATTGCTAGAAGACTGCCAAGTTTCAAGTTAGTCAGCCTTAAACTCTGGGGGAAAACGTGATTCAAATTTAAAAGATTTCCCCATACATTCCATATGGGGATTTTTCGGGCCACGGAATATTCAAGATGGCCACTGATCGCTCAATCTCACACGTTCAAAACTAACAAATTTGAAACCAGAACACAATTTTATCCATGCCTACCCGTTTTAACTGTCAAATCCCCTCAAATAAAAAAAGTTCAAAATGGCCGCCAAAATACTCACATGTCATTGGCCAATTACGGGCTGATTTTTGGAGATATCGATCTCTTCTCGTCAACTTTGACTTGGCCCTGGTGCATCATAATATTCACAAAATTTCAGAAAAATCAGTCCAGTAGTCTCAGAGAAAAGCACATTTATCTATGTTATGATGTCACCAAGATGGTCGCTGCAGCCATTTTTAAGCAAATCCAAGATGGCCGCCGAGACCAGGAGCCAATCAGATTCATTTGGGGTCAAAAGCTATCCAATATTACTTCCTAAATAGCCTGCAAAGGCTTGTCAATTTTCCACCGGAAGTTTTCAAGTTATTGCATTTTTAGCGCAAAGGTGGAATAATAATAATAAACGAAACAAAAACAATAGGGTGCCAGCCATGATGGCTTGGCCCCCTAATAAGAATAATAATAATAATAATAATAATAATAATAAGCATTCTGTAAGTTACATGTCCCCTACCTGGTGATATAAATCTTTAGAGGTTGACAGTCAAAAACTCCATTATAAATTGACAGAAGGAGCTGAAACTCGAACTTAATCTGTAACTTCACACAACAAAGCAATATACCAAGTTTCAATTACATAGGGTGAAGGAGAAGGAAAAAGTCTTGAAAGCTGATATGTTTGTACTTCATAAGTCGAAAGGGGACATAACTCCATAAAAAATTTAAGCATACACGTGACACGCCAACTTGCTCTGCAATTTTTCATAACAACACAATTTACCAATTCTTAGTTGAATATCTTGAAGGGCGGCCAAAAAAAATCATGGAAAACTAATATCTTTTGTTTTTCATAAGTCGAAAGGAGGCAATAACTCCATGGAAAATTGATGAAAATCTCTGAAACTTAAACTTGCTCTGTAACCCCTACTAAAGTGATGTACCGATTTTTCATTAAATATCTTGAAGGAGTGCGAAAAAAGTGCGGAAAGCTGATATTTTTTGTATTTCTTAAATCGAATGGGGACAACCCAATGAAAAATTGACGCATACACGTGAAACTCGAACCTGGCCTGTAACTTATAATAAAGCAATGTACCAATTCTCAGTTGAGTACCTTGAAGGACTGCAAAAAACAGCGCGGAAAACTAATATTTTTCATAAGTTCTGGAGTCTACGACCATAGGGTTTTTCCAGCCAAATTTGGTTCAAATCGCTAAGAAACATTTTGACAATTTACGGTACATTTTTTCATAAAATCTAAGATTTTTACACCCAAAAAATTGATCAATCAAAATTCTGAATAAAAGTTCTAGAGCCTACCATCATAGAATGCATCGACCCAAATTTGGTTGAAATATGAGAAGCAGCTAAGGAAGAGTAGCATTTTGGCAATTTTCAGTAAATTTTTCATAAAATCTAACATTTTCACCCAAAAAATTGATCAATCAAAATTCTGAAAAGATGTTTTAGAGCCTACCACCATAAAATGAGCCTAGCCAAATTTGGTTGAAATATGTCAAGCAGCTAAGGAGGAGTAGCATTTTGACCATTTCTGGTAGATTTTTTCATAAAATCTAAGATTTTCACACAAAAGATTTATCAATCAAAATTCTGAAAAAATTGTCTGGAGGGTACCAGCTTATGATCATTCCAGTCAAATTTGGTTGAAATTTGTCAAACAGTTAAGAAGACGCGATTTGACGGATGGCTGGACAGACGGACAGGCGGATGGCGGACAGACGACGGACAGCCGCCATGGTATAATCTCACTTGAAAATTTATGAAAATGTCTGAAACTCAAACTTACTCTGTTCTCCTTATATTAAAGCGATGTACCGATTTTCCCTTAAATATCTTGAAGGAGGACGAAAAAAGTGTGGAACGCTGATATTTTTCTTATTTCTTACGACGAAAGGGGGCATAACTCCATAAAACATTGAAGCATATACGTGAAACTCGAACCTGGTCTGTAACTTGTCATAATAAAGCAATGTACCAATTCTCAGTTGAAACTTTGAAGGACTGCGAAAAAATGTGTGGAAAATAAACCCCTAACCCTAAACCGAAGGACAGACAGTGCAAACCTATAGTTTCCTTCCCCCCTCCCCACCCCACCCTCCGGTTTTACGGGTAGGAGACTGATAATAATGGGTTACTTTCATTGGTGCTATTCTATAGGTCATATGAACATATAAGCTGACTGAATTTACAGAGTGAAAAGCTTTAGATCAAATTATACAAGGTAACAATATTCAATGATCATTGTCAGTGTTTACCTATATTACCTAGGTAATGATCATTGTTAGTGTTTACCTATATTACCTGGGTAAGAGAGCTTCCTTGACCTCATCATTATCTGATCCGACCTTCTCGGAAAGCCTCTTTACACATTTAACTGACTGATCAGCTGAGAAAAATGGCAGCAACAGACTCTTCCTTTCTGCATCGACACGCACAGAGAACAGACTGAGTGTGGAGAGCTTCAGACCCTGAAAATATATAGCAGAAAACAAGCTGTGTGTAGAGATCTTCAAACCAAGAAGATATAGAGCAGAAAACAAGCTGTGTGTAGTGATTTCAAACAAAGAAGATATATAGCAGAAACATGCTTAGTGTAGAGATCTTCAAACACTAAAGATAATATATATATACACCTGTGCAAAAGTTAAGCACCACCCTATTTTTACGCACATGCGAGGGTATATTCATGTGCTATGAAGAAAGCAATAGCATAAACATTTATGTACCTATCCATCTTAGTGCAAGAGGTAATAATGCAACTAGAGGAATGCTGATTATGATGGTGGGGAAACACTGTATGTTTTTGTTTGAACTTGAAAACGAGGCCTGAATATGGTTACGTTGGACTTTTACATAACTGAACACGTGTGCTGTTTCCCGCCACGCACGGACATCAAGCGGCGTGAAGCCATGCATGCATGTGCATTTCGTACTTGGAATTATGTCAGCTAACGCGGGGACAAAAAGTATGGCAGCCTAGTTGTACCATCATGTTTCTACGTTCTATTGTTTTTGCTGGTGCTTAACTTTTGCACCAGTTTGAGGTGTAGAACATTACATACAGATTTAGGCGACAAGATTAGGAATTTTGTGTTCATGACCGTGGTTTATTTGTACAGTGAGAATTAGCTCTTGATTGTGAACCGCTATGGCAAGACGAAGGTTAAGTGATCGTGTGAAATGGCAAATCATAGGCATGCATACCACTGGTATGTCATGCAGAGAGATTGGCAGACAGCTGAACATTAACCATACTGTAATCAGTCGTTTGATTGCAAAACATGGGCAAACTAACGAGGTGAAGGACAGGCCTAGATCTGGAAGACCGAAGAAGACTACTGCCCGTGATGATCGAGCCCTAGTACGCCTTGTTAGGAGATCTCCATTCACCAACAGCAGAGTGCTCAGCCAGCAATGGGAAACGCGCAATAGAGTGTCAATGTCTACCGTCAAAAGGAGACTGTATGCTGCTGGCATGAAAGCTAGGAGACCTGTCAGACGTCCTCCCCTCAATGCACACCACAAGGAGGAGCGTCTGAGGTGGTGCAACGAAAGAAGACACTGTGAGACGAGATCCTGGAGACGGGTACACTGGTCCGATGAAAGTCGGTTCCTGCTTCATGCCACAGATGGTCGAATTCGTGTATGGAGGTCCAGACGCACGGCGTACGACCAACGTAACATCATGGAAGAAGTTCCATTTGGTGGAGGTTCCGTTATGATATGGGGGTGCATCTCATTTGATTGTAAGCTGGATCTGTTGACTGTACCTGGAACACTAAATGGACAAAGATATCAAGATTCGATACTGGATAGAGTTGTGGTCCCTCATTTTGTAAATCATGCACCTGGAACCCACCCTATATTCATGGATGACAACGCCCGACCACATCGTGCTAGAGCTGTGCATGAATACCTCCGCCAGAATGCCATCGAAACCCTACCATGGCCAGCAAGGAGCCCTGACATGAACCCTATTGAGCATATCTGGGACATTCTGGGAAACATGGTGAGAAGGAGGGATCCTCCTGTGCAGAACCTACAGGAATTAACAGACGCACTCCATCTTGAATGGCAACGAATACCACAATGGCGTATCAGTCGGATGGTGACCAGCATGAGACGTCGTGTCCAGGCCGTCATCCAGGCACAAGGTGGATATACCCGGTATTAATAATGACAGTCTCAAACTCGTGCACAGATGTTAAACTTCGTTTTCAGACACCATTAATGACAATCTAGCCACGTGTGTCAACTGTAGGGCAATAGTTGTCAGTTGTGTCAACGTAACCATATTCAGGCCTCGTTTTCAAGTTCAAACAAAAACATACAGTGTTTCCCCACCATCATAATCAGCATTCCTCTAGTTGCATTATTACCTCTTGCACTAAGATGGATGGGTACATAAATGTTTATGCTATTGCTTTCTTCATAGCACATGAATATACCCTCGCATGTGCGTAAAAATAGGGTGGTGCTTAACTTTTGCACAGGTGTATATATATATATGCAAAAGGACGCATAAGGGCAACTCTGTATATATATATATATATATATATATATATATATATATATATATATATATATATATATATATATATATATATATATATATTTATATATATATTTATATATATATATATATATATATATATATATATATATATAAATATATATATAAATATATATATATATATATATATATATATATATATAAATATATACATATATATATATATATATATATATATATATATATATATATATATATATATATATATATATACAGAGTTGCCCTTATGCGTCCTTTTGCGCGTATATACGCATACAAATGGCAGAGGGACGCATAAAAATTAACCCTCTGCATCCCTGAGGACGCATGAGGGACGCAGTGAAAAAGTATAACAGAAACTGGTAACTGTGCGTGTGCACAAGCCTGGTGTTAGTCGCCTTGTTTGGCCTACAAATTGCAAAAATACCCGCCATGTTTCTGTCAGTGGTGCTAAACGTCAGTGCGACGTGTCAGTATTTGACTGGATAACAGCCGAATCTCCCTCTAGAGGAACTCACGCTTGAGAAATTCAATACAACTGATCAAGCGTATAGAAACGTGTCTGGGCGTCTTAACCCTTTCACAGCTCAGAACATTGGACAAATCACAAAGTTGTTATCACTACTATGCTGAATATTTTGAAATTAATTTGCGTATGCCTACTTGCCTAAAGCAGCAACGACTTACAGGCAAAATATTTTTTTCTATTTACTTATCAACATATCTAAATGGATAAAGGAATATATGGAAGATATTGTGATATCTTTTACATTTGAATGGCCATTTGGCGGATTAGCGGCGGTGTCTGTGTATTGCTCTTTGAATAACGGTATCAATAAGCGCTATAAGCCGTCTTTTATTTAGCAATAGCGGCTGATTGATTGACTGATGGATTAGTGTTTATAATGTTTAACAATACTCGATCGTTAGGTGTTCCCAATTTCTCAACTAAAAAGCTCATCCCAGCAGTGATGTTCAACGATATCGTCGATCTACAGGTAGGCATACGTTAAAATATTGATTTTTTTCCAAACAGCGTATAACTTAAAGCTCCCCGATACAAGGGTCGTTATTGGATACACGCTAATGCGTTATCTATGCTTCAACCAATCAGCAATCGTGTTACATAGTTCCTCACTATGAATTAGACATATCCGGTTATTGGCCGATATATTTTCACTAATTACGCATTTTGATCTGATTTATACAGATTATTTTTGATAAATTATTGTTTTGTCTGATCTTAGCCTATGTATTCCACTATATTTAGTCATTCCAGTTACATTATTAAAAATACACGCACATTATATCGAAGTAGGTCAAGTTGTCCTTGAGCAAACTCGCCCCAGATACTCGTAATTTTTCAATTCGTCCAAAGTCAAGTGGTCTTTGATAATTACTAATGTAGTGGTTTTTGAAAATGTTAATCATACAAGGTTGTCAATGTAGGTCGGTTAGTTTATCAGACAACAAACAAGTACAGTGCTTTAAGTTATTGTTTATTGACATGCAGTTCAAATGTTATTGGTTAAATATACAATGGCCATTTCAATAGATAAATTTTAGCCACCATAGTAGGTCACAGAATACATATTTTTGAAAATTTACCACTGGAATGACTGGACTGTTTAGAGCCAGTTATCCCAGTGTTAAACTTTCAAAAATACGTATTTTGGTGATCTACAATAGTGGCCAAAAGTGTTAAGTGCTAAAGGTTAATAAACTATGCATAGTTAATATTCTCTATATACACATTAAAAGTATTTACACAATGTCATAACTAGTGCTTTCAACATGTTTAATGAAGTGCTTTATTATTAGATCAATGTCTTGTGTTTATTTTAAGAAAAAAACATGGGACCCCCATATTTCAGATGAGGACCCCATGGGACCCCCAGATTTTACAGTGGGACCCCCAAATCTGAGTGTATATATATATATATATATATATATATATATATATATATATATATATATATATATATATATATATATAATATTCACCAGAATTCTGACACATTCGTAACAAATTTATTATTTTCTCTTGTCGGTTGAAATTGTTAATGCAATAGTAGAAGTACTCCCTTGTTGGAGGCAATATTCCCACACTGTATTATATTCATAGAATCATGATGATGTCATCACAATCAAATTTCCCATAATACCCTGGGAGATATGCCATTTTCAGAGGGGCTAATTTAACATTACGAGCAATCGGCCGTTAAACCTTAATTACATTTTCTTTAATATATTGCGAAATTCACTCATGATTTCATGTTTTCTGATACCTGATGGGGTTATTACAGATTCTCAGACACAGGATTTAATGGTTTGAACTTCATGGAAAATGTAAACAATGCGTTTGTATGGGCAGTCCTCTTTAGCATGTAGTAAGCTTGCCCAAACTTTAATGGCGGCCGATCTCAAGATGCTCGGATGTGCGAAACTATGAATAATGTGTTTGATTTCTGCGCTAAAGTCTGAGGGCGGTGTATGACCATAACAGCCGCTGTCAGGTCATAGGGCCTAACCGTACATATATATATATGTATGTATGTATGTATGTATTTTTATTTTATTGACGCACTGGCAACGTGCGGCTTCAATTTCCATGTGCTAACTTAGCCGGCAGTCATGCACCCATTAGTTTAATTTGTTGATCACCATCTCCCGGTCGGGGGATCGAACCGCCATTCTGCAACTCCGCATAGCATCAGCAACCAGGCATCTTTCCATTGGACCACCGCACCAAGACTATGTATGTATGTATGTATGTATGTATGTATGTATGTATGTATGTATGTATGTATGTATGTATGTATGTATGTATGTATGTATGTATGTATGTATGTATGTATGCATGCATGCATGCATATATATATACATATATATATATATATATATATATATATATATATATATATATATATATATATATACATATATATATATATATATATATATATATATATATATATATATATATATATATATATATATATATATATATATATATATGTGTGTGTGTACTGTTAGGCCTATATATATATATATAGTGTATTACTGGCTATATATTGTGCCATATATTTTAAACCAAATATCACTCATCGTGGCGTTGTAAACGTGGAGTCAGACACAGATAGTAATGGTGAGACGGCTAATATGTGGGACAGTGAATCCTCTGATGATGACATGTTTGACAATGAGGAAGCCACCACTGGAAAGACTTGAAGATGAGCTTGAAGCTGGTACACTACAGATTGAGTGAATTTCTCCAATCAGTGACAAAGAGTTTGCCCTGAAGTTTGGGCTATTTTGGTGCATTCACCATGATCATTTGAATTTAATTAACTGTTAAAGTTTGTTATATTGAATTAGCTCTAACTAACATGATTAGATATACCAATGACATACCAAGAGTTAGTCACTGTTATAAGAATTGTACATTTTAGCAATTGACCCTTTAACACTCTAGCTGGTGAAAACATGTTCTGTGGTGACCTTGAGAAATGTCCATATGCAGAACAAGAATTATTTTTTTACCGTGACTCTCAGTGAGTGGTCAAAACTGGCCTCTGAAATCAAATTGTCTTGAGAAATGACCATTTGCAGGCCAAGAGAAGACTATTTTAAGATTTTACCACTGGAATAAATGGCTTGATAACCAAGTTAGTCATTACAGTTCTAAATGTTAAAAAATTGCCTTGGCTTGCAAATGGGCATTTATTAACCCTTTAATGGTCAAATCAGCCATAACCAGCCTCTGCAGTGTTCCTGAGAAATGGCCTTTTGCTGACTAAGAGAATACTATTTTTGAAAATTTATCACTGGAATGACTGGCTCCCAGAATACTCTTGATCAGCAAATTTACACTTTATGAGACAATTGGAATTTTCTTGACCAAATTTACACATTAAATGGTTCAGCAGAAATTTACATATTCTTGACAAATATTGGACAGTAAAGAGTTGTAAAGCTGGAGCTTTACTTACCTTTAACTACCTTGTTCCGCCGTTCACAGTGGTGAATAATTCTCAATCTTTGTTCCACTGAAGATCAAAGAAATGATGAAAACACCATACAACCTTCACCTACATACAGTAAGTAAGTCAAACCAGGTCATTTTGGATTTGATTAAATTGTTTATTCGTTCACTTGAAAGTTTAATGTCATTGTTATTGAATGCTGCCATATTGATATAATGCAGAGTTTGCTCAAACAATCACCAACACAGACATACCACCACTGATTACCAGCATGAGCAATATTATATAGGACCAAGATTAAGTTTACTTTACTTTTGATTTTGAGATTTGTATTGTTATCGATGATCAATAACAATACAAGTCCAGTCTCTAGAACAACAGTAAACTATCTTGGTCCTATATAATATTGCTCATGCTGGTGATCAGCGGTGTTTTATGGTTATGCTACTGTCTGTGTTGATGAATGATGTTGCTGGTCACAGGTCATATATTACTGATAGCATAGTGGTCTTTCAAATTTTTGTCCTATTTTTTGCAATTTTTTTGTATTTTTGCAACATTTGTTTATGGTCTGGCTATGTTGCAACAGTAGCTGAAATAGAAAGTGAAACAAATATGATTACACAGGGAGTTATACGCATTACATAATGGACCTTTCCATTTTATCCATCAATCATGATGTCATAATCAACTACATGATGCATAAGGATGACAACATAATCAATGACATAATGAATGACGTAGATAAGTTCGTCAATCTTCACAGACACTTAATTGATGACAGACTATATGTATTCTATTTAACCCTTTAATGGACAAATTTGGTGAAGAAAATTTTAATATCCACTTATTGAATGTCCAATTAGAGGCCAAGAGAATGCAATTTAAAAATATTTATGACAAATTACTGGCTCGGTCATTGAGCCAGTCATTTGTGGTGAATTTTCAAAAATTCTATTCTCTTGGCCTGTAAATGGACATTCCAAAAGGCCATAACAGAGGCAAGTTTTGGTCGGCATGACAATTAAAAGGTTAATAAAACTGATGTCGAACATTTTAAAACTAATTTGACTGGGAGTTGTTGCTGTCATATCTTTGCAGACCAAGGGAAGACTATTTTTTTAATTTTACCACTGAAATGACTGGCTCAATTATCCAAAAATAGTTGTCTTGCTCTGCTCACAGCAGAGGAATCTTTTGACCACCTTGACCATTAAAGGGTTGACATGTCAAATTGTTACCATTGGGTTGGTCAGTTACAAGTTGTACTGGTCCTGGTAAATTTCTGCTAACCTCGTGCTCATGTTAATTTTAACCCCTGCTCTCAGATCATTTCCCCTTATGACCTCCAGATTTTTCACAGCGATCCACGCCAGTCTCTGTGTAATGCAACTCCTCCGAAAGTGGTGGATGGAATTCAAACAAATGTAGGTTACTATGGAGTGCAAGAGGCCATTTTTATCTCAACTACGAAGTAAAATAAGCTATTGTGATACCATGCACGTCGCCCGGCAGCGTCTAATTTGCGTTTAGCTCAACTTTTCTGTTTATATCTCATGTTTGGTTGATCATACTGGTCCTAAACTTGGACACATGCCTCCTTATAATGACATGGCATCACACAATGATGTTCTGGCCAAAAGGCCAAAATCACTGATACGCATGGCAACCATTTGCTGTCCGCCATCCATCCGTCAATTTATGTTTAAAAACATAAGTTGACGGATGGACGGCGGACAGCAGATGGTTGCCATGCGTATCAGTGATTTTGACCTTTTGGGCAGAACATCATTGTGTGATGCCGTGTCTCATACATACATTAACAGCTTGGCGGATTTCAAACTAATTTGGCTGGAAGGACCCTAATGCTTTCGGCTTCCGAACATGCATACAGAATTTTGATTGGTCAATTTTTGTGTGGAAATCTTTGACTTTATGAAAAATTTAGCAGAAATTGTCAAAACGCTACTCCTCATTAACCGCTTGACAGATTGCAACCCTATAGTTGGCTGGACATAAATTGCCAAAATGCTTATTCTCCATGACCGCTTGATGGATTATATCCAAATTTGGTGGAAGGATTCTGTAGTAGTTGGCTCTAGAATTTCTATTCAGAATTTCTTTTTATAATTCTGTGCTTAGCAACAACCATCATCAGATGAGATATTTTGACAGTTCGCCTCTATGTCTGCCTCATCTGAAAAGAAAAATAGAAAGTGGAAATTAGATAAGGGTATACAGGCAACCTGCTGAATATTTTGAAGTTTTGATAGATAGATAAATAGATAGATAGATAGATAGTAGAGCTGGGCGGTATTGATATTTACATGACGGTATCGGTACCATGAAAAAATACCGCAATACCACGGTATACCGTCATCTGAGCTTGAGGCATGCCACAAAATTAGAACAATTTTTTCTATTTCCTTTTCACTTCCATCTCCAATCAATGGTAAATATAGGTAAAATAAATAAATCGGCTTCCCGATTTAGAGAAGAAAAACATGGATATTGCGACTGTTTAGTTTCACGATTTTATTAGGTCACTATTTTTATTGACGTAATATCATTCACGGGAATATCAGTCAAAGGGTGTGGTCGACTCACTAACTATAACCTGCTGTTTGAGACATTGGGGTGCACTATTTTCAATCTGGATTGTTCTTGTTATTAAACCGTGCGACCAGCAAACGGTAAATTTTATTTTGGCAATCGAGCGCTTTGATAAACAGAGTCCAGACAAAATCTGTGAGTATTTAAACGGGGCGAGTGTTGTACTCTTTTATTTCTGTTGGAGTCGTATATTCTATTACTCGCGAAAACAGGCCTATACACATACTGTACATATAACACAACATTGAACATAGCCGATTCCAAAGCTTCTGATAATTACCGAGTACCCAATGTGCAGACTCGTTACTCGCCATGCTTCACGTGAACAATGCGTGTAAAAAGCTATTTCCGCGAACTTCCGACGTGTAGCCAGTCGAAAAATGAATTACAAAAACTAAATCACTATAATTTTTATGTGTCATTACTTAAACTGGATTTAATACTTAAAGAAATTTCTTAAAACAAGCCAGAAAAATAAATAATAACGACTTCAACGCTGCTCGTTGTTAATAAATTAGCACGTGATCAAAACGGCGTGAGCAAATACGTTTTAGTAAATTTTCATTGATAAATTCAGCATGGTAATGTATTTTCCCCACGGTCTAGTTCATGAACAACCAATCAGATACGTCTTTGCGAGATTGCTGTTGTGTTTGAATAGCACGCAGTTTGTATGTTATTTTGTTATTCTAGCATGTTTGTTCGGTGACAAAATGCTTGGAGTAATAAATTACAAATAATAGAAACGGGAATAGGGAATATATTATAGTGTAATTACTACCGGCGGACGGCCAGAGAATGAGATTAGATGTTTTAAATAAAGCAATTTTACCGTGAGACTTTCAAGACGTACGTTTGACATACAATTCTGCCTGTCATTATTTTGTAATTGACGTCTTGATGTTTGTTTTTACAACGACCTTTTCACCTCAACTCGGCTAATAGTTAGGGATGCCTGTATTTTTGGCACTATTAGCACTTATTTACCCTTGGTCAAGTCAGATTTTATGAATATATTTCTCAAATATTGCTCAAACATTATGGACGGTATTCACGGTATTTGGAAATGTCAACGGTCACGGTATCGGTTCACGGTATACCGCGGTCCTCACGGTACTACCGTCAGACCGCCCAGCTCTAATAGATAGATAGATAGATAGATAGATAGATAGATAGATAGATAGACAGATAGATAGATAGATAGATAGGTATGTACATACTCAGTATATTTTATAGGCAGCCTTTTTTGACATTAAACGAAATCAAGGATTTCTTTTTTCATGAGAGAGTTGATACTTACCTCCCTAATACTTTTGATATTGCTAAATATTGGCTTTCACTCAATAAAACACTCAGATTAAAAACAGTTAGGTGCCCCTACTGGGCAGGTAGTCAGAGGTAGTCCGGCGGATGCCAGCCCCACCACCGCGCATGCGCCGACTACTACTTCCTCTGACTAATTTATTGGCTAACACATGCAACTACCAAGAGCCTGAAGACCGAGCCTCTGTGGGGTGGAGAGGCCGGGTCCGTATCTAGGAAGTATCAACTCTCGTGAAAAAAGAAATCCGTGATTTCGTTTATTTCACATCAAGAGTATACTTACCTCCCTAATACTTTTGATATTGCCAGAATTCGAAAGTGAATCTGGCGGGAGGGAGGCGAGGTCAAAAGACCAGCTCTTCCCTATACGCTTTCACGCGTTTAAGGCACTTATGACATCTGAAATGTGTGAGAACACAGTCAGGATTTGACAAACCATCGGATAACACAACCGATGCATGAGAGATGACCGAATGTCATATGCGCTCCCCCCCCCCCCCCTCCTGGGAGGAAGACTAGATGACCTCAATGTCCTATACGCTCTCTACGTACTAGTGCCAAGTACTATAGGACAGAGACGAAAAGGCTCCATTTTCGTATACTCTCTATGATGAACCACCTCCCACATAAACCATGACCATAATAATAATAATGGGTAACGTGACAATACAAGTAACAATGAACAACACATGAACAAGACTGACCTTGTTGAACTTGGAAGCTGTCATCATGATCCCAGTAGAGAAGCCTGATGCAGTCCCGACAAGTGGTTGTTACCATCGCTAAATTGCGAAGTATATAAGCAATGCGGAAGCACTCCTCACAAAATGTAAAAGCGATTAATGTTTCAAAATCGACAAGGCGAGAGGGTTAGAGGTGTCACGGAGGTAATGGTCTGTAAAACTTGACTCACAGTGCCACTGAGCCACGGACATAATGTCATCCACAGGGACCCCACTAAACAGGGCAGTGGATGCCACGACACCGCGGACACTGTGAGCCTTGGCCACATCAACCTGTCTCCCGGTGGTGGATTTGTGACAAAACTGAATACACTCCACAATCCACCTAGAAATGGTGTCCTTAGACGCCCTGCCATGGGGTTCAATATATGACAACCATAACGCTGATAGGTCGGTACGCCACTCCGAAGTACGCTGTTTGTACCGGAGCAGCGCCCGGATGGGGCACCATGCTTTAGAATTAGGATCATATCTAGTTAAAGATGGCAAAAAAATAGGTTGACCTGGATATTTCAATGACTGATTCTTAGCCAAGAAATTAATCCTAGGTAGAAGCTTAAGGCCTTCCCCTGTAACCACAAAACGGTCATCCTCGGCTGATAAGGCGTGAATCTCACTCCTACGCCTTGCCGAGGCCGCAGCAATTAAAAATACAGTTTTAAGCGTTAACATTTTCATAGAAATGGAACTAAGTGGTTCAAAAGGCTTATCTCCTAGTACCTGAAGCACCAGAGATAAACTCCAAGACGGAATCAGTGGAGGATTCCTTGGTCTTAGATTGCCCATGCCTTTAATTAATACATTTAATGTACTTACTTCATCACTCCCCCTATTAGCCAAGCAAGGGATAACAGTCATTAATGCTGATTTGTAACCAGCAATAGAGTTAGGCTTGAGGCTATAGGCATCATATAGGTGACAGAGGAAATCAGCCACTACCTGAATAGATGAGTCCATTGGATCAATACATCTTTTTGAGCACCACTCTGCAAATCTGTTGATTTTATATAATTATATCCTCTGGAGGTTGACCCCCTCCTGGCTTTGGCCATAAACATGGCCGCTTGCTCAGAAAAGCCCTCCTTAATTCTAGATTCCTTGACAACATCCACGCAGTCAATCTGAACATTGACGGATTGTCGTGAAGGGCCTTGCCCTGGAAGATAAGGTCGTCCATCAGAGGCAGAGGAACCGGACTGCAGACCAGAAGGTCCAGCAGATCCGTATACCACGATCGGCTTGGCCAATCCGGGGCGATCAGAAGCACTTGGCACTCCTGCTGCCTGATTTTCTGAAGCACCTTTGGAATCAGGATTGCTGGAGGGAATGCGTATGCATACATTCCCCCCCCCCAGCTGATAGCTAACGCATCTGTTGCGAAAGCGCTTGGGTCTGGAATCGGAGAGACGTACGTCGTCATCTTCGCATTCTTCTTCGTTGCGAACAAATCGATGTTGGGTTTCCCCCAATGGTCGAACAGACGATCCGCCACACATTGATTTAGTTGCCATTCCGTGGGTAAAACACTCATCCTTCGGCTCAATGAGTCTGCTAGCAGATTTAGCCTTCCCGGAATATGAACTGCCTTCAAGGTGATCCCATGATCTAGGCACCAACAAAGCAGTTTCCATGTCATCATACAGAGACTGGGCGACTTCGTTCCGCCCTGGCGGTTTATGTAAGTCACTACTGTTGAGTTGTCTGAACGAATTAGAACAATCTTGCCCTGAACTTTCTGTTAGAAATGTTCCAGGCCCAGGACTACTGCTCTTAGCTCTAGTAGATTGATATGTTCCTTGGACTGATCCAGATCCCAAAGCCCTGATATTGTGGACTCTTCCAGACAAGCTCCCCACCCCTCCATCGATGCATCTGTATACACCGTCACCTGAGGGTGGGGAGGGGTTAGCAAAACCCCCGGCAAGAGATTCTCTGTATTCAACCACCATTGCAGGTGGTGAATCAGAGGCGCCAACACTGACACGTTCGAGTCCAGCGAACCTGAACTCTGGGTCCACTGTGTCATGAGAAACAACTGGATCGGGCGCCTGCGCAAGGCGGCCTGCGGAATGACTGGTTCCAATGAAACCATCAACCCCAGCATTCTCAAGTAAACCCGTGCAAGGACATGACGACTGTCGCACACCGACTGTATTACTGAGATGAGTCTTTGAACCCTCTCCTGAGTGGGATAAACATATCCCCTCTCCAGATCGAAGAACATGCCCAGGTAAACAAACTTCTGGGATGGAGTTAGCTCTGATTTTTGGAAATTGACTATCCAGCCCAAGTCCGTGAGAGTTTTCAAAACAATCTCCAGATTGGCCGATAACGTTTCCCAGGTGTGTGCTTTCAACAGCCAGTCGTCTATGTACGTGTGGACTGCTATGCTTCTCCTGCGGAGGTATGCAGTGATCGCGAGAACGACACGGGTGAAGACCCGAGGAGCCGTGGAAATTCCGAAGGGTAATACCCTGAATTCCCACTGTCTGCCCTGGAATGCAAATCTCAGGAAGCGACGGAAACTCCTCTCTATGGGAATGTGGAAATAAGCATCCTTCAAATCTATTGACGCTGTCCATATTCCTCGCTCTAACCCCGCCAACACCGAGCGCACAGTCTCCATCTTGAAACTGGGCGTCTCTATGAACTTGTTCAATGGCTTGAGGTTGAGAATCGGCCTCCACCCTCCGGTGTTTTTCGTTACTAAGAACACGGTTGAATAGAAGCCCGGGCACCTCTGCGCCGGCTGAATGGCTTCCTTTTGTATGATGGAATTTATTTCGTCCTCTATACACAACCTTTGATCTGGATCCCTCGGAATCGGAGTCCAGATCGGCACGAGAGACAGTCGCGATGGCGGGCCTGTCATCCACTCGGGACGATACCCGACTGAAAGCCATCGCAAGACTAAACGGTCCTGAGTCAACCGCTTCCACTCTGGCAAGTGGCCGGCCAAACGGCCGCCCACCGGTCCACCTAGGGAGAGAGGTGGACATAAGGAGTGCGAGAGTGGCACTGTCTTCTCGGCCTGAAACACCGGAGTGGTTCCCACCGCGGTAACCGGCCCATCAAGCCCGATTACCGCGACCAGATCCCCGTGCGCCACGCCCAGCACCGCGCGCACCACGGTGCGCGGGTGGCTGCCTGGCTGGCTGCGCCTGGGGAGCCTGCGCCCCCCTCGCTGCTGGCCGAATCGCACGCGGCCTAGACCGACGCTGCGCTGGTGGCTGGCCTCTGACCTGGCCAGCGCCACCTCGAGCCTGCAGGGGACGATACGCAGGGGGTGCTGCGCGAACGCGCTCCCACCGGAGCACCTCAAACTGCTCACGCAGCGCCCTCTGGTTGTTGACCAGAGTCACCGTCTCCTGGAGGTGCCTACATCCCTCACCTTCAAAGAGACCAGGACCTGTCATAGGAGTTCGCAGCAGCCTATTATACAGGTCCTGGGACGGGCACAGAATGTCAAGGGCAAACGTGCGCCTCGCCCGGACACTCCTGGTCACCGCCCGCGTCAAACAGTCCAGAGCCAGGTTGATACCATCCTGGATGGCTCTCTGGACTGTGACCGGGCTTGGCTGGCGTGAAGCGGATGCTGTTACCACCCCCTGTAACAGCTGGGAGACGTGGGACAGAGCAGCAATCGACGCTCTCCCACTCTCCTCCGCATCACGCAGCGCGGTATTAGCCGAACGCAACGCGTTCGAGCACAGGACACCCGTGTCAGAACGGGAGCCTGGCCGCGCATCTTCGCCCAAAGCCGCGCGATCATCTACGCTGGGCTTAGGCACCACACCGTACCGCTGGTAATCCAGGGACACGATGCGGCAACGCCTAGCCACCTCGCGAGGGGCCTTCGCGAGACGCCCATTCGCCTTAATGGATGTCTCTGCCGCCACGAACATGTCAACGACATGCTCAGCCAGCGGCAGAGATGGCATAGCGGTGGCAGTCGGCTTACCAGCTAACCACGGCCTATGGTCACGCTGGCTCGCCGACTGCTCCACGGGCAGATCTGGCCGAACACTTACCAGCCACTGGCAAGCGTCCGACCAATCCTGCGTGAGTAGAACCATGGAACACGTCGCCTGTATTCCCCGCGAGGGGTGCGCAGACGTCGTACTCCATGGCCACGTCCCCAGACGGCGATCCTAGCAGGTAATCCTCTTCCTCCTGGCCAGAAAGGTTAGGCTCCGGGTCAGCAAAGAGAGCTAACCCGGACTGGCCAGGGAAGGTGCCATAGGAGGCTTTGACACCCGCGGCGCGCGGATACCCAGGGTCTGATGAGCAGACCGCGGGTCCCAGCAACAACCGTTGTCCACGGCCCCTCGGCGCGGCACCAAGCCTGCTGCCAGGGTCGTGGACCGCCCCCATCAACGGGGCCACCTCTGAATCCCCCTCGAACAACGGAACGGACCTATGGAACTCGGATTCAGAGGCGGGGATCACCTGCTCCGAAGCAGATGCTGAGGACAACAAAGGACCTGGCCCAGGAAGCATGCTGCGAAGCAACTCTGGGACCAAATCCTTTATTGTCCTCTGCATCTCTCCCAACATTTCGGACCGGAAGGCCTCCATATCCACCGCGGATGAGGCCTTCCTCTTACCTTTCTTACCACCCTCCTTCTTCGCCTTCCTCTCCTCTTCCATCACCTTCTCCCTTGCCTGTAACGACAAAAAATCAGCCATTAGCTCACCCCCCCACTGCTTACAGACATCGCATTTTAGCAACGGTCCACAGGGACTGCAGCTAAAACACAAATGCGGTGCAAAACGGTCCTTTAAAAACTGACCACAGGACGGGCAACCAGGTCTCTGAAACAGGACAAAGGACGAGGACAATGAGCAAGATAGTTACGGTTAGAAAACTCAAAACCAAACTAAAAGAGAGGGACAGGATCATAAAGATCACTAATCAAGAAGAAACCAGCGTTGGACAAAACTTTAAATGTTAATAAAGAGCAAGGCCGATTATGACATCATCAATCCCTTAACAGAAATTAATCGGTCCGCAACAATCATCCAAGTGCAAGGACGAATTGTATTCATAACCAGAACATCCGCAAAAGGATATTCAGACTACACATCATCAGATACAGAATGATAACAATGGTAAAAAAACAGTCATTATTTTTTCAAATAATTCATATTACCTCATATCATTAATTAGATACCTGACACCATGTATAGACAAACCATCCACCGTGATGCACTGGAGCACTCCACCAAGACTACGCCTCTTCACTCTCTCCACCTTGGGGAAAGGAATTGGATCAAGAGGGCAAAGTGAGAAGACCTTTATAGTAAGCCTCCAACTCACTGAACATAGACTTTTTGGTTAGATAACCTAACAGTATTAGTAGGAAATGGAACCATGGTGGAGAGAAACAAACCCTCCTGTGCTGAGAAGTCCACCAATAATCCAAACTGATACCTGTGGACATAAACACAAAGAGAATTTATTCTTATAAAGCACCATGTTGGAAAAACCCAACTCAAACAGGCGCTATCACGGTAAGCGCGAGTCCCGGAAACACATTACACCGGGGAAAAAACTCGCTAGAATATCATTGAAATCACCTGATAAAGAGCTCCAGTCCCCTCCTCTGGTGAATTCGTTCTCTCTGACATCTTTCCTCAATAGAATTGAACTCAACAGACGTGAAAATAGGCTCAAACGCGTAGAAAACTTGTAGATAACTGCAAGCGCATGTGAATCCTTTGCCAATAAATTAGCAAAGAGGTAGTAGTAGTCGGTGCATGCGCAGTGGTGGGGCTGGCATCCGCCGGACTACCTCTGACTACCTGCCCAGTAGGGGCACCTAACTGTTTTTAATCTGAGTGTTTTATTGAGTGAAAGCCAATATTTAGCAATATCAAAAGTATTAGGGAGGTAAGTATACTCTTGATGTGAAAAGCCTTCTCTGCTGGCAGCCCTTATTGCCTTACACCGTCCAGGATACCGTTACAGGCCCTTGGCCCCCTTGTTGATAAGCCTTCTAAATTTATTTTATGTTTGAAGTCAATTGTCAGAGTTCATTGCTGTCATGAAGTCGAGATTCATGGTTGCATTGCAGCCACATTTCTGGTATTACATTTGACTCCTCCCCTGGGGTGGGGTAGGCTAAAGAGGTCAAAGTAGTGAACGTGGTCGATTGCTATGACACAGCATCGACCAAACAATCTAGTTATCACTTACTTTCCATCGTCAGATAGATCCAAGTTATCAGAGATTGTAACCCACAGTCTATAATTTTTCTTTTGATCACTTCCAGGGTTGTTAAATCTTAATGTATGATCACACAACCTCCTTTATTAAAATTTGAGCAAAATCTGACCAGTTTGTTTCCAATATATCCATAGATTAAAATTTGTATCCAATCTGGATCCAACTTGGTTTTTGTCCAGATCACAGCCAAAGTGTGGAAATCCTTGTTTAGGTTATGTACACAACTGTCAAAGCGTCATGAGATTAGTTCAACCAATCAGATTTGCCATTGATGGCTTTTCCAACAATATCTCTGCCAATCAAAGATAACGAGATTAAATATATACGCGATGACGTCATCAGAATGGAATGGTGTTCCAGTTCAAGACGATTGTCCATTCGGCATTAGATATATCAAGATTTTCACTATAAAAACGCAGAAATTAGACGAATCCCGCGAAGAAACACTAAATTAAATACATCTTCTGATAAATCCAGCCACAAATTGACATAAATAAGTTAAAATCTGCTGTACGAATCGCTCAAAGTTTGCAAAGCACGCGAGATACATGTACGGAGGAAACCTGTACTGATACCGGGTCTGCCTAGACTAGGAACTGAGTACCCGTTTGCTTCTAGCCATAGGACTCGTCGAAAGAACTGGAGAAACGCGGTTGGAATTGATGGCGCGTTTAATTTTTCATAAAATTTTCAAACGCTAGCAAACGCGTAGGGCAAAAAGTTAAACCCGTCATTCAAAATGTCAAACCCGTAGTGTCAAAATTTCAACCCGTCAAGATAAAATTCAAGATGCGTATTGAAATTTTACCAAACGCGCTATGTCTAAGTAAATCACTACGAGAAAATGACGCCATATAGACACGTTTTAAACGAGCTTTAGGATGCGTTTACGTAAAGCTAACTAAGATCTGTACTGTATATATATACGCGGTGGCAGGCGTCAAGTTTGTCTAGAGCTGCCTTTGGAGCTGCCCAGCTGTTACAGTTATACATCATAAAGGATATGCAGGTTGCATTGTATAAACGCAGTCTTTTTACCAAGGGCATCTTTGATCAACGAATTCATAGCTGTATGTTCCCTGTGACGCAGCATGCAGCAATGTCAGCAGTACTGCAAAGCAGTGAGCCCAGGATTTTACTTTTCCTCCATGGTTCACCACCACGGAGTGGATCGTCATTTTCTTTACTTTCATGCTTTGTAGATAGATATATGTGGGTGAACTGAGATAATGTCACTTGCATATTTGAATAGTTCATTGCTCATGCCATCAGGTCCAGATGCACGTCCATTTTTCAGGGCTTTAACTGCCTTCTCAACCTCTGCTGTATTAATTGGTGTTAGTAATGGCCTGGGGTCTCCTGAGAATGGGTGCAAGGGCTCATCATCATGGTCAATGAACTGTTCCTTGAACCATTCTCGAATTACCTCGGCTTTGCCCTGGTCAGTCCCGATAAAGTGTCCTTCAGAGTTGTGTACAGTTAGTGGTGGTGTGTAGTCAGCAACTCTCAGGGCTCGGGTTGCCCGAAACATTTTGTGGGTGTAACAGACATTAACTCCTGCAGGAGACTTTCTGTGACACCATGGATGGGTATGTGTGTGACACTACACTGTGAGTGTAACAGACATTAACTCCTGCAGGAGACTTTCTGTGACACCATGGATGGGTATGTGTGTGACACTAAACTGTGAGTGTAACAGACATTAACTCCTGCAGGAGACTTTCTGTGACACCAGATGGGTATGTGTGTCAGACTAACCTGTGAGTGTAACAGACATTAACTCCAGCATGTGACATCATTCATGGAGAGGGGGTGGGGTGTGTGTGTGTGTGACACTAACCTGTATGTGTGAGGCAGACATTAAGTCCTGCACGAGGTTCTGAGAGACGTCACTGATGGGTGTGGCACACTGCCATAGCTGTATCGCAGAAGGACCGGGACCAGTGTCTGTACTCAGCTCTGGGAAACACAGTTCTTCTTTGCTAAGGTACAGGAAAACAATTATTCTCATCAGAATATTATCATCCCTCTAACTCTTACAACTTTTATGTAAAAAATTAACAATTTTGAAATTAGATCAAATGATGAACTGGTGTTAATTTTTAAACAAATTTGATGGAAGACAGCTACATCGTCCACCAAATTTGTTTTAAAATGTACACCTGTTTCTTTTCTACTGACACAGTAGAAGATCAAATGATGTGTGGTATCGGCTAAACTGCAACTTAGCTTGCTCAAGGGCACCTGTTGCAGGGTTAAAATGGCCATAAAAACACGTTTGAAGGAACCACCATCATTTACAACCCCCAACATGTGTGTCTCACTTCTACTTCACTGGCAAGACAAAAACAGTTTATTATCAGTGTATTCCACATGTTTAGCGCATTAATCCCAAATAGCGAGGAAAACATTCCTTCTTCAAACAAGTATGAGTGTTAAGCATTGCTTCTTCACACGATTACATGTATGTGCACGAGTATGAGTGCTAAGCATTCCTTTCACATGAGTATGAGTGTTATTCATCCCTTTTTCACATGCTTATGAGTGTTAATCATTCCTTCTTCACATGAGTATGAGTGTTAATCATTCTTTACTCACACGAAAATGAGCGTTACTCATTCCTTCTTCACATGAGTATGAGTGTTAATCATTCCTTCTTCACATGAGTATGAGTGTTAATCATTCCTTCTTCACATGAGTATGAGTGTTAATCATTCCTTCTTCACATCAGTATGAGTGTTAATCATTCCTTCTTCACACAATTATGAATGTTAATCATTCCTTCTTCATACGACTAGGAGTGTTAATCATTCCTTCTTCACACAATTATGAATGTTAATCATTCCTTCTTCATACGACTAGGAGTGTTAATCATTCCTTCTTCATACGATTATGAGTGTTAATCATTCCTTCTTCACATGATTATGAGTGTTAATCATTCCTTCCTCATAGGAGTATGAGTGTTAATCATTCCTTCTTCATACGATTATGAGTGTTAATCATTCCTTCTTCATACGATTATGAGTGTTAATCATTCCTTCTTCACATGATTATGAGTGTTAATCATTCCTTCCTCATAGGAGTATGAGTGTTAATCATTCCTTCTTCATACGATTATGAGTGTTAATCATTCCTTCTTCACATGAGTATGAGTGTTAATCATTCCTTCTTCATACGATCATGAGTGTTAATCATTCCTTCTTCACATGATTATGAGTGTTAATCATTCCTTCTTCATACGACTAGGAGTGTTAATCATTCCTTCTTCACATGATTGAGTGTTAATCATTCCTTCTTCATACGATTATGAGTGTTAATCATTCCTTCTTCACATGATTATGAGTGTTAATCATTCCTTCCTCATAGGAGTATGAGTGTTAATTATTCCTTCTTCATACGATTATGAGTGTTAATCATTCCTTCTTCATACGATTATGAGTGTTAATCATTCCTTCTTCACATGAGTATGAGTGTTAATCATTCCTTCTTCACATGATCATGAGTGTTAATCATTCCTTCTTCACATGATTATGAGTGTTAATCATTCCTTCTTCATACGACTAGGAGTGTTAATCATTCCTTCTTCACATGATTATGAGTGTTAATCATTCCTTCTTCATACGATTATGAGTGTTAATCATTCTTTCCTCATAGGAGTATGAGTGTTAATCATTCCTTCTTCATACGATTATGAGTGTTAATCATTCCTTCTTTATACGATTAGGAGTGTTAATCATTCCTTCTTCGCACGATTTTGAGTGTTAATCATTCCTTCTTCACACGATTATGAGTGTTAATCATTCCTTCTTCACACGATTATGAGTGTTAATCATTCCTTCTTCACACGATTATGAGTGTTAATCATTCCTTCTTCGCACGATTTTGAGTGTTAATCATTCCTTCTTCGCACGATTATGAGTGTTAATCATTCCTTCTTCGCACGATTATGAGTGTTAATCATTCCTTCTTCACACGATTATGAGTGTTAATCATTCCTTCTTGACATGAGTATGAGTGTTAATCATTCCTTCTTCACATGAGTATGAGTGTTAATCATTCCTTCTTCATACGATTATGAGTGTTAATCATTCCTTCTTCACACGATTATGAGTGTTAATCATTCCTTCTTCACACGATTATGAGTGTTAATCATTCCTTCTTCGCATGATTATGAGTGTTAATCATTCCTTCTTGACATGAGTATGAGTGTTAATCATTCCTTCTTCACACGATTATGAGTGTTAATCATTCCTTCTTCGCACGATTATGAGTGTTAATCATTCCTTCTTCACACGATTCTGAGTGTTAATCATTCCTTCTTCACACGATTATGAGTGTTAATCATTCCTTCTTCACACGATTATGAGTGTTAACCATTCCTTCTTTATACGAGTATGAGTGTTAATCATTCCTTCTTCAATCGATTATGAGTATTAATCATTCCTTCTTCATACGATTCTGAGTGTCAACCATTCCTTCGTCACATGAGTATGAGTGTTAATCATTCCTTCTTCACACGATTATGAGTGTTAATCATTCCTTCTTCATATGATTATGAGTGTTAATCATTCCTTCTTCACATGATTATGAGTGTTAATCAATCCTTCTTCATACGATTATGAGTGTTAATCATTCCTTCTTCACATGAGTATGAGTGTTAATCATTCCTTCTTCATACGATTATGAGTGTTAATCATTCCTTCTTCACATGAGTATGAGTGTTAATCATTCCTTCTTCATACGATTCTGAGTGTCAACCATTCCTTCGTCACATGAGTATGAGTGTTAATCATTCCTTCTTCACACGATTATGAGTGTTAATCATTCCTTCTTCATATGATTATGAGTGTTAATCATTCCTTCTTCACATGATTATGAGTGTTAATCAATCCTTCTTCATACGATTATGAGTGTTAATCATTCCTTCTTCACATGAGTATGGGTGTTAATCATTCCTTCTTCATACGAGTATGAGTGTTAATCATTCCTTCTTCATACGATTATGAGTGTTAATCATTCCTTCTTCATACGAGTATGAGTGTTAATCATTCCTTCTTCATACGATTATGAGTGTTAATCATTCCTTCTTCACATGAGTATGAGTGTTAATCATTCCTTCTTCACATGAGTATGAGTGTTAATCATTCCTTCTTCATACGAGTATGAGTGTTAATCATTACTTCTTCATATGATTATGAGTGTTAATCATTCCTTCTTCACATGATTATGAGTGTTAATCATTCCTTCTTCACACAATTATGAATGTTAATCATTCCTTCTTCACATGAGTATAAGTGTTAATCATTCCTTCTTCACATGAGTATGAGTGTTAATCATTCCTTCTTCATACGAGTATGAGTGTTAATCATTACTTCTTCATATGATTATGAGTGTTAATCATTCCTTCTTCATACGATTATGAGTGTTAATCATTCCTTCTTCACATGAGTATAAGTGTTAATCATTCCTTCTTCACATGAGTATGAGTGTTAATCATTCCTTCTTCATACGAGTATGAGTGTTAATCATTACTTCTTCATATGATTATGAGTGTTAATCATTCCTTCTTCACACAATTATGAATGTTAATCATTCCTTCTTCACATGAGTATGAGTGTTAATCATTCCTTCTTCACATGAGTATGAGTGTTAATCATTCCTTCTTCATACGAGTATGAGTGTTAATCATTCCTTCTTCATACGATTATGAGTGTTAATCATTCCTTCTTCATACGAGTATGAGTGTTAATCATTCCTTCTTCACACGGTTATGAGTGTTAATCATTCCTTCTTCACATGATTGAGTGTTAATCATTCCTTCTTCATACGAGTATGAGTGTTAATCATACCTTCTTCACACAAGTATGAGTGTTAATCATTCCTTCTTCACATAAGTATTATGAGTGTTAATCATTCCTTCTTCACACGATTATGGGTGTTAATCATTCCTGAGGGAGCACCATATTTGACGCAGTTAAGTCGCAGCTATTGTTTCAGGTAGTAGTGTTGGGAATTGGTACTAGTTTTGTGATCGATGATTGGTTTTTACATAGTAACCAAAGATCATTTAATGATCGATCATAACATTTTCTCATTTTTACCCATTCTGAAATTTTGAATGCAATAATTATTGCATGTTCAGGGATATTTAACCTTTAAGGAATAATCGGTTGACTATTTTAAAAACTAATTTGATTGTAAGCTTCGTAAAATAAATTAAAAAATATTCAACAGGCTATTGGTATGGTGGTTTCAGTGTTGAGAGGGTTATAGTCTTAGAGTATGGACTTGCATGGAGTAATACTATGTTATTTAGATCTGTAAAAATGAAATTAAAATGGCATTGCCCAAAAAAAAGAATCATCTGCAGTTTTAATATCGTAAATTTATAAGCAGTCAGAATTGAATTCTGAAATCATGATTTTTGGTTGGACATGCAAACCAATCAATCATTGATCAAATCGATTAATTGGAACAACACTAGCAGGTAGGTAAGGAATAGGAAACATATGTATACAATTTTGTTTGGCCTACATGTGCTATGTATGTATGATTACTGTATTATGTCTGCGGCTGTAGTAATAGAAACATCTTATAGCTGCAATCAGTCCTTCATCGCTTTTGCCCACTCTTGTCCTCAGTCAAAATCTTTAGGGTCCTCAGATCCATTCTTGATTTGACTGTACTGAGTCATGCTTTCTTGAAGTCACCTCGTAGCACACATAGCATAATGACTAGCATGTTAAGGAGAGTGATAGTGTATTAGCATAATGTCTTCATATGTTAAGGAGGTTGATAGTGTCATAGAATAATGACTACATTGGTTAAGGAGGGTGATGGTGCCATAGGATAATGACAAGCATGTTAAGGAGGTTGATAGTTTCATAGCATAATGACGAGCATGTTAAGGAGGTTGATAGTGTCATACATGTAGCATAATGACTACACATGTTAAGGAGGTTGATTGTGTCATAGAATAATGACCACATTGGTTAAGGAGGTTGATGGTGTCATGGCATAATGAATACCATGTTAAGGAGGTTCATAGTGTCATAGCATAATGAATAGCATATTAAGGAGGTTGATGGTGTCATAGCATAATGAATAGCATATTAAGGAGGTTGATGGTGTCATAGCATAATGATGAATAGCATATTAAGGAGGTTGATGGTGTCATAGCATAATGAATAGCATATTAAGGAGGTTGGTGACATAGCATAATGAATAGCATATTAAGGAGGTTGATGGTGTCATAGCATAATGAACAGCATACTAAGGAGATTGATGATGTCATAGCATAATGAATAGCATATTAAAGAGGTTGATGGCGTCATAGCATAATGAATAGCATGTTAAGGAGGTTGATAGTGTCATAGCATAATGAATAGCATATTAAGGAGGTTGATGGTGTCATAGCATAATGAATAGCATATTAAGGAGGTTGATAGTGTCATAGCATAATGACTAGCATGTTAAGGAGGTTGATAGTGTCATAGCATAATGACTAGCATGTTAAGGAGGTTGATAGTGTCATAGACTGATTCCCTAATACTCTTTGATATTGCTAAATATCGGCTTTCATTCAATAAAAACTCAGATTAAAAAAGTTAGGTGCCCCTACTGGGCACGTAGTCAGATGACAGCCTGGCGGATGCTAGCCCCAACCACCGCGCATGCACAGACTAGTACTTCCTCTGACTAATTTATTGGCTGACACTATGCAACTTTACGAGAGCCTGAAGACCGAGCCTCTGTGGGGCGGAGAGGTCGGGTCCATATTAGGGAGGTAAGTATCAACTCTCGTGAAAAAAGAAATCTGTGATTTCATTCATTTCACTTCAAGAGTATACTTACCTCCCTAATACTCTTTGGTATTGCCAGAATTCGACAGAGAATTCGGCGGGAGGGAGGCGAGGTCAAAAGTCCAGCTCTTCCTGGAGCATTAGAGACAAACTCCAAGATGGAATCACTGGGGGATTCCTTGGTCTTAGATTGCCCATGCCCTTAATTAAAGTATTTAATGTACTTACTTCATCACTTCCCCTATTAGCCAAGCAAGGGATAACTGACATTAAAGCTGATTTATAACCAGCAATAGAGTTAGGCTTGAGGCTATAGGCATCATACAGGTGACAGAGGAAATCGGCTACTACCTGAATAGATGAATCCATTGGATTAATACATCTTTTTGAGCACCATTCTGCAAATCTGTTGATTTTATAATTATATGCTCTGGAGGTTGAACCCCCTTCTGGCTTTTGCCATGAACATGGCTGCTTGCTCAGAAAAGCCCTCCTTAATTCTAGATTCCTTGACAACATCCATGCAGTCAATTGGACCATTGACGGATTGTTGTGAAGGGCCTTGCCCGGGAAAATAATATTGTCCATCAGAGGCAGAGGAACTGGATTACAGACCAGAAGGTCCAGCAGATCCGTATACCATGATCGGCTTGGCCAATTTGGGGAAATCAGAAGCACTTGGCACTCCTCCCGTCTGATTTTCTGAAGAATTTTTGGAATCAGGATTGCTGGAGGGAATGCGTATGCATACATTCCCACCCAGCTGATAGCTAACGCATCTGTTCCGATAGCGCTAGGATCTTGAATCGGAGAGACGTACGTCGCCATCTTCTTATTCTTCTTCGTTGCGAATAAATCTATGTTGGGTTTCCCCCAGTGGTTGAACTGACGATCCACCACATATTAATTTAGTTGCCATTCCGTAGGTAAAACACTCATCCTTTGGCTCAATGAGTCTGCTAACAGATTTAACCTTCCCGGAATATTAACTACTTTCAGGGTAATCCTGTGATCCAGGCACCAGCAAAGCAGCTTCCATGTCATCATACAAAGACCGACTTCATTCCGCCCTGGCGGTTTATGTAAGTCACAACTGTTGAGTTGTCTGATCGAACCAGAACACTCTTGCCCTGAACTTTCTTTATGAAATGTTCCAGGCCCAGGACTACTGCTTGTAAATCCAGTAGATTTATATGTTCTTGTGACTGATCCAGATTCCAAAGACCTGATACTGTGGATTCTTCCAGGCAAGCTCCCCACCCCTCCATTGATGCATATGAATACATCATTACCTGAGGGTGACGAGGGGTTAGCATCAACCCCGGCAGAGATTCTCTGTCTTCATCCACCACTGAAGGTGGTGAATAAGAGGTTCCAACACTGACACTTTTGAGTCCAGTGAACCTGTACTCTGGGTCCGTTGCGTCATGAGAAACAAGAGGCCCAAGCGGCCTGTATCACTCACCTGGACAATAGGCATTTCAACTAGAATGCTCTTTATCAACAAGATGGCCAGCAAACCATTTATCCGACAGTATCGAAAATTGCAAATTTGAGACGAGAATACCCAAAGACACATACAAAAACAATTTCGGCCTCAAAATCCATCAAATAAAAAAATCCAATATGGCCACCAAATTTGCTATATTTTGATTGGCCAACGGCGCCATGTTTTTTGACGGATCAACTTCTCTTGAACAAACTTTAATGGCCCTTAGGCCCTAATCATATCTGCCAAATTTCGGCCCAATCCCTTCAGCGCTTCTGGAGAATAAGTCATTTTCACTACAACTAGGTCAACCAAGATGGCCACCGAACAAATTGACCAATCAAGTTCTTCCTGAGGTTTGCATCAATCCACCAAGCCGTTTCGGAGATTTTTAAGACGTTTCCTAAAAAATCGGCCTAAATCCAAGATGGCCGCCGGACAAATTGGCCGATCGGGTTCATTTGAACAAACTTAGATCTCTATGCCCTATGAATTCTTCCTCCCAAATATAATTGAAACCGGCCCTGTGGTTCTTTAGAAGAAGTCGTTTAAAGAATTCCCCATTGCTTTACTATGGGCCCCATTGCTTTACTATGGGAGCCTTTGCCGGGAAAACAAACCAAGATGGCAGCCAAAGCTTTTATCCGACAGTCTCGAAAGTGGCATATCTGAACCCGCCACACTGATAAGCATATATAAAGCAATTTTCACCATCAAAATACATCAAATACAAAAAAGCCAATATGACCAGCAAACGCTGAATTTTGATTGGTTGATGGCGGCCATGTTTGTTAACGAACAACCTTCCCTTGAACAAACTTGAAAGGCGCTTCAGCGGTTCGGGAGAAGTCGTTTTCGCGAAAAGTAAGTCATCCAAGATGGCCGTCAAGCAAATCGACCAATCAGGTTGCCTTGAACAAA
This sequence comes from Chaetoderma sp. LZ-2023a, assembly GCA_034401795.1. Classification (NCBI taxonomy): domain Eukaryota; kingdom Metazoa; phylum Mollusca; class Caudofoveata; order Chaetodermatida; family Chaetodermatidae; genus Chaetoderma; species Chaetoderma sp. LZ-2023a. The sequence goes on along the minus strand of CM067370.1, from coordinate 28,113,646 downwards.
CTTGGGTCTACCACTGCCACAGATGATGTGTTATGAGGGTTGAATCACTTCCTCCAGCGGTTTCGGAGAAGATTTTTTAAAGTGTTTCTAAAAATCGGCTATTTTGGTCGGCGGCCATCTTGGATTTTGGCCGATCGGCTTCATTTGAACAAACTTGAATCTCTATGCCATAGGAATGCTTCCTGCCAAATATAATTGAAATCGGCCCAGTGGTTCTTGAGAATAAGTCGTTTTAAAGGAAAAGTTGACGGATGACGGACAGACGACAGACACACGACGGATGGTCGCCACGACATAAGTTCACTTGGCCTTTCAGGCCAGGTGAGCTAATAACTGGATAGGGCGTCTGCGTAAAGCCGTCTGAGGAATGACTGGTTCCAGAGAAACCATCAACCCCAGCATTCTCAGGTAAACCCGTGCCAGGACATGACGACTGTTGCATACTGACTGTGTTACTGAGATGAGTATTTGTACCCTCTCCTGAGTAGGATAAACATATCCTATCTCCAGATCGAACATTCCCAGGTAGACAAACTTCTGGGATGGAGTCAGCACTGATTTTTGGAAATTGATTATCCAGCCTAAGTCTGTGAGAGTTTTCAAAACTATCTCCAGATTTGCTGATAAACTTTCCTTCTTCTTTTCGTTCGCTGATCATACCGCCAGTCCTGTAAGTGACTATCGACATGATCATATGCGTTAAGTGCGTGGATCCATGGTTTATTAGAGTGCGCCGTGCAGCCTGGAACCTCCGTCTTCAGCACTCGAGGTTTCTGTCAGGGTTACCTCACCCTTACCTCCTTTAGTCGCCTCTTACGACACACAGAGGATACGGAAGGTGTATTCTAAGCCCCACCTACAGGCATATAAACTTTCCTGATTGTGTGCTTTTAACAGCCAGTCGTCTATATACGTGTGGACTGCAATACGTCTCCTGCGGAGGAATGCTGTTATTGCAAGAACCACCCTGGTGAAGACCCGAGGAGCCGTCGAAATTCCGAAGGGTAAAACCCTGAATTCCCACTGTCTACCCTGTTATGCAAACCTCAGGAACCAATGAAAACTCCTTGCTATTGGAATGTGAAAATAAGCATCCTTCAGATCTATTGAAGCTGTCCACATTCCCTTCTCCAACCCTGCCAACACCGATTTCACTGTCTCCATTTTGAAACTGGGTGTGTCTATGAACTTGTTCAATGGCTTGAGGTTGAGAATTGGTCTCCACCCTCCAGTGCTTTTCGTTACTAGGAACACGGTTGAATAGAAGCCCGGGCACTTCTGTGCCGGTTGAATTGCTCCTTTTTGTATGAGGGAATTTATTTCTTCCTCTATACACAACCTTTGATCTGGATCTCTTGGAATTTGAGTCCAGACTGGCACCAGAGACAGTCGCCATATTGGGCCAATCGGCCTCCCACTGGGCCACCTAGGGAGAGAGGTGGACATAAGGAGTGCAAGAGTGGCACTGTCTCCTTGGCCAGAAGCACCGGAGTGGTTCTCACCGTGATAACTGAGCCATCAGGCACGATTACCACGACTAGATCCTCGCGTGCTACGACCAGCGCCACGCGCACCTCGGTGCGCGGGCGGCTACCTGGCTGGCTGTGCCGGAGGAGCCTGCGGCCCCCCCCCTCGCTGCTGGCCGAAATGCGTGTGGCCGAGGCCGACGCTGCGCTGGTGGCTGGCCTCTGACCTGGCCACCGCCACCTCGAGCCTGCAGGGGATGATACGCAGGGGGAGCTGCGCGAATGCGCTCTCTGCAGAGCACTTGAAATTGCTCGCGCAGTGCCCTCAGTGACTAAAGCAAACGTGCATCGCGCCTGGACACTCCTAGTCACAGACCGGGTTAAACAATCCAGACCCAGGTTGATTCCATCCCGGATGGCTCTCTGGGCAGTTACCGGACTAGGCTGGCATGATGCGGATGCCGTTATTACCCCCCGTAACAGCTGGGAGACATGAGAAAGTGCCGCAATAGACGCTCTCCCACTCTCCTCCGCATCGTGCAACGAGGTGTTTGCTGAATGCAAAGCGTTCGAGCACAGTGCTCCGGTGTCAGATCGGGAGCCTGCCCGCGTGTCCTCACCTAACGAGGCATGGTCATCCACACTTGGCTTAGGTACTACACCGTATTTCTGATATTCATCAGACATGATGCGGCAACGCCTTGCCACCTCGCGAGGGGCCTTCGCGAGACGTCCATGCGCCTTGATGAACGTCTCTGCCGCTGTGAACATATCTACAATATGTTCAGCAAGCGGCAGAGATGGCATGGCTTACCTGCCAACTGTAGGCTGTGATCCCACTGGCTGGCCAACTGTTCCACAGGCAGATGTAGCCTGACGCTTATCAGCCAATCACAAGCGTCTGACCAATCCTCCTCTGTGGCTACCTGCGAAAGCGCTACAAGACGAGGACCTTCGTCTTTCTCCTGAGCGTTCACAGGCGTGTATGAGGCTGGATGACCTGACACCCCTGGCAAGCCAGAGAAAGCATGCGGGCCCGAAAGAGCAGGCATACTAAACTGAATGGCTTGACCAGGAGTAGGCGCTGTGGTATTGCGTAAGGAGAATTTCGCCACACCACGGCCCTGACCAGCACCTGCTACACTCGGCAAGCCGAGGTATGCGGTAGACCTGGCCATCAGAACCAACCCGGGCGACCTTCTGTGCCGTGAACCCTACTCCTGCGTGAGTAGAACCATGGACAATGTCGCCTGTATTGTATTAAGGAGGTTGATGGTGTTATAGCATAATGAATATTGTAGTAAGGAGGTTGATGGTGTTATAGCATAATGAATGTTGTAGTAAGGAGGTTGATGGTGTTATAGCATAATGAATATTGTCGTAAGGAGGTTGATGGTGTTATAGCATAATGATTAGCATATTAAGGAGGTTGATGGTGTCATAGCATAATGAATAGCATATTAAGGAGGTTGGTGACATAGCATAATGAATAGCATATTAAGGAGGTTGATGGTGTCATAGCATAATGAACAGCATACTAAGGAGGTTGATGATGTCATAGCATAATGATTAGCGTATTAAGGAGGTTGATGGTGTTATAGCATAATGGATATTGTAGTAAGGAGGTTGATGGTGTTATAGCATAATGAATATTGTAGTAAGGAGGTTGATGGTGTTATAGCATAATGAATATTGTAGTAAGGAGGTTGGTGTTATAGCATAATGAATATTGTAGCAAGGAGGTTGATGGTGTTATAGCATAATGAATAGCATATTAAGGAGGTTGATGTTGTTATAGCACAATGATTAGCGTATTAAGGAGGTTGATGGTGTTATAGCATAATGAATATTGTAGTAAGGAGGTTGGTGTTATAGCATAATGAATATTGTAGTAAGGAGGTTGATGGTGTTATAGCATAATGAATAGCATATTAAGGAGGTTGATGGTGTTATAGCACAATGATTAGCGTATTAAGGAGGTTGATGGTGTTATAGCATAATGAATATTGTAGTAAGGAGGTTGATGGTGTTATAGCATAATGAATATTGTAGTAAGGAGGTTGGTGCTATAGCATAATGAACATTGTAGTAAGGAGGTTGGTGTTATAGCATAATGAATATTGTAGTAAGGAGGTTGATGGTGTTATAGCATAATGAATATTGTAGTAAGGAGGTTGGTGCTATAGCATAATGAACATTGTAGTAAGGAGGTTGGTGTTATAGCATAATGAATATTGTAGTAAGGAGATTGATGGTGTCATAGCATAATGAATATTGTAGTAAGGAGGTTGATGGTGTTATAGCATAATGAATAGCATATTAAGGAGGTTGATTAGCATGTTAAGGAGGATGATAAAGAACTCTGAATGTAAATCTCACCGTCGCTTTAATGTACCCTTCACAAATTTCAGTGAGTTTATATTGTCCTCCAGTTGATTCCAGGTACCGGATTTCTGGCAGTGATTGCACACAAACCACCCTGATGAAAGCAACACAAGAGATTGCAGTTTATATGAAGTAATGCTCACAAAATCACTGAACTCATTTAAAGCTGAAATATAAGTCTTAGTTTTGAAACAACTGATTATGGCCAACATAAAATTGTCAAATGTCAGCTTCTCTGTACTGCCATGGTTCACCGCCAACACACTTGAAAGAATATTCCCTGATCATTTATAACTAACATGTACATAAAGAGTTGACCATTACATTTTGGCACATCTTCATATAGGTGTCGGTATCAGAAACCAAGTACTGTCTCCTAACCATGTGACCTGTCTCCAAAACAGGAGACTAACAGCATTTGTGTCATCATAGTAGATGTCTCGTTATCGAGACATGCCACCTATTTACTATTTAGAAAACAAAATAAAGTACCTGGAGTTTATTACCTACATGAGAACATGCAAACTTGTGCCAATAAACTTTCGATGTACCTTTAATTAACAAAAGATCAGAGACTATTCTAGCCCTGTGTATGCTGTAAGTCATGGCAGAATTGACAACCTGTCATCTGACGTCTTTACTGTGACCAAAATTAGCAATTCCCATAACAAATATTATCATAATCTGGTTTCTTGGAATTAAGTCTATGTTTTGTATTCATTTTGACTTGTTATCCTATATAAAATATTCTAAATGATAATCATGATGCACTGTATGCTGCGGCTGCAGTCATGGTAATAGTAGAAACATCCTACAGCTGCAATCAGTCATTCTTCGCTTTTGACAACCGTGTTTTGTCCTCAGTCAGACCTATATTATATATAGATGGTAAATATGGTAACAGCCATTAGATTCCTGTCATGGTAACAAGTAACATGATTATGAAACAACCAGGTTGATAGAATCTGTACCTGTAGGTGCAGCATGAAAAATAGATCATGCTGACATACTTTTGTTGCACTACCTACATTAAGCCTACCATGCATGCCTACACTACATTTAATTACTGTGTATAAAAGCCTATTGAAATGACGCCCGGAATAGGCTTTTGTGACTGCCTGACGAATTAACTAACTAAAGCAGCGATATCTCAGTTTACTGCTATCTAAATAACCAGTCAAACACCTGTCTAATGCGGCTGCATTCCTACATAACATTCCTTACATCATGTTCAAAATTGTACTAATTAACAGGTTTCCATTTTTGTTTTGGAAACATGTTAACTTATTTTTTAGCTGGACTGTAAATACCCAGGTTTCCTAGCACACTTAAAGGAATGACATACGTTGATAGGTACTCCACCTGAGGTTATTTACATTACCTGACAACAACAGACAATGACAGATGCTCCACCTGAGGTTATCTACTTTACCCGACACACTTAAAGGAACAACATACGTTGATAGGTGCTCCACCTGAGGTTATTTACATTACCTGACAACAACAGACAATGACAGATGCTCCACCTGAGGTTATCTACTTTACCTGACACACTTAAAGGAACAACATACATTGATAGGTGCTCCACCTGAGGTTATCTACATTACCTGCCACAAGAACAACAGACAATGACAGGTGCTCCACCTGAGGTTATCTACATTACCTGCCACAAGAACAACAGACAATGACAGATGCTCCACCTGAGGTTATCTACATTACCTGCCACAAGAACAACAGACAATGACAGATGCTCCACCTGAGGTTATCTACGTTACCTGCCACAAGAACAACAGACAATGACAGATGCTCCACCTGAGGTTATCTACGTTACCTGCCACAAGAACAACAGACAATGACAGGTGCTCCACCTGAGGTTATCTACGTTACCTGCCACAAGAACAACAGACAATGACAGATGCTCCACCTGAGGTTATCTACGTTACCTGCCACAAGAACAACAGACAATGACAGATGCTCCTACCTGATGTTATCTACGTTACCTGACACAGGAACAACAGACAATGACAGATGCTCCTACCTGAGGTTATCTACGTTACCTGACACAGGAACAACAGACAATGACAGATGCTCCTACCTGAGGTTATCTAAGTAACCTGACACAGGAACAACAGACAATGACAGATGCTCCACCTGAGGTTATCTACGTTACCTGCCACAAGAACAACAGACAATGACAGATGCTCCACCTGAGGTTATTTACATTACCTGACACAGGAACAACAGACAATGACAGATGCTCCTACCTGAGGTTATCTAAGTTACCTGACACAGGAACAACAGACAATGATAGATGCTCCTACCTGAGGTTATCTACGCTACCTGACACAGGAACAACAGACAATGACAGATGCTCCACCTGAGGTTATCTACGTTACCTGCCACAAGAACAACAGACAATGACAGGTGCTCCACCTGAGGTTATCTACGTTACCTGCCACAAGAACAACAGACAATGACAGGTGCTCCACCTGAGGTTATCTACGTTACCTGACACAGGAACAACAGACAATGACAGATGCTCCTACCTGATGTTATCTACGTTACCTGACACAGGAACAACAGACAATGACAGATGCTCCTACCTGAGGTTATCTACGTTACCTGCCACAAGAACAACAGACAATGACAGATGCTCCACCTGAGGTTATCTACGTTACCTGCCACAAGAACAACAGACAATGACAGATGCTCCACCTGAGGTTATCTACGTTACCTGCCACAAGAACAACAGACAATGACAGATGCTCCACCTGAGGTTATCTACGTTACCTGCCACAAGAACAACAGACAATGACAGGTGCTCCAGCTGAGGTTATCTACGTTACCTGACACAGGAACAACAGACAATGACAGATGCTCCTACCTGATGTTATCTACGTTACCTGACACAGGAACAACAGACAATGACAGATGCTCCTACCTGAGGTTATCTACGTTACCTGACACAGGAACAACAGACAATGACAGATGCTCCACCTGAGGTTATCTAGGTTACCTGACACAGGAACAACAGACAATGACAGATGCTCCTACCTGAGGTTATCTAAGTTACCTGACACAGGAACAACAGACAATGACAGATGTTCCTACCTGAGGTTATCTAAGTTACCTGACAACAACAGACAATGATAGATGCTCCTACCTGAGGCTATCTACGTTACCTGACACAGGAACAACAGACAATGACAGATGCTCCTACCTGAGGTTATCTACGTTACCTGACAACAATAGACAATGACAGATGCTCATACCTGAGGTTATCTAAGTTTCCTAGCACACATAAAGGAATGACAGACAACGATAGATGCTCCTACCTGAGGTTATCTATGTTACCTGACAACAGCAGACAATGACAAATGCTCCTACCTGTGGTTAAATTAATAAACAACATGTCCACTTCTGCAGGCGCTGTAGTTGCCTTCTTTCCCAGACGAGGACATACCATCGAGAAACATGTATAACCTTGTTCAAACTTCACCAGATGTGATGCAAGAAACTTCCTCATCTCACGGATGGTCACGGTAACAGGCTCAGTAAGAGGTGTTGCTGCCGTGTATCCTCTAACAGACACACCAGGTGCCCTATATGTTGTTGATGATGATGATGATGATGATTGTTCTGAGGTGAACACTGTTGAATGTATATTGCACAAATATGGTAACGTCAGTATCTTTGATATATAAGTGAACCTTCTTTGTGATGCAGATAAAATGTTAGACATACACAGTGGACCAGGCATATGCTTTAGTCGTACTTTTGTAAATGTAGAATAATAATATCTGCATCGTATGTGGAAACTGTGAGCTCTGATCAGTAAGGTCATCGACATGTTGAAATCATGTGGATATCTACAGACTTGCAGAACAATTGGTACACAGCCTTTATAAAACACAGTCCTGTTCTTGGCATTACCAATCAGACCCTAACCATGTTGATGACAGTTTTTAAGATGATTTTGCAGTAAATAGACATCTGAAAATGAGAACACAAAGGCATACATGTACAGGTAATACATTATTTACCACAAAGTTACCAACATAAATCTAAACAAGAGGCTCGCTCACCTGTAGTAAACAGGTAAATATGAGATTGACTATTCAGCAGTAGAGGTTTATCAATGATTGACGATTCAGCAGTAAAGGGGTTAATCAGTGATTGACCATTCAGCAGTAATGGGGTTAATCAATGATTGACCATTCAGCAGTAAAGGGGTTAATCAATGATTGACCATTCAGCCGTAGAGGTTAATCAATGATTGACCATTCAGAAGTAAAGGGGTTAATCAATGACTGAACATACAGCAGTAAAGGGGTTATCAATGGTTGACTATTCACCATTAAAGGGGTTACTCGATGATTGACCCTTCAGCATTAAAGGGGTTAATCAATGATCGACCATTCAGCAGTAAAGGGGTTAATCAATGATTGACCATTCAGCAGTAAAGGGGTTAATCAGTGATTGGCCATTCAGCAGTAAAAGGTTAATCAATGATTGTCCATTCAACAGTAAATGGGTTAATCAGTGATTGACCATTCAGCAGTAAAAACCTTAATCAATGATTGACCATTCAGCAGTAGAGGTTAATCAATGATTGACCATTCAGCAGTAAAGGGGTTAATAAATGACTGAACATAAAGCAGTAAAGGGGTTATCAATGGTTGACTATTCACCATTAAAGTGGTTACTCAATGATTGACCATTCAGCAGTAAATGGGTTAATCAGTGATTGACCATTCAGCAGTAAAAACCTTAATCAATGATTGACCATTCAGCAGTAAAGGGGCTAATCAATGATTGACCATTCAGCAGTAAAGGGGTTATCAATGATTGACCATTCAGCAGTAAACGGGTTAATCAATGATCGACCATTCAGCAGTAAAGGGGTTATCAATGTTTGACCATTCAGCAGAAAAGGGGTTAATCAGTGATTGACCATTCAGCAGTAAAGGGGTTAATCAATGATTTACCACTCAGCAGTAAATGAGTTAATCAGTGATTGACCATTCAGCAGTAAAAACCTTAATCAATGATTGACCATTCAGCAGTAAAGGGGTTTATCAATGATTGACCATTCAGCAGTAAAGGGGTTATCAATGATTGACCATTCAGCAGTAAACGGGTTAATCAATGATCGACCATTCAGCAGTAAAGGGGTTATCAATGTTTGACCATTCAGCAGTAAAGGGGTTAATAAGTGATTGACCATTCAGCAGTAAAAATCTTAATCAATGATTGACCATTCAGCAGTAAAGGGGTTTATCAATGATTGACCATTCAGCAGTAAAGGGGTTATCAATGATTGACCATTCAGCAGTAAACGGGTTAATCAATAATCGACCATTCAGCAGTAAAGGGGTTATCAATGTTTGACCATTCAGCAGTAAAGGGTTAATAAGTGATTGAATATTCAGCAGTAAAGGGGTTAATCAATGATTGACCATTCAGCAGTAAAAAACTGAATGAATGATTGACCACTCGGCAGTAAAGGACTTAATCAATGATAGTCCATTCAGCAGTAAAGGGATTAATCAATGATAGACCATTCAGCAGTAAAGGGGTTAATCGGTGATTGACCATTCACAGGGTTCATAGGCCTTCAGCAGAATTAAATTCCATACTTTTTCCAGACTCAATTTCAAATTTTTCAGACCTCATTTTGGGACTTTCAATCAGACAAAAAACAAACACAGTTACTGAGTTCATCATATTATCATATATAAACTTTATAAAACAAGAATATCAAAACACAGCATGCGCACACATGCCGAACATAACTCTTGAAGAGGATTGTGAAATTAAAACAGGAGAGGCTGCTGCTGAACAATTTGCTTGTATGTTTCAGAAAGTAAGTAATCTAGATGTGCCAGTGAGTCGTAAAAAAGCTGCAATGAAGTCTGCAAAGGGGAACGGAGAGACACAAATACATACCGCGGAAATGGATGAGCTTCTGACCATCAGCGAGTTGGAGAAAAGCTTGAAAGTTCTGAAAAACAGGAAGTCTCCTGGACCATATGGAATAACCAATGAGATGTTGAGGAATCTGGGTACTATTGCAAAGCACAAGCTTTTGGAGATTTTCAACCACAGTTGGTACACAGGAGAAGTTCCCCAGTCTTGGAGAGAGGCCAACATGATCCCAGTACTGAAGAAAGGCAAGAATACATCCAAAGCGGCAAGTTATCGACCTATCAGTCTGACTCGTTACACTGTCAAAGCCATGGAAATAATCCTCAACCAGAGACTTCTTCGACATCTTGAAAGCAACAATCTCTTATCGGATGAACAAAATGGCTTCAGAAAGTGTAGACCTACTGAAGATCAAACAACGTATCTGACACAGTCTATTGAGGAGGCGTTCCAACAGAAAAAACATACCATCACTGTGTGGGTTGATCTGCAGAAGGCATTTGATAAAGTATGGAAGCATGGACTCCTCCAAAAGCTCAGGACCAGTGACATTTCTGGGAAAATGTACAGCTGGATATGCCAGTATCTCCACAACCGAAAGGCATCAGTACAGCTGAATGGGACGAGCAGCAAGAAAGTCCTGCTACAACATGGTGTACCTCAGGGTGGTGTACTCTCTCCCGCCCTCTTCACAATATTCATCAATGACCTGGTGAAGAACCTTCCAATGGGAGTCAGAGCTGCATTGTATGCTGATTAATTTGTGATGTGGAGCAGCGATGAGTATGTGTCAACAGCCAATTACGGCATGCAACTCGCAATTGATCACCTCAATTCTTGGGTTACAAGATGGTTTGTCCAGATCAACAAAGAGAAGACAGTCGCAACTTTATTCACACCATCCACTAAAAAGGAACACAAAACAAGTCTGAAATTTGGTGAGTCAGTTCTGCACTTTGAGGATGAAGTAACTTATCTTGGTCTGATATTTGACAAAAGACTACCCTGGAAGGCACAAATCCGAAAAGCTGAAGGTATAGCCAAGCGAAGACTGGCAGTTGTGCGGAAGCTCTCTGGAACAAAATGGGGAGCTAACATGAAAATTCTGAAACAGGTTTACTCTGGATCAGTTAGGCCAATCATCAAATACGGCTCATCATCATGGATGACAGCTGCTACAAGCACCCTTCAGACATTGGATAAGGTACAAAATCAGGCTCTTCATATCATAACAGGGTCTATGAAGACCACTCCAATAGCAGCGATGGAAGAACTTACCAATATCCAGCCACTCCAGCAGAGACGAGAAATCAAGGCCGAGATTCAATACGAGAAATTCAAATTGATGCCTCACCATCCCATGCATATGCTGACACACCAAATGTCTAGAGGAAGGCTCAAAAAGAATAATTTCTTATTAACTTCAAAGAAAATTGAAAGAAACAGAGAGTCGGACATCTTCCCCAGATGTAGAAATGTAACTGCTATCCCTGAGAGGGAACCGTGGAAAGCTTCTGAAATAGAAAACACAATTTCAATCTGGCCCTCGATTCCAGGGATTGAAAGCAAGGGAGATCAAGCAGAAGTGACAAACAAAGTTCTTGCATTGAGTCATATTGCAGAAAACTACCCTGAGGAAGAGTGGATACATGTTTATACAGATGGATCAGCTATCCAGGCTGTCAAGAATCGTCTCAATGCACATCTTCACCGTCTCAAGATTACAGATTCTGCACTTTGTGAGTGTCAGCAGGCAGAAGAAACAGCAGAACATCTCTTGCAGCACTGCCAGCAATATGAACAGGCTAGAAGAAGCTTCTGGCCTATTGAAGTATCTTTTGAAGAGAAGATCAAAGGAGACAGAGACAGTTTGGTGACCACTTCAGCTTTCATGCACCAAATAAGGAAAACGGTCTAAGATTACTGTCATGAGAAAGATGAACGCAAGAAGAAGAACAACATATAGACGACCACCCTGTACAAGTGAAAAGTTAGCAAACTAACATGTTACGACACTTTATTAACTTTTCATTTCTAAAAGTGGCTAGGAGTGGCTCTGGGAACCGCATATTGTCTAGGAGTGACTCAGTGTTTTTCAGGATGCAAACCAGATATGAATTTCATTACAGCAGCACATTTCTTGTTGAATATTTTGAAAATAATTATATTCAAAATATTCAACAGCTATCCTATAAAGTTGAGCTTGAGACACCTACATTTATTTGTTGAGGGCCACCCCCACCCCACCACCCCACCTTTAGATGACAAGTTAAACCCTGCACATATACATATACACTATTTATTTTAAATTTAATTTACCATAGCTGATCATATCGCCATAGCAACAGAAGGAATCCTCATTATTTTCACTCGATAATGCGCCAACATAAGAGGCCTCGCGATACGAGAGAGCTGTCAGGCAGTCAATAATATTTTACCATGACTCAGCGCTATGTTGGGATCATCTAACATTGGGCGATATAACATTGCTACGCTTCTAAATGATCGCCATAGCAACAGGAGGAATTCTCATTATTTTCACTCGATAACGCGCCAATATACGAGGCCTCGCGATACAAGAGAGCTGTCGGGCAGTAATAATATTTTACCATGACTCCGAGCAAAGTTGGGATCCTCTAACGTTGGGTGATATAAAATTGCTACGCTTCTAAATGATTCTGGTACCATCAATGTGAAAATGTAAAATATTCTAACCTTGAACCAAAGAAATCTGTAACTTTCGGCGCTGGCTTTAGATGAACTTCTGTCAGTGTTTCATGGTTTTTTCCAGACATGTCGCTAACAAGAGCCGCTTCGACAATATTCCTGATGTCAAAAGACTTATTGCAAACACTATATTTGGCACGCGAGTTTGATGTGTTGTCCGGTAAAATCCAATCATTATATTTATCGTTAGTTTCCCAAGCACTAGAATACTTGGCACCTTCCCATGTTTACTGTATCACAAAAAACGACAATCTCGCAAATTATTTCATTGTTTCGGCTTCTCACACTCTGTACTATTTGACAGATGACTGCCGCTTCACTCATTTTTATTGCGGTGTAATTGAACATGTTCAGACACGTATTGCTCCACAACCGTGAGACGTTCCCGGTAATAGGCGGTTTTCTATTGTAAGACACGACCAGGACCCAATCAAATTAGATTCTCGCGACACTGGTGGAAAAGCGAGATTTCGTTCGTAAACAAAAAAATGGTGGTCGGGAAAATTAGGATTGCCGATATTTTAAGTTTCCATACATTTTCCATACCAGTTGGCCCAGAATTGGAATTTCCATACTTTTTCCAGCCCTGGAAAAGGCTTTCCTAAATTTCCATACTTTTTCCAGACTTCCATACATGCGTATGAACCATGAAGTTCTGTCTGGATACTTGGTGTTTTCGGTTTCTGGTGAAGTTGCGCACTAGAGATCGAGCATGAGATCGAGCCTCTGCGTGAGGGGTTGTTTGAAAATGGCCACGATGCTGTTGCGCCCTAGGCTGATTTTCAGATAGGAGATGATTATTGTCTGCTGTTCTTGATTTTCGGTTGTATGGTTCTTGGCTATATGTCAGAGTTATAGTTCTTTCTGATGGCTCAGACTGGATTGTTGCACTTGATGATTCTGATTTTGATGCCATTGTATAAGATTGGTGGGTTATCTATGTTGGGATACAAACGGTTGTGGTTGGTATGTGGGTACAGGAAGCTGATAATGCACCAATGGCGGTACAGTTTGAGGCATATAAGGCAGCTGCTCATATCCAGGAGGTGGAAGATAAGGAGAGATAGGTATAGGTTGACGTTGCATAATATATGGTGGCTGATAATGCATAAATGGTGATACAGGTTGAGGAATATTAGGTAACTGGTGATACCCAGGAACTGGAACAGATGGTGACATAGAGGGTAGATGATGATACGCAGGTGGTGGTACAGAAGTCGAGACAAAAGGCAGATGATAGACAGGTGGTAGTACTGGTGGTGGGATGCTGCTTGGATATGCTGTTGGCGGAGGATGACCAATGATGGATTGATGGCAGAGCTAGCAACTGAAACAACTGAGGGGTTACAGGTATTGAGTACAGTAAGTGTTCTTTCTTGGTCTCGGATATTTTGCTCGAGTAAGGCAATAAAGGATTTCTGTTGTATTAGCTGGTTACTAAGTGTCTCAGTATTTGAATTGCGGCTTTGACGACTCGTAGTCACATTCGCTGCAATTTTTGGACATCTTGTGTTGGTTTGCAGTTTTCAGATGTAGTAACCATGACTGCATCGGAAGATACGACTAATGGTATTGAAAGCGGTTCGATATTGCTATGAGCGATTGAATTTAGAGTAGCTTCTGAGGCCATCGCCATGATTGCATTGGGCGTGAGAGCTGGTGATACAAATAGTTCTGCACCGCTTTGTGGGTCTAGTTTGAGGGAGTTACTATGTCCGTTAATAGAGATGGTGGACCAGACATCATGACTGCAGTGGTTGGAGGAGCTATCTTCCAGTCTTTTGATTGCATTGTGGAAAAGATTGAATTAGGCATTAGAGCTGCCATGATGTTTGTAGAGCGTGAAGTAGAGACAGTATCCCCTTGATCTATCACTGGAGTAATAGTCTGTGCTTGTATCGCTGCACTATGAAGGTGTTGACGCCGCTGAGGCGATGCCATTTAATGGCTGACTATCTGAGCATAGGCGGTTATCCATGCATAGTATGCAGTTGTACGGTGAGCTTTGTGGGATTTTGTTGGCCCTCCCTTTGTCCAGGCCAGCGCATTTGTAGCGGGTCCAGTCTAGACATGTGTCACACTGTATTGTATCAAGATTTGTTGTGTCTTTACAGACTGGGCAAATATCATTATCAGAATCTGTTGTGTTTGACCGACTGACCGAAACCAGCCCTCAAAATTTTTAATATTTGGGAGACCCATTTTTGGGTCCCGTGTTTTCAGGTCTGCGTAACCAATTGTTCGGTTGCGCAAAATCAGTTTGCGTAACCAATTGTTGCGCAAATTGGTTACGCCATTTTTTATCCAAACCTGCTTTATCTGAACACATTTCATCTGTATATTAAGTTAATAATGAATTTAAAGTGCATGTTGCTGAATTGTGATTAGCATATTGATTACAGCATGGACTTATCCACCAATTACCTACTTTACAGATAAAATATGTTTAGTACGCAACTATTGACCTCATAATCAATTACATCACCTATAGGTTGATGTCACCAGTCACTATTATAATTGACAGACAATACTAACTCTCATAGTAGTCTGTCAGTAAGTATTAATTGTATGTCTTTGCAATTTAATAAACATTCTGTTGATTGTTTTGAGGGGAAGTTTGTTTCAAGTTAGCTGTATAGTGTATAGTTACCATGAAATTGAGATTCTGGGACGAAGCTGGGAGCATAGCTTATCTAGAGATGGGTGGGGAATAACTAAAAGTGGATTCATCCATTGTGATATAAGTATTGTAATATTTCTCAAGTAAATTTGTCAAAAAGCAGATTGAGTGTTTGTTTTATGTCCATTCATTCGTACCATTTCCAGACCAAGAAGAATATTTTGGAAAATTTACCCCTGAAATTACAAGCTCGATAACCGAGCCAGTCATTCAATGTTAAGTCTCCAAAAACAATACTCCTTTGGTCTGCAAATGTACATTTTCTCTGCCAAAATATCAGTATTTGTATGACAACACTCATTGGTAACATCTTTCCAGCTTGCAACAATTTCAGGGTTCATACACCTTGGGCACAATAAAATTCCATACTTTTTGCAAACATATATTTCAAAAATTCCAGACCCACTATAATAATTATTGACTAATGACCCAATATTTATAAATATCTTAACACCCTCAACCCACCCCACCCACAAACCCCACTACGAAACCAAGAATTGAATATCTTACATTGTTTTGGCTTACGGAACCCTCTCCAGCCCACCCACCACCACCTTGAAAGCAATGGCTTCCAGTCATATTATTTTCAAAATATTTCAAAGAATATGCTTTAATTTGTAAAGAATTCCACCTGTATCAAAGAACTACCGCCGAAAACAACCGGGGTTGAAATGTTTATAAAATTGTACCTGTGACAGGTAGATTTTTTTGTAACTGTTACCAAATATTTGTACTTTTACAAGCAGCGTACATTTCTAATATAAAATAATAACACGCATGTCCGCCACAATAAAAAGCGTAACCAGCTCTAAGGCATTTAGTAGATAGCTTGACCCTTCTTAACTTGTACGCTTTAAACTGACAATTTAGTGCAAATGCAATTTACTTGAAAATAAGAGTTACTACCATCTTGAGAACGGCTCTCCAAGTGTGATACCAGCGATCGAAAAGAAGAAGAAGAGTTACTACGCACCCTGTTTTCTCGGTCGCTCCAAAGCAATGAACCACTTAAATATCGGGTGGTATTACTGTCAGAACGTTCCAATAATAATGTATTGGGTCATATAACCCGTCAAAGTGGGCGCTAACATATTGCTTTACTGCGTTTAAAAGTGGCACAGTGACTAGATTTTTCGTTCGCCATTAGCCGTCAATATTAATCGCGAGTCGCACAGAGATTGGTTGAAATAAATCATGTGATTAATTTGTTATGAATGACAACAAGGCACGTGATCAAAATTTTACTACGATAGTAATTTTCATTCATGCCTATTGAAATCGGATATCCCGTGAGCCAATCAGACACTACGAGTGCGCATTCTCGATTGTTATTAACTACGACTGTGCACGCGAGACATTTCTCATTACCGGTGTATTAGCAGACCCCCCTCTAGGTTGATTCGTGACAATTTTTTTTGTTGAAATTAGTAACCGGGATCGCGGCGTTCTGTAAGAATGGAATGTTTACATTTTTGGAAGCGTTTATTTACGAGAATCCAGTTGGATTCCCGTATTTTTCAATTTCGGGAATATTAAGAGAATCCTGTCGAATTTCGAGGCCTGAATTATTGTGTGTCATGGACAAATACACACTAACACAGTAGCTAGGATCTATGAATGTAACAGTTTAATTTAACAGATAAATTCTTAAACAGCTGTCTCTACAATCCAACTGAAACTCAAGGAGAATATACTGTGAGACTCACTCAACAAGGCATATCTTCCTATGTTATATCGGGATCCAATCGCGTATATAAAATAATATATCGGGAACATGCCAGCCGACGGTTGCACGTACTTGCATGCAACGGTTTATAATTGAAGTCTGTTGTTGATGCATAACGTGTAGCGAGACTAGTTCCCGGCCTATGTAGTAATGCTAGCGGAAATACAACGGAAGTTTGTATCGGACACATGCGCGCTGTCGCTTATTTACAGAATTTGACAGACAGATGTTATCGATCTTTTAGATGTTTGAAAATGCTAAATTCCGTTGTAAATAGCATGCTTCATATCAAAAAGTTGTTGAAACTTTTCTGTTTTCCACTATCAGAGATAACTACCGTTCTGGGCTTTGTCACTTACGCGACCATTTTTTCGTTCACGGTAATTTTACTTCACGTAACCGACACGCGAACGAAACGATGGTTCGCGCCAAATTTTGAGGGCTGCGAAACACTGCTGGTAGTTAAGCTGAATTTGCTGGTGGTCTTACTATATGTTGCATGTGATGAGAGTGCTATTTGTAGGTCTCTCTGTAGTTGCTTATCTATAACTGCAAGGTCTTGATTGATTATCCAGGTCGAGAAGGATGGGAAGGAATCTATGAATGCTGGGGCAAGTTTCCCATTAATTAGAGCTCCAGATGATGTGTTGTATATCGATAAACCGCATGTGGCGCTAAAGCATTGTCCTTATCCAATCTGTCATTACGCTCAAGCATATAGAATTTGTCTTCTTTTATCTCCATAAATTTATAAATGCTTAATTTGAATAGTTCAAGACAAGCAGCTAAGTGTTATGTAACAATTGTTAGAATCTCTACAGTCGACTGATAATGGACTGCGACTATGTGACATAGATTCTTCTCCAGCGCTTTTGGTTTGTTCAAGGCATATTGTCTCATTGATTGTGACGGTTTTGTCTGACCTGTACAAAATTTGGGATTCGTTGACTTAATCCTTGAACTCTGTCTTGTCTCATGGCTAGTGATGCTCGATGCTAGCTCAGTAGAATTCATCATGGTGCCAGGGACGCTAGTAGGATTATACTGCAGAATATAGTTCATGATACTGGCTGTCTGTACATCTACACTCGTTTTAGCCAATGACGAGTCCATATTCAGATTGCAATGAAGAATGCTATGCGATGATAAGGAGCAGAGCCCAATGAGTACTAGCAGCAATACATGTAACATGTAGATGCACGCAAATCCAATATGTCACTTAGGTAGAATAGTTCAGTAGTTTTACCACGAAAATGAGTGCCAGTTCTGCAGTAAGACATTCTAAAATTGCTGGCTGAATAGCCTTATAAAAAAGGCCATTCTTCAAATGGTTTGATGAGTAAAAGGCTAGTTAATAAAAGCTTTCCGTAGAAATAAATAGAATGGCAATAAGCTGCCAACAGGCTGTCAGAGTTCTTTAATCTGTATGATAGAATGGTAGTGAATAGCTAATCATGTACGATGATAAGTAAGTCGCTGTATATAGCTGATATGAGATCACTCGATGTTTGGTAAAATTAAAATAATAAAAACTGTTCGATGGGCAATGATAACTTGGTTAAAAATTGTTCAATCTACAAAACAAAGTAAAGAATGCTGTTTTATACTCGTGTATAATTGGATCCTAAGACATTGCTGTCTAATAGGACAGCGATGTCTATCGGTCCAAATAATTTTATAGTATTTGACAGAAAATTTTTTCTATCTATATAACATGCTTCTTTTCTTGTTTTGAAAAAACTATTGATCTGCTACTAATACTGATGCTACTTCTGCTGCTACCACTGCTACTAGCACTACTACTACATGTACTACTACATGTACTACTACTACTACTACTACTACTACTAGAATTATGACTAGATGATTCCACTTGCTATTATATCCAATAATAATTTCAATTACCATAGTAACAAACTACAGGACGAGCAGGAGAATGAGCACCCCTCCCCTCCATCCCCCTTTCCTTGTCCAAGGATGCTCCCCATTAGCCAGCATCCTGTAAACAGTATATTATCATTATAAGTAAAAGTACCCTCCCCCAAAAATATATAAATGTTTATTGTTGTATCTATAATCATAGACATCCATGTATATTATTGAACTTGACTATGTTCTGTGCTTGTCTGTTACGTAACTGTCTTGTCCTTATTTACTACCCATATGTATCGCAAAATAATAATAATAAATAATAATAATAATAATAATAATAATAATAATAACCCAAGTGACTAACTCTTACACACACCCTGCGGTTACAGTATTATATGTTGGTTCGCGGACTGAGAGAGGCCCACTCCTGGAGTTTTTCTTTCCACTGTAATGACTGACAAGATAATTGAACCGGTGGTAAACTCTGGGGTGGAGGGTGGGGTTGGAGTGGGGTGTGTGGGAGGGTGCTGGGGGTGTGGGGAGGGGTGGTCTCTTGACCCGCGAATTGACATATTTCCTCTTTGAAATTTAAACTGTTCATGTGGATCAAGGGTCAAAGGGTTAATAAGGAAGTAGTAAATGTAATGTCTGATTTTATAATTGTTTGTGTAAGTACTATCTTGTATTCAAACATATGTCACTAATACTATTTGCTGATGACACCAATGCCTTTTGCTCTGATGAAGACATAGCTACATTATATAAAAATGTAAATAAGGAAATGGAAGAAATTACTAACTGGTTTTCACTAAATAAATTATCACTAAGTGTGGATAAAACAAACTATATGTTATTTTCAAAATCTAGAGAATTAATAAATAAAGAGGTTCCAAAATTGTACATTAGCAATAAGGAAATTGAAGAGGCCCCTTATGCAAAGTTCCTAGGAGTATATTTAGATAAAAACTTGACCTGGGCCAAACAAATCGAAACAGTTACTGCAAAAGTAGCAAGAGGAATAGGTGTCATCCAAAGACTAAAACCATATATGACACAGGCCACGTTAAAACACTGTACAGCAGTCCTCTTGACCCGCGAATTGACATATTTCCTCTTTGAAATTTAAACTGTTTATGTGGATCAAGGGTTAAAGGGTTAATAAGGAAGTAGTAAATGTAATGTCTGAATTTATAATTGTCTGTGTAAGTACTGTCTTGTCTAATTTATATATACCTGTATATACTATGGGTACCGAAGTTCGTGACTCTAAGCAAGTAATGCACTCGTGAAAGAAAACTCTTAAACAGATCTGCGCAAAAATTTAACACAATGTAAAATAACACTTTCGAATACAAATGCAAAAATTTCAGCACAAAACTTTAATCTTTAAACAAATTCCAAGCATCTGAACGGACCCACCTCGCCAGGTTATGTGTGAAATAGCGTACCGAATTTCGTGAATTGGTGATTATGCATCTTCTGCTGTCTGGTACATGCTTGTAAATCCTTAAATGTCACGGTATTGGTTTGTTGAATGTTTCAACTGCTAATTTTTCCCGTTTTAACCCATAAATTAGTCCTACAAATGAATGTATAAACTATAAAAGCAGTTTATACATTTGAAGAGAAGAAAAACCCCAAATGGATGCCGCTTTCGTTAGGTAGTGATGTCACATGAAATTCATAAATACTAATGAGCTGAAGAAATGAACTAACGTTAGGGTCTTTAAAACATGTTCAGCAGGCATAAAGGGAAGAATAACAAAATTTCTATCGTTAAAAAAACCATGTGTGCACTTTATGTAAATTTTGACATTTTGGTAAATCATTGATAAGCACCCACCCCTTCCTCTAGAGCCTCTCCAATAAAATTTAGACGCTCTACCGTCAATCAGTCTAATCCGACGCGGCGGGAAAATGTAACCAAAGCAGGTGGTAACTTCGGATTGTGAAAATTGCTCATTTTAGGCGCTAAATAAGCGCAAGTAAGTAATCTAAGAAAGTGCATTAAGGAATCTTGCAATTTTTATCACTACCATCACTGCATCAGTAATTGTATGAAAAGTTCCTTGTTTTGACAGCATTTTGCTCAAAACTGTGTCAAAAGGTTCAGAACTGTCAATCAAAAAGTGGCTACTGTGTAGATGCGTTCCATGCAACGTTACATCATAGAACGAGAGCGATAAAAACAAATTCACGAATTTCGGTACTCACGAATTTAAGCAACTCGACCATATATGTGTGTAAGGTGTCCGCCGTAACAATAGGCACTGCCTTAGGCGGACAACCTGGTATGATTCGTGAATTCGTTTATCTTGGAATTATTGAATAAATAATCTTGAATCTTGAATCAATGTAGATTGATAAAACTGTCCAACTGATGAAAATTGTAATCACGGAAACAGATAACAATATAAAAATAATGTCTTAATTAATGCAGTGATGTTCGCCCAGTTTATTTTAAAATCTGGGGGTTTACAATATGTATTGTTCTAAATTGGCACTTGGTTGCTAAAATATAAAAAGCATAGATCTCTCTACCTCAACAACGATGAAGATGCCATGTGAAAATTTCAGCTTCTTCGTCTTTCGCAGTAAATCCCGTTTCTCGAACTTACACGAATCCTCTACTGACAGCAGGCGTCAACAAGCCTCTAACGTCAGGAATGGGCTGCATCAGAGCTCTAGATAAGCAGGTTTTTTTGCGTTTTCACCCAATAAAAATGGCCTATCATCCAATTAGTTTTTAACATCATGAGTACCGAAATAGCCAATCACCCAATTAATTTCAGTTCTGTTGCTAATAATGTTTAATAACTTAATTAAAAAACCCCAATTAATTTCCAAAAAAAACCAATTTACAAATTTTCTAAGAGTGAATCACCCAATTATGGAAAAGCTTATCTAGAGCTCTGGGCTGTATATATTTATGGTTCATTTTAATGTTATTAAGTTGTTATTAACAATTATACATTGGCTATGTTATAATGATCCTGGAGTATAAATATCACAGATGGGTTCACAATCGTAGTTATAGCGCAATGGATGACTTTCCCATAGCTTGTCTAGTCTAACTTTGAAAGAATTCACTGAGGGGCCGCTGATAACGGATTCGGGTAGTTTATTCCATTGATCAGTACAGCGCAACGGGAAAGAAAACTTTCGTATATTGAGTCTTGGTCATATTTTCTTAATTTTTAGGCTGTGGCCTCGAGTTATGCTATTTGTGTCTTGTCGCTCAATAAGGTCAGCAGTAACTTGGTCATATTTATTGCTAAGAATTTTATATAACTCGATCATGTCGCCACGCAATCTTCTAAATACTAATGTTGGTAACTTTAACTTTTGGAGGCGTACATGATATGGTAGATTACGCATACCAGGAACAAGTTTGTTTGCCCGTCTTTGGACATTTTCGATTGCATTTATGTGCTTTTTCAGATATGGAGCCCAAACCACATTAGCATATTCTATATGTGGGCTAACAAGAGATTTGTAGAGGTGTTTAAAGTTTTCCTTATCTAGATAGTCAATTAATGTTCTCCCAATCAGTCCCATTATTTGGCTAGATTTGCTTATTTTTCCATTTATATGTTCATCGAAGCATAGTTTATCGTCTATTATGACACCTATATCTTTTTCACTAGATGAATGGGCTAGAGTATGGTTATTAAATTCCATTGTATATGTGTGTAGAGATGTTTTTTGTTGATATTCGCATACTTTTGCATTTATCTGGGTGGAACCTCAATAATGAATCATCAGTCCATGAACACATAGAGTTAATATCATTTTGCAGGGTGCCACACTCTTTTGGGTTGAAGATTGATCTAAAGAGTTTAGTGTCATCTGCAAATAAAAAGATCTCAGACCCAATACTGATTACATCGGGAAGATCATTAATGTAAATTATGAACAGTAATGGCCCTAAAACTGAGCCCTGGGGTATACCGCTAAATTGTTACGTCTGTTGGTTTAGATATGATTCCTTTTATAACTACTTGTTGCTGCCTTCCGGTTAGAAAGGATTGGATCCAGTTTAACAAATTACGTTCTATGCCGTATGCAGTTAGTTTTTTAATTAGACATTTATGTGGAACCTTATCAAATGCTTTCATGAAGTTGCAGTAAGTCACATCAATCATACCCCCCCCCCCCCCCCTTGTCCAGAGTCAGTAGCCATTTTTCAAGAACAGTCAAAAGTTGGAGAACTGTTGAGCGGCCGCTTTTAAAACCATACTGTTTTTCTGATAGCATATTATTAATCCTAAGATGTTCCATAATCGTGTCTTTAATAACAGATTCCATTATTTTACAAACAACAGATGTTAAGCTAATTGGACGGTAATTGTCTGGTTTGGTTTTATCTCCTTTTTTGAAAATTGGTGTGATGTTTGCATTTAACCAGCATTGTGGTAATGTTCTCAGGCTTAGTGACTTATTAAAAAGAATTGATTGTGGCAGGCTTAGTTCATAGCTTAGTTCATAAAGGAATCTTGGATGGAGTTTATCAGGCCCGGGTGACTTAGAAGTGTTGAGATTCACAAGTTTTTTTCTTACAAT
This sequence comes from Chaetoderma sp. LZ-2023a, assembly GCA_034401795.1. Taxonomy (NCBI): domain Eukaryota; kingdom Metazoa; phylum Mollusca; class Caudofoveata; order Chaetodermatida; family Chaetodermatidae; genus Chaetoderma; species Chaetoderma sp. LZ-2023a. The sequence continues at coordinate 28,090,299 of CM067370.1, read as the reverse complement.
TTCAGGTGTGATCTTTAATGTACCCATTGACATGTGAGCTCTACAAGGAATAGTTGGGGAATCATCGGCAGGTTCTGTTGTAAATACCGATCTGAAGTAGCTGGTTAGGATGTCTGCCTTCTCTTTATCATTTTTTGTAAATGACACTTCCATATCATGCTCAATGCCACTAGGTATTTGCAGATCGGGAATACCTGATCTGACTTTAGTGTTGGATTGCACATAGTTCCAAAACTTTTTTGGGTTATTTTTGGCTGATATAGAAATATTTTTCTCATATTGTTTCTGTGCTTTTCTCGTTTCTCTTCGAACCTGCTTTCTTGTTTTACAATATTCATCATATATATTAAGGTTACCGCCTGTATCAATATATTTTTCCCATAGTCGCTTCTTCCTGTTTATTTTGGTTCTTGTAGTTTGGTCAAGAGGATATTTGTGCCTTTTGTTTTTTATTGTTCTTTTAGGAATAAATTTATTTTCAGCTTCTTGACACATTCCAAATATGGTCTGCCACATATCATTAATATCGTTTATTTCTTTTAGGCATGTGTTCCTGTCTATATTTAAGAAATTAAGTATAGCTTTATAATCTGCTTTATCATAACAGACTCTTGTTTTACTTGTAGTAGTAAATTCGGCATTTAAGCGAATCTCCATCTGTATAGTGCAATGGTCACTTTTTCCAAGTGGCGCATTTGTATGAATATTATCCACCAGGTCAGGGTAATTAGTAAATACTAAATCCAATATTGTTGGCTTGTCGGACCCACACCCTCTAGTAGGCATTGAAATTAGCTGTTGTAAGAAGCAGTCGCTTACAGATTCAATAAACTTAAAGGTAAAGTCTAGGCTAGAGCTAGAGGTGTTGTATGTGTTTGTAAACCAATTAATATGTGGCATATTAAAGTCTCCTAGGATAAGCGAGTGCAGGTTATTGGTGTGTATTTCCTTTAAAATATGACAGAGTTCATTATTGTTTTGGTTATTAGAGTTTGGGCTTCTATAAAACACTCCAAAATGCAGTGTTTCATGTTTACAGCGTATGTCGCAGAGGATGTATTCTTCGAACATATTTTGGTTAATGTTTAGTAGTTTATAAGATAAAGTGTTTTTATGTATGGTAAGATACCTCTTCCTATTGTAGTAGTAATATGTTTATCTTCAATGCTGTAGCCATCTAGATTGTAGTCTGCTATACTAGGTTGAGTCCTGTAGTTTTTTGGCTTGACTTCAACTATAGCTATGATATCTGGTGACCTTATATTGTGTGCAGAAGTTCGGTTTTCTTCTCACGTGTAAAGACGTCAGCATTTGCATAGAGGATCGTAATCTCATTAATCCATTTCGTATTTACATTATTTGGTTTATTTCCTCTGATTTTGGAGCCGACCAGAGATTGTGTCAGACTTTGGCCATGTTTATTATTTACACATTCGTCTGAAAGTAAAGTGAAACAGTTTTTAGTGGATATAGGGAAACAACGTTCCTTAAGGACACAATCATCGGGTACATTACCAGTATTTAAAACATTCCATTTAAATAGAGAATCTACATTCGCACAATGTGACTTATCAAAGCAAAAGTTAGAACAATTGAGATGTTCTGATGTGTTTACAGTGTCATGCAAATTACTATGTACGCCATTAAATCTATTTAGAGTTGCTGGATCATTAGTTACTGTACAGTTTGAAAATTGTGATAGTACTGGGTTGGTTTGTACTGTGATTGGTGGTAGGTGGGAGCCCGATTGGCCCAGGCGCTCTTTGCGTTGTAGTTCTGGTGACTCCTCCCATGCATCCTCCCATTGTGAAAATATGGATTCATGAAATGATTGTCTACATTCTGTAGCATAGGTGTCATGTACGCAGTTTGTGATGTTATAAGAATCGAGCTTAAATAGTTTGTAATGTTTTCTGACAAAACACACGTTCCATTGACATTGGGATGAATGCGGTCATGGAATAGCTCTGTGTAAACTGTTCCACTAGGGTCATTGAAAGAGGAGAAAGAGGGAGATGACAATGCTGTGGATGGGGGAGGCAACGTAGGCATTGACATGTGTAAACCCGTGCATTTGGGTGTTAGTGTAAAAGCTGATTTCGGTGGATGATTGTTGGCCACTGAACGTGTCGCACGAAGGCCGCAGTTGAGCCGGGAAGCGGATATGGGCACCGAGGTGGCTCATTTTGATTCGGTGCCCTTAGGAGTTTGACTGCTTCTCTGGTTGCGGTGTGCTGCGGTCAGGAGCAGGCGTGGTGGAAGGAGGTCGGTTAGGACACCGTTCCCTCCAATGGCCTGGCTGACCGTATCCGAAACAAGTGTTTGGTGGCGGTGTGGTGCTGGTGGTGTTTGTTGTCCTAAACTGCGTGGTGGCGAGATTGGTGCTAAGTGTCGTGACCAAATTAGTTAGTGCGGATATCTGTTTGTTGATCTCATCTATCCGTTATTTCATGTTGCCATTGTTATTGCTGCGCTGGTTCCCGTACCCAGGGCCCCCATTGTAGCTTCCTCCACGGGCACGCCCCTTTCCTCCAGGCGCCTAATTCTGATTGGAATTCTGCATAGCTGGTGGTGGTGATGTCTGTGTGGTTGGTGTCGATGAACTGGGGGGGGGGGGCATTAGCGGGCAGGGTGATGGCTGCACCCTCTATCTCATTGCTAGGATGGAGTTGACATCGGCTACTCTTTTCCCGCTCCAGAAAGTTTTCTATACAGACCGTGGCTGCCGTTAATTGGGCCAAACTACTGTGGTCGCCTAGAAATAACAAAAATTTCAGGGCGGGTTCACCGCTCAATGCATCGATAAAAGTGTCCAGATGCAGATGGATTGCGCCTTCCGTATTGGTGCTCAGATATGCGCGGGTGACTAGCCTCCGGATTCAGCTAGCTAACTCCGGAAGAGTTTCTCCCACGCGTCGTCGGAGATTCTTGAGTTGAAGACGACTAGTTTCTCCGAGAGTTGTGTCGCCAAATCACTCCATCAATGCTCGTTCCAATTGAGTGTAAGTTGGTGTGTAGTCAGTCCCAAGATCCGCAAGAACTTGAAGGGCTTCTCCGAAAGGCTTTGCGGCGAGATATTCACCCATTTGCTGATCATTCCAGCAGTTAGTCCGACGTATTATCTCGAACTGTATTTTATAATTGGTCCAGTCATTCTCCCTGCTAAATTCGGGAGGGAGAATGACTCGGCCAAGACCGCAGGAAGAATCAAGTGGCTGAAATCCGGGTGGTGTAGGGTATCTGAGAATCTGATTAGTATTGTGAAGCTGATCGTTGTGGTGGTGGTGGTGGTGGTGGTGGTGGTGGTGGTGGTGGTGGTGGTGGTGGTGGTGGTGGTGGTGTTTCCTGTCGATGCCGATGCCGAGGAGCGAGGACACACATACTCCAATTCAATGAGTCCGGCCCAGTTGTAGAGCCATAGACCGGCATGGTTCTATGGACAGGAGGCGGGATGTTGTGAAGATTACGCGGACGTTCTCCCCGAGGTGACGACTGTTTTTCCACATATGGTGGTGGTGCAGTCGGCTGACAGTCGTGATGTGTAGCGTGACTGATGTACCGTCTAAACAGTGGTGCCGATTCCTCCCGATAATGCCGCAGGGTTCTCCTTGAGTATAGCGTTGCGCTAGAAGGGGGCGGTGCGGGAGGTTGTCTGTAATGTGGATTGTCACCCGGCCATATGGTCTCCGTAGATGACATGGGTGAACGATAGTAGTCTGAAGGATTATTGAGATACCCGTAATCCAGTTTTTGTCGAGGTCGTCCACGATTTGGCTCTGATGGTTGGGGCCTGTCGCAGATGTCCGATATAGTTCTGAACTCTATTCCCGCCTGTGAAGCATCCCGAAAGGTGCCGTCACTGACAGGCAAAAACAGGTTATATTGCGGCGTTGTTGATTCTGCTGAATTTCTGGCATAGTCGGTGAACATGTGAGCTGAAAATCCATCGTATGACGCCACCTCTTGATCGAGGGAGTCGTCGCTAAATGGAGAAGGTATTGAGCTGAACTCACTATATGGTGTGGGCGTGAGTTTGCTGCGTTTGGTTAATGATGTTCCTCGAGCCCCACATCGGGTGCCACTTGTAGCTCGCGGGGTAGTGTCGGGCCATTCCGGTGTATCATGTTGACTCGTCACGCCGCAAGTGCACAACAAATGATGACGCTGGTTAGCATCCGGTCTCAGGGTAACGGATCCTGTACGAGACTGCCCTACGGGTAACAAAAACTGGCTCCCAAGGGCAGTGGAACTCAATCGTTCCAGTGGGCCCATGCGACCATTGTCGCGAACATTAAATACACCAGTATGCCTGTCCATAGCAATTTCGTGATCTACGGACTTACAAGATTTGATTTGGTGACCTAAAAATATATGTCTATGCAATGATTTTACCTAAACAGACTATCGAGTATGCTAGATAAAACTAAATAAGAGCATACGAAAATACAAGACATAGAGACAGCCAGATGAACTTTTAAACATGGGGCTCCCGGAGGTACCACACAGACTCGTAAGTTCGCAGAGGTATCCCCGCAAGGAAGGTTCCCGTACACGAGGCTTAACTAATTAACTTATTATAAGTTATTATACCTCTAAGCTGAAAGGAAGACGATTATCTCGGACGAAAGGTTATGTGCCTCATGCGGGCACTACTCCCAGTGCTAATTTGGGTGAGGAGTATTATCCTCGTGTGGGCTGTCATCTCTGAATCCTTGCGAGAGGCAAGTGCCTCGCGCAAGCATCCATCTCGGGAGGATGTCCACACTGCCTAAAGCGAGAGAAGAGTAGTAGGCAAAAATGGGCCTGCTCTAATATTTCAACCAAAACTGCTTGAAAAAAAGAAGACCATACCTAGTGAGATTATGACTATAGGGTTGGGTGTGGTTTTACATGAAGACGGGACGAACGATTCCCGAAGGATTCCCACGTCACCGTCTTATGTGATTCTTAGTATGCTGAATTAGTAGTCGCCGCTTTATTTATGCGGGCCTTCTGCTTTGCTTAATTAGCTTTTAGGTTTTAAGAACAAGAACTAATTTAGGCCGCAAATGGCTGGTATCTACCCACCCATTAGACACAGATGTTATTAAGAACCGATGCCCCAAGACATCAACACTGAAGACAGCGCTCATACAGGTTACTTAGTAAGATCTCCGAACTGGGTAAGAATCTGAACATCTCGCTCCATAACCACATAAAACGTTACAGGACACAGGTTACTTTTCACAAAAGCATTATTAGGCAATTGTTCTATCATTATGGTGGGGGTAAGAGAGACGAATACCCACCGTAGATGTCCTTCCCATAAGGGCATGGCAGATCTAAATATCATGCCTAGACATTCTTATGGAATTCGGTGGGGATACGCATCTCGCCCGTCACCGGGTCCTATGGAACTAATCGTTTAACCTGTCGTTAGGTTTATATACAAGTTGCCCAGTTTTGCACTGCGGTGTGCGAGAATTGTTCAGCAAATAAAATGATAATTAAGATATGTTTTCACAGTGCTTTCCTACTTTGGCAAAAGTGCTAACTACTAAGTATCCGAAGATACGGAGGGAATGTATGTGATACCACACCCTGGCCATCACCACTCGGAAACCCCAACAGTTTCCCACGGTCAGATCAGCCCATGGTGCGGATAAGGACATCCAAACAATTAAGAAGCCACAAGGCTGAGTGGAGCATGAAAAGAGACAAAATCTTAGAGTTATGAGTCTTACCGGAGTGCGGGGCTAGATTATCGCACTGCCGGAAGAGAAAAGTATACTACAGATTTCTTAACGAAGAAAGTGTCTCTAATCATATATTAAACCTATCCTATAGAGCTGAATAGAAATGGTTTAGTTGGTAGCATGCTGGGCTAAACAAAGTTATTGCACGGACGGCAACCTCAGTGAAAAATTGTTGGTGGCAGGAGAATGTGCTGCATATATAAGTGTTGCTGTATAGTGTTTCCTTCGTGCACTGCAGTCCTATATTTTCTACAAATAAACAAAACATATGATCTGATGGACACTGGTCTTATATATATATATAATTCTGATCATTTGATACTGTATTGATTGTTCTGGTTAGTTATATTGTATCTGTATAAATGGTCCCGATGACTAAAAGGTAGATATATATAACTAACCAGAACAATCAATACAGTATCAAATGATCAGAATTATATAACTTAGTACAGGTTAACGAACCTACTACGGTGCGGTTAGTGAAAACACCTTACAGAAAATGAGAATAACTATGAACATATACAGAAATTATAACTAGAGGTCCTAAGACCGGTACGGTACCTTTTAGTCATCGGGACCATTTATACAGATACAATATAATTAAAAGAGTACATTTAGCGTAATAATTAAAATGTTAAGTATAATTACTTGAATACTCGGTAGCCATTCTTAAGTTAGGCTATCGTGTTACTAAAATTGATACATCAATCATCCTTTGGTTGACGTGAGTTGATGCATTCTCTGGAAGCTGAAAAGTTCCCGCAGGGTGGTTCCCGCAGACAGGATTCCCACAAGAAGCTCATGGTGGGAGCACATCGCTCCAGACTGTAAGCACAATGGAATGTCTAACGAGTAGTCAGTAAGCGATACAATAGCATTACTGCTGTGAAGAAAGTTCCCGTGCACCGAAGTCATGGATGGAAGTTGTCAACAACCCGATCACAAGCGGGGGTTGTTGGATGCAGATGAAGATACAAAACAAAGTGTAATGGTGCTGGGTACGTCAGCCAACTCTGAAGACGCACCGGGCAAAGCTTACTTGCTGCGGTCGAAAGTTAGAAGAACCTGCATGACATTAGTGCGGTGGCAGCTGAAATACCACTTTTTGGCGTGGCCGGCAGATCCGGCGAGTCATCCATCAAAGAACATCACTGTCTCTACATCTGTTGAATCACATATTCAGGCCGCAAAGGCCTCACCGCAAGTTTGTGTTCCGAAGTGGATCTTGATACTCGTGAACGATAATTAGAAAGTTCCAATTTGCTCCCGCAAGAAGGGAGTTACAAAATTGTTTTAGTGTGGTGGGTTGGGTAACTGCTAGCCACGGGAGAAAAACCGACTGAAAGCGATGTAATATGCGTATTGTCGTTCAATAGTAGCTAGTACAGGTCCAACCTGTTCGGCCCCTGGCCGAGGATGCTCTCGATCTCCGGATCGCGTCTCCTTTTATACTCCTTGTGACGTCACAGGCGCAGGCTCCAACCAATGATCGTTCGAGCAACAGCCAATCAGCGCGTATCTGATAATAACGCTGTCGAATGTTCTAGAACATTCTAGAAGTTCTGCGTCCACATGGTTATGACGTCACGGCAATATTTTGAAGATAATCAAGATGGGGTTTCCGTGGATAACTCAGCCATTTCTTAACCGACTTTGAAATGGCTTACAGATTTAAAAAGCCCGTCGAATTCTGGTCTTGACTAATGCCATATTCAGTGGGAAAAGGTAATCAAAAAGGATTACAGGGTACCATCTCGGTACACTAAAAGCGTCATCCTATCTTGGTCGTAAACTACGTGCTCCATCAAAAATAGCATCCAAGCGCGCGCATGCGCACTATGCGCTTTAACGAACTTAGTCGTTTTTACAACGTGATCTCTCCCATAGGCCCATATACGCTTATGGCTCTACACAGGGGGGCATGTTCAGGGAACAAACCCAGGATGGACGGCACGTACCCAGCTTAGCTGGTACGGCCGGTACCCGACCGGTCGATCCGAACTACATAACCCACGCATTTCCCATGCCATCCTACAGTGCACCAGCACACCCATACTTATGTAAGGTTTGTAAGATTTTACAGTTCATATATTATAACAATGCGAGATACATAAATATTACAGGTTGGGAATGATGTGATAACATCCTATCCATCTCTCCTGATACATTTAAAAGCACTTAATATAGTGCCAGTTTGCACACCTATTCCATAACCCATGTTGTTGGGGTTTTTACAAATCATATAGGCCTGCATACATGTGAAATAAATTCAATTAGAAAAGACGTGAATTTCCCACCCTTGCCCTATCTCATACTTTAATTAAGCAATTCAAATATACATGTGGAATACATAACTTTAGCTTTTAGGAATGATGTGATTTCACACCCATTCCTGTCAGAGAATACAATTATACTGGTACGTACCTAGCTGTTAGATACATACAACAGGGACGATGTGATTTCACACCACTTCCCTATCTCATACTACAGTTAAGCAATTCAAAAGCTACCGATGGAATATGTAACTTTAGATATTAGGAGTGATGTGATTCCACACCAAATCCCAATCTCATACTACAGTTAAGAAATTCACTATACACGTGGAATACATAACTTTAGCTATTAGGAACGATGTGATTCCACACTCATTCCCTTCTCAGAATAGAATCATACTGGTATGTAGCTAGCTTAAATATAAATTACATAGTCATAGATATTGGGAACGATGTGATCCCACACCCATTCCTCTCCCAAAGTACAATTATACTAGTAAGTAAGCTTATATACAGTCTAGACATCAGGATCGATGTGATTCCACACCCAATCCGTGTCTCATTTTGTAGCCTCCAGACCGATATATCTGACTTAGAGGGCATAAGCTGCATCATGATCAAACTTCATTTCCAAGTTGTTCCAGAACTTGTCGAGTCTGCTCTCAAGGCATTTGACGCTTGGCACACTTACAACCTCCTGTGGTAGTCCGTTCCAGACATTGGTGACACGGTTTACAAAGGAATATTTCCTAATGTCCAGTCTAGCAAAATTCTTCTGTCTTTTATACTCGTGCCCTCTGGTATCTGAAATGCTGGGCTTGAAGAGGTCTTCTGTGACGTGTTTATCATATATACCATGGATGATCTTGTGGGTTTCAATAATGTCCCCTCTCATTCGCCTATATCTCAGTGTTGGAAGCTTTAGTTTGCACAGTCTATCTGCATAGCAAAGTCCGTTTAGCGAGGGTACACATCGAGTTGCACGCCTTTGTACATTGATATCTATGTCACACTATTTATAAGGCGACCATACAGCTTCAGCATATTCAAGTTGAGGTCTTACTAGTGCCTTGTAAAGTAATGTAAAACTTTCTTCATCCAGGTATGTATAGGTTCTGCGGATGGCTGCCATAATTCCCATGGCCTTATTTACCTTGGTTTGCATATGGCATCTGAAATTTAGACGGCAGTCTACAACAACTCCAATATCTTTTTCCTGCTCGACTGATCCTAATTCCACGGTCTCTCCTTTACAGTCATACAGCTTGTATTTTTTGTTTTCATTTACCGATTTGTGTCCAATTTCAAGTACCTTACATTTATCAGGGTGAAATTGTAAGAGCCAAGTTTCAGACCAGTGATGAAGGGCATCCAGATCCTTCTGTAACATTGCAATGTCATGTTCATTCCTAATTTCCCTGTATTCTTTGGTATCATCCACGCATAGGTAGATGCCTGACTGCACACAATCAGGTAGGTCATTTATGAAGATTGCAAATAGCACCAGTCCAATGACACTACCTTGCGGAACTCCACTCGTAACTGTTTGCCATTCTGAAAATACTCTGTTCACACAGACCCTTTGCTTTCTGTCCCTTAGGAAGTCTGCAATCCATGCACACATTTTCTCACTCATTCCATACCCTCTCAGCTTTGTTATCAGTCTCCTGTGGGCAACTGTATCAAACGCCTTCATGAAGTCCGTGTAGACTGAATCAATTGCACCGCCTCTGTCCTGGATCTCTGTCCATTCATCCATGACCTTAATTAACTGTAGACTAGTTGATCTGCCACTTACAAATCCAAATTGGTGTTTACTGAGTAGTTCATTTCTCTCCAAATGCTCGCTCATCCTTCTCCGAATTAATTTTTCAAATAGCTTACCTATCACACTGGACTTACTGGACGGTAGTTTCCTGTGTATTTTTGTCCCCTTTCTTGAAAATAGGCGTTACATTTGCAATTTTCCATTCCTTTGGAACTATATTTTGAAAACTGAATTACATGGAAGCTGTTGCTACCTGAGGCGGCAACAGCTTTTAGTCAACTTAGCCTCAAGATACTCAACAGCTGGTCTATCTGAGTCCTTCTAATCTGAGCCCATCCATCACCACCAGATAACCCTAGCTAAGCTCCACCTACTCTATACATGTGTTGGAATCGACTGATATTTCATGAATCCAGAATTTCCACAAACTCAATATAAAGTAGCCATACAGGTAAGTTGTTGATTGTTCTGAAAGTTAGTTTGCCTGGAAGTTGTTGCTGCCTAAGGCAGCAACTGCCTTCAGTCAAAATAAGTTCTGAGATGTTCAACAGCTGGCTCATATGAATACTCTTAATCTGAGATATTAGGACCCACATGTTTATCCGATCACAACAAAAACATTATATAATTAATTACTTGTTACCTTATCCACGGTACTCACTATATCATGTCAATGTTTTGTGATAACCTTGTATAGCTTCTCTGTCTATGTATGCTAACACCTGCAGACCTCACAAACATTATGTGACTAATCTGACAGGGAGCTGTTGTTGTTCATACTCTCTCTTAGCCAAATTATAACTATTTTAGCCAATATTTTCCAATGTTAACATTCCACCACAAACAGGTAACCATAGCTGAGCTCCACCTACTATTTATGTGTGCTGAAGTCAATTTATATATTTGAATACTGAATTTCCAGAATCTCAATTTCAATGGAAACTATCGAGGTGAGCTGATGAGAATTTTTTAAAACTTCAAGTTAACTATAGAGGTAGGCTGGTTAATATTTTGAAAACTGAGTTACCTGGAAGCTGTTGCTGCCTAAGGCAGTAACGGCTTTCAGTTAACTTAGTTTCAAGATACTCAACAGCTGGCCTAGATTAGTGCTTCTAATCTGAGACCATCTATCACCACCAGATAACTCTGGTTAAGCTCCACCTACTCTTTACGTGTGATGAAATCTACTGATATTTTATGGATCCGGATTTTCGAGAATCTCAAGATCAAGTAACCATACAGCATACATGTCTGTATGTGTATAAATGCTATAACTATTGCTTCTACTTCATAGGTGATTATGAATATTACAGCCACTGAATCATAAGGAGTACTGATGTCAGACAGGTCAAGTCAGGGTAATATCGGCATGTTATGTGTTGCTTTCTTTTGATAAGTAATCCTTTTTACTTGTCAATTCTTAACCTTGCTGCCAGCTGACCTGCTTCAATATTTATTTTGCCCAAGTGGACTGCTCTTTCTATCTCATGTCTATTTATAGAGCTGTCCAAGATTATCTTTGTTTTAGTTGATTGCCTTATCCACTGTATTATGTCAATGTTTTGTGATAACCTGTATAGCTTCTCTGTCTATGTATACTAACACCTGCAGACCTCACAAACATTATGTGACTAATCTGACATGGAGCTGTTGTTGTTCATACTCTCTCTTAACCAAATTATAGCTATTTTAGCCAATATTTTCCAATGTCAAGATTCCAGCACCAACAGGTAACTATGGAAGATGAACTGATGAAAATTGTGAAGCTTCAAGGCAACTTTAGAGGTAGGCTGGTGAATATTCTGAAAACTGAATTACCCTGAGCAACAGCTTCCAGTCAACTTAGTCTCAAGATACTCAACAGCTGGTCTATATGAGTGCTTCTAATCTGAGACCATACATCACCACCAGATAACTCTAGCTAAGCTCCACCTACTCTATACGTGTGTTGGAATTGATTGATATTTCATGGATCCAAAATTTCCACAAACTCAATATATAAAGTAACCATACAGGTAGGCTGGCGATTATTTGAAAGTTAGTTTGCCTGGAAGTTGTTGCTGCCTAATACACTCAACATCTGGCCTATATTAGTGCTTTTAATTTGAGACCATCCATCACCACCAGGTAACTCTAGCTAAGCTCCACCTACTCATTACGTGTGTTGAAATCGCTTGATATACAATCCTTAATTTTTAGAATCCCAACATCAAAGTAATATCAAAGTAACTATAAGGTAGGCTGGTGACTATTTTGAAAGCTGGATTGCCTGGAAGCTGACACTGCCTAAGGTAGCAACTGCTTACAGCCAAAATAGGTTTTTGAGATGTTTAACAGCTGACCTATGACTAAGCTGACAGGGAGTTATTGCTGGCCATATTTCCTCTTAGCCAAATTAGAACTATTTTAGCCAATGTTTTTGCAATGACAACAATCCATCACCACCAGCTAACCATAGCTCAGCTCCACCTATTATTTACTCCTTCATGTCTATTTTTACAAAGTTGTCCAAGATTATCTTTGTTTTGTGTTGATTACTCTATCCACCGCATTATTTCAACGTTATGCGATAACTTGTATAGGTACTCTGTATATATCATCTCCACCAGGTAACTCTAGCTAAGCTCCACCTACTATTTTGCATGTGCCGAAATAGATTTATATATTTTTGAGTCCTTAGCTTCCAGAATCCCAATTTCAAAGTAACTATATAGGGAGGCTGGTGAATATTCTGAAAACTGGGTTGCCAGGAAGCTGTTGCTGCCTAAGGCAACAGCAGCCTTCAGTCAGATTAGTATCTAGATATTCAACAGCTGGCCTGAAGGAGTGTCTGGCGTAAACATTAACACCATATTTCCACAATTGCTGCTATCAAACATCAATACAGTTACCATGCCAAGATGAGGAAGCCACTCCGTAGTCCATTGACTACCTAGACCTGGGTGTCATCTATCCTTTCTCTTCGTTCTCCAATCTTCCCCTGCCAACCCCTAATGCCTGCCAGGTTCCCTTGCTCAACCTGTAGGAAAGCAGTAAAAAAGAACCACAGAGCACTACTTATGCAATTTATGTAATACCTAGATTCAGTTGAAATGCTCCAAACTCAAAATTTCTGACTACACCCATCTTGAAACCAATAACAAATCATGGTGGTGCATCAACTGCAACAAATCACTGTTCCCCTTTAATCACTATGACAATGATACACACTATATGCTTGCAATTCTAAATCCACATTGCAAATACAGCCATATGGAACACATGGACCAGCAAATTATAAACCCATTTACACTAAACACATGCAAAACAAACCTGACTGACACCAGAACAGACCTAAACATAACATTACCATCATGTGACTACATCCTACAAAAAAACATTCAATGACAATTTAATAGCATCTAAGGAACATGTCACCTTTTCACTCTTACATGCCAACATACGATCACTCCTGAAGAACATTGACAGGTTAAGCTGCCTTCTAGAACTGAGTGCACGTGAATTTGGAATTATTGGAATTACTGAGACATGGCTGAAAGCAACTTCACCTACTAACCTTGTAGATATAAAAAATTACACGTTTATTGAAAAGCACAGACAAATTAAAAAGGGTGGTGGTGTATGCATGTACATCAAGGATAATATTCAGTACAATGAGCGTTCTGGACTCAAATTTTGAATCATTGTTTATAGAAATCCCAACAGAAAAAGGAAAAAATAAAATAATAGGCACTATCTATAGTGCACCAAACAGCGATAAAAGAAAATTTATTGACCTGCTAGGAGCAACCTTAGATGATATTCAAAAAGAAAACAAAACGGTCTACCTCATGGGTGATTTCAATATTGACCTGATGGAACAAAACTGCTCTCATTCACAAAGTTTTACAAATTTGCTAAATGCACATTCCTTTTATCCAAACATAACTAAGCTGACCAGAATTACTGAGAGTTTGGCTAGAACTATTGATAATATATTCAGTAATAATATCAGTTTCATCAACAAAACACATTCAGGAATTTTCGTAACAGACACATCAGATCACCTACAAATTCTTATCCTCGAAAAACAGGCAAACTACAGTAGACCATTTAAAGACGAAAAAATTAAGTGTAGAGAAATGAATCAGGTCAACATTGAAATTTTTTAAAAGGCCATGTCTGAGGTAGACTGGAATGAAGTGATAGATAAGGAGTCATGTGCTGATGCCTACACCAAGCTCCACAACATATGCAGTAACATCTTTGAGCACAGTTTCCCCATGAAAGAAAAGAAACTATTCAAGCACAACCCTACTAAACCATGGCTGACAAGAGGATTGATATCTGGCTGTCATAAAAAACAGCAACTTTATTTGGCATTTATAAAATGTCAAACAAAGTATAATGAGACAAAGTTTAAAAAATATAGAAATAAGTTGGACCAAATAATAAAAACATCAAAAAAGAACTATTATCAGAATAAATTTGAGCAATCCAGAAATGATATAAATGAAACATGGAAAATCATAGAATCACTTTTGAATAAAAACAATGGAAAAGCACATCAGATGCAGTTTCTCTACAATAATAAGGTAATCACGGATAACAATGAAATTGCAAACAGTTTCAATCAATAATTTGTTAACATAGGTCCAGATCTCTCAAAGAAAATCATATCTACATCAGGAATTAAATACAGTGATTACCTCACAGATACTTCCGCTTATAAATCCTCTTCATTTTTTGCTTATCCTGTTAACAATGAAGAAATCTTCACTATACTTAATTAATTTAATCCTGTGAAAAGTGCCGGCGTAGATGGGTTTAAATGGAGCATATTTAAACACTGCATATTTGATTAACTAACGCCACTCAACCATATCTGCAATCAATCACTAGTACAAGGCATATTTCCATCAAAACTAAAGTCTGCGCGTGTCACTCTAATATATAAAGCAAAAGACTCGTCCAATTTCACAAATTACAGGCCTGTCTCAATACTTCCACCTTTCTCTAAATTAATGGGGCGATTAATGTATAATAGATTAAAGGGATATTCCACTGGGGGATTTTATGCATCTGACATAAAGTACTAATTTTCCGCATTAATTTGAGACCAAGAGCACAATTTTATGCTAACAAATAAAAAAGATATCCTCAATTTAAATTTCTAAAGTAACCAGTAGATAGAGGCGCCATTTTGGACAAGCAGCTGACGTCACCGACACACATACTCTGTTTGCTCGATCGAGGATAGCTGTAACCAGGGGAGGTAAATCTTGCATCTCGTGGATAATTAGCGTACTGGCTAAACAACTGACACTTTGCCACAGTGTTTGGAGGAAATTAAAGTGCAATTAGTGTCCCGATGATCGCGCCAGTCATTGTAGTGCTAAATTATCAAAAATTGTTTTCCTATGGCCAATTTCTATTTTTTTTAAACATTGAAGGGTTATACCAGGAGGGTGTTTGCGATCAACCAGCTACAACAAATTCTTGAAAAATATGTTAGTTGAATAAATGTTGAAAGTAATTTCTCTGAAAGCTGTTGCTATTGCAACTTCTGCTTCCAGTCAATTTCCAGTTTCAATATATTCAACAGACAGTAAATATGGGTCAACATTTGAAAATTTGGGATCAGTTAGTTAACACTTTCAAGGACAGAAAAGCAGAAAGCTTAAAATTTACCCGGCATAGGCCTATTGTGTGAAACTAATTAGTTTGAAGCTACTGCAACATAATTCCAGGAAAATTTAATTCAGAATATTCAACACTCTGCATAGTCATTTTAAAATTGGGAGTAAATGTTGTAAATGATTAATAACGCTGGATTTCAATAGTGTGAAAGCACTAAACTACTAATTATGTCTAGCGTACACTTGTCATTATTTACTAGCTGTCACCTACTATCATCTGTGAAGTAAGCCGCTAAGCGGTTGCCTATAATTGACCGACCGGGCAATCTGCGACATCGTTTCATTTTGGTTTGCAAATCCCGTTTTACAATTGATGCAAGTAAATACAACGTTAATTGTAGAGTTTGATTCTGTTATATTAAAATTAAGTACTGCGCCTTTTGTTTTGAAATGCATGACACATTATTTTAAAATTATACAGACTATATGTTCTAAACTTGTGTCTTCCAAATTTAAATGTGGAAGATATCCATCCAGTGCCGATGTTATGACGCCATCTTTCAGTTAGCCCCTTTTCATGCGGATGCTTCTGTGGATCGGTACCTGAAAATGTGAATTTCCGTACCCTTTCCATGATCGTTTCTATTACTGCAAGCCCATGCTTGACATGCGGACATGATGCGATTTAACCATTTCACGCCAGCACTGGGGCCTCTGCAATCGTCAAGTTGAGGACGCAGGTCAAAAGAAGGCTATTTTGAGAATTTACAACTAAAACGACTGTCTCAGTAACCGAACCAGCCGTTCTAGTAATAAGTTTTCAAAAATAGTCTTCGCTTGGCCTGCAAATGGCCATTCAATAAGGAAATATTCTGATTTTCCTGACAGAATTTGGTCATTAAAGGGTTAATTAATATTCGGCTGTCATAACGCGAAGTAAACAGGTAAATCTAAAAGAGCTGGCGATATTTTGCTGGTGTGTCGGTGACGTCATAATCTCGCGGTTTCTCGCTCTCGTTGCGAGAAAATGGATGCGCCCAGGAGTCACGTTTTCGAGCGTTTAGGGCATATTCATTTTATTATTTCTCGGCAATGGAACAGTGTATTTTATATTTTTTTGCGCCAACTATTTCGGATTATAGTATATTTTTAGTTGACTTATTCCCGATTTTCACTGGAATTTCCCTTTAATCAACTATCTAGAAAAAAAGGAAAATTTATATGCTTCACAGTATGGAATCCGCCAGAAACACTCAACAATATTCGCACTAGTTGAAATGACAGAAAAAATAATTGAATCAATTGAAAAGAAAGAACATACACTGGGCATCTTTTTGGATCTTTCAAAAGCTTTTGATGCTATCAATCACAATATATTATTAGGAAAACTTGCCTATTACGGAATCCGAGGATGTGCACTTGCCTGGTTTCAGAGCTATTTAACTGATAGAACACAATGCGTGCTATTTAATGCAACATGATCTGAAAACAGGAAATTAACCTGTGGTGTTCCTCAGGGGTCAATTCTTGGCCCTCTTCTGTTTTGACTCTATATGAATGACTTGCCCAAAATTTGCCATAATGTGTCACTAATACTGTTTGCCGATGACACCAATGTCTTTTGCTCCGCCAAAAACTTAGATATATTATACGAAAGAGTAAATAAAGAAATGCAAGAAGTTATATTAACTGGTTCAAAGTAAACAAGCTATCATTAAATGTTGATAAAACAAACTACATGCTATTTTCAAAGTCTAGACAATCAAGAAACGATTGTATTCCAAAAATCTATATTAATAAAAATGAAATTGAAGAAGCTCCTTTTCTAAATTCTTAGGAGTTTATTTAGACAAGAACCTGACCTGGGGCAAACAAATCGAGGTAGTCACGGCTAAAGTAGCAAGAGGCATGGGGGTCATTCAAAGACTAAAGCCATACCTAACACAAAGTACCATTAAAACCCTGTATTCCACGTTGATCCTTCCACACCTAACATACTGCAATATCATCTGGACTAACACATAAAAAACAAATTAACAAAGTTGCAAAGCATGCAGAAAAAATGCATTAAGATGTTCTGAAAAACAGCAAAGGGTCAAAACAACTTCAAAACACAAAAACTTCTTAAACTCACAGACATAGGCAAGTCACAGAAGATCAACATTTCCAGAGCCTTTCATCACAAAATCATACCTAAATCTATAACCCACAGCTTTGCAAACAATATCGAAATCCACACATATAACACTAGGAACAAACATAATCTCCACATTAGATACACACGAACAGACACAGGGAAACATAGAATTTCAGTTGGTGTCATCAAAGCGTGGATTAGTATAGATAAACACACACGCGAAAAAATACTAACACTAAAATCATACAAAGACATAATTAAAACTAGCATACTCAATACATACTAGATCTGGAAAACACAATGCCAAGCTAACTAAGATCACACACTCCTGTATCATTGCCATAGCTAGCTACTATCATAACAACCACCCATTACTACTACTACTACTACTACTACTACTACTACTACTACTACTACTACTACTACTACTACTACTACTACTACTACTACTACTACTACTACTACTAGCATACATGACCGCCATCCCCCTTCCTCCCCCCCCTCCAAATATAAATCTCTAATCTCAATAACTAAAATGAAAAACATAGATGTATTGTATCGTTTGTTCTTTTTTCTATGTCTACTTAGCTCAGTACCGTATCTGTACATTCACAAGTATGTCTCACATTCTATGCTAAGCTGTGTGTATAATTGTATATGTATGTTTAATGTTAGGTGTCCGCCACCACTATAGGCAATGCCTTCGGCGGACAACCTGTATTGAAAGTATGTAAATTGGTATCCAAGAAGCAAATAAATAATATTGAATCTTGAATCCCTAATACCTGTTGAAAAAGATTTGTTAAAAATACATGTCAATGGTTTGTCTAACACATCCTGTTCATATAGGACTCTTGGCTGTGCATTATTTGGTCCCTGAGATTTACTACAAGCTATGTTTTCGAGCAGCTTGTGGACCTTTGTGGCTTCAAAGGTACTGTCTTTAGACTTTGATGTATAGTTCCTCTTCTTAAAACTAGGTAGATTCCTGATGGCTCCTCTGTAAAAACACTAGTGAAAAAATCTGCTAAAATGTCTGCCTTCTCACTATCAGTACTAGCTACAACCCTCTCCCCCTCTTTCTCGGCATGCAGCCAATATATTCCTACACGACATTTTCGCTTGGAGTTTGCATATTTCCAGAACAGTTTGGGGTTTGTCTTAACATTTCGTGCTATGTTTTTTCCTTGTCTCTTTTAGCATTTCTCACAGCAGTTTTAACTTTATTATTATTATTATATTATTATTATTATTATTATTATTTTTATTATTATTATTATTATTATTATTATTATTATTATTATTATTATTATTATTAATTAACAAGCCATTCTATAGCCCTATAGAAAAGTTTACACTATCCGTCTGGTCTGCCATCAACCACCCCACTACCTCCGCCCGTGTCCGCGCCCGTATTTGATGTTTCGGTGGATTCTCGCATTCCGCGATTACGCGTTTTAGCGTTGCTCCAAAATACGTGTTTATGCCGAGAGAGGTCGCTGGTTATAAAAAAAAATTAAGCGGCACCTTTTGAAAATTTTAAGAAGGAACAACAATAGAAATATATACTGAACAAGCTAAACATACAATGGCGAACGAAACCACTAAGCCAACAACACAAGTGGCTCTAGATAGCTTCGATTTTATTAGAATTGTCGCTCTCTTTATTATATTTTTGGCCAGTTTTTTCCGGGAGAAGAAGTCATGGGCTGTAACCGACGCAGTGGTGGCCGGATCGTTCGGGCTGATATCAATTTGTGCACCATTCGTGGCCTTAAAACAGCAGGTTTTTATCAGGATTAGCGGACTATATCTTTATTCTGTCCCTCACGAAAACTGGTAACTGGTTTACTCCTTTATTACTTTTCACTATTTTTATCAATGACATCCCATCTGTGATTGTATCTGACATTTCTTTATTTGCGGATGATACTAAAGCTTATAGAACCATAACACATGCAGATGATTGTAAAGAACTACAACAAGACCTTAACTCACTGCAGCAGTGGTCAGAAACATGGCAGGTCCGATTTAATCCTCAAAAATGTTCTGTAATGCACATAGGCCATAATCACTTTAATACTTCCTATCAAATGATAGATAATGGGAAAACCCTAAAATTACATGACGAAAATATAATCAATGACCTAGGCGTGTCAATAGATACAAAACTAACATTTGAGAGCCATATAGAGAAGATAACTTCCAAGGCTAATAAAATGACAGGCATAATATGGCGTACATTCCAATATATAGATGAAGACCTGTTCATGAAACTTTATCCAACATTAATACGCTCTCACCTGGAGTATGCTGCCCCTGTATGGTCACCAAACACATGGAAACAAGCAGAAAAACTTGAAAAAATTCAGAGACGAGCTACAAAAATGGTGCCCAACTTAAAAAATCTAAATTACCAGGCAAGATTAGAATATTTAGAACTACCAAGTTTAGTATACAGAAGAATAAGAGGGGATCTTTTAAATGTCTATAAGTACATGCATAACCTGTATACTGTGGACTCTAGAAAACTTCTAATTATCCGTCCAAGAAAGAGAACTAGAGGTCATTAATTTACATTACTAAAACCAAGAGCAAATACATCCCTTAGACAAAGCTTTTTCTCTAACCGTGTCATAGACTGGTGGAACTCCCTGACGCCTGAAGTTGTTGAAGCTCCATCTCTAAATAGTTTTAAAACCAGACTAGATAAACTATTTATTCAACATCCTGTATACTATAATTATAGAGCTCTAGATAAACCATGTAATCCAAAAATGACTATTAGATAATGTAGCTCATCACCAAATTTATTGAATTAGCTGATAATAGGATACAATGTCCTAAAAAGCTGTACATGTTATGATTATGATTATGATTATTAGCTCACCTGGCCCAAAGGATGAAAACAACATGGGACGGGTTCTTACGGGGGAGATCAACGGTAACTCAAATGCTAGAAGTAATAGACGAATGGGCTAGACTGCAGTTTAGGGGCCGCCGATAATGGCCGCTGAAATATCATGAAATACCGTTAGTGGTGAGATTTAACGAGATTTTAATGGTTGCTAAGGATTTTCCAAGAATAGGATCAGTATTTCCTAATAATTTTATAGTACAAAATTCAAGCAAACAGAGTTTATATAGAAATGTTTAGATGATGTTGGTAGCGATATGTTTGCTTTGCTTTCATTGAAATATATGCGTTTTATTAGATCCAGAAAACGCGGGAATGAATCTACACTGTACTTTAACTATTTGGAATGATACATTTATTGAATTTACTATTTTGCCAAATTTTCAACACAAATGATACAAGCGAGCAATTCATTTATGACGTAATAATGCAATGACGTAATACTATTTGGAAAGTCAGTGACGTCACAATCAAACTCCTTACTCTCCTCTCCAAAACGTTCTAAACATATAATGCTATTGACGTCATAATTAAGGTTCCCCAGAACAAGTGATTGACGTTAACCAATCAGCTCTGAGTTAAAGGGATTCCTAACAACCACTGAAATCTTGGGGAATCACGCTGTTTGCGGTACTTTGTGAGATTTTGGTGGCCATTAACGGAGGCCCTTAAAGTGCAGTAGTCCCGACGAATGGACAAATGCTTTGGATAATAAGAAATCGATTGATGTAATTTATCTTGATTTTAAGAAGGCTTTTAACTCTGTACCACACGAGCGATTGTTTACCAAGTTAAACGCATATGGTTACGGTATTTCGGGGAAACTCCTAGAATGGATTAAGTCATTTCTAATAGGAAGAAAGCAGAGAGTCGTGGTTAATGGGGCAGCCTCAGATTGGGCCAGGGTGACGGGGTCATAAGCGGTGTCCCACAGGGCAGTGTACTTGGCCCACTACTGTTTGTAATATACGTAAATGACATGCCAAGAAACATAAAATCCAGACTATCTTTTCGCAGATGATACTAAACTGTTCAACTCAATAACTGATGTGAGTGATTGTGAAATCCTGCAAAATGATCTAGAGGCCATTCAAAACTGGGCCCAAAATGGGCAATTAATGTTCAACACAAACAAAAGCTCAGTTATGCATATTGGCCCCAAGCCAAGTGCCAGTAATTGTAAGCTTAATTGATAGACAGCACTATAACTTCATTGAAAAGCATAGACCAGCACAACACACAGCCACAAGGGGAGGTGGTGTAGGCATCTATGTAAAGGATACCACTCAATATCAGGGTTCGCACGGGTCATGGAAAACCTTGAAAGTCATGGAATTTGAAAATCTAAATTCCAGGCCTGGAAAAGTCATGGAAAATCGTAATTTTGGTCAAAGTCATGGAAAATGAAAATCTCGCTTAAAAAAATCTAACGGCATAAAATTCCGCTGTAAGTGTGACAGGTTATCGAAACAAGGTGTTGGCTTGGTCGTGTCATAACACGATAATCGCTCACAGTGGCTGCATTGTTATTGAGCAATCGCTGCCAACAAGTCTCGCGCTAGCGAGAAAGCGCGAGATTCTCAACTCAAAAAGAAAAGTAAATTATGCAGATCGATTATGCAGATCGGCAAGTTTCGGCTACTACTACGAAGTATGGTAATAAATACGAAAGCGAATGCGAAACGAACCTAAGAGAGTGAAGTCTGCGATAAATTTTACCGGAAGAAATTGTTTTCTCAGCGTAAACAAACATGTCGTCATTTTATAAATTGCGATCAAGCTGGGATTTTCAGCTGTGTAAAGTAAGTAAAGCTAACAGTAAATAGTTGCCGTAATGTGTTAATTTTTAAGTTTGCGATATTTCCGTGATAAAATATGACTAAGAAAGTTTAACTATTGGTAAAAATGCCCGGAAAGTGCAGTTTTAACAGTAGTTGGTTATCAAATGCGCAGTACAGTGGCTGGATAGAACGTGATGCTATCGCTTCAAAAGCGCGATGTCGGCTTTGTCTAAAGTCTTTCGACGTATCTAATATGGGTGAAGCTGCGGTGAAAAGCCACTCAAAAAGCTCAAAACATCTGGATTTGTTAGCCAAACCGAGAAACAGTATTAATATAAATTAATTTCAAAATATTCAACAGTCTGCTACTAAATAAGTATTACAAAATTTAATTCTTCAGGGATTTGTCAGTTAAAGGGTTAACCTTGAAATTTTCCCTATATAATGTTGCATCTCTTTAGTTATATATTAATGCTCACAGTGAAATTAGTTTCAAAATAATTTAAATTAGTTTGTCTGGATGTTCTTGCTGCATTAGGCTGGAATAATTTGCATCCAAATTGGTTTTAAAATATTTTTAAAATGATTTCATGGCCATGATAGGTATATTATAAGGATATTAGCCCTACATATACCATTCCAGTGGTAAATATTTTTTAAAAAGTGCTCAATATATACATATGCTCTTTGTCTAGATAAGGTTGTACATATGATGCCATGGTGATGATACTAGATAGCTAGTGCTATTAATCGTTACATCTATGCCTGTAATAAATTGAATAATGTTGAATCTCTAACAACGCTCAATGAAATTAGTTTCAAAATAATTTAAATTAATTTGCCTGGCTGTTCTTGCTGCATTATGCTGCAATAATTTCCAGTCAAATTGGTATTAAAATATTTTAAAAATAATCTCAGGTATATTACAGGGATAATAGCCCTACATATATACCCTGTGTTATTATGTAGTGCTCGATATATACATAATATGCTCTTTTTCTAGTCATACATATATACCATTTGCCTGATGACCACTAAATAATGCTCAAATCTGTTTAGTAGATAAACTCCATTAAGGCATTTGCAGAATCAGGAGATTATTTTTGAAAATTTACCATAGAATTACTGGATTCATAGGCGATCTAGTCATTTCAGTGGTAAATATTTAAAAAAAGTGTTCTGGTTCTGCTAATAAAGGGTTAATCTCGGATATTAAATATGATATATGGGAATCTGTGATAGTCAGTTATATTTACCTCAAACTGTGATGACCAATGCTAATAATAATATTCCATATATAGTATTATAGTGCCTATATGTACGCTGTCATGTGACTGTCATTTAAAAAGAAGTTATATAATAAATCTAATTCATTTATTTGATCTGTTTGCTATTTAGTGTTGACCCTTTCCCCTGGACATAGTCCTTTGATTAAAATTTGACTGAGATGTTGATTCTTAGAGGTCATGGAATTTGTTAATTTTGGTCATGGAAAAGTCATGGAATTTCAGATCCTGAAAGGTGTACAAACCCTGCAATATACTATAAGAGAGGATCTGTGCATGATGGAAGCAGATATAGAAGGCCTTTTTATTGAAATACTCAGAAGTAAATCAAAAAGCAAAATTGTTGGAGTTATTTATGGAGCCCCAGGAACGGATAATGATAATTTTATCAAAGCTTTCGATAACATTTTGCAAACTATCCAAAAGGAAAACAAGATAGGACACATTATGGGAGATTTCAACATTGATCTACTAAAACAAAACTGCTTTTATACACAAAACCTACTAAACTTAATTGGCTCATATGGCTTCTATCCACTCAACAAAACCGACTAGAATTACAGAAACAACTGCGACCATCATTGACAATATCTTCACAAATAGCATTGTTGAATGGAAAAATCAATTAGGTATTTTTGTTGCAGACATATCTGATCACTTGCCTATTTACTACCTGAAAAAAACCCAGTTAAACAAAAATCATTTATAAAAGAAAATCTAATGTGTAGGGACTTTGGAATAGAAAATATTGACAAATTTAAGAACGCTATGTCTGCTATAAACTGGAACTACATATTGATTGTCAGTCATGTGAAGATGCCTATAACACATTCCATACTGTGTGCACAGATGTATATGATCGCGCCTTTCCACTAAAAACAGCTAAACAATTTAAACGAAACCCGACTAAACCATGGCTAACTAGGGGATTGATAGCTGCTTGTCATAAGAAAAACACACTGTACTTAAAGATGTTGTGAGGACTAGATACTCGATCGCTCTGATTAACTTGACAATCATAATACAGATTCTCATTTACTAGAAGAACAAAATGCTTTTTAAATTTTTGTAATCGACCCCGCCAAAGCTGAGATAAGCATATAAGCAACCACCTTGACAACCAAACGTTTTTAGCTATCGCGCTTAGAGTTGTGACGTCACACCGGGATGACACCAATTCCTGTTAGTCTAGATTATTATCTCGGGGAGCATAGCTAGGCTCTCTACTGCTGCGCGTATTAGGCACCTATTCTTTGACAATTCATTGTTCACACAGGGACACTACATTGTTCGAGATGCACAAAGGTTCAATAATATCGAAGTTGATGATATTTTTGTCGATTAAACTTAAAGGACAGACCTTAAGGTGCCTGACATCACAATTCTAATGTATATCGTATAGGCCTGTTAGAGGTGACAGTAACATCGGATTTAGTGTACGTGAATTAGGCTATATTTAATCAAACCCACCCACACACTTCTTGGAATACAATTCTACAAATGCATATATATCTTATCTTTCTGGATTGACTGCAGAGATTTTGCATAGATGATATAGGCATGCATGTACACAAATGTACAACTTTTTAAATGATGAATAAGTAGGCCTACACCGCTCAGTGCACGTACGATTGCAATTTACCATTGTGTAGGCTTATGAATAAATTTATCATTGCAATATAGCATTTACTCCAGTTATGTGTTTAAAATTAACTAAAATGTCGGGTAAATATAAATTTAATCTAAACTAATCTATTTGCGTGTAGTCTACATTGACATATTATTGACAGTACACGGTTTATTTACAATTTAGCAGCGGTCGAGGTGCGTAGCGAGGCTTTCACTGCCGTCCGCACGCTTATAGTACAACTTAAATAACATATACTGTTGAATATTTTGAACATAATTGGGTTGGATTTCAACCCAAATTGTGTTCAAAATATTCAACATAACGTTTCTTGTATCGTGTTCATATGGTTCTAACTAACATATTTGTGTTTTTGCTTTGGAAGCATTTAAAATTATTTATGAGCTGTACTGTAAGTAAAGATGATACGCTAGCGACCTCTGAACATCAGTCAGGTCACCTACCTATTTAAAATTTGTTCATCCGCTACAGTTTTGCTTTTTCATAACATTGAAATATGAGTGTATGCTACTTCCATACATGGAAGAAGTTGGTTTGAAAAACGATACGGTTCATATGGTTGTCACAGGCGTAACGCGCCCCCCCCCACACACACACCACCGTACGTGTTGACCAGTACATGCCTCTACATTATTATTATACAAACACATTGCCAAAAGCTTATAGGTAAACAATTACATTCTAATCAGTAATCACGGGAAATTTCACATAGGACACACTGACACACTGATTGTACATTCATAATCTTCAGAAAAGGTTGTAACTGCACTCTGTAGCTTATACATTTAGATATGAATAATAGTACAATTATATAGCCATCGTCAACCTCTCCCACCCACCTCGATCATCACACTCACATCCATCCATCCCAGATATTACATAGTACATCCAGTCCTTTCAAGAATGGTAATGGATCCGCAATTAAGCCTACTAGACTACAGAGTATTTGTCACATGCATTGAAATATTGCCGATTTTCAGCATTGCCCATGGTTTACCGTAGTTATAGGCCTATTATTATGCGACTATAGCTATCCATGAAACCATTTAAAATGAGTAAATATCAATAAATAAAGACTTACCTTCAACCTGACATTATTTATGTTATGGTAGGTGAAGTCTATCCTGTTAAACGCACGTTTTAAAATATGTTACCTTTGTACTACAGACAGAGAAATATTGGCCCAGCTCACAGCGCCGTTCCCGGTGTGACGTCGCAGCGAGTGGTGGTGTGATTCAGATTGAGGCGTCATTTAATCTCGTTATTTGGGCTGCCTAACATATTTCTTGCACTCCTTAATTGAAACTCGTTATCGACCGCAAGTCCTCACAAGACCTTTAACATTTATCAAGCACCCTACAAAGTACAATGAATCTCAATATAAAAAATATCGCAACAGACTAAACCAAGTAATCCGGAGAGCCAAAGTCAATCATTACCATAATAAATTCATCAATCAGAAAGACAATATCAAAGAAACGTGGAAGTTAATAAAGTGTCTACTGAATAAACAAAACAAGAAATCAGAGACACCAAGATTTATATATAATGACAAAGTCTTAACCAACAACCAAGATATAGAAAATAAATTTAATGAATATTTTATCAACATTGGACCCAGCCTATCGGAAAAAATTAGGAATACCTCTAATACAAATATAGAAGATTATCTGACAGGCAGCTATCAATCCTCAGTTTTTCTAAATCCTACTAACACAGATGAAATCTCAAAAATCTTAATGCAAATCAACCTTAACAAAAGTGCAGGCATTGATAATTTTAAATGGAACATTTTTAAAAACTGTCTCTCACAAATGTTAATCCCATTGAACCACATTTGTAATCTTTCCCTGATGCAGGGTATATTCCCATCTCGACTAAAAGTAGCACGGGTGACACCAATCTATAAAGCCAAGGACTCTTCTGACTTCACTAATTACCGGCCTGTCTCAGTACTTCCACTATTTTCTAAACTTCTAGAAAGACTTTTCTACAATAGACTGATAAATTTCTTAAATAAATATTCTATTCTCTATAAAGCGCAATATGGTTTTAGACAAAATCACTCCACAATGCTGGCTCTGCTAGATATGTTGGAAAAAATAACAAATTCTCTAGAAAACAGAGAACATATTCTTGGCATATTTCTTGATCTTTCTAAGGCTTTTGACACAATTGATCATAAGATTCTAATAAAAAAACTATCTTATTATGGACTGAGAGGAATTGCCCTAAATTGGATAACAAGTTATTATCAAACAGAGTACAGTGCGTACAATACAATGGAGCTTGCTCTAGCAATGAAAACCTAGTCTGTGGTGTCCCGCAGGGATCAGTACTTGGACCTCTCCTGTTTTTAATATATATGAATGATTTACCCAATGTTTGTCAGCACCTTTCATTAATACTGTTTGCAGATGACACCAATGCTTTTTGCCACAACAAGAATATAGAAACAGTATATAAAAATGTAAATGAAGAAATGGAAAAAGTAATAAATTGGTTTAAAGTAAATAAATTATCACTAGAAAACTAAAGAAAAATGACTTGCCAAAATTGTACATTGATAATCAGGAAATACAGGAGGCTGAGTTTGCTAAATTCTTAGGTGTCTACCTGGATAAAGATCTAACCTGGGAGAAACATATAGAGATTGTAACATCTAAAGTGGCAAGAAACATTGGGTTCATGCGACGACCTAAATCATACTTACCACCTAACATACTAAAAACACTATATTGCACGTTAATACTCCCACAAATTACTTATTGCAACACTATTTGGACTAATACATATAAAATCAGACTGGCAAGACTAAAATCACTTCAAAAGCAAGCCATTAAACTTTTTGCACAAACAGGAGAGGCCCAAAATGTTTACAAGGCAGAAAATTTATTAAAACTAGAAGATATTGGTAATCTCAGATTTTTTCAAAGGTAATCTACCAAATTCACTGTCTTCTCTCTTTAACCTAAACACTGAAATACACGCATACAACACCAGATCTAGACACAACTTTCACACAGAATACAATAGAATGGAAATCTCAAAACTAAAACCATCCTTTCAAGCTACAAAACTCTGGAATAACACAGACACGAACACACGTACACGGATTATTAGTCAAAATTCCTGCAAACATATTATTAAACAAATGTTCATTAATAAGTACTAAATTGAGTAATTGGACCTCACTCATATATTAGTTACTACACCTTCATGCGCCCGGACACCACAGCAATTACCAGCAATTCATCATGAAGAACCACTTGTTAACAATACTGATATTACTGCTCTTGCCCTGCCTCTACACTCCGGTTTGACATATTGTCTACATAAAATAAAAGGTACCGGTACTGCTGAATATTCTGGACCTAGTGGAATTTGTGGGAGAATTTTCTGCATAAGGCAGCAATGTCTTCTATTACAAATGTGTACAGAAGATTACTTACGTCATAACCAAATCAGTTTGTTGCTAGAATCATGTTGGCCATTTTTATCTTTACTGTATCATTAACCATAATCATATTTAATTTAATTAATTTTATTATATTATATTTTATGTGAATGTCTGGCTCCTGGGTCTTACAGACAACACATCCCAAGGGACATAGCTCCTCTTGCTGGGTGTTTTGAAGAGGACTTGACCGGGGGCTGTGGTTGGCTAAGCCACCAACAACTCTCGGTCGGGTGGCTTTTCTGAATATTCAGCGAGTGTGCAGCTTCTGTGTTAAATCCTGAGTCAAATTGGACCAGCGCTCCTCAAGATATACACAGATCCAGAACTTGATCATATCTAAGAGCTCTAAAAAAATCCAGCCATGACAAACACACTAAGAAATAGACTCGAACACAGATTCACATAGCCGGTTTACTCTCTTTCCTCTAGGGAAAGAAGGTGATAGACAATAATAATAATAATAATAATAATAGTAGAAACAGGATGAACTCCAGCCCCCACCCCACACCCTTCATCCCCTAGCCCATTCCAATGAGTGAAATATGTTACCCACAGTATGAAGAACAATCAAAAACAAGTGAACCATGTTTGTCAAATGTCTTGTCTAATTTCTCTTTATTTGTGTGTAGTTATGTATAATATATTGTCATAATGCCTTATGTCTACTTATGTCAAATCATGTGTAACTTGTATGTTATACTATGTCAGGGGTCCACAAGCTAATAGGCACAGCCTCCAGTGGACTCCCTGTTATCATATTGTAATTTGTAATATTTACCAAGAGAATAAATCAAATCAAATCGTCAAATCATCGTAAGTACAAACTCCTTGATAATGATATAACAGTAGCCCTAAAGGAGGAGAGCGAGATCAATGATCTGGGTATAATAATCGATTCAAACTTAACATTTGAAACCCATATAAATAACATCACATCAAAAGCCAACAGAGTGACAGGGCTTATATGGAGAACGTTTCATTCCATTACTACAAACATATTTAAGATGCTGTACCAAAGTTTAATACACCCTCATCTGGAGTATGCTGGTCCCGTTTGGTCCCCACACACATGGAAATTTGCCGAATAATTAGAAAAAGTCCAGAAACGAGCCACTAAAATGGTACCAGCTTTGCGGAACATGTCCTATGAAAATCGTCTTCGGAATCTCAACTTACCAACCTTAATGTATAGAAGAATACGAGGAGATCTCATAAACATTTTTAAGTATCTTAATAATATCTACTCAGTAAATCCCAGTAAACTATTCACATTAAATCAAGATGACAGAACACGTGGCCACAAATTCAAACTTAGAAAAACTAGAGCGAATACTAACAATAGACTGAATTTTTTCTCCAACAGAATCATAGACTGTTGGAATGCATTACCGGAAACAGTCGTTGACGCACCTACCATAAACACATTCAAAGCTAGACTAGACAAGATCTATGTAACGCACCCAATGTACTACAACTATAGATTTTATTAGAATTGTCAACATATACCTAGGAGTCAGGACGAGAGGATCTACATGAACGAACGACAACTTTTTCAATTTTTCTCCTGTGCAAAATCAACGTCTTAGACTATTTTTACGTAGTTTTCTATCATAATTACAGTTTATTTGTTTATTTTGTGGTATCTTTACACGAATCTTCAAAATTCGTACATGCAATCTTAAGTGATTAATTTATAGCGCATAAATTCAGTGTTGTATGCTATATCTGGGAACACTGTTTACACGGTTACCAACAGTAACAACAGTACACACTAATTTAACATAGATTCTTGGACTATCATATAATATAATACACCGATTTATTATAACTACAGTATTAAGTTAACAAATAAATAAATATTCGTATACATATATATATATATATATATATATATATATATATATATATATATATATATATATATATATATATATATATATAGAATATAAAAAATAAAATGATAATAATAATTAAAATAAAGTCTTAGTTGCTGATATTTAAAGCTAAACCATCACCTAATTTAAATGTTATAATGGGGTTTTAAGCCTTTGATTCTAATTTAAATTAAGCTCTTGATTTAAATTATTGCTGCAATTAAATTAACTGCACTTGTACGTCCAATTCCTTTGATCAACGACGATCATCTCTTTTTTGTGTTCTATCCTTCCTCCGGCTGCCCCCTGTCAACCCTTTCCCTGAGTGGCCGCAGGGCAGAGAAATAACATTACAACTTCCTAACCAATCTTCTGCTTTCTGTGTGATGTCTTTGCATGTAGATTTGTAGCTAGGTCTGCTAATAATAGCTGAACACACCCACCCCCCTATTTCAGAATTTCTTTCTTACTGTCGACTACTAAACCTTTCATTCTACCGGCCATTGCTAATCATCGACATATTGCAAAATGTATGGGCTGAGAGATAAGGTATGCTGTTGAGATTGTGGGGTGAGTAACCCAACAGTGGAAAATCGTCTATGTGACGACTTCTTATGTAGTGATTGTAACCGAAAAAGATTCCCTCCCATAGCGACACCAACGGCAGACACTGTTGACACTGATAAACCAGTCAAAGAAATTCCACACATTTCAAATCTCGCTATTACGATATCTCCCCCAGGTGTATTCACACAACCATCCACAACTTCGAATACAGACGAGGACTTGCTCTTACTTAGTAGTCATTTACTACCAGATCTCAACGACTCAGCCCAGGTTCCTTCCTCTGGGCGCATTTTGTGCACATGCCAAAATCCCAACAATAAATACATGCTAATGTGCTACAACTGCAAAAACTGGCAGCACTATGCATGTACACTCCTACCACAATACATGCTTTCTGCCCTTACAGCATCCAGGCGAAAATATACATGTGCTAACTGTACCACAATATCAAGCCACAACAGAATACCTACAATGGCAGAAGTCCTCTGATAACCATGCTGGCCACGATACACCAGTTGAAACCACTAGTGCTACACAGCACGCTAATGCACCTCACAACAACAGTCAACAGACCATTGAAATAAACAACACCGGACACCACTCACACAATACCACTCAGAATAGTGGCAATATTATTGATGAATGCAAAAACACTTCTCATACTACAACCCACAACATTAATCAGTACTCAGATGAGTTATCACCAAGAAACATTGTAGATGAGATCCCACTAGAACACAACATGCAGGTTAAAGCACTCGTCAATGATTTGATTAATGAAGTCAAATCATTAAAAGAAGATTGCACAATAGTAAAATCACAGATCAGAGAACTTAAGACTCAAAAGGCTTATAACAATCCATTAGTCAGCACACATACAGATGTCAATACAAATGATAAGCACCAAAATATCAAGCCAGGAAATAAAAGCTATTCACAAGCAGTTTTGGACGGCATACCATCAAATCCAAGATCAGTTGTCAGAAAGCAGGGCACACTGACTACAGAAAATCCATACACACAACCAAAAGTCAAACCATCTAGAAATGTCTTGATAATTGGAAGTTCAATCCTTAAAAAATTCAGTGGCAGATACATGTCAACGGAAACTTCCAACGTAACCGTGCGATCCTACAGTGGAGCATGTATTATGGACATAACAAATCGTATATTAGATTTAGATGTCCCCAGTATAAGTCAGTTTGACACAATAGTTGTCCATGTAGGTGGCAATGACATTCGGAAACAATCAACTCTTAATATGATCCGTGATTATGATAGTCTCATTGAATGCATCAAAGATGTAGCACCCCAGATACATATCTGTGTCTCATCAATTCTGCCACGCCCAAACAATCATTTTGATAACAACACAATTATGGAATTTAATGCGATGTTGTATTCCCTTGCAACATGGCTTAATGACATTACATTTATTGACAATTCAGATTTGTTCATGAACACAAACGGAAGTGTCATCAAGGGGCTCTATTATGATCACATCCATCCAAATCATGATGGCATGAGTTTGCTGTCAGAAAACATGAGTTATGTTGTGAGCATTAGTCATCTACCGCTACTAAATGCCAACATAAGGCTCAACCGTTTTTTTTATACAAAACAAGACTAGAAACAAACAAGACTAAAGCTTAGTTAATGATACTTTCCATAGTAATGCTAGCAATCCATTAAAATTATCAAACCAGTTATCAATCCTTTCAAGTGAATGTACAAATAACAGTAAAATACATTTTCAAGCCAACATCCCACTAACTACAAACAGATTCAATGTTTTACATGATGAATGTACATCAGTCACCTTCCCAGTCGATAATTTACAAGAACCTTCAAAAAGCACACGCTATCCATATATAAATCGAAAAAGTGCAAAAAAACCAACATTAAACAGCCTCAAAGTCATAAGCATAACTTCATCAAAAAGTCTGACCACAAATCTGTAAAGTCTCCTCTATACAGAAACGAATTAAAATGTTTGTACACTAACACAGACAGCCTTCTAAATAAACATTCTGAGCTAAAAGCATTTATTCAAAGCGAAAAACCTGACATAATTGCTCTCACAGAAATACTAGCCAAAAACCGCTCAGTAGACCCACAGGAGAGTGAATTCATGCTTGATGGGTATAATCTGTTCACCAACTTATCCGACAATCACCTTCGAGGGATTATTATATATATTAACCAATCACTTCCTGCTAGTCCTATTAGCATTCCTGGTGATGAGATTTTCACTGAATCAAAGTGGTGTCAGATTAGACTCCAAAACACAGATACATTGATTTTAGGATGTATATATAGATCACCCAACTGCAACCTTCAAAACCATAAAAATCTAACTGACCTGCTAATCAATGTATCAGGTCTCAAACCTAGTCACCTTCTTATAATGGGTGATTTTAACTATAATGAAATTGACTGAATAAATGACATCTCACCCGCCAATCCCGAAAGCCCTGCTAATATATTTATTGAGACGCTAAGGGACTTATACTGGCATCAACATACACGTGAACCAACTCATTTTAGGGGAAATCAAAAACAAAATATCCTAGACCTAATTATTACAAATGAGGAAAACATGGTAAATGATTTATCTTCTGGTGTACCAATTGGTAAGAGTCATCATGCAACATTAACATTTACATTCTCATGCTACATAACTGAATCTCCAACCATGTCACATTATATACTATATAAGGGAGATTATGACAATATGCGGAAAGATGCTAAATCTATAGACTGGGATTCAAAATTTATTGGGGACATAGAACATGACTGGTTGGAGATGATGAGGGAAATAAATCGATTAACTGATGAATACATACCAAAATCTAGACCTCAATATAAGCAGAAAAAATTATTATACTTAACCAATCATGTTTTCGAAAAATTAAGAACCAAGAAACAGGCATTTCAAAAATGGAGAAATTCTCATAGTAGCAGTGACTACAAAAATTATGCTAAAGCGAGAAACCAGGCCAAAAACGAATGTCGAATAGCTGAAAGAGATTTTGAACGTAAACTAGCAAATGAGGCAACGTCAAATCCTAAAGCATTTTTCAAATATGCACAAAGCAAAATAAAAACTTGAAGCACAATTTGTGACCTCATGGAGTCCGATGGCACACTAACCACAACTGATGGGGAAAAGGCAGATGCATTAAACACATATTTTGCATATGTCTTTACAGATGAAGATATCAGTCAGTTGCCTAGTTTCAACAGTAGACATTTCATTGCTCCATTACATCATATCGAGGTCACTCGTGACATGATAATTAAAAAAATTGATAATCTAAAAACTAACAAGTCTGCAGGTCCTGATGGAATCTATCCCCGTGTTTTAAATGAACTCAAACTTGAAATTGTCTGCCCATTATTACATCTTTACTCTAGTTCATTGAGAGAGGGTAAGCTACCTCAAATCTGGAAATTAGGTCATGTATCTCCACTTTTCAAAAAGGGAAACAAACATTTGGTTAATAACTATCGCCCTATAAGCCTTACCTCCATAATCTGTAAACTCATTGAGTCCATTATAAAAGACTATTGTAAGCCATCTTGAACAAAACGCCCTAATTGTACCAAGTCAACACGGATTTATTAAAGGGCGTTCTTGTGTCACACAGCTAACTGAAGTCTTAGATATATGGTCAAATGCAATCGATCACAGCAGCTCTATCGATGCTCTATATCTAGACTTTGCTAAGGCATTTGACTCTGTACCACACAAACGACTCCTTCTTAAACTAGAAAAATATGGTATCCATGGTAACCTACTAAAATGGATTGAGGATTTTCTTACTAACAGAGCCCAACGAGTTGTCGTGAATGGATGCAAATCAGTTCAAACTCCTGTCATTAGCGGTCGTGCCCCAAGGTAGTGTACTAGGACCACTTCTTTTCATCTGTTACATAAACGACCTTCCTGATGTAATTAAGTGCTCTACAATTAACATGTTTGCTGACGATACAAAAATCTACAATGAAATTAAATCATTAATTGATGCAATCGAACTACAAGATGACTTAAATAGCGTAACGAAATGGTCTTCTATCTGGCAAATCAAATTCAATGCTGACAAATGCTGTGCTATGCATCTAGGTACAGCTAATATTAAACATTCATACTTCATGAACTCTCTTGATACAAATATTAAGCTGGTAGAAACAACTGTCGTAAAGGATTTAGGTCTGAATGTAGACAAGCAACTAGAATTTAGCATCCATTGTCAAATCCAAGTATCAAAAGCTAATAAGATTTTAGGACTGATAAGAAGGTCTCTCACCCATTTAGACTCTTCAACTCTAGTAAGGCTGTACACTTCGCTAGTTAGACCTATACTTGAATACGGGAACGGTCCATGGACTCCTATGTTAAAAAAAGACAGTCTAACACTAGAAAATGTGCAGCGAAGCGCAACTAAAATGATACCCTCAATAAGAAATTATACTTATTTAGACCGGTTAAAATATCTGAATCTACCATCTCTCTATTACCGTCGATCACGTGGGGATATGATTCAAACTTACAAATACATTCATGGCCTTTATCGTGTTCAGTGCCCATTCTTGGAGATAGACAAACAAAGCATCACTCGGGGACATAATTTTAAACTCACTAAGAGCCGAAGTAACAAACTAATTAGGCAGAACTTTTTTGCAAACCGAATTACAAATAGTTGGAATAGCTTACCAAATGAAGTAGTTAGTTCCGTAAGCCTAAATATCTTCAAAAATTAAATTGGATTCATTTTGGTCAGATTTTTTGTATACACAAGAGCCAGTACACAATCATTATCTTTCCTTTACCTCGAAACAAATTAACTAAGCAATAAGCATAATGTTGTCGCCATCTATCTACAGGCATTTTGCCTATAAGGGTAGTATATGATAAGTATAAGTATAGAGCATTAGATAAGCCAAATCACCCGAAAATCACCATACATTAATAAATCATTAATAATTAATAATTATAGTTTATACACCAGCTGATAATAGGACGTAAAAGTCCTGGTAAGCTGTATACTTGTTATGTTATGTTATGTTAAAGGATTCCGGGATAGTTCGTACCAGGGACGATTCAAACCCTCACCCTGGGGACGGATTTGTCCCATTTTTCATAGGGGTCGATTCGTTCCATTTTCGCGGGATGTTTTGCCCCAGGGATGATTCGTCCCATTGATAGCCACATACTGGTAGTCATTTTAGATTTAGAGTCGGTGATCCAAACTCTGTGGTATACCAAATTCCGTGGCAAGTGCCAAGTCTTCGTTTTCAAGCTATAGTGACATCACACACAATAATAATGATGTTTATATTTTGAAGCTTCTTATCTGACAAATCTAATTGGTATGTAGTCAAACTGTACCCGTTATTCCGTACCCTGTTTTTGGACATTCCGTACCTTGATATTGGTCAATCCGTACCTTAATTTTGGACAATCCGTACCCTACCTATTGGCTATTCTGTACCCATCCATTGGCTATTCCGTACCCGGTACGGAATATACAATGGGTGGGTATAGAATAGCCAATAGGTTAGAGGTGAATGCATTACTGATATAAATAAAGGCAGAGCGTGTTTCATGCAGATAACACTGCAAAATTAATTTTGTTCCCTGAAGTACCATTTCTTAAAGGGATATTCCACTGGGGGATTTTATGTATCTGACGTAAAGTACTAATTCTCCGCATTAAGTTGACATCAAGAGCACAATTTTATGCCAACAAATAAGAAAGTTATCCTCAATTTAAATTGCTAAAGTAACCAGTAGATAGAGGCGCCATTTTGGGCAAGTGCCTGACGTCACCGACACACCTACTCTCTTCGCCCGATCGAGGATAGCCGTAACCAGGGGAGGTAAATCTTGCATCTCGTGGATAATTAGCGTATTGGCTAAACAACTGGCACTTTGCCACAGTGTTTGGAGGAAATTAAAGTGCAATTAGTGTCCCGATGATCGCGCCAGTCATTGTAGTGCTAAATTGTCAAAAATTGTCTTCTTATGGGCAATTTCTATTTTTGAAAAACATTGAAGGGTTATGCCAGGAGCGTGTTTGCAATCAACCAGCTACAACAAATTCTTGAAAAATATGTTAGTTGAATAAATGTTGAAAGTAATTTCTCTGAAAGCTGTTGCTATTGCAACTTCTGCTTCCAGTCAAATTCCAGTTTCAAAATATTCAACAGGCAGTAAATATGTTCAACATTTTAAAGTTTGGGATCAATTAGTTAACTCTTTCAAGGACAGAAAAGAAGAAAGCTTAAAATTTACCCTGCATAGGCCTATTGTGTGAAACTAATTAGTTTGGAGGCTACTGCAACATAACTCCAGGAAAATTTAATTCAAAATATTCAACACTCTGCATAGTTATTTTAAGATTGGGAGTAAACGTTGTAAATGATTAATAACGCAGGATTTCAATAGTGTGAAAGCACTAAATTACTAATTATGTCTAGCGTACACTTGTCATTATTTACTAGCTGTCACCTACTATCGTCTACGAAGTAAGCCGCGAACCGGTTGCCTATAATTCACTGACCGGGTAATCAGCGACACATTTTCATTTTGGTTTGCAAATCCCCATTTACAATTGATGCAAGCAAATACTGACGTTAATTGTCAAGCTTGAGTCTGTTAAATTAAAATTTAGTACCGCGCCTTTTGTTTTGAAATGCATGACACATTATTTTAAAATTATACAGACTATATGTTCTAAACTTGTGTCTTCCAAATGTGGAAGATATCCATCCAGTGCTGATGTTATGACGCCATCTTTCAGTTAGCCCCTTTTTATGCGGATGCTTCTGTGGATCTGGTAACTGACAATGTGAATTGCCGTACCCTTTCCATGATCGTTTCTATTACTGCAAGCCCATGCTTGACATGCGGACATGTTGCTATTTAACCATCTCATGCCAGCACTGGCCTCTGCAATCGTCAAGTTGAGGACGCAGGTCAAAAGAAGGCTATTTTGAGAATTTACAACTAAAAAGACTGTCTCGGTAACTGAACCAGCCATTCCAGTGGTCAATTTTAGAAAATAGTCTTCGCTTGGCCTGCAAATGGGCATTCAATAAGGAAATATTCTGATTTTCCTGACAGAATTTGGTCATTAAAGGGTTAATTAATATTCGGCCTTCATAACCCGAAGTAAACAGGTAAATCTAAAAGCGATGGCGATATTTTGCTGGTGTGTCATTGACGTCATAATCTCGCGGTTTCTCGCTCTCGTTGCGAGAAATGGATGCGCCAGAGGAGTCACGTTTTCGAGCGTTTTGGGCATATTCATTTTATTATTTCTCGGCAATGGAGCAGTGTATTATATATTTTTTTGCGGCAACTATTTCGGATTATAATATATTTTTAGTTGACTTATTCCCGATTTTCACTGGAATTTCCCTTTAATGGTGTTTCTGGCAAGATGAAAATATAAGCATTGGGAACATTTGAAAATGTATTTGGGAATTATTTTTAATACTGCTGAATATATAACTATAACTCAAGAGAATCAAAGAATTCTAATTTAATAATCAACGGTTTATTTTTGCTGTTAAAAAATTTGATACAGCCATAATGGGTTAACAATACAAGTGTCTCTAAGACAGGCGCACAAGCGAACTAATTGTGGTGTTGTCGCTACCTTTTCCAGTCGTTCAAATGCGTCAACAATCTGTTCGTGGGGTAAGAACGCCAACAGCCTTCGAATTAGTTTATGAGTACCATCATCCTCGCGATATGCAATTGTTTAGCCAATTTCCTGGACCTTCCTCCATACAGACTGTGTCCAATGGAAAACACACCCATGCATAGAGGTACATCAGGAAACACATGTCGGAAGCCTTGCCATATTGCTGCTTCGAAGTCCACAACCGCATTCTCGACTTCTGGTTCCTCCGGTAGCATCCGAATTATCTCTCTTATAACATATTGTAACGAATTGGGGGAGAACATGGGCACACCGGAAAACCCCGGAGGTGGCTGTAATCGAGATGGGTTGAAATCCCCCGTCATGATTGTCACCACTGCTGGTGGTGGTGGCAGCGGCTGTAACTACGCCTATATAACAAGTTGTGCATATATAATTTATACTACCATTAATCTCGTAGGTGATTTCAACTAGACTGCTAGGAACAAATGTGGGTGGAAAGAAAGTAAACAGGTGTTATTTTGATACTAAGAACATAGTATTGCATAACGGGATGGAAAGAAAAAACCCTTGAAAATTAATATATTAAAAGCCCCGCGCGTCTGATGTAACACTAATAAGGGAGATAAATCTGGATAGTTTATTTCGATTGTCACTAAACCTATCGGGAGTAATGTCCCGTATTATTGATGGGTCGAAATGAATGCAGAAGTCAAAACCATGTATGCCTACTGATCGCCGCAGCATCATATCTCTTCTAGTGAAAGTCCCCCGCTGCCTTGCATTAACTTAAGTGGTCCTCCTCAGACAAACAGATTTATTTTTAGAACCACCAGGTGCTATTTCCCATGTTTATAGAACCACCATCAGGAAATCTCAAGCGGGTCACCTTAGATATACCAAAAATAAAACAATAATATTTAGGGATTAGTACTTTTGTCGGATAAAGAATTCTTTGAACATGTGCTAATATTAAAAAACAACAACAGCCTCATCATCATCATACATATGAACGGGCTCTTTAAGAATCACCGTCAACAATGGTTACACAGTTTGAACCACTGCAATGTGTGCGTTAAATGTTGCTGGCATTCATTGGAAGAAAGGTTTCAAAATTTTAATTTTTGTCATAAAAAAATTAACGGGGATTATTTAATTGTTAGCACCCACAGGGTTGTATCAACTAGGCTAGGAGATTTAATTGCGTGAAACCATTACAATGGGCTGAATATCCTCGACAAATACAATGAACATTTCTCTAGCCAATCAGCTATCAGAAACGTCTTCAGCAAATAGAAACGCATGTGCACTTGCTGGACGGCAACTGGCCTTAAATTGCCGATCAGTCTGTATTAGTCTTTCGAGCCAAACAGACGCAAACTTGTAAGATTCAAATTCGCTTTGAAGTTTTTCAAATTTATTTTCCTCATTTTAAATTCCGTACAGTACAATCGCATACATTCCAAATCTATCCTTTTTTACGAAATCTATTCAATTCTTTAATGGATCTTTTCCAAACATTGTAGAAACACATTTTCCGTAGTATGTCTATTTAATTTTTATTAAAATATGTGTATGTCATAAATTTACACTTTATATTCAAATTTACATTCAAAATTATTTTTTATTCAAACATACGGCAGTCAATTTTGCTCATTTCCACATATAAAAATGAATCTGAATCACGAGAGTATACAAAATTACCAAGCAGATTGTATTTAATTTATTCATATGTTTCAAACGTATTTTTTGATTTTAAACATCCGGATTACAGAAATAAAATTACAGAAACGGTCCGATCTTTAGCAACGGCCACCGTCTCTTCGTCACCTGAAAAAAACCTAGGAACGATAAGTTAGAAATAGGAAGTTAAGTTAGAAACCTGTGTTCGTCGGTGGCTGCTATCGTCATACACCCATACTATAACTTCATGGGTACGGATTAACCATTACGATGGTACGGAATATCCATTTTGTATGGTACAGAATATCCAAATTTATGGTACAGAATAAAGTAGGGTATGGATTCTCCAATAGGCTAGGTACGGATTGACTGGTACGGTTTGGTTTGGGTACGGAATGACTGGTATTCATCTAATTATACCAAAACCAGTTGAACTGCACAATTTTTTAGTTTTCATTACACAAGATTGTATAACCTGGTGTGAATGTGTAGTAAAAAATGGCCACTTTTGGAAAATGCTCAGAAATGTTGACCAAGTTTTCAAAGGAAATTTCCACTTTTGTAGGTGTTCATTCCTACTATTATACTAGTATCTCAATCAGATTATCTAGTTATTAACAGATGGAACTTTTTGGAGTGCTGGCTGCTTGGAAGGCTTCTCAGCATCATTTCAATCACAACAACCATACTCCCAAAAATTCTATTAAAATGTGACCTAATTCCGTCATATTGCCGATTGCATATTATAAAATTAAATAACATGTTTATTTTTCTCCTAATCTTGATTTTGTAGAAGTAAATGTTAGAATCTCAATGATTTAAGCATTTTGGCGAATTCCATGAATTATTTCCATTATTTGAAGCTTATCTTTGTTAAAGGGGTAGTCTGAGCATTGGCAAAACTGGTCCCATTTTAAATACGGCGCTAACTTATCAGTGTTGTAATAAAGCAGTTTCCGTGCTCCTAGTGTAACCCAAGAACACTAAACAAATGTGGAATGCATGATTTGTTTCATTTATTGGCGTTTTAGGCATTTAGTATGCTATTTTGTGCATTGCCATGGAGTTTGGCAGCCGTGACATGCCAGATAGCGTGTAAATTTTGATAGGAGTTCCAAACTTTATTGCCAGATAATAACAAAATTTTACCTAAATTCCTTACGAAACTTATATAAGCAGCAAGAGAATACTTAATATAATTGATCGATGTATAAATCTTTTCACTGGTTGGTATGAGTTTGGTGATTGGCCTATGGAAAGCATAAGTTTTAGCTAAATACCATTGAGTTTGGTTGCCCCCATCCTACAACTTATTTATTGATTGATTGCGGATAAAATTAATTTTGTTTTTATCTAGGCCCTACTGTTGGTTTTAGCATTTCTATAGGGCTCTTGAGTAGCTTAGACAAGATCGCCGGAACCGTCTCGGATTTCATGAATGTAATTCATAGAATCACGATGACGTTATAAATAGGGTCGTCACAAAAGTGGGGCTAAATATCTCTACCACACAAAAATAGGGGGAAATGTGTGCCCATTCCTTGCGACTATGCCCATAATATGCTTGACATTAAGCCTCTAATGGATCTACATTATTAACAGGTCTGCATGACATAACAGACCACATTGACTGAACAGGCCATATGTCAGTGCTAGAGATTACCCCTTAGCTATGCCTTTACAAGTCATGGCCAAATGAAATCCGCCCATATTAGTGAACTCAAATTAAAATCCTACCGGCTTCTATGAACACTAATTAACTGATTTACAGTCAATTAAACACTCAGTTGGATGGTGTGGCATTTTATGGAGATTCAGAGGTATAGTGCTATTAAGACTAAAATGGCTCAAAATCAATCACTCAGATTTCAAAATTCTCTAGTCTAGGAGCATTGATGGATTCCAGACCAGATAGGTGGTGTGTCCAAATGAGGTAAATCTAAAGCCCTGTACGTATACCAGCCCATCACAAAGTCATACTGTAATTCCGCCAATACAGTTGACTGATCTAGGAGTAGCCACTGTATAGACAGGAACATGCTCGGCAGCAATTGTCATTCCAATTACCAGTAGATTCATATCAGCTTCCACATCCGCACTTTTGTGGTTGCATGAAGAGACACTAGCATAGAGGTGGAGACTCGGATAGCGATGAACACAGAAAATGAAAACAACAGCGATAAGACCAACCACGGCCTCCACAAGTGAGCATGCAAACAAAAGCATTGCAGCAGGGTGTAACCATGAGTGTAGGCGGCAGGCCTGTGCTGTAATATTTCCAATGGTAACCCATAATAGGTTGCCTTATATGCTTTAAGGAGATATGGTAACCTAAACCTTAGAAAGCGCATTGATGTCCGTACTAAAATCAACAGATTACGGTAACCCGTTTCAGGTCTCCTAATATAAATTACGGCAACCTCATGCAGAACATTTTCAACCGGTTCCCATAGCAGCACAGGGAACAAGATTCAAGATTCAATGTTATTTATTTGCTTTCTGAATACCAGTTTACATATTTTCAATACAGGTTGTCCGCCGAAGGCATTGCCTATAGTGGTGGCAGACACCTAACTTTAAACATATATCCAATTACAACCTTACACCACCTTCCCATCGACACTGTAGGCCAAGGCATCCTTATTGCACTACCCAAGCCCAAGAAGCCACCTGGCCCCCTCCCCAGCCAATCTGCGGCCCATTGTGCTCCTTAACAGCATACGGAAAATCCTATCCAATGTTACTCTATGGCGCATCCGAGACAAGATCGACGACTTCACCGGATCATGTCAAAGTGGCTTCAAATGTGGACGCAGCTGTGCAGACATTGTATGGGCTCAATGCATGCTTGTGTCGGTTGTCATGTCCAAATACTTGGATTTCCACTGGGCATTGACATGTCACGAGCCTTCGACACAATTAAACGCTCCAAGATCCTAGATGTACTACGCCAGGCCAGCTGCAATGAAGATGAGCTACGGACTAGTGAGACTACTGCTTGCAGACACCAAGCTGAGAGTACGAGTCAAGTCAGTGAAGTCTGTAGAGTTTGAGACATCAATCGGCTCCCCACAGGGAGATGGTCCGTCCCCTATGCTCTTCACCTGTTACCTGGCTGCTGCATTGAAATCTGTGTGGGAAAACTTGGATTTCCACTGGGCATTGACATGTCACGAGCCTTCGACACAATTAAACGCTCCAAGATCCTAGATGTACTACGCCAGGCCAGCTGCAATGAAGATGAGCTACGGACTAGTGAGACTACTGCTTGCAGACACCAAGCTGAGAGTACGAGTCAAGTCAGTGAAGTCTAGAGTTTGAGACATCAATCGGCTCCCCACAGGGAGATGGTCTGTCCCCTATGCTCTTCACCTGGTACCTGGCTGCTGCATTGAAATCTGTGTGGGAAAACTCCACCCCCCCCCCCCCCCCCCCCCCCCTCATAGACAGCAACATCAACCAAATTGTTGGAAAGTGTACACCAGTTTCTTTGTTATTGACACAGAAATAGATAGAATGTTGACATCAGAGTGGTCAGGGACACAGCAATATATAGAATATTGACATTAGGGTGGTCAGGGACACAGCAATGGATAGAATATTGACATCAGAGTGGTCAGGGACACAGCAATAGATAGAATATTGACATTAGGGTGGTCAAGGACACAGCAATAGATAGAATATTGATATCAGAGTGGTCAGGAACACGTCATTAGATAGAATATTGACATCAGAGTGGTCAGGGACACAGCAATAGATAGAATATTGACATTAGAGTGGTCAGGGGCACAGCAATAGATAGAATATTGATATCAGAGTGGTCAGGGACACAGCA
This sequence comes from Chaetoderma sp. LZ-2023a, assembly GCA_034401795.1. Classification (NCBI taxonomy): domain Eukaryota; kingdom Metazoa; phylum Mollusca; class Caudofoveata; order Chaetodermatida; family Chaetodermatidae; genus Chaetoderma; species Chaetoderma sp. LZ-2023a. The sequence goes on along the minus strand of CM067370.1, from coordinate 28,046,044 downwards.
ATAGATAGAATATTGATATCAGAGTGGTCAGGGACATGGCAATAGATAGACTATTGACATCACAGTGGTCATGGACACAGCAATGGATAGAATATTGACATCAGAGTGGTCGGGGACACAGCAATAGATAGAATATTGACATCAGAGTGGTCAGGGACACGGCAATACCGTAATTTCTCGACTAAAGGCCGCCCTCGAATATAGGACGCTGTCCCAAATTTGACCAAAATCGGCCCAAAAAACTTGTATTCAAGTATAAGATGCTGTTAAATTTAGAAAAAACGTACCTTTAAAAAATCGAAAATTGGTATAGAAAATAACCATCACTCCACGTCATGTTTAATGCATGACTAAAAATTATCATGATGTTAGAGAAATTATTAAATAGGACCGCCTAAATATCGTGTGTCTTCAATAAAGATTGTTTATTACATCAAAATCAATCTAATTTTGGCATAAAATGTCTCCTTGAAAACATCAAAATCGTGTGATATAAACAGATTGTAATGGCTCTTTTGCGTTTGGAGGCGCTGTGTAATCTTATGCGCTAACGGGAGTTGGTTATCAAACAGGTACGGGAACATTCAGTTCCTATCGCGCAATGATGATATATAGCAATTTCCGAGTTCCGAGTCCAGAATATTTATATCCGAGTACTCGCTCTAATTAGAATAAAGATCTTTTGCGATTGGAGGCGAATCACGTGATTTATACACATATCTTTTCTCGACGCCATTTTATGTCAAATTCTGGATTAATTTTGATGTAATAAGTGATATGTATTAAAGAATAAGCAATATTTAGGCGCCCCAATTTAATAATTTCACTTCCGCTTGGTGTTTTTGGAGTATACATTAAACATAGTCGTCAGGCGGCGCGAATTGGCTAGGGTGACATTTAGTTCAATTTCCGTGGTATAATCTGTGACTTTTTAAGAAAAATTTCGACCCAAAAATGTGCGGAAGGAATGTTCTCCTTCGATCAATACTCACCATTCTGTTACTTCTGATATACAGCTGGCCTTGACAGCGGCTCGAGGATTATAGACGTAGAAAGCTTTACCGACTCCTGGGAACCGGGTACTCGGCTCCCAACTGCCGAGTACCCGTTTACCATAGAGCTCATTCTTGTTTGCATAGCAACAAGAGCAATACATGCTTTTTGCAGGAGAAGATTTTTAGTGTCTTTTGTTAAAGAAATCTAAGTCTTTGTCTGTGAAGTGATAGTTTGTGCGTTCTTGAGGATTTAACTGGATACTATGGAGAATACCGCCGATGAAAACCAGGTTGTATCATTCTTTATTATCCATAGTTAAAAGACTTAGGTCTCTAAATTTCGCTGTGTCGCATGTCCTGATTTCTGACCCCAGAGAGTGCTAACAACGATATATGCCAGACGATCGCCTTCTTTAACCCCAACAGGCGATCGGCAGATATGAAAATAGGTGTTTGCTACGGTATTTCTAACACGAATATCGGCTGACGTCGTTCTCCGTAGGATCCGAGCGGGTGACGTCACACCCGGTTCGCTCGGATGTTTATGTGAAGAAAATTTTTTCATTAATTCGCGCATCTCGTTCTGGGTGCTGCGTACTAAAAATGGTACCGGAAACTTTAGAATTTTCAAGTTTACTTGCGATCACGATCGGTTTGCAATGATCGGTGGTTTAAAAATTCTTGAATTAGCTGCAATGAAGATGAGCTACGGACTAGTGAGACTACTGCTTGCAGACACCAAGCTGAGAGTACGAGTCAAGTCAGTGAAGTCTGTAGAGTTTGAGACATCAATCGGCTCCCCACAGGGAGATGGTCCGTCCCCTATGCTCTTCGCCTGTTACCTGGCTGCTGCATTGAAATCTGTGTGGGAAAACTCCACCCCCCCCCCCCCCCCCCCACCCTCATAGACAGCAACATCAACCAAATTGTTGGAAAGTGTACACCAGTTTCTTTGTTATTGACACAGGAATAGATAGAATGTTGACATCAGAGTGGTCAGGGACACAGCAATATATAGAATATTGACATTAGGGTGGTCAGGGACACAGCAATGGATAGAATATTGACATCAGAGTGGTCAGGGACACAGCAATAGATAGAATATTGACATTAGGGTGGTCAAGGACACAGCAATAGATAGAATATTGATATCAGAGTGGTCAGGAACACGTTATTAGATAGAATATTGACATCAGAGTGGTCAGAGACACAGCAATAGATAGAATATTGACATTAGAGTGGTCAGGGGCACAGCAATAGATAGAATATTGATATAAGAGTGGTCAGGGACACAGCAATAGATAGAATATTGATATCAGAGTGGTCAGGGACATGGCAATAGATAGACTATTGACATCACAGTGGTCATGGACACAGCAATGGATAGAATATTGACATCAGAGTGGTCGGGGACACAGCAATAGATAGAATATTGACATCAGAGTGGTCAGGGACACGCCAATACCGTAATTTCTCGACTAAAGGCCGCCCTCGAATATAGGACGCTGTCCCAAATTTGACCAAAATCCGCCCAAAAAACTTGTATTCAAGTATAAGATGCTGTTAAATTTAGAAAAAACGTACCTTTAAAAAATCGAAAATTGGTATAAAAAATAACCATCACTCCACGTCATGTTTAATGCATGACTAAAAATTATCATGATGTTAGAGAAATTATTAAATAGGACCGCCTAAATATCGTGTGTCTTCAATAAAGATTGTTTATTACATCAAAATCAATCTAATTTTGGCATAAAATGTCTCCTTGAAAACATCAAAATCGTGTGATATAAACAGATTGTAATGGCTCTTTTGCGTTTGGAGGCGCTGTGTAATCTTATGCGCTAACGGGAGTTGGTTATCAAACAGGTACGGGAACATTCAGTTCCTATCGCGCAATGATGATATATAGCAATTTCCGAGTTCCGAGTCCAGAATATTTATATCCGAGTAGTCGCTCTAATTAGAATAAAGATCTTTTGCGATTGGAGGCGAATCACGTGATTTATACACATATCTTTTCTCGACGCCATTTTATGTCAAATTCTGGATTAATTTTGATGTAATAAGTGATATGTATTAAAGAATAAGCAATATTTAGGCGCCCCAATTTAATAATTTCACTTCCGCTTGGTGTTTTTGGAGTATACATTAAACATAGTCGTCAGGCGGCGCGAATTGGCTAGGGTAACATTTAGTTCAATTTCCGTGGTATAATCTGTGACTTTTTAAGAAAAATTTCGACCCAAAAATGTGCGGAAGGAATGTTCTCCTTCGATCAATACTCACCATTCTGTTACTTCTGATATACAGCTGGCCTTGACAGCGGCTTGAGGATTATAGACGTGGAAAGCTTTACCGACTCCTGGGAACCGGGTACTCGGCTCCCAACTGCCGAGTACCCGTTTACCATAGAGCTCATTCTTGTTTGCATAGCAACAAGAGCAATACATGCTTTTTGCAGGAGAAGATTTTTAGTGTCTTTTGTTAAAGAAATCTAAGTCTTTGTCTGTGAAGTGATAGTTTGTGCGTTCTTGAGGATTTAACTGGATACTATGGAGAATACCGCCGATGAAAACCAGGTTGTATCATTCTTTATTATCCATAGTTAAAAGACTTAGGTCTCTAAATTTCGCTGTGTCGCATGTCCTGATTTCTGACCCCAGAGAGTGCTAACAACGATATATGCCAGACGATCGCCTTCTTTAACCCCTACAGGCGATCGGCAGATATGAAAATAGGTGTTTGCTACGGTATTTCTAACACGAATATCGGCTGACGTCGTTCTCCGTAGGATCCGAGCGGGTAACGTCACACCCGGTTCGCTCGGATGTTTATGTGAAGAACATTTTTTCATTAATTCGCGCATCTCGTTCTGGGTGCTGCGTACTAAAAATGGTACCGGAAACTTTAGAATGTTCAAGTTTACTTGCGATCACGATCGGTTTGCAATGATCGGTGGTTTCAAAATTCTTGAGTAGATGCGTGGTCTGCGGTTTTACCATGTGATACAGCAGTTTGTTATACATTTTGTTGTTTTCTTCACATATCCTTTGGCTTTCGTTAGGGAGTATAATTTATATTGATTGGTAAATATACCCCGAATGCTATGCGATATGATTCCTGGAGCCGTTACACATCCTGGAGGATCTAATATGGGTGTGTTTTATGCCCGCTTCGTTCTTGTCGTCATAATCAATGCGATCTTTGTTGTAACGTGGCGGGGTGGGGTGCGGGAGGGATACGGTTAATTTATGAGTCAAATTATTTGAAAATTAATTGTCTGCCTTCCATCAGGGTCTCGTTCTGCTTGTAATTGTAGGTTGGTGCTTATTTTATAGGCCAAGCCAACCCCGCCATCATGTGACGAGTGCCATAAATTTGTACGAGTCGTATTTAAGGACCATGTTTGCTTTAGGTGTTCGCCCTGTAACCTAGACCATAGGTGTAATGTGTGCGCAGTGTGGTCCGTGGATATGATGGTTAAGTTCCTTGCCCAGAAGGACTTGGCTGGGTCTGACACGGGGTCAGACGGTCCGAGAGTAAATCGTGGAGCGCCCGGTTCGGCCGGTGGGGGTGCTCCACGTCCCCAGTTGGAGGTGGCGGAGATGGCACCGCCGGCGTGGTTTGGTCCGGCTATGCAGGGTTTTCTGCATAGCGTTCTGCCCACGCTGGTGTCGTCCCTGCTACCAAAGGTTGGGGGGCAGTTTCTCCCCATGCCTGGTACGGATCCTGTCCTTGGACAGGATTCTGGACTGGTTACCGAGGGGGCCGTCTCGTACGACACCCTGGCAGTCCCGTCTGGCTTCGGCCAGACGGGTTCTGTCTCTCTGCGGCCACCTCCGGGTGGTCCAGTAGCGGTGGCCGGTCCGTCAGGTGTGGGAGCCGTCCGCCAGGACGGCTCCACGGTTGACTCGTCTAGTGACGGCTCTTTGGAGTCTGAAGACGAGGAGGAGAGGTTGCTGCGGCCCGTGAAGCTGCAGGTGGAGAATATGGAGGTTGATTCCGTCCTGGACGGAACCGGCCTCCATTTGTCTGGTTTGGCGCAAGCCAGGTCAGCGGCTCCGCCTGCGGCTGAGGCCAATCCGTTACCGGGCACCGGTTCCGGGCGGCTTGGTTTGTCACCAGCCGTCACGGGAACGGGTGTGCCGGGCCGGGCGTGGTACTCGCCTATCTCGCCTGGTCCGGCAGTCAGACGTGGGGTGCCGTTGGCGCCCGTGTCTGGCTACGGTTCCGCGACTGCTACGGGTCCGTACGGTTTTCCGTGCGGACCTACCCCATGGACCGGAGTGTTGCATGGGGTGGCGGCGGAACCGTGTGGTACCGGAGTGCCTGGCGTGTCAGCCGTGGCTCCTTGCCGGGAGGCCGTGGCTGGCAGGCCCGTGAACACGTCAACGGGTGACGTGTTTGCGGGTGTGTCTTCATCGGAGATAGATTGGTCAGAGGCTCTGGCATGGCTAGCCAGGGTTGACCCGTCTGTGGTTTCGGCCACGGCCGATGAAGATGCGCCCCGTCCGTCGGTTGCGTCGATCAGGACGGGGATTTTGCCCGCGGCCCGGATCCAGTCTGTGGGACTGGATCCACGGTTCATAGAATTGTTGGAGGCTATTTATAGCAAACAACTTATGACCAAGGGTCAGCTCCCTGCGGCCTCCAGGGAGGTGCGGGCAAGATGTCGTATTCCGCGGGGGGAATACGACAGATATGGTGTAGTCCCGTCGGTCACCGAGGATGACCGATGGGTACTGGGCGTTCAGAGTGCCGGGGCGGGTGGCCCCGGTCCGGCACTTGTGGACAAGGCTCAGGTACATCAAGAGGAAGTCCTGTCCCTATGCGGTGAGGGCAGCTATGAGCGCTGTCAACCACTCGTATCGTCTCCTTCAGTCGGTGTGGGCTGAAGCGGGGGCAGGCCACCCTGTGCCACCTGTGGCGCTTTCGTGCGTAAATGACGGCCTGGTGATGTCTATGGACGCATTGGCAAGGGTGCAAGCGTGAGTGACAAAATCCAGGAGGCAAATGGTCATTGACCATATGCGTCCGGCTACGGCAGTCAGGGAGCGTCTTCTTGGGACGCCCCTGACAGGGCCTAGCATCTTCGGTGGCCAAGCGCGGGCCATCTTAGAGGATACAGCCAGTATCGCGCAGAATCAGTTAGCGGTCAACCTACAGCTAGAGCTAGTGCGGCAAGCGCACGCACTAGGGGCTGTAGGGAAACCGCTAGCGGGACAACCTTCAAAGAAGCAGAAGAAGCATAAGGGCAAGGCGAAAGCTAAGCCTGTTGCGGCTTCTGCTTCAGCTGGCTTTTCTCAGCCGCCGCCGGCGAAGAAAGCCAGGAAGGTTGTAGAGGCGCCTACCCTCCCCAAGTTTGCTCCTGACCGCCCTAGAGGCGGGAAGGGCAAGGGTAAGGGTAAGTCCTCAAAGGGCGGACAGAAGGGGCCGGATCGTACCTGAGGGTACGAGAGCTCCCTTCATATCCGTCTGGACCGCGCCTGTGCAACAGGAACAGCGGTGCCAGTTATACCCGTCGTGCCTAGAACGAAATGGTTCTCTCTCTCTCTCGTTAAGAAAGAGGGGGGGGGGGGGGGCGGACTGCGAGCCGGACAACCCCGTTAGACGTCGAGGCGTCTATGGTGGGTGGAAGGCTCATGCGTTTCGTCGAGGCCTGGCGAGGTGTGACGTCAGACAGTCTGGTCCTGGGATGGTTATCCCAGGGTTACATGCCGGAGTGGTGGGACTTTCCACCACAAAATCTGTCTTTGGCACCTGTCTGGACACCCGTACCAAGGGAGCCAGACAAGTTAGAAGCCGTTCAAAAGGAAGTGTCAGGTTTGCCTCTGAAGGGAGCAATAAAACCAGCAAACCGGAACACTCCAGGCTTCTATTCAAACATGTTCCTTGTCCCCAAGAGCACAGGGGGATGGAGACCCATACTCCATCTCAGGCCATTAAATTGGTTTATCCATACGCCTCGGTTCCAGATGGAAACGCCGAGGTCGGTAATGGCGGGACTGAGGAAAGGAATCTGGTGTGTATCGATCGATCTGAAAGATGCATATTTCCACATTCCGATGAACAGGAGTTGTCACAGGTTTCTGAGATTTGCGTTTCAGAATCAAGTATGGGAGTTTATTGTTCTCCCATTTGGCCTGTCGACAGCTCCAAGGGTTTTCACCAGAGTGGTCCTTGCGGTGACAGCGTTTCTCAGAAAAGAGAACGTGGCGCTACACACCTACATAGACGACTGGCTGATCAAGGCAGACTCGGCAGCCAGGTTGAACGTGGATACTGCTCTGACTCTGAGGTTACTTTCAGATCTAGGCTGGATAGTCAACGAGGAGAAATCCGAGTTGACGCCCACTTAACATTTCGTTTATTTGGGGATGCGATTCGAACTCGAGGAGGGCAGGGTGTACCCGTCAGAGCCCAGAGTGGTGTCTCTGTTAGCCATCTTCAAGAGTTTTCGAGTGGGAAACCACATTCAGGCGAGGCGGTTCCTTCAGATGATGGTCTCCATGGAGCAGGTTATCCCGTACGCTGCTCTAATGCGAAGGCCTATCCAGTTGTATCTGATGTCTCTGTGGAAACAGAGAACAGAACCCCTGTCAAAACTGGTACCACTTTTGGAGCCGATAATGTCGCATCTTGTATGGTGGAAGGAGCGTCAGAATCTCCTAGTAGGGGTTTCGTTGCACCTACCCCACCCCCAGCTGTCCGTGTACACGGATGCGTCACTGGAGGGGTGGGGTGCCTGCCTGGGAGATCACCAGGTCTCGGGCACATGGACTCTCCCGGAGAGTCAGCTGCATATCAATCTGTTGGAAGTGATGGCAGTGGAACTGGCGTTGGAAGAGTTCCTTCCGATGATCAGGGGCAAGGTGATATTGATACAGTCGGACAATTCGACAGTAGTATCATATATAAATCGCCAAGGCGGGACCAGGTCGCCCACTCTGTGTATCAGAGTGTGGCACTTGATTCAATGGTGCAGGAATTACTCGGTTGTTTTGAAAGCAGCTCATATTCCTGGCCGATTGAACATTCTGGCGGATGCTTTGTCTCGCAGACAGAGAATTCTGCCAACAGAATGGTCCCTCAACCCTCCGGTTCTGCAACGGATCTTCGAGCATTGGGGCAAACCCAACGTGGACTTGTTCGCCACAAAGGAAAATGCTCAAATCATGACATATGTCTCGCCGATTCCAGATCCAAAAGCCGTCGATACAGACGCTCTGGCGATAAGCTGGAGAGGGATGCACGCTTACGCGTACCCACCCACCATTCTTCTACCGAAGGTATTGGTGAAGGTCATGGAGGAACCGTGTCTGGTCCTGCTAATAGCGCTGTATTGGCCGAGCAGGGCGTGGTTCACGGATCTTCTAGATCTGTTGGTGGAAAATCCTGTGCAGTTGCCCGAGATTCCGAACATAATCTCCCAGGCCAAGGGACGCTTCCTACACGAGCGTCCCGAAATGTTCAAATTGACTGCGTGGATGTTATCAAACAACGTTCCACGTCGGAAGGCTTTTCTCGACAGGCTGCTGATTTCAACGCGGCTGCGAGAAGGAGGTCAACCTTCAAGTCATATAACAACAAGGTTAACAGATTTGCAGACTGGTGTGAAGAAAAGGGTATTGATACCTTTCAATCCACTATTCAGCAAATAGCAGACTTTCTCTGTGAGCTGTTCTTTTCAGGACTAGCTCCCGTCACAGTTGCTGGATACAAGTCAGCTTTGGCATCAGTTATCCCTTGTCTAGCCAACAGGAATAGTCCAGAGGTGGCCCAGTTAAATGTGATGTTGAAGGGAATGAGCAATCTCCGACCGAGACAACCGGTAGTCATTCCAGCCTGGAGTCTATCTTTAGTGCTTAATGTACTGGCCAAGCACCCTTTCGAACCGTTGCGTTCGGCTAGTCTAAAGCATTTGACTCTAAAGGCGGTCTTTCTATTGGCAGCTTCCTCAGCTAGAAGGCGCAGTGAGATCCATGCGCTTTCGGCAGAGAGGGACCGATTTATTGTTTCTGGAGGTCTGCGTCTTCTGCCAAGAGCAGAGATTATGTCAAAGAACCAATCTTTGAGATATCCCGGCAAACCGATCATTATACCGAAGTTAACTAGGTTTGATCGTGATGCCAGTGTCTGGTGCCCGGTCCGTGCTTTGACTAAGTACAAGAAACGGACTGACTCGTTACGGTCGAACGATAGACATCTGTGGATCTGCCATAAAAAGCCTTATGGCGCCGCATCCATGGATACTATCTCTCGTTGGGTGGTCGAATGCATTCAAACTACTCACGAGATGGCGACTGGGCACCAGGTGCAAGGCGTAAGGGCACACAATGTCAGGGGAATAGCCGCCTCGACCGCCCTTTACAATGGTGTTCCGTTAGAGGACATCATGGCCGTTGCACAATGGCACTGTGAGTCCTCATTTACGGATTACTATATGAGGGATGTGTCAGACTCAGCCAATCCACTCTCTTTAGCTGTTTAGAAACGATAGTTAGTGACCACACTGCTCTTGACCCTTTTTTCACTTTGGTAAGAAAAGAACCTAAAGCAGGCATGGTCAAGCGAGAGGATGACAACCAGATTGTGTCACTGATGGCCGAACCAGTGAATGGTTGGAGGCGGTACGTCTGGAGTCCAATTATCATAAGGTAATTCAGTAGTGAGAGTTTTTTGTATTATGGATGTGTATCATGTTCATTCATCTTATATGTTCAAGCTCATTCCCAGGCTAATACATGGAATATGCAGGGAGCAGTTAACCCTCTTGGCATATTTGTGTTTCAGGCGAGATACATGTTCGTGAGTTCTCTCCCTTTTGTTAGGAGGAAAAAGGGGGGGGGGGTGCGGTGATGCGAATGTGATTCGGTTCCGTAAACTTGACGGTCCTTTTAGGTCTCCGTTAGTCAAGTTTGAAGTCTAAAATCTTTCTCCAAGGGGCAAAATTAGCATTTATGGCTTGCCCCTTCCCACCAGGTTACTGATCAAATCTGGTGTATATCAGAAGTAACAGAATGGTGAGTATTGATCGAAGGAGAATGAAGGAAATGTCAATTTCCCTTTCTCCGAGATCTAACAATACTCACCATTGTGTTACGGACCCAGCCTCCCAGCCCCACGGAGGCAAGCCATAGTTTTCTCTTGTTTGGTGGCTATGCAAACAATATGAGCTCTGGTAAACGGGTACTCGGCAGTTGGGAGCCGAGTACCCGGTTCCCAGGAGTCGGTAAAGCTTTCTAAGTCTATAATCCTAGAGCCGCTGTCAAGGCCAGCTGTATATCAGAAGTAACAGAAGTAACAGAATGGTGAGTATTGTTAGATCTCGGAGAAAGGGAAATTGACATTTCCTTCATTCTCGATTATAGTACGCACCCCCCTTTCTAGTACATGTGTTTTGACCAAAAAACTGCGTCCTTTAGTCAAATTTTAACGGTAGATAGAATATTGACATCAGAGTGGTCAGGGACACGGCAAAAGATAGACTATTGACATCAGAGTGGTCAGGGACACAGCAATAGATAGAAGATTGACATCAGAGTGGTCAGGGACACAGCAATAGATCGAATATTGACATCAGAGTGGTCAGGGACACAGCAATAGATAGAATGTTGACATCAGAGTGGTCAGGGACACAGCAATAGATAGACTATTGACATCAGAGTGGTCGGGGACAAAATCTAAAATCTAATGGTTTCGAGGAGACTTACCCTTTAATGGTCATACCGGCCAAAACCGGCCTCTGCTAAGGTCTTGTGAAATGTCCATTTACAGGCCAAAAGAATACAATTTTTGAAAATTTACCACAAATGACTAGCTCGATGACCAAGCCAGTCATTCCAGTAATAATTTTTCAAAAATTGTATTCTCTTGGCCTGTAAATGGACATTCAATATGAAAATATTTAAGTTTTTTAGACGTAATTTGACCATTAAAGGGTTAATTAAGCAACAACAGTCAAATCACTCAAGGACAAACTAGAAATCGATTGTAATTCCGCCAATGCAGTGAACTGATCTTGGAGTAGCCTGTGTATTTCAACTATCAGTAGATAGGTCTCTCAGGCCTGGAAATAACTTTTTCAACAGTGTCCAACACTTTGTCAGGCACCAGCTACTTAGTACCGGACATCCAGAATTTGCTGCCTGTCAACATTATTCTACTTCAGTGTTCTTTACTTGAACTTATTAGAAACCTGTCAAAAAGCTTCTAAACATGTGTCATAATGATCTTGATACACCTTAGGTAGATGAATATTTTATGGCTTTGTCGACATTTGGTTGCAATCTTTTTGGTTACACATTGCAACCACTGGCTGTTTAAATCTGTACCTGACAAATGTCAGGAACCGGCAAGACTGCCTGACATTTGATAGGCACCTTATTTCCAGGCTTGTTGAACTGCAGTTGTTTGAGATGATACTATTATAGGAGGGCCTTCTAGTTATGATGGTGTAACCTGGACTCCCTGGTTTGTCAGTCCAGTTGGTGTGATGTTCTTCAGACTCGTTGATTGTGATGGACTGAACTGTCCTTGTTGAACGGGTGGTTGGACTGTACTCCTTTTGTTGTTGCTGGATTTATGGATGGATGTTGCGACTTAAGTTGGTTGTGCTGCTAGGAAGCCAGGTGGAGGTGATGGGCCATTTGATGACCGATGTGAAGGTATGTGGTTTATATTAGAGCCACTATCAAGTGTTGATGGTCTTGTTGAGACTGTCATTAGCCGAGCATTTTGCTGTTGGACTGCTGCATAACCAGGTGGGAAGCGGTAGATTACTTGGTGATGAGGCAAGGCATTTTGACGACTTGTTAGCTGATTGGTCGGATTCACTGGATACAGCATTACTGGATAGATCGCCTGATATGGGTGTATTGTCTGTGATTGCCACATTGATGGATGAACCTGTGGAATCTGACTTGGAGCAAAGTGCGAGGCTTGCATGGTATATGGCTGCATGTTTACACTTGGTTGCTGAGGCAAAAAAGGTGGTATTGTTGACGGTTGCATAGAGGGGTTTGGGATTGCAGAAGGCCATTTGCAGGCTGGTCTGGCTGGTGATAAATTCGTCGGAGCAGCATGGGATATTGAGTTGGGTGCCGTGCGCATAGCATTTAATATCAGTTCATTTTGATTTGAAATGTTGTTTAACTTCAATTTGATTAGTTCCATCTCTATTTGCATTTGACTATTTGTAACACTAGAGGTGACCATTGGTGGTAAAATTGCTTCCGAGACTGATGGATTTACTCCGCCATTCGTTGCAATAGTTACATGGTCCAGTGTACCGACATAGTTGTTCAACGATGTTGCTGTTGGGTGGCTGGCATGACTAAGTGGTAATGAGCTGTCTCTCACCATGTGTTGATCTCAAGACGTTTCTAGATTTTTTCAGTTCATTAATTTCTGTCTCTAATTTAGAAATATATAGATGTGCCGATGCCAGGAATTGTGATGTTTCAGCTAGATCGGCTGATTCTCTTCAGTTCTTTCTCCCATTGCTTAAGCTTGGTTTCTCGTATGGCGAGTTCTTTTTTCTCTGTCTGTGTCACGCTACTAGCATCCGCAGTTACATCAGTTTGTGTGCTGGAATTACAGTTCTCCTTCGATCAATGCTCACCATTCTATTACCTCTGATACAGCTAGCCTGGATAGCTGGGCCCTAGGACTATAGACTTAGTAAGCTTTGCCTACTCCTGGAACTGGGTACCCGTTTGCCATGAAGCTCATTCTTGTTTGCATAGCAACAAGAGACACATGCTTTTTTGTGCAGTTGGAGTCTTGAGTTATATTAAGTCTTTTTCTGTGTAATTGTGATAGCTTTGTGCGCTCTCTAAGGATATATTGGATTACCATGGATGCAGCCAATGATAACCAGGTCGTATATTTCCATGTTATTCCATAGTTAAAAGACGTAGGTCTTCAAAATTTTGTCTGTGTCGCATGTTCCAATTTCCAACAGGCGATCGGCAGATATGAAATAAGGTGTTGGCTATACTGTGTTTAACACGAAAATCGGCTGACGTCGTTCTCCGTATGATCGGAGCGGGTGACGTCACACCCGAGTTGTCTCGGATTTTTATGTGAAGAAAATGTTTCATTAATTCGCGCATCTGATTCTTGGTGCTGCGTACTGTATTGGTACCAGAAAAACTTTTGGAATTTTCAAGTTTGCGTGTTATCACGATCTGTTTGCAATGATCGGTGGTTTCAAAATTCTTGATTTAGATGTGTGGTCTGCGGTTTTACCGTGTGCTACAGTAGTTTGTTTACATTTTGTTGTTTCTTCACATATCGTTTTGGCCTTCGTTAGGAGTATAATTTATATTGATTTGTAAAAATACCCTGAATGCTATGCGATATGGTTCCTGGTTCCGTTTCTACATCCTGGAGGATCAGTTTATGGGTGTCTCTTGGCCGCTTCAATCCTGTCATCATAATCAATGCAATCTTTGCTGTAACGTTGCGGGGTGGGGGTGCGGGATGGTTAACATTTAATTTATGATCAAATTATTTGAAAATTATTTGTCTGCCTTCCATTCCTGTTTAGTTCCGCTTGCTTATTGTAGGTTTGTGCTTATTTATAGGCCAAGCCAGCCCCGCCATCATGTGACGAGTGCCATAAGTTCGTGAGGGTTCTGTTTAAGGACCATGTCTGCTTTAGATGTACAAATTGTAATCTTGATAATAGGTGTAACATTTGTGCAGTGTGGTCGTCCGATATGATGGTCAAGTTCCTTGCCCAGAAGGACTTGGCAGGGTCTGACGCGGGGTCAGGTGGTCCTAAAGTAAATCGTGGAGCGTCCGTTTCGGCCCCTGGGGGCGCTCCACTCTGCAACCAGAGGTTGCGGAGATGGCACCGCCGGCGTTGTTTGGACCTGCTATGCAAGGCTTCTTGCATAGCGTCCTGCCTACGCTGGTGTCGTCCCTGCTTCCAAATGTAGGGAAGTCTCTTCCTGTGCTTGGTATGGACCCTGTCCTTGGACAGGGTTCTGGACTGGCCACCGACCTGATGGGTTCTGTCTCTGCAGCCACCTCCAGGTGGTCTGGTGGCGGTGGCCGGTGGCCGGTCCGTCAGTGTTTCCTCATCTGGTGAAGACGAGGAGTAGAGATTGCTGCGGCCTGTGATGCCGTGGGTGGAGAGCATAGAGGTCGATTCCATCCTGGACGGAACCGCCCTCCATCTGTCTGGCTTGGCGCAAGCCAAGGCAGCGGCTCTACTCGTGGTTGAGGCCACTCCGGCACCGGTCCCGTGCTGGTTGGTTTGCCGCCAACCGAGGCGGTGACGGGTGTGGCTGGTCCGGCGGTCAGGCATGGGGTGCCGTTGGCGCCCGTGCATGGCCACGGTTCCTCAACCGTTAGGGTTTTCCGTGCGGGCCTACTCCATGGACTGGTGTTTTCCATGGGGTGGCGGCGGAACCGTACGGTGCCGGACTTCCTGGCGTATCAGCAATGGCTCCTAGCCGGGAGGCCGTTGCTGTTAAAGCCGTGTGCACATCAACGGGTGACATGTTCACGCGAGTGTCTTCTTCGGAGGCTCTGGCTTGGCTAGCCAGGGTGGACCCGTCTGGTTTTGACCACGGCTGAAGAGGATGCACCCATCCATCGGTTGCATCGATTAGGACGGGGATCGTGCCCGCAGCCCGGATCCAGTCTATTGGACTGGACCCAAGGTTTATGGAGTTGTTGGATGCTATTTATAGCAAACAGCTTCTGACCAAGGGCCAGCTCCCTGCGGCCTCCAGGTAGGTACGGGCGAGGTGTCATATTACACTGTGTGAATACGACAAATATGGTGTTCCAGCGGTCACTGAGGGTGATCGCTGGGTACTGGGAATCCAGAGTGCTGGAGCGGGTGACCCCGCCCCGATGCTGGTGGATAAATCCCAGGTGCACCATGATGAAGTCCTGTCCCTATGCGATCAGGGGTTGAGGGCAGCAATGAGTGCTGTCAATCATTCTTATCGCCTTCTTCAGTCGGTGTGTGCTGAAGCGGTGGCAGGCCACCCTGTGCCACCTGTGGCGCTATCGTGTGTCAATGATGGCCTGGTACTGTCCATGGACGCATTGGCAAGGGTGCAGGCGCGAGTGACAAAGTCTAGGAGGCAGATGGTCCTTGACCATATGCGTCCGGCTACCGCCGTTAGGGAGCATGTTCTTGGGACGGCCCTTACTGGCCCTAGCATCTTTGGTGGCCAAGCGCGGGTCATCTTAGAAGGGCACTGCCAACATCGCGCAGAATCGGTTAGCGATGAATCTGCAGCTAGAATGGGTGCGACAGGCGCACGCAATAGGGGCTGTGGTCAAACCACTAACCGGGCAACCTAAGAAGCAGAAAAAGCATAAAAGTAAGGCTAAAGCCAAGCCTCGTGCTGCTTCTGTTTCTACTGGGTCTTCTCAGCCGCCTCCGGCGAAGAAGGCCAAGAAGGTTGTGGAGGCCCCTACCCACCCCAATGTTGCCACTGATCGCCCGAGAGGCGGGAAGGGGAAGGGTAAGTCCTCGAAGGGCGGAAAGAAGGGAGCGGATCGTACCTGAGGCTATGAGGGCTCCCTTCATATCTGCCTGGACCGTACCTGTGCGACAGGAGCAGCGGTGCCAGTTAGACCGGCCAAGACCAAAATGGTTCTCACTTTCTGTCTCGTCAACAGAGGGGGGAGCGGATCGCGAGCCAGACACCCGCATTATGCGTCTATAGTGAGTGGAAGGCTCATGCGTTTCATTGAGGCTTGGCGAGGTGTGCCGTCAGACAGTCTGGTCCTGGGATGGTTATCCCAGGGGCACATGCCGGAGTGGTGGGATTTTCTACAACAGAATCTGTCTTTGGCACCTGGCTGGACACCCGTTCCAAGGGAACCAGACAAGTTAGAAGCCATTCAAAATGAAGTTTCAGGTTTGCTTCTGAAGGGAGCAATAAAACCCACAAACCAGAACACTCCAGGCTTCTATTCAAACATGTTCCTTGTCTCCCAAGAGAACAGGGGTGTGTGGGGGGTGTGTGTGTGTGTGTGTGTGGAGACCCGTACTCAATCTCAGGCCATTAAATTGGTTTATCCATAGGCCTCGGTTTCAGATGGAAACTCCGAGGTCGGTAATGGCAGGATTGAGGAAGGGAATGTGGTGTGTATCAATTGATCTGAAAGATGCATATTTCCACATTCCAATGAACAGGAGTTGTCACAGGTTTCTGAGATTTGCATTTCAGAATCAAGTGTGGGAGTTTGTGGTTCTCCCATTTGGCCTGCCAACAGCTCCGCGGGTTTTCATCAGAGTGGTCCTTGCGGTGACAGCGTTTCTCAGAAGAGAGAACGTGGCGCTTCACACCTACATAGACGATTTGCTTATCAAGGCAGACATGCCAGCTAAGTTAGAGGTGGATACTGCTCTGACTCTGAAGTTACTTTCAGATCTAGGCTGGATAGTCAACAAGGAGAAATCCGAGTTGACACCCACTCAACAGTTCGTTTATTTAGGGATGCGATTCGATCTCGAGGAGGGCAGGGTTTACCTGTCAGAGCCCAGAGTGGTGTCTCTGTTAGCATTCCTCAAGAGTTTTCGATTGGGAAAGCACATTCAGGCGAGGCGGTTTCTTCAGATGCTGGACCTATCCAGTTGTATCTGATGTCTCTGTGGAAACAGAGAACAGAACCCCTGTCAAAGCTGGTGCCAGTTTTGGAGCCATTAATGTCGCATCTTGTGTGGTGGAAAAAGCGTCAGAATCTCCTAGTAGGTGTTTTGCTGCACCTACCCCACCCCCAGCTGTCCGTGTACACGGATGCATCACTGGAGGGATGGGGGGGGGGGCCTGCCTGGGAGAACACCAGGTCTCGGGCACATGGACTCTCCAAGAGAGCCAGCTGCATATCAATCTGTTGGAAATGATGGCAGTGGAACTGGCGTTGGAAAAGTTTCCTCCAAGGGTCAGGGGCAAGGCAATATTGATACGGTCGGACAACTTGACAGTAGTATCATACATAAATCGCCATGGTGGGACCAAGTCACCCACACTATGTATGAAAGTGTCGGACTTGATTCAATGGTGCAGGAATTACTCAGTTGTTTTGAAAGCAGCTCACATTCCTGGGCGAGTGAGCATTCTGGCGGATGCTTTGTCTCGGAGACAGAGAATTCTGCCAACAGAATGGTCTCTCAACCCTCCAGTTCTTCACAGGATCTTTGAGCATTGGGGCAAACCCAACGTGGACTTGTTCGCCACAAAGGAAAATGCTCAAATCATGACTTATGTCCCGCTGATTCCAGATCCAAATGCCTTCGATACAGACGCTCTGGCGATAAGCTGGAGAGGGATGCACGCTTACGCGTACCCACCCACCATTCTTCTGCTGAAGATATTGGTGAAGATCAGGGAGGAACCGTGCCTGGTCCTGCTAATACCGCCATTTTGTCCCAGCAGGGCGTGGTTCACGGATCTTCTAGATCTGCTGGTGGACAATCCAGTGCAGTTACCCGAGATTCCGAACATAATTTCCCAGGCCAAGGGATGCTTCATACACGAGCGTCCCGAAATGTTCCAATTGACTGCGTGGATGTTATCAAAGAACGTTCCACGTCGGAAAGTTTTTCTCGACAAGCTGCGAAATTCATCGCAGCTGCAAGGAGGAGGTCAACCTTCAAGTCATATAACAACAAGGTTAACAGATTTGCAGACTGGTGTGAAGGAACGGGTATTGATACCTTTCAATCCACTATTCAGCAAATAGCAAACGTTCTCTGTGAGCTGTTCTTTTCAGTACTAGCTCCTTTCACAATTGCTGGATACAAGTCAGCTTTGGCATCAGTTATCCGTTGTCTAGCCAACAGGGATAGTCCAGAGGTGGCCCTGTTAAATGTGATGGTGAAGGGAATGAGCAATCTCCGACTGAGACAACCGGTAGTCATTCCAGCCTGGAGTCTCTTTAGTGCTTAATGTACTGGCCAAGCACCCTTTCGAACCGTTGCATTTGACTCTAAAGGCGGTCTTTCTATTGGCAGCTATAAGTCCTCTTTCACGGATTACTATATGAGGGATGTGTCAGACTCCGCCAATCAACTCTATTTAGCTGGTTTGAAACGATAGTTAAACGACCACACTGCTCTTCTCTATTTTTTGGCATTTGTAAGAAAGAATTAAGACGCAGACATGGTCAAGCGACAGGATATCAACCAGATTGTGTCACTGATGGCCGGAGAAGTGAATGGTTGGAGGCTCCACGTCTGGAATCCAAATATCATGAGGTAATTCAAGATTGAGAGTTTTTTGTATTATGTCTATATATCATGTTCATTCATCTTATATATTCATGCTCATTCCCAGGTTGATATATGCAAAGAGCAGTTAACCCTCTTGGCATATTTGTGTTTCAGGCGAGATGCATGTTCGTGAGTTCTCTCGGGGCAGTGATGCGAATGTCTCCATTTGTCAAGTTTAAGTCTACTCTCTTTCTCCAAGGGGCAAAAGTAGCAATTGATGGCTTGCCCCTTCCCACCAGGTTACTGTCTAAATCTGGTGTATATCAGAAGTAAGAATGGTGAGTATTGATCGAAGGAGAATGTAGGAAATTTCAATTTCCCTTTCTCCGAGATCTAACTACTCACCATTCTATTACGGACCCAACCTCCCAGCCCCACAGAGGCAAGCCATGGGTATCTCTGTTTGGTGGCTATGCAAACAATATGAGCTTCATGGCAAATGGGTACTCGGCAGTTGGGAGCCGAGTACACGGTTCCAGGAGCCGATAAAGCTTACTACGTCTATAGTCCTAGGGCCCAGCTATCCAGGATAGCTTGTATCAGAAGTAATAGAATGGTGAGTATTGTTAGATCTCGGAGAAAGGGAAATTGAAATTTCCTACATTCTTTGATATAAATTCTGCTCTTGGCAGCAGTTGCAGACCCTCTCCAGAGACAATAAATCGGTCCCTATCTGCTGAAAGTGCATGGATCTCACTGCGCCTTCTAGCTGTGGAAGCTGCCCATAGAAAAACCGCCTTAAGAGTCATATGCTTTAGACTAGCCAGTGCCTGGTGTCCAGTCCGTGCTTTGACCAAGTAGAAGAAACGGACGGACTCTGTATGGGCAAATGATAGACATCTGTGGATCTGCCATAAGAAGCCATATACTATCTCTCGTTGCGTAGGAGAATGCATTCAGACTACCCACGAGATTGCGACTGGGCACCAGATCCAATGTGCTATGGCTCACGATGTTAGAGGAATAGCCACCTCGACCGCCCTATTCAATGGTGTCCCGTTAGAGGACATCATGGCCGTTGCATAATGGCACTATGAGTCCTCTTTCACGGATTACTATATGAGGGATATGTTAGACTCCGCCAATCCACTCGCTTTAACTGTTTTGAAATAATAGTCTAGTGGCCACACTGCTCATCTCCTTTTGGTAACTTTGTAAAGCAAAAGTAGTAAGAACAGACATGGTCAAGTGAGAGGAATTCAACTGTATGGTACCCGTTTGGTCGAAGGTGTGTTGGTTGATGGCTCCATGTCTGGAATCCATAATTTATGAGATAATTCAAGTTTGACAGTTTTTTGTATTGTGTATATATATCATGATCATTCATCTTATATATTCATGCTCATTCCCAGGCTTATATGTGTCAAGAGCTGTTAACCCTCTACACATTTGTGTTTCAGGCGAGATGCATGTTCGTGAGTGCTCTCCCTTTTTTAGGAGGGTGTGTGTGTGTGAGAACGGTAATGCGAATGTGATTCAGTCCCAAACTTGTCGGTCCTTCTAGGACTCTGTGTGACAAGTTAAAGTCTACGTTCTTTCTCCAGGGGCAAGAGGCTTTTTATGGCTTGCCCCTTCCCACCTGGTTACTGACTAAATCTGGTGTTATCAATAAGTAATGTAATGGTAAGTGTTGATCGAATGTGAATGAAGCAAATTTCAATTTCCCTTTCTCAGAGATCTAACAATACTTACCATTACATTACGGACTCTGCCTCCCGGTCCCACGTAGGCAAGCCATGGGTTATTCTCTTGTTTGGTAGCTATGCAAACAATATGAGTGTCTCTGGCAGGCGGGTACCTGGTTGTTGGAAACCGGGTACCCGGTTCCAGGAGCCGGTAAAGCTTTCTAAATCTAGATTCCTAGAGCACAGCTTCAGGGTAGCTGTATTATCAATGAGTAATGTAATGGTAAGTATTGTTGGATCTCGGAGAAAGGGAAATTGAAATTTCCTTCAATTCACTCCCTCCCCCACCTCTTAATGATAGTCGATAGCAGGCTGCTCATGTACGTTTACAGTAGTAACTGTCTAAATTACACCCATTTTAGAGGCTCCTGACGCTAGAATCATAACGTCGAAGGTCACGGTCATTCTGACCTACAAAACTTATTTTTCAATGTTATGTTTTTAGGCTTAGGAAATGTTATCATGTTATATTTCAGGATTGCTTAACCCCAATGGAACACAACTTGACTACATTGCTGCTTATACCAAGAGTATACAAATGGAAATAGAAAATAGAAAAAATGGAGCAGACAGCAGGCATCCCCCCACTTAGTAAAGGAAGGGAATGCAAAGCACTGATCCAAGCTGCAAAGTTCAAATCATTCAACAACCACCCGATGAAGATCAGGCAAGCACAGCTGTCATCAGGAAGACTTAAAAGATCAAGTTTTGTGAAAGAGACAAAAGCACTTCAAAGGAAACACCAAGAAATGTTGCCAGCACAAATAGAAGACCCAAACCACACCCTTGATCCTTCACCCTGGGAAAACAAACTAGAGAGCATAGCTATTCGCACCACAGTACCTCATCTCGCAACCAAAGATGAACACAGTGATGTGAGCAAGAAGGCCCTGACCCTAGCCATGCTGGAAGAAATGTACCCTCAGGAGACATGGATAAGGATCTACACAGATGGATCAGCCAAAGATGCAATTAGGAGCGGAGGTGCCGGACTGCACATACAGTATCCAAACGGACAACATGAGTCAGCTGCAATACCGACAAGCAAACACTGCACAAACTACAGAGCTGAAGTCGAAGCACTGGTTCATGCAGCTAATACCATCAGCAGAACAGCAGACCCTATTGCACAGATTGTCTTTTTATCTGATGCCCGCTCCGTCCTTGAGGCTATCACCAAATGTAAGCTGCCACAACTTGAAGAAGCACTACAAACCATCAAATGCTTTCGGATAGCATTGCAGTGGATCCCCTCACACTGTGGAGTCCAAGGAAATGAGGAAGCAGACAAGATGGCAAAGGTGGGTGCAGAAGAGAATTAGACAGAAAACATGGTTACGCATACAGAGATGAAGACTATCATCAAGTCACTCTATAGAACACCTCAATCAGAAGATGCCTACCATCATCTCTCGAGGCTAGAGCAAGTGACCATTTTTCGTCTCAGAACTGGACATAACAGACTAAACCAACACATGTACACGCAGTTCCACCTTACGACATCGCCCGCTTGTCCTTGTGGAGAGAAGCAGAACTGACCACAGAGCACATACTTCAATGTTGCAGGACGTATCAGCTGCTGAGTGAAGAGATCTGTCAACCTCTTTTCTTGAAAAGCTGTATGGGCCTGTGGAAGAACTGCAGAAAACCACAGATTTCATCTTGAGAACGGCTCTCCAAGTGTGATACCAGCGATCGAAAAGAAGAAGACAAATGGAAATTTTCTAAAAAAAAATTTGAACAAACTTGAGGTTAAGTGTGTTCAGCTAAAAAGCATCTAATTTAATGTGTTTATCTTCAGGTTCTGGAGTCGCCTGATGAGTTTAGCCAGCTCCTGGTGAGGGTGTTTGGCGCCATGTGGTTCTTCTTGGCTGTGTCAGTGTGGCATACATGGCGTAAAAGCAGAGATGATGTCGTCATCTCTTCTCTTGTTTATGCCAGATTCATTGTAAGATTATAATTCTTCATACTCGTGTCTTGTGTTAACATTAGCCTTCATGTCACAACCAATAATCATGTTTATGCCGCCCAATATTCTCTGCTACATCGACCTTTAACACTCATATCAGCCAAAAACGGCTTCTGCGTCTTGAGAAATGTCCATTTGCAGACTAAGAGAAGGATAATTTTGAAAATTTAACACTGGAATGACTGGCTCTATAACCGAGCCAGTCATTCCAGTTGTTTAATTTTCAAAAATTGTCTTCTTGGTCTGCAAATGGACATTTTCTATGAGAAAATTTAAATTTTCTTTAACAAATTTTGTGTTAAAGGGTTAAGAATCAGGCTGTACTATTTTATGCATTATGACTCATCATCAGGGCTTAGTTTCTAGAAATATGTGCTGAGCTATAAATTGCTCTATCATCAATGCTAGGCGAGTCATCGCTCCTCGTGTAGAGTGAAAATCTTTTAATAACATGTTTAGATGAAAATATTCAAAATTTTACCTCAGTTTTAAGATTTGAGGCCAATTGCTCCCCTGCGATGAAAAGTTATGCGAGCGAGAGTGATAGCGCCCCTCAGAAACGAATCCCTGACTCATGGAAGTTTACATAAGTATCTTCTGAACATAAATTTGTTATAGGATGCTGCGGAAGGCTTTGATGTTTACACTCAACCCCTGGCTGATAAGGCTAAGCAGAAGTGACATAATATATTACTAGAACATAGACGAAGTTGATAATTTAAATTTTAACTCAGAATTTATAGATCCACTATTTCATCCCTTATATAAGTACATATTGAAGCAATAATGTTTTGATAGACAAATGCATCAGGATTAATTTACTCGTGATTTTCCACTTCACAAGATGTTTCCATTTCAGAACATTTTCATGGTAATTTCCAAATTAACAAAATTGGCTAATTGCCAAAATGGGTAACAGTTCAACCATCAGATCACACTTAATCTTCAGAACAAGATACATGTATAATTTTTTTTAAGATGCAAAAAGTTCTCAGATTATCAATAATTTTATATCTGTCATGTCGACAGATATAAAACGATTGATAATCTGAGAACTTGGAAAAAATGCCAGCACTCTAGAGTTGTACTTATACAGTTATATATAGTTGCGAATCGCCATAAGTTCTAATTTCGGTTCCTTTCCATCTCAAAATGTGAATTTAGTGTGTATCCTTCATGACAAAGTCATTGCCTCTAAGTTTATGATCTTGTGATGCTGATTAGATTGTACAATAGATGTTTAGACTATCTATATTGAATGCAGTATTAAAGCTTATGCAGCTCATCTTTAAATATGCTTCATCTTTCAGAGTGTCGGAGTACTGCTCTTGGTGTGTGGCTTTTATTTGAAAGCGTTTCGTCCTGAGGTGAGTTATTTGATGTCGTCTAGAACGTGTGATAATATGAAGTCTAGTTGTGATAATATGGCGTCTGTTGTAGTACTATGAAATGTATATATGCAGACCAAAAGTGATTTATCACTGTTATGACTGGCTCAATAACAGAGCCTGTTATGAGAAAATTTAGATTTTCTTGAACAGATTGAAGATTAAAGGGGTAATATTGGATTATAATACACCAAGCTGGTCATACATTGACATTTGTTGTCCGTCCATCCATTCATCCTCTACAAGTTTGTCTAGGCCATAATTTCAAGACAAGAATCTTGGTATGTGGATACATCTTAAGCAGATATCCAGTGTATGAAAAGTAAGTCACTATAACCTACTTTTCATGGTTTACTGAACATTTGTTACATAATATTTTTATCCGGCCTATCATAGTTTTATATGTATGATCATGAGACCGTGACTTACTTTTGATCTACTTTTCCCGGTTAACAAACATTACAGAAATTTGTTGTCCAGACTGTAGTTTCAAGAGTTTTTTGTATGCAGAAACTAAACTTGGTGCATTGATACACTATATACTGAAGGTGTGTTTCCTATGAACAGTAGGCTGAAGGCGTAGGTGCATATGAAATGTAGACCAGTATGACCTACTTTTCATAGTTTTTTGTCCAGGCTGTAGTTTCAAAAGTTTTTGGTATACTGGAATTAAATTTGGTGTATGGATGCATTATAGGGTGTGTCAAAAATGTTGAATACTGAGAATGTTTGTCTTGGCCATATTTTCACGTTTTCCTGCGTAGTACATGTATGCCTCCGGGGTGCATCCGCCAGTTTACTGATATGCTTTGTTTAAATATAATGTATCAATATACTTGAACGTATCAGTTTAAAATTTCCAGCGGATTTTGTGTTGATTTTGAGGGAGGGGAGGGGGTGGGGTGGCGGGTTGGAAGTGGTGAGAGAGATAACAATCAGCATGTCTGTACAGTTGTCAGTCATCATATATATGCACGCACGCACACACAGGATTTATGTAGTTTTGAGGACAAAACAAATTTTGACATGTTTGATAACACATAAACATGTATAATATAGGTGTATAGGTCCAGGTTTATAGTCTGTTTCCACTTGTGTGCTCAGCTCAGCTGACTTTCCAACTCGTGGCCTACATTTCGTACATAACACACCGTCAGAGTATCACAGCCATACACCAAACTTAGTTTCGGTATGGCAAAAATATTGAGATGACAGCCCACACAAACGTGAATGTTTTCATGTCCATTTTATGTACCATCAATTACCAGCGAATGCTTGGTTACCCTGAACAGATAAAACATTTCTGCATGTCTATTTACAGACCAAGAGAATACGTTTTGAAAATTTAACACTGAAATGACTAACTCGATAAATTTTCAAAAATAGCCTTCTCTTGTTCTGCACAAAATTTAAATTCTCTTGAACAAGAGTCTGTTATAATTACGCTAGGTTAAGTTAGTGGGCCAGTCTGTTATAATTACGCTAGGTTAAGTTAGTGGGCCAGTCTGTAATAATTACGCTAGGTTAAGTTAGTGGGCCAGTCTGTTATAATTACGCTAGGTTAAGTTAGTGGGCCAGTCTGTTATAATTACGCTAGGTTAAGTTAGTGGGCCAGTCTGTTATAATTACGCTAGGTTAAGTTAGTGGACCAGTCTGTTATAATTACGCTAGTTTAAGTTAGTGAGCCAGTATGTTATAATTACGATAGATTAATTAGTCTGTTATAATTACGATCTTAATAGCTTGTCTTTATTTGATCCTAATATCTTGTCTTTATTTCAGCATACGTACTTCGTCACATTTGGCTTTGTCTTGTGGGGTGTGGCCTCAGGAATACACCTTGTGCGCTATGCGAACCCGCTTGGAGGCTCTGTCAAAAGAGGACTTCCTAACATTCTCTTACGTTTCGAGTTTCTGTGGAATCTGGTGCTTGGATTAGCACATCTCGCTTTCCCAGAGTATGTGTTTTCCCTTATCAAGGTATGAATCACCGCCAGGCATCGTATGATATAAGCCTCATAATATTCTATTTTACTATGTGTCTTGTCTGTACAAGTGAATTTGATTGTATCTATCGACAATGTTACACCATTCAGAGTGAGCATTTTATAGTTCTTAAAGTAGAACTTGTCATATTTATATCAACCCAAGTTTTAGAATGTGGTATTGTTAGCTCACCTGCCCCAACGGGACAAGTAAGCTTAGAATTGTCCCAGATTAGTTGCTCTTTAAAGGACCTTGCTAATGGTCCAGGTGAGCATCACATGCCCTAAGACCTCTTGTTCAAAGCTGCTCTCAATATCCAGTTTGTACGGAACTACTCATCTGAAGCTAATCCCATCTGTACAGAACTACTCATCTGATAAGCTAATCCTGTCTGTACAGAACTACTCATCTGATAAGTTAATCCCGTCTGTATAGAACTGCTCATCTGATAAGCTAATCCCGTCTGTACAGAACTACTCATCTGATAAGCTAATCCCGTCTGTACAGAACTACTCATCTAATAAGCTAATCCTGTCTGTACAGAACTGCTCATCTGATAAGCTAGTTCAGTCTACAGAACTGCTCATCTGATAAGCTAATCCGGTCTGTACAGAACTGCTCATCTGATTTAAAAGCTAATCCCGTCTGTACAGAACTGCTCATCTGATAAGCTAATCCTGTCTGTTCAGAATTACTCATCTAATAAGGTAATACCATCTACAGAACTGCTCATCTCATAAGCTAATCCCGTCTACAGAATTGCTCATCAGATAAACTAATCCCGTCTACAGAACTGCTCATCTGATAAGCTAATCCTGTCTGTATAGAACTGCTCATCTGATAAGCTAATCTCGTCTGTACAGAACTACTCATCTGATAAGCTAATCCCGTCTGTACAGAGCTACTCATCTGATAAGCTAATCCCATCTACAGAACTGCTCATCTGATAAGCTAATCCCGTCTACAGAACTGCTCATCAGATAAGCTAATCCCGTCTACAGAACTGCTCATCAGATAAGCTAATCCAGTCTACACAACTGCTCATCAGTTAAGCTAATCCCGTCTACAGAACTGCTTGTCAGATAAGCTAATCCTGTCTACAGAACTGCTCATCAGATAAGCTAATCCAGTCTACACAACTGCTCATCAGATAAGGTAATCCCGTCTACAGAACTGCTTGTCAGATAAGCTAATCCCATCTACAGAACTGCTCATCAGATAAGCTAATCCCATCTACAGAACTGCTCATCAGATAAGCTAATTCCGTCTACAGAACTGCTCATCTGATAAGCTAATCCCGTCTACAGAACTGCTCATCAGGTAACTAATCCCATCTACAGAACCACTCATCAGATAAGCTAATCCTGTCCACAGAACTGCTTGTCAGATAAGCTAATCCCGTCTACACAACTGCTCATCAGATAAGCTAATCCCATCTACAGAACTGCTCATCAGATAAGCTAATTCCGTCTACAGAACTGCTCATCTGATAAGCTAATCCCGTCTACAGAACTGCTCATCAGGTAACTAATCCCATCTACAGAACCACTCATCAGATAAGCTAATCCTGTCCACAGAACTGCTCATCAGATAAGCTAATCCCGTCTGTTCAGAATTACTCATCTGATAAGGTAATACCGTCTACAGAACTGCTCATCAGACAAGCTAATCCCGTCTGTTCAGAATTACTCATCAGATAAGCTAATCCAGTCTACACAACTGCTCATCAGATAAGCTAATCCCGTCTACACAACTGCTCATCAGATAAGCTAATCCCGTATACAAAACTGCTCATCAGATAAGCTAATCCCGTCTACAGAACTGCTCATCAGATAAGCTAATCCGTCTACAGAACTGCTCATCAGATAAGCTAATCCCATCTACAGAACTGCTCATCAGATAAGCTAATCCTGTCTACAGAACTACTCATCTGATAAGCTAATCCAGTCTACAGAACTACGTATCTGATAACTAATCCCAGCTACAGAACTGCTCATCAGATAAGCTAATCTCATCTACACAACTGCTCATCAGATAAGCTAATCCCGTATACAGAACTGCTCATCAGATAAGCTAATCCCATCTACACAACTGCTCATCAGATACGCTAATCCCGTCAACACATCTGCTCATCAGATAAGCTAATCCTGTCTACAGAACTGCTCATCAGATAAGCTAATCCCATCTACAGAACTGCTCATCAGATAAGCTAATCCCATCTACAGAACTACTCATCTGATAAGCTAATCCCGTCTACAGAACTACTTATCTGATAAGCTAATCCCGTCTACAGAAATGCTCATCAGATAAGCTAATCCCATCTACACAACTGCTCATCAGATAAGCTAATCCCGTATACAGAACGGCTCATCAGATAAGCTAATCCCATCTACACAACTGCTCATCAGATAAGCTAATCCCGTCTACACAACTGCTCATCAGATAAGCTACTCCCGTCTACAGAACTACTCATCTGATAAGCTAATCCTGTCTACAGAACTGCTCATCAGATAAGCTAATTCTGTCTACAGAACTGCTCATCAGATAAGCTAATCCTGTCTATAGAACTGCTCATCAGATAAGCTAATCCCGTCTACAGAACTGCTCATCTGATAAGCTAATCTCATCTACAGAACTGCTCATCTGATAAGCTGATCTCGTCTACATAGCTACTCATCTGATAAGCTAATCCCGTCTACAGAACTGCTCATCAGATAAGCTAATCCCATCTACAGAACTGTTTATCAGATAAGCTAATCCTGTCTACAGAACTGCTCATCAGATAAGCTAATCCTGTCTACAGAACTGCTCATCAGATAAGCTAATCCCGTCTACAGACCTGCTCATCAGATAAGCTAATGCAGTATGTGCACATAGGATTACAAATGCATGTAACCAGTTATATTTTCTCTGCATGCTTGGTATTGTGCGTGTAAATAAATGCATCATTTCCCCTGGGCCATATATAGTGTGTATTGTTAGGAATGGCTCCTAAAGATGTTTACATTCATGGTAACCTACTAATCTGTATATCAATCAGCTCAAATCCTACCAATCAGGTCATTCAGGCCAAGCCATGCTGATCACCAGAGCTTTGAAATATTGATTAACATCCTACCTGTTCAGTGATATTGACTCTAATCGCTCACTAGTGAGTGTTAAATAAATGTTTGCAATTTAGGAGCCCAGAGACTATTTTGTACAATTTCAGAATTACCTCCCTTGTTTATGTGTACTGTCCATAAATGTTAATTATGTGTGATACACCTGGGTTAGCATGCCATGTATAGTTTGCTGCCTTCTCTAGGTATCTCTTGTGAGTGACATGCACCTCTTCTGGGCTCGGGCTACTGGTGGCCCGCTCATCTTCTTTGCTCTCATGTGTCTCTATGCTACCAGCTTCAGGAATGAACGGGACAGAGATGAGCTCTTCCTTAACAGGTTCTGTGTAAGTACAAGGCATTCTGGTAACATGTGTAAATTTTGCTGCGCTT
The DNA here is from genome assembly GCA_034401795.1 of Chaetoderma sp. LZ-2023a. Lineage (NCBI taxonomy): Eukaryota > Metazoa > Mollusca > Caudofoveata > Chaetodermatida > Chaetodermatidae > Chaetoderma > Chaetoderma sp. LZ-2023a. Next base: position 28,017,273 of record CM067370.1, on the reverse strand, counting down.
CATAGTCGATTCTTTGAGGTATATTCTTAATAATTGTAGAATATATGCGAATCAAATAATTACACCCCACAAGCTGGGTATATTATATTGTCACTTTGTCAGTGCATCTGAAAAAATTGAAAATAATGGTCCTGACAAAAAATAGATGGCTGCATGCACATTCTCGCTGACAACGTGACTATAATAGCCTCCAAACTTGGTATATGAACACATCATAGCCTACGTGTGGCGTGCATACAAATTAGGTCATGCATTAAAAGTAGGTCGTGCACTCAAACGTAGGTCGTGCATTCAAAGTAGGTCAGCTTGATGTACTTGTCACAGTTCACTGAGAATCAGAACATTCTTGTCCAAAATTTAATTTTAACCCGTTAACAATTTTTAAATTCAAAATGTCTATTTGCAGACAAAGAGAAGACTATTTTAATTTATCGCTGGAATGACTGGCTCAACAACCGAGCGTGTCATTCCAGTCGTAAATAAAAAAATAATTGTCTTCTCTTGGTCTGCAAATGGACATTCTCAAGACCACTGCAGAAGCTGTTTTTGGCTGATATGAGTGTTAAAGAGTTACATTTTTGTGTGTACTGTTGGTGTGTACAGATGGATTGTACATACTTATAGTAGCAAAAGTATGCCAGTGTGATCTACTTTTAATGGTTCTCTCAACTTCAAGATTAATTGAGGTATCCAGTTTCTCCTTTGATCAATACTCACCATTCTATTACTTCTGATACAGCTAGCCTGGATAGCTGGGCCCTAGGACTATAACTTAGTAAGCTTTACCGACTCCTGGAACTGGGTACTCTGCTCCCAACTGCCGAGTACCCGTTTGCCATGAATCTCATTCTTGTTTGCATAGCAACAAGAGACATGTTTTTTTGTGCAGTTGGAGTCTTGAGTTATATTAAGTCTTTTTCTGTGTAATTGTGATAGCTTTGTGCGCTCTCTAAGGATATATTGGATTACCATGGATGCAGCCGATGATAACCAGGTTGTATATTTCCATGTTATTCTATAGTTAAAAGACTTAGGTCTTCAAAATTTTGTCTGTGTTGCATGTTCCAATTTCTAACCCCAAAGAATTTGGGACATGTGTTAACAATGAAATATGCCAGATTGATCGCCTTCCTTTAAACCCCAAGAGGCGATCGGCAGATATGAAATAAGGTGTTGGCTTTACTGTGTTTTAACAAGAAAATCAGCTGACGTCGTTCTCTGTAAGATCCGAGCGGATGACGTCACACCCGTGTTGCTCGGATGTTTATGTGAAGAAAATGTTTAATTAATTCGCGCATCTGATTCTGGGTGCTGCGTACTTTATTTGGTACCAGAAAAACTGGAATTTTAAAGTTTTGCGTGTTATCACGATCTATTTGCATTGATCAGTGGTTTCAAAATTCTTTGTTTAGATGTGTGGTCTGCGGTTTTACCGTGTGCTACAGCAGTTTGTTTTCATTTTGTTGTTTCTTCACATATCGTTTTGGCCTTTGTTAGGAGTATAATTTATATTTATTAGTAAATATACCCCGAATGGTATGCGATATGATTCCTGGTTCCGTTATACATCCTTGAGGATCAGTTTATGGGTGTATTATTGCCCGCTTCATTCTTGTCATCAATCAATGCGATCTTTGCTGTAACATTGGGGTGCGGGAGGGTTAACATTTAATTTATGAGCAAATTATTTGGAAATTAATTGTCTGCCTTCCATTCCTGTTTCGTTCCGCTTGGTTAATGTAGGTTTGTGCTTATTTATAGGCCAAGCCAGCCCCGCCATCATGTGATGAGTGCCACAAATTTGTGAGGGTTTTATTCAAGGACCATGTCTGTTTCCGCTGTACTAAGTGTAATCTTGACAGTAGGTGTAACGTTTGCGCAGTGTGGTCGGTTGATATGATGCTTAAGTTCCTTGCCCAGAAGGCCTTGGCAGGGTCTGACGCGGGGTCAGGCGGTCCGAAAGTAAATCGTGGAGCGTCTGTTTCGGCCCTTGGGGGCCTTCCACGTCTGCAACCGGAGGTGGCGTAGATGGCACCGCCGGCGTGGTTTGGTCCTGCTATGCAAGGCTTCTTGCATAGCATTCTGCCCACACTGGTGTCGTCCCTGCTGCCAAAAGTTGTAGGGCAGTCTCTCCCCATGTTTGATTCGAACCCTGTCCTTGGACAGGGTTATTCGAACCCTGTCCTTGGACAGGGTTCTGGACTGGCCACCGAGGAGCCATCTTGTACGGCCCCCTGGCAGTCCCTTCAGGCTCCGGCCTGATGGGCTCTGTCTCTCTGCGGCCACCTCCGGGTGGTCCAGTAGCAGTGGCCGGTCCGTCAGGCATGGGAGCCGTCCACTCTCGTCTAGTGATGACTCTTCGGGGTCTGAAGATGAGGAAGCCGAGGAGAGATTGCTGCGGCCTGTGATGCCGCGGGTGGAGAGCATGGAGGTCGATTCCTTCCTGGACGGAAGCGTCCTCCATCTGTCTGGCTTGGCGCAAGCCAGGGCAGCGGCTCCGCCCGTGGTTGAGGCCACTCTGGTACCGGGCACCGGTCCCGTGATGGTTGGTTTGCCGCCAACCGACACGGTGACGGGTGTGGCTGGCCAGGCGTGGTACTCGCCTATCCCGCCTGGTCCGGCGGTCAGACATGGGGTGCAGTTGGCGCCCGTGTTTGGCCACGGTTTTTCAACCGCTACGGGGAATACGACAGGTATGGTGTCCCGACGGTCACCGAAGATGACTGCTGGGTACTGGGTGTCCAGAGTGCTGGAGCGGGTGGCCCCGCCCCGGCACTGGTGGACAAAGCTCAGGTACACCATGATGAAGTTCTGTCCCTATGTAATGAGGGGGTGAGGGCAGCAATGAGTGCTGTCAACCACTCTTATCGCCTTCTTCAGTCGGTGTGGGCTGAAGCGGGGGCAGGCCACCCTGTGCCACCTGTGGCGCTTTTGTGCGTTAATGACGGCCTGGTACTGTCTATGGATGCATTGGCAAGGGTGCAGGCACGTGTGACTAAGTCCAGGAGGCAGATGGTCCTTGACCATATGCGTCCAGCTACTGCTGTCAGGGAGCGTCTTCTTGGGACGCCCCTTACAGGCCCTAGCATCTTTGGTGGCCAAGCGCGGACCATCTTAGAGGACACGGCCGGCATTGCGCAGAATCGGTTGGCGGTTAATCTGCAGCTAGAGCTAGTGCGTCAAGCGCACGCCATAGGGGGCTGTAGCCAAGCTGCTAACCAGGCAACCTTCTAAGAAGCAGAAAAAGGACGAAAGCTAAGCGTAGTGCTGCTTCTGTTTCTACTGGGTTTTCTCAACCGCCTCCGGCGAAGAAGGCCAAGAAGGTTGTGGAGGCCCCTACCCTCCCCAATGTTGCTCCTGATCGCCCGAAAGGCGGGAAGGGGAAGGCTAAGTCCTCAAAGGGCGGAAAGAAGGGAGCGGATCGTACCTGAGGGTATGAGGGCTCCCTTAGTGTCTGCCTGGACCGCGCGTGTGTGACAGGAACAGCAGTGCCAGTTAGACCGGCCAAGCCAAGACCAAAATAGTTCTCACTCTCGCTCGTCAAGAGAGGGGGGGGGGGGGGGGGCGGATCGCGAGCCAGACACCCCCATTAGGCGTCGATGCGTCTATAGTGGGTGGAAGGCTCATGCGTTTCGTCGCGGCTTGGCGAGGTGTGACGTCAGACAGTCTGGTCCTGGGATGGTTATCTCAGGGGTACATGCCGGAGTGGTGGGATTTTCCACCACAGAATCTGTCTTTGGCACCTGTCTGGACACCCGTACCAAGGGAACCAGACAAGTTAGAAGCCATTCAAAATGAAGTGTCAGGTTTGCTTCTGAAGGGAGCAATAAAACCAGCAAACCGGAATGCTCCAGGCTTCTATTCAAACATGTTCCTTGTCCCCAAGAGCACAGGGGTATGGAGACCCATTCTCAATCTCAGGCCATTAAATTGGTTTATCCATACGCCTCGGTTTCAGATGGAAACTCCGAGGTCGGTAATGGCAGGATTGAGGAAGGGAATGTGGTGTGTATCGATCGATCTGAAAGATGCATATTTCCACATTCCAATGAACAGGAGTTGTCACAGGTTTCTGAAATTTGCATTTCAGAATCAAGTGAGGGAGTTTATAGTCCTCCCATTCGGCCTGTCGACAGCTCCACGGGTTTTCACCAGAGTGGTCCTTGCGGTGACAGCGTTTCTCAGAAAATAGAACGTGGCGCTTCACACCTACGTAGACGATTGGCTGATCAAAGCAGACACATCAGCCAGGTTAGAGGTGGATACTGCTCTGACTCTGAAGTTACTTTCAGATCTAGGCTGGATAGTCAACAAAGAGAAATCCGAGTTGATACCCACTCAACATTTCATTTATTTAGGGATGCGATTCGATCTCAAGGAGAGCAGGGTTTACCTGTCAGAGCCCAGAGTGGGTCTCTGTTAGCCATCCTCAAGAGTTTTCGATTGGGAAACCACGTTCAGGCGAGGCGGTTTCTTCAGATGCTGAGCATGATGGTCTCCATGGAGCGGGTAATCCTGTACGCGGCTCTGATGCAAAGACCTATCCAGTTGTATCTGATCTCTCTGTTGAAACGGAGAACAGAACCCCTGTCAAAACTGGTGGCAGTTTTGGAGCCAATAATGTTGCATCTTGTATGGTGGAAAAAGCATCAGAATCTCCTAATAGGAGTTTCGCTGCACCTACCCCACCCCAGCTGTCCGTGTACACGGATGCATCGCTGGAGGGATGGGGGGGGGCCTGCCTGGGAGAACGCCAGGTCTCGGGCACATGGACTCTCCAAGAGAGCCAGCTGCATATCAATCTGTTGGAACTGGCATTGGAAAAGTTTCTTCCAAAAGTCAGGGGCAAGGCGATATTGATACAGTCGGACAACTCGACAGTAGTATCATACATAAATCGCCAAGGCGCGACCAAGTCACCCACACTATGTATCAAAGTGTGGTACTTGATTCAATGGTGCAGGAATTACTCGGTTGTTTTGAAAGCAGCTCACATTCCTGGGCGATTGAACATTCTGGCGGATGCTTTGTCTCGCAGACAGAGAATTCAGTTCTTCACAGGATCTTTGAGCATTGGGGCAAACCCAACGTGGACTTGTTCGACACAAAGGAAAATGCTCAAATCATGACATGTCTCGCCGATTCCGGATCCAAATGCCGTCGATACAGACGCTCTGGCGATAAGCTTGAGAGGGATGCACGCTTACGCGTACCCACCCACCATTCTTCCACTGAAGATATTGGTGAAGATCAGGGAGGAACCGTGCCTGGTCCTGCTAATAGCGGCATTTTGGCCCAGCAGGGCGTGGTTCACGGATCTTCTAGATCTGCTGGTGGACAATCCAGTGCAGTTACCCGAGATTCCGAACATAATCTCCCAGGCCAAGGGACGCTTCCTACACGAGCGTCCCGAAATGTTCAAATTGACTGCGTGGATGTTATCAAGCAACGTTCCACATCGGAAGGCTTTTCTTGACAGGCTCAGATTTGATCGCAGCTGCGAGAAGGAGGTCAACCTTCAAGTCATATAACAACAAGGTTAACAGATTTGCAGACTGGTGTGAAGAAAAGGGTATTGATACCTTTCAATCCACTATTCAGCAAATAGCAGACTCTCTGTGAGCTGTTCTTTTCAGGAGTAGCTCCTGTCACAATTGCTGGATACAAGTCAGCTTTGGCATCAGTTATCCCTTGTCTAGCCAACAGGGATAGTCCAGAGGTGGCCCAGTTAAATGTGATGTTGAAGGGAATGAGCAATCTCCGACCGAGACAACCGGTAGTCATTCCAGCCTGGAGTCTATCTTTAGTGCTTAATGTACTGGCCAAGCACCCTTTCGAACTGTTGCGTTCGGCTAGTCTAAAGCATTTGACTCTAAAGGCGGTCTTTCCATTGGCAGCTTCCTCAGCTAGAAGGCGCAGTGAGATCCATGCACTTTCAGCAGAGAGGGACCGATTTATTGTCTCCGGAGAGGGTCTGCGTCTACTGCCAAGAGCAGAGTTTATCTCAAAGAATCAATCTTTGAGATATCCTTGCTAACCGATCATTATACCGAAACTAACTAGGTTTGATCGTGATGCCAGTGTCTGGTGCCCAGTCCGTGCTTTGACTAATTCGTTACGGTCGAATGATAAACATCTGTGGATCTGCCATATGGCGCCGCATCCATGGATTCTATCTCTCATTGGGTAGTCGAATGCATTCAGACCACCCATGAGATTGCGACTGGGCACCAGGTGCAATGCGCAAGGGCACACGATGTTAGAGGAATAGCCGCCTCGACCGCCCTTTACAATGGTGTTCCGTTAGAGGACATCATGGCTGTTGCACAATGGCACTGTGAGTCCTCTTTCACGGATTACTATATGAGGGATGTGTCCACCAATCCACTCGCTTTAGCTGTTTTGAAATGATAGTTATACGACCACACTGCTCTTCTCCTTCGATCAATACTCACCATTCTGTTACTTCTGATATACAGCTGGCCCTGACATCTGGCTCTAGGACTATAGACTTAGAAAGCTTTACCGACTCCTTGGAACCGGGTACTCGGCTCCCAACTGCCGAGTACCCGTCTACCATATAGCTCATTCTTGTTTGCATAGCAACAAGAGCTATACATGCTTTTTGCAGTGGAAAGAGTGAGAAATAAAAATCTAAGTCTTTGTGTAACTGTGATTGTGATAGCTAGTGACTCTTGCAAGGATAATTGGATAATATGGATACCGCCGATGATAACCAGGTCGTATATTTCCATATTATTCCATAGTTAAAAGACTTAAGTCTCTAAATTTCGTTGTGTCGCATGTTCCAATTTCTGACCCCAAAGAATCTGGGACGTGTGTTAACAACGAGATATGTCGAATGGTCGCCTTCTTGAACCCCAACAGGCGATCGGCAGATATGAAAATAGGTGTTTGCTACGGTATTTGTAACACGAATATCGGCTGACGTCGTTCTCCGTAAGATCCGGGCGGGTGACGTCACACCCGTGGTGCTCGGATGTTTATGTGAAGAAAATTCTTTCATTAATTCGCGCATCTTGTTCTGGGTGCCGCGTACTAAAAATGGTACCAGAAAACTTTGGAATGTTCAAGTTTTGCGTGTTATCACGATCTGTTTGCAATGATAGGTGGTTTCAAAATTCTTGATTAAGATGTGTGGTCTGCGGTTTTACCGTGTGCTACAGCAGTTTGTTTACATTTTGTTGTTTCTTCACGTATCGTTTTGGCTTTCGTTAGGAGTATAATTTATATTGATGGTAAATATACCCCGAATGCTATGCGATATGATTCCTGGTTCCGTTATACATCCTGGAGGATCAATTATGGGTGTATTTAATGCCTGCTTCGTTCTTGACGTCATAATCAATGCGATCTTTGCTGTAACGTTGCGGGGTGGGGTGCGGGAGGGTTACAGTTAATTTATGGTCAAATTATTTGAGAATTAATTGTCTGCCTTCCATCCGTGTCTCGTTCCGCTTGCTTATTGTAGGTTTGTGCTTATTTATAGGCCAAGCCAGCCCCGCCATCATGTGACGAGTGCCACAAGTTCGTACGGGTCCTATTTAAGGACCATGTCTGCTTTAGATGTACTGCATGTAACCTTGATAGTAGGTGTAATTTGTGTGCAGTGTGGTCCGCGGATATGATGTTGACGTTCCTTGCCCAGAAGGATTTGGCTGGGTCTGACGCGGGGTCAGGCGGTCCGAGGTTAAATCGTTGAGCGTCCGGTTCGGCCAGTGGTGGCTCTCCATGTCCTCAGCTGGAGGTGGCGGAGATGGCACCGCCGGCGTGGTTTGGTCCGGCTATGCAGGGCTTTCTGCATAGCGTTCTGCCCACGCTGGTGTCGTCCCTGCTGCCGAAGGTTGTTGGGCAGTCTCTCCCCATGCTTGGTACGGACCCTGTCCTTGGACAGGGTTCTGGACTGGTCACCGAGGGAGCCATCTCGTACGGACCCCTGGCAGTCCCGTCGGGCTCCGGCTTGACAGGTTCTGTCTCTCTGCGGCCACCTCCGGGTGGTCCAGTAGCGGTGGCCAGTCCATCAGGCATGGGAGCCGTCCGCCTGTGATGCCACGGGTTGAGAAGATGGAGGTTGATTCCGTCCTGGACGGAACCGTCCTCCATCTGTCTGGCTTGGCGCAAGCCAGGGCAGCGGCTCCGCCCGTGGTTGAGGCCAATCTGGTACCGAGCACCGGTCCTGTGATGGTTGGTTTGATGCCAGCCGACACAGTGACGGGTCTGCCGGGCCAGGCATGGTACTCGCCTGGTCCGGCGGTCAGACGTGGGGTGCCATTGGCGCCCGTGTCTGGCCACAGTTCCGCGTCTGCTATGGGTCCGCACGGTTTTCCGTGTGGGCCTACTCCATGGACTGGTGTGTTCGATGGGGTGGCGGCGGAACCATATGGTACCAGAGTTCCTGGCGTGTCAGCCGCGTCTCCTAGCCGGGAGGCCGTGGCTTGTAGGTCCGTGAACGCGTCAACGGGTGACGTGTTCACGGGTGTCCTCCTCGGAAGTAGACTGGTCGGAGGCTCTGGCTTGGCTAGCCAGGGTGGACCCGTCTGTGGTTTCGGTCACGGCCGAGGAGGATGCACCCCGTCCGTCGGTTGCATCGATTAGGACCGGGATCTTGCCCGCATCCAGTCCGTTCTGGATCCACGGTTTATCGAGTTGCTAGAGGCTATTTTTAGCAAGCAGCTCATGACCAAGGGCCAGCTCCCTGCGGCCTCCAGGGAGGTGCGGGCGAGGTGTCGTATTCCACGGGAGGAATACGACAGGTATGGTGTGGTACCATCGGTTACGGAGGATGACCGATGGGTTCTGGGTGTCCAGAGTGCTGGAGTGGGTGGCCCCGGTCCGGCACTGGTGGACAAGTCCCAGGCACACCATGAGGAAGTCCTGTCCCTATGTGATGACGGTGTGAGGGCAGCTATGAGTGCTGTCAACCACTCTTATCGCCTTCTTCGGTCGGTGTGGGCTGAAGCGGGGGCAGGCCGCCCTGTGCCATCTGTGGCGCTTTCGTGCGTCAATGACGGCCTGGTGCTGTCAATGGACGCGCTGGCAAGGGTGCAGGCGCGTGTTACAAAGTCCAGGGGGCAAATGGTTCTTGACCATATGCGTCTGGCTATGGCCGTCAGGGAGCGTCTTCTTGGGACGCCCCTGACAGGTCCTAGTATCTTCGGTGGCCAGGCGCGGGCCATCCTAGAGGACACTGCTAGCATTGCGCAGAATCGGTTGGCGGTAAACTTACAGCTGGAGCTAGTGTGGCAAGCGCACGCACTAGGGGCTGTAGGGAAGCCGCTGACCATACAACCTTCCAAGAAGCATAAAGGCAAGGCGAAAGCTAAGCCTATTGTGGCTTCTGTTTCGTCTGGCTTTGCTCAGCCGCCGCTGGCGAAGAAAGCCAGGAAGGTTGTGGAGGCCCCTACCCTCCCCAATGTTGCTCCTGATTGCCCTAGAGGCGGGAAGGGCAAGGGGAAGGGTAAGTCCTCTAAGGGCGGAAAGAAAGGAGCGGATCGTACCTGAGGGTACGAGAGCTCCCTTCGTATCCGCCTGGACCGCACCTGTGCGACAGGAACAGCGGTGCCAGTTAGACCTGCCGAGCCAAGACCGAAATGGTTCTCTCTCCTGTTAAGAGAGGGGGGGGGGTGTGGGGGAGCGAACCGCGAGCCGGACAACCCCGTTAGGCGTCTATAGTGGGTGGAAGGCTCATGCGTTTCGTCGAGGCTTGGCGAGGTGTGACATCAGACAGTCTGGTCCTGGGATGGTTATCCCAGGGATACATGCCGGAGTGGTGGGACTTTCCGCCACAGAATCTGTCTTTGGCACCTGTCTGGACACCCGTACCAAGGGAACCAGACAAGTTCAAAAGGAAGTGTTGGGTTTGCTTCTGAAGGGAGCAATAAAACCAGCAAACCAGAACACTCCAGGCTTCTATTCAAATATGTTCCTTGTCCCCAAGAGCACAGGGCGATGGAGACCCGTACTCAATCTCAGGCCATTAAATTGGTTTATCCATACGCCTCGGTTCCAGATGGAAACGCCGAGGTCGGTAATGGCCGGGTTGAGGAAGGGAATGTGGTGTGTATCGATCGATCTGAAAGATGCATATTTCCACATTCCAATGAACAGGAGTTGTCACAGGTTTCTGAGATTTGCGTTTCAGAATCAAGTATGGGAGTTTATTGTTCTCCCGTTTGGCCTGTCGACAGCTCCGAGGGTTTTCACAAGAGTGGTCCTTGCGGTGACAGCGTTTCTCAGAAAAGAGAACGTGGCGTTACACACCTACATAGAAGAATGGCTGATCAAAGCAGACTCGGCAGCCAGGTTGGACGTGGATACTGCTCTGACTCTGAAGTTACTTTCAGATCTAGGCTGGATAGTCAACAAGGAGAAATCCGAGTTGACACCCACTCAACATTTCATTTATTTGGGGATGCGATTCGATCTCGAGGACGTTTACCCGTCAGAGCCCAGAGTGGTGTCTCTGTTAGCCATCCTCAAGAGTTTTCGAGTGGGAACCCACATTCAGGCGAGGCGGTTTCTTCAGATGGTGAGCATGATGGTCTCCATGGAGCGGGTAATCCCGTACGCGTCTCTGATGCGAAGACCTATCCAGTTGTATCTGATGTCTCTGTGGAAACGGAGAACAGAACCCCTGTCAAAACTGGTGCCAGTTTTGGAGCCGATAATGTCGCATCTTGTATGGTGGAAAGAGCGTCAGAATCTCCTAGTAGGGGTTTCGCTGCACCTACCCCACCCCCAGCTATCCGTGTACACGGATGCATCGCTGGAGGTGTGGGGGGCCTGCCTGGGAGAGCACCAGGTCTCGGGCACATGGACTCTCCAGGAGAGCCACCTGCATATCAGTCTGTTGGAAATGATGGCAGTGGAACTGGCGTTGGAACAGTTTCTTCCGATGATCAGGGGCAAGGTGATATTGATACGGTCGGACAATTCGACGGTAGTATCATACATAAATCGCCACGGCGGGACCAGGTCACCCACGCTGTGTATCAAAGTGTGGCACTTGATTCAATGGTGCAGGAATTACTCGGTTGTTTTGAAAGCAGCTCACATTCCTGGGCGATTGAACATTCTGGCGGATGCCTTGTCTCGCAGACAGAGAATTCTGCCAACAGAATAGTCCCTCAACCCTCCAGTTCTACGAAGGATCTTCGAGCATTGGGGCAAACCCAACGTGGACTTGTTCGCCAGAAGGGAAAATGCTCATATCATGACTTATGTCTCGCCGATTCCAGATCCAAATGCCGTCGATACAGACGCTCTGGCGATAAGCTGGAGGGGGATGCACGCTTACACGTACCCACCCACCATTCTTCTGCCGAAGGTATTGGTGAAGATCAGGGAGGAACCGTGTCTGGTCCTGCTAATAGCGCCGTATTGGCCCAGCAGGGCGTGGTTCACGGATCTGCTAGATCTGCTGGTGGAAAACCCAGTGCAGTTGCCCGAGATTCCGAACATAATCTCCCAGGCCAAGGGATGCTTCCTACACGAGCGTCCAGAAATGTTCAAATTGACTGCGTGGATGTTATCAAACAACGTTCCACGTCGGCAGGCTTTTCTCGACAAGCTGCTGATTTCATCGCGGCTGCGAGAAGGAGGTCAACCTTCAAGTCATATAACAACAAGGTTAACAGATTTGCAGACTGGTGTGAAGAAAAGGGTATTGATACCTTTCAATCGACTATTCAGCAAATAGCAGACTTTCTCTGTGAGCTGTTCTTTTCAGGACTAGCTCCCGTCACAATTGCTGGAGACAAGTCAGCTTTGGCATCAGTTATCCCTTGTCTAGCAAACAGGGATAGTCCAGAGGTGGCCCAGTTAAATGTGATGGTGAAAGGAATGAGCAATCTCCGACCGAGACAACTGGTAGTCATTCCAGCCTGGAGTCTATCTTTAGTGCGTAATGTACTGGCCAAGCACCCTTTCGAACCATTGCGTTCGGCTAGTCTAAAGCATTTGACTCTAAAGGCGGTCTTTCTATTGGCAGTTTCCTCAGATCCATGCGCTTTCGGCAGAGAGGGACCGATTTATTGTCTCCGGAGAGGGTCTGCGTCTACTGCCAAGAGCAGTTTATGTCAAAGAATCAATCTTTGAGATATCCCGGCAAACCGATCATAATACCGAAGTTAACAAGGTTTGATCGTGATGCCAGTGTCTGGTGCCCGGTCCGTGCTTTGACTAAGTACAGGAAACGGACTGACTCGTTACGGTCGAACGATAGACATCTGTGAATCTGCCATAAGAAGCCTTATGGCGCCGCATCCATGGATACTATCGCTCGTTGGGTAGTCGAATGCATTCAGACTACTCATGAGATGGCGATTGGGCACCAGGCGCAAGGGCACACGATGTTAGAGGAATAGCCGCCTCGACTGCCCTTTGCAGTGGTGTTCCGTTAGAGGACATCATGGCCGTTGCACAATGGCACTGTGAGGCCTCATTCACGGATTACTATAGGAGGGATGTGTCAGACTCAGCCAATCCACTCGCTTTAGCTGTTTTGAAACGATAGTTAAGTGACCACACTGCTCTTCTCCCTTTTTTCACTTTGGTAAGAAAAGAATTTAAAAGCAGACATGGTCGAGCGAGAGGATGACAACCAGATTGTGTCACTGATGGCCGGACCAGTGAATGGTTGGAGGCGGTATGTCTGGAGTCCATTTATCATGAGGTAATTCAAGATTGAGAGTTTTTTGTATTATGTCTATATATCATGTTCATTCATCTTCTATATTCATGCTCATTCCCAGGCTAATACATGTGTATATGCAAAGAGCAGTTAACCCTCTTGGCATATTTGTGTTTTCAGTTTCAATTTCCCTTTCTCCGAGATCTAACAATACTCACCATTCTGTTACGGACCCAGCCTCCCAGCCCCACGGAGGCAAGCCATGGATTTCTCTTGTTTGGTGGCTATGCAAACAATATGAGCTCTGTGGTAGACGGGTACTCGGCAGTTGGGAGCCGAGTAACCGGTTCCAAGGAGTCGGTAAAGCTTTCTAAGTCTATAGTCTTAGAGCCAGCTGTCAGGGCCAGCTGTATATCAGAAGTAACAGAATGGTGAGTATTGTTAGATCTCGGAGAAAGGGAAATTGACATTTCCTTCATTCTTCCTTTTTTGGCATTTGTAAGAAAGAATTAAGAAGCAGACATGGTCGAGCGAGAGGATGTCAATCAGATTGTGTCACTGATGGCCGGACAAGTGAATGGTTGGAGGCTCCACCTTTGGAATCCAAATATCATGAGATAATTCAAGATTGAGAGTTTTTTGTATTATGTCTATATATCATGTTCATTCATCTTATATATTCATGCTCATTCCCAGGTTGATATATGCAAAGAGCAGTTAACCCTCTTGGCATATTTGTGTTTCAGGCGAGATGCATGTTCATGAGTTCTCTCCCTTTTCTTAGGAGAAAAAAAAGGGGGGGGGGGGCAGTATTGCAAATGTGATTCAGTTCCATTAACTTGATGGTCCTTTTAGGGCTCCATTAATCAAGTTTAAGTCTAGCTCTTTCTCCAAGCGGCAAAAGTAGCAATTGATGGCTTGCCCCTTCCTACCAGGTTACTGTCTAAATCTGGTGTATATCAGAAGTAATAGAATGGTGAGTATTGATCGAAGGAGAATGAAGGAGATTTCAATTTCCCTTTCTCCGAGATCTAACAATACTCACCATTGTATTACGGACCCAGCCTCCCAGCCCCACGGAGGCAAGCCATGGGTATCTCTTGTTTGGTGGCTATGCAAACAATATGAGCTTCATGGCAAACGGGTACTCGGCAGTTGGGAGCCGAGTACCCGGTTCCAGGAGTTGGTAAAGCATACTAAGTCTATAGTCCTAGGGCCCAGCTATCCAGGCTAGCTGTATCAGAAGTAATAGAATGGTGAGTATTGTTAGATCTCGGAGAAAGGGAAATTGAAATTTCCTTCATTCTCAGTCAATCATCTGATGTCCTAATCAACTATGTGACATGTAGGATGACGTCATAATCAATACATCACAAACGCTTAATTGATGACAGACTAAGCGTTGGTGTACGAATTGTTTGTCTTTATTATTTAATAAACATGCTTTTGTATATTTTGAAACTAATTTGACTGGGCGAAGGCAGCAACAGCACCCAGTCAAATTAGTTTCAAAATATTCAACAGCTTACCTGTATAGTTTTATGGAAATTGATAGTCAGGGATCGATCGATCCCAAGTCTCAACATGGGTGAAGTGTGTGTAGCTTAGCTAAAGATGGGCGGGGAATACCATATATCCCGAAAGATAGTCCGCTATCGTGTATAGTCTGCACCCCTAAATTTGACCCAATCGGCTTGAAAGATTCTAGTTTTCGTATATAAGCCGGTGTGAGATCGGGAGCCTTGTGAATGAAAACAGGTAACAAAACAACCACTGCGCTTCAAATATTTTTCCGTTATACAATCCAGTTTCTGTCGTGTGTTAATCTGTTTCTTTTAATAAATATTTCTGATTAATTCTTATTTACCGGTATGTTCACTAACTGTGGAATAGTTCAAAATCGGCCATTACCAATTCGCCCAAACGTTCACCGAAAATATGCTGCTCATAGTTACGCAACAAGTTGGCAATATTAATACTATCATTGAAATCTTTAGCTAACACTGAGTTGTAGACGAAATTTCTGAAATATTTGCGTTTAGTTTGTAAATCTATCGAGAAAATGTATCATGTATGACTGGGTATATTGTAATGTAAGCGACCAACATAAAACGATTTAAAACGAAATATGTATGAGGAAAATTGCTTAACGCCCAAGAATTAAAATAAGTTAGTCCCCTTCTTGTGTTGGTGAACCAGCCAGTGGCAGGAGCTAACGGGAAGGGTAGATCGCATAGCTGAATTCCATTTCCGAGTCCAGGATATTTATATATCCGAGTACTCGCTCTCAACTCATTTTTAATTTGAGGCGCAAGATACTTCTTTAAAATCTGATTTAGCCTGAGCGGATTCTTAATATCACGTGATTGATATATTTTCAACATGACATTTTATATCAATTTTAAGATTAATTTTGATGTAATAAATGATCTTTATTAAAGGGTACGCAATATTTAGTTGGTTCAATTGAATAATTTCACTTCCGCGATGATGTTTTTGACGTATACATTAAACACAGTCGCAACGTGACAAGAATTTCTACCGGGAATTGTGTTCAATTTTCATGGTATCCTAGAAGTTCACAAATGCTTCGAAATTCAGAGGAAAAAACGTGACTTAAGTTTTATCCTTGTATATATTGCACACTAACTTTTTAGAACATGTAAATTGAGCAAAAATGTGCAGACCATCTATAGTGATATGGTAGCTAACACTGGATTCGTCCATTGCGTGCATTCAGTGAAAGATGAGGTATCCTTTGTAGTCCATCACTAACACTACATTAATATGAAACTTATATGAGTGAATGTCATGCTGAACTTTAGCTGAGCTTTAGCATGGCTTCATTTCCAAACTGAGTGAATGTCATGCTGAACCAGCTTTAGTATGGATTCATTTCCAAACTGAGTGAATGTCATGCTGAACCAGCTTTAGTATGGCTTCATTTCCAAAAATTGCTTAAAATGAGAAGTGATTGATTTATAGCTCAGCTACAAAATTCAGACACACAGGCACTCCATGTCTTTGTCGTTCTATTTTTAGATCACCTGGCCTGAAAGGCCAAGTGAGCCTATGGCATGGCGACCGTCCGTCCGTCAACTTTTCCTTTAAACGACTTCTCAAGAACCACTGGGCCGATTTCAATTATATTTGGCAGGAAGCATCCTTAGGGCATAGGGATCCAAGTTTGTTCAAACGAAGCCAATTTGGCCGACAGCCATCTTGGATTTTGGCCGATTTTAGGAAAAGTCTAAAAATCTCCGAAACCGCTAGGTAGATTGAAGGAAACCATGAAATATAATCCAGGACAAGAGCTGAACCAAGTTTGTTCAAGGGAACTTGATTGGTCCCATGGTTCGGCTGCCATCTTAGTTTTAGCGAAAACGACTTCTCCAGAACCGGTGAAGGGATTGAGCCGGAATTTGGCAGATGATTAGGAACTAAGCGTCATTAAAGTTTGTTCAAGGGAAGTTGATCCATAGAAACACATGGCCGCCGTGGTCTAATCAAAATATAGTGTGCTTGGTGGCCATATCAGATTTTTTTATTTGATGGATTTTGAGGTTGAAATTGATCTTGTGTATGTTTTTGGTTATTCTGATCTCAAATTTGCAATTTTCGAAACTGACGGATAAACGGTTTGGCAGCCATCTTTTGCATCATTTTCCCACCAAAAACTCCCATACTAAAGCAATGGGAAATTTAAAATGTCTTGAAAAAGTTAGCATCCTTAGGGTGTAGAGATTCAAGTTTGTTCAAATGAAGCCGATCGGCTAATTTAGCCGGCGGCCATCTTGGATATTTGCTGATTTTTAGAAATGTCTTTAAAAATCTCCGAAACCGCTTGCGGAATCAATTCAAGACTCGTAGTAAAACTTCATCTAGGGAAAAAGTCCAAATTGGTTTAATAGCCATCTTGGATGACCTAGTTTTCGCAAAAACCATCTCCAGAACGTCTACTTATAGCCAATCGCCTTTCTAGTTTAAATGCCTATGTTGCAGGTGAGTGATACAGGCCCCTTGCTACAGGCTGGTGTGTGTGGTGTGTGGTGTGTGTGTGTGTGTGTGCGTGCGTGTGTGTGCGTGCGTGCGTGCGTGCGTGCGCATGTGTGTTCACTAGATCACTGCTCAGCTGACATGATAACTCTGACATTAATTACATGCACTTCCTCTCATTTCAGGCGGGGATCTTTCTCATGGCCTTGAATTATGTTTACTACTACAAAGGTAGTCTACCCAAGGACACCTTATTGGCAGCACAGTGTGGACACATTGTGGGCCTCATACCAAGCGCAATTGGGCTGGCCTACACCTACAACTTGTTCAACCGTGCTTCATCGATGCTGCGATTCCGAAGCGGGTCACAGCCAACAAGTTATAACACACGCTCAAAACTACGTTAAGGCGTTCAATTCCCTCACTTCTGTATGTGTGACGCTCAATGTTCATAGACCTATTACTTATTTAGGAGTAGGTAACTCGTGTGCTGCGAAATTTTCAGGTGACTTTTAAAGAGCATGAGACAGCATCAGCAGCATTCAGCTCCATTGGTTTACAAATATATGCTAGTCTCCCTAACAATAGCTTTGAGGTGGTATAATATTTTTAATATCTTTTTAGTTAATTGTCAGTCTGCTGAATTTCTGCAGACTACATTTTCCACGGGGTTAACTCTTGACCTGGTGAATATTTTGAAAACAATTTGACTGAAAGTTATTGGTGGCTAATTTAGCCACCAACAACTTTCACTCAAATAGTTTTCAAAATATTCAAGTGCAGAGTTAGTGCGCATTGAAATTATTATTTGGTTGCTTGCAGCGGTCAGACAGGTAATTGTGTCTAGGATAAATTTTTGAAACGGCAATTAACGTAAATAATAAAATGACTATCTACTATTTGTTGGGATTGGCACTGACATTAGGTAGGTGACAGAGTTTAAGCAATGGTGTATCTGACATTATGATCAGAGTATCTTGCTTGCTAGCCGATGTTACCATCAAATAACAGGTGTAATGCTACATTAAATGTCTGGATTGTATGTCTTTAGCGAATTTACAATTTAATAAAGTCTGTTGAACATGTTGAAACTAATTTGACTGGAAAAGTTCAACAGCTTACCTGTAATGTATCGTTACCTTGAAATTACGATTCTGGGAATTCATGGTTCAGTGTCCAAATCAATTAAAACGTGGGTACAATGTGGGCGGATCTTAGCTAGACATGGGTGAGGCGTAGGAAATGTTGATGAATTGTCAACTGAATTTTTCTCCCAGTGTGAAATCATGAGGAATTTGCTGTACAGTTATCTGATCTCTGGGGCTGCAAGTGCAGAGTACGTTAACTACCTGGCCATTTTTTAATGTTCGGTTTTTTGGTGGGCCTTATGGATTTCCAAAAAAGTCTAGGAAATCTCTTAAAACTGTGTGACTGATCTGAGTGATTTCAATTAAACTTGTCTGGAAGAACCCTGGTACCATAGGCTACAAAAATGTGTACAGAAATTTGATTGGTCAGTTTTCAGTGCCCATCTTGGATTTTTGAAAATGAAGAGGGGAAGTCCTTTTAAAATTCTTAAACTTCCCATCATCAATTTCCGTTACATCATCAATCTCCATTAACATATTTTCTATATCTCTGGGCAGAATTGTTGCATTTCCATAACATTTATAGAACTACGCATGTAGCACATAACCTTTCTACTTAAAATGCCAATGATCCATTTAGGCACTGTCCGCACACACTTGAGCCTCTTGTTTAAAAAGAATTGTTTACAATTTAGCGACAAATAAATTTCAATTGACCAACTATACATTAAAGTGTATATACTTATTGTATGTCCATCGTGTTTTAATCATTGTTGTTGTTTTACATAACTTTTCTTATGTATATATAGTAGAGTACTTGAAATTCATCGCTCTCGCGATTCCTTGATCAGATTTTATTGTACATTTCAAGTAAGTGTCACACAGCTCTTGTTTGAGTAACGACTGATTTGTATGACGGTTATAATTCATGTGAAGAAAGTTTTCCAAAAGTTCTGATGAGACATGAACGTAGTCACGTGTTCTTTGAGATTAGCACTCAAAACTGATCAGTTTCTTAATATGACGCGTCTTAAAAACCTGTTCTACTTTGTCCACCCATTGGGATTAACCGCTTAAATCGCTGAAATTCGAGAGCTTGAGTATATTTGTTGTTGTTTACATAGCTTTTGTTATGTATCTGTAGTTGGATGTTTTTGTGTTATTGCATGTAGTTTATTTGTACAGATTTTTATCAGGCTCTACCAGCATTACATATATTTGTATGTCATGAGCTAAGGAAGCACAAATTTATAATTTTTTGCCAATATTTTTTAAAGATTTAAAGCTAATATATTTTTAATTGAAACGATTCAGAAGGCAGGTTAGGCCATCATAAAAAATTTTGGTTTTTCCCGTCTGCTAATTCTGTTCTTTGAAGTAGAGTAGGCTGCTAGGGAGATGATACTAGTAAGCTGTTGTATGTTTAAAATGAAATTAATTTGACTGAACTCCATTACTGTCATAGGCAGGGAATGAATGTATTACAATCTAACAATGTACTACAGTCAATTTCAGAAAAGATTAGTATCCCTTTTACATTTGGCTAACAAAATTCCAAATTAGGTTAATTTACTGGCTAATGATTTCACATGGGTAGGTCTGTCTCTGAAGCCTTTAATGATGGCCGTATAGACTTGAAACTTTGTATTTTAAGATCTTGTTTGGGAGTATAGACAGCAGTTATTAAAATAATTATATAGATCTGAGTTTTAAAAAGAGAATGATTTGAATTCAAAGTAATCTACCACTGAATGCCTATCACCAATTTTCAGATCATTTCACATGATTGATTCTAAAAGGTGATATTTTCTGTCAAAGGTCGTCGTATTATGAGTGCATTTTGATAACTATAGAAGAGAGCATGTCTGATTAAATTTCTGTACAGTTTGAAATCACAATCTAAACTAACGAACATGATTTTAACAGATTTTAGTTTGATAATTTTAATTTATGGAAATTTAATATAAATAAATAAATAAATTTAAGAGGTATTTTTATATGCAGGATAACACGCTTCATTATATGCAGACAAAGTTAGAACTGAGCTATGAAGTACAGAATTGGATAATTTCAAGACAAAATATACATGACTAACATTAGATGAACTGCTTCTGTAACTACCTCTTGTAGGATAACCAATTGTTGAGCAGTAACTGTTGTTAATACATACAGCAACAGCTTGCTGCATCAACACCATGTTATAGACACACACACAAGTCTTCTCTCTAGCAATTAGTGTAGAAATTAATGTAACTTGTACATCTTACTAGTCACTGTGTATGCCACGCCTGCCACTGCCCCTACAGGGTTTGTACAAATTTGAAACGTACTGGAAATTTGGAATCAGTCCTTGAAAGTGCTTGAATTTGAAATTTACCTTGAGAGGTACTTGAACACAGCAGTAAGGCCTTGAAAAGTACCTGAAAATGACAGTACGGCATTGAGAAGTACTTGAAAACGGCAGTAAGGCCTTGAGAAGTACTTGAAAATGGCAGTAAGGCCTTGAGAAGTACTTGAAAATGTGTTCTTCTCGATAAGGGCAAATGTTACATACAATACATTACTGCTGATTATCCCTCAACACTGCAGGAGATGGCATTTCAGAACATTAATTTGCTAAATTTTGCAAGAGTGTGAATACGAAAGAGTCCTTGAATGAACCAGTCAAATATGTTGTATGAACCATGTCCTCTAATTCCAATGTGAGTGGCTCGAGTCCTGGTATGACATCTGTGCAGAAGCCAACACTAATACTTAGCTTATATATTATAATTATTATTATTAACATTTTAATGTCATTTTTATTTTTTTTATAGAGGCTCTTAAACAAGTTCTCATTTAATATCAAAATTATCACACCCATTGTATAATTATCATATTGAACAAGTTTGAGTGAACTCAAAATGATAGCAATCCTTTAACACACAGACCAGAAACAGCCAATTCTTTATAATCTCTGAAATACTCTGTTGAATGTTTTTAAACTAATTTGAGTTGGAGCTGTTTCTAACAGTCAAATTAGTTTCAAAATGTGCAATAGCTTTCCTGTATAGTTGTCCTGAAATTGTGACACTGGATTTGAAGGGTTGACTAAATGAGTGATGCTTTTGATATTCAATAGGAAAAAGTTTAGATTCTATTTATCATGTAGACCAGATTTAAATATTTATCATATACGCCATAACTTCTGTCGAATACTGTGCATCATTAAGTATGGCAGAAAGCCTTGTCCATTTCAACTCATAAACAACAGAGTAGTGATTTTTAGCTCATCTGGCCAGAATGGCCAAGTAAGCTTATGCTATGCCGTCCATCGATCCGTCCGTCCGCCAACCGTCGGTTAAAAACGCTACTCATTAACCGCTTGGCGGATTTCAAATTAATTTGGCATGAATGATCCTATGGGTGTAGGCTTTAGAAATTGTATTAAAAATTTTGATTGGTCGATTTTTTTTTGTCGTCCATCTTGAATTTTCCAAAAAATAATGGGAAATCGTTTAAAATGCTACTCATTAACTGCTTTGGCAATTTCAACCAGACTTAGCTTGGAGGCTAGTACGCTAGTATGTTTCAGAACTTGTATACAGAATTTTGATTGGTAAATTTTTCTGGCAGCCATCTTGGATTTTCTGCAAATCACTCAAAAGCCTACTCAGTAACCGCTGGGCTGATTTCAATCAAACTTGGATGGAAGAACCATAGCGTAGAATGCTTCAGAACATGTATACAGACTTCTGATTGGTCCATTTTTCTTGTGGCCATCTTGAATTTTACAAAAAATATCGGGAAATTGTTTAAAATTCTACTCGTCCATTAACTGCTTGAGCAATTTCAACCAGACTTAGCTGGAAGGCTACCAGGCTGGTAGGTTTCAGAACTTGTATACAGAATTTTGATTGGTCAATTTTTCACACAGCCCTCATTGATTTTACAAAAAATGGCGGCAAATTGTTTAAAACGCTACTCATTTGGTAAATTTTCTGGCAGCCATCTTTGATTTAGGGAAATCAGTTAAAAAGCTACTCATTAACCGTTTAGCCGATTTCAACCAAACTTGGCTGGAAGAACCCTAGGCCGGTACGCTTCAGAAACGTATGCAGAATTTTGACGGTTTGATTTTGATGGTGGCCAATGGGAATGTGTATATGCTACTCCTCATTAATTGCTTGGGAAATTTCAACATAATTTGGCTGAAGGGATCCTATTGTCGTAGCCTCTAGATAATCTATTCAGAATTTTGATAGGTCGGTGTATTGGCAGCCATCTCTGATTTTATGAAAGTTTTCCGTTACCATTTAAAAATGGTACTCCTTCAATCAATAGCCCGATTTCAACAAAACTGCTTTGACTGTAGGCTTCAACATATTAAACGAGAATCTTGATTGGTCAATTTTTTGGCCATCTTGAATTTTCCGAAAATCATCCATCATGCTTATTTAAATGCAAATGGTTTAAATGCCAATGGTCCAGATGAGCACCACAGGTACTTGGACCTCTGCTTCAATGTCGTATTGTAGAAGGATGTTTTATATGATAAATATAATTATGTTCACGCATTTAATTTAATTGTCATCATCATTTTACTTAATTGTATTACTGTCAGTATATTTTAAAAATAACATCAATATATCGTATGATTGGTTGTACCTATTTATTTAACTTGAAGATTATCAATCTTTGGGAGTCCTTCGGAATTAGGAATGCTTCTACAAAATCAGTGAAAATGCTGAATGCTGGAATGAAGTCATCTATGTGAAGCTGTTCATTAAGAGGAATGGGTTCCTTAGAATGTAGACTCGGTTGTTATGGTAGCAGCAGATAACTTTTAAGCCTTGAAATTTCACTGCTTCAATATCAAGACAGCTATACAGAAAAGGAAACTAATTTGACTGGAACATGGTTTAAGACATCTTTAAAAATCTCCGAAACGATTGGAGCGGGGGATTGATTAAAAACTCATGAAAGCTTATCTAGGGCAAGAGCTGAACCAAGTTCATTAAGGGAACTCGATTGGCAAAATCGTTCAGCAGTCATCTTGGATGACCTAATTTTCGGAAGAACGATTTCTCCAGAACCGCTGAACAGATATGATTATTGATATGAGAGAGATGATTACGCGCTGTGGGCCATTAAAGTTGTTCCAGAGAAGTCTAAATTGTTTTCATATAGGTATTTGGGTAGGCCGATTTCAAATTTGCCACTTTCGAAACTGTCGGATAAATAGTTTGGTGGCCATATTGGATCAGTTTCCCACCCAAAAAGTCCCCTACTAAAGTAATAGGAAATTTAGTCTTCTCGAGAAACGCTGGGCCGATCTCAATTATATTTGGC
Source organism: Chaetoderma sp. LZ-2023a (assembly GCA_034401795.1). Taxonomy (NCBI): domain Eukaryota; kingdom Metazoa; phylum Mollusca; class Caudofoveata; order Chaetodermatida; family Chaetodermatidae; genus Chaetoderma; species Chaetoderma sp. LZ-2023a. The sequence continues at coordinate 27,994,206 of CM067370.1, read as the reverse complement.
AGGAAGCATCCTTAGGGCAGAGATCCAGGTTTGTACAAACAAAGACGTTTTTAAAAATCAACCGAAGCAACTTGTTCAAGAGAACTTGATTGGCCAAATGCTATGGTGATCATCTTAGATAACCTAGTTTTCATGAAAACGACTTCTCAATAACCACTGAACGGATCAGGCTGAAATTTGGGAGATATGATTAGGGACTAAGGGGCCATTAAAGTTTGCTGAAGGGAAGTTGATCCGTCAAAAAACATGGCTGCCGTGGATCAATCAAAATTTTCTGAGAATCATTTAAATGACAGGGCCAATTTTAATAAAACTTCGATAAACCATCTTCAGAGAAATTAGATTAGTAAATGTTTCCAATGGTCATTTCATTTTGTTACGTTTTGCCAATGATTGCAGGTGAGCGATACAAGCTGCTTGGGCCTCTGTAAATTTGGCCAGTATGTATGATTACAGATTTTGGCGGAGGACAAGACACAGTGGGTAAAAGCGAAGGACTGATTGCAGCTGTAGGATGTTTCTACTACCGCCGCAGAATACAGTAGCTTCCTCCGGTCCATTCTTGATTCGAGTGTACCGAGTACTGCTTTCACCCCGTAGCATGCTTAGATTTATGCAATAACGTCCTCTCCTGGCTTTGTATTCGCTGGCTCCGAGTGCCGCAGAATACAGTAGCTTCCTCCGGTCCATTCTTGATTCGAGTATACCGAGTACTGCTTTCACCCCGTAGCACGCTTAGATTTATGCAATAATGTCCTCTCCTGGCTTTGTATTCGCTGGCTCCGAGTAGGGCAAATTCCAAGGCTCTATGCTGTTGTCTCCTCTGGCATCCTTAGCACATGGCCAAACATGGACCATCTTTGCTGGGCGACTTACAGACATTATTAGCTCACCTGGCCTGAAAGGCCAAGTGAGCTTATGCCGTGGCGACCGTCCGTCCGTCAACTTTTTCTTTAAACGACTTCTCAAGAACCACTGGGCCGATTTAAATTATATTTGGCAGGAAGCATCCCTAGGGCATAGAGATTCAAGTTTGTTCAAAGGAAGCCGATTGGGCAAAATTCAAGATGGCCGCTGGCCAAAATAACCGATTTTTAGAAACACTAAAAAATCTCCGAAACCGCTGGAGGAATTGATTCAAAACTCATAACACATCATCTAGTGCAACGGTAGACCCAAGTTTGTTCAAGGCAACCTGATTGGCCGATTTGCTTGACGACCATCTTGGATGACCTAGTTTTCGCGAAAACAACTCCCGAAACGCTGATGGGATAGAGCTGAAATTTTGTAAATATGCTTAGGGACCAAGGGCCTTTCAAGTTTGTTCAAGGGAAGTTTGTTCGCTAAAAAATATGGCCGCCATCAACCAATCAAAATTTTGCGTTTCTTGGTCATATTGGCTTTTTTGTATTTGATGTATTTTGATAGCGAAAATTGCTAATATATGTTTATCAGTGTGGCCAGTTCAAATATCCCACTTTCGAAACTGTCGGATAAAGAGCTGAAATTTATTAAATATGCTTAGGGACCAAGGGCCATTCAAATTTGTTCAAAGGAATTTTGTATGCTAAAAAACATGGCTGGCATCAACCAATCAAAATTTAGCATTTGTTGGACATATTGTTTTTTTTTTGTATTTGATGTATTTTAGTGGCGAAAATTGCTCTCTATATGCTTATCAGGGTGCCGAGTTCAAATATGCCACTTTGAGACTGTCGGATAAATGGTTTGGCTACCTTCTTGGTTTGTTTTCCCGCCATAGGCTCCCATAGTAAAGCAATGGGGAATTCTTTAAACGACTTCCTCTCAAGGCCGATTTCAATTATATTTGGCAGGAAACATCCATAGGGCATAGAGATCTAATTTTGTTCAAACGAAGCGGATCGGTCAAAATCCAAGATGGCCACCGAAACCGCTGGAGGAATTGATTCAAAACTCATAACACAACATCTATGGCAACGTTAGACCCAAGTTTATTCAAGGCAACCTGATCGGCCTATTTGTTTGGCAGCCATCTTGGATGACTTAGTTTTCGCGAAAACGACTTCTCCCGAACCGCTGAAGGGATAGCGCTGAAATTTGGTAAATATGCTTAGGGACCAAGGGCCATTCAAATTTGTTCAAAGGAAGTTCGTACGTTAAAAAACATGGCCGGCATCAACCAATCAAAATTTAGCTTTTTGTCATATTGGCTTTTTTGTATTCGATGTATTTTGATGGCGAAAATTGCTGTATATATGCTTATCAGGGTGGTGAGTTCAAATTTGCCACTTTCGAGATTGTTGGATAAACGGTTTGACTGCCATCTTGGTTTGTTTTCCTGCCATAGGCTCCCATAGTAAAGCAATGGGGAATTCTTTAAATGACTTCTCAAGAACCACTGGGCCGATTTCAATTATATTTGTCAGAATGCAGCCTTAGGGCATAGAGGTCTTTGTTTGAAGTTTGTTCAAACGAAGCTGATCGGCCAAAATCCAAGATGGCCACCGGCTAAACCAGCAAATTTTTAGAAATGTCTTTAAAAATCTCCGAAATGGCTTTGGGGTCGATTCAAAACTCATGAAACATCATCTAATGCAGGAGGAGAACCAATTTGTTCAAGAAAACCTGATTGGTCCATTGGCTTGGCGGCCATCTTGGATGACCTAGTTTTCGCGAAAACAACTTCGTATCCAGAATCGTTGAACGGATTGGGCCGAGATTTGGGAGATATAATATGGGACTAAGGGCCGTTAAGTTTTGTTCAAAAGTAGTTAATACATAAAGAAATAATGTTATAATTCTGCTCAACTATGTAGGGTTCTACAGTTCTACTTATTGTTGATGGCCTTTCTGGTTGAAATGGCTATGATGCAGGTGAGCGATACAGGCCGCTTGGGCCTCTTGTATTACACATCTTGTATAGTGCATCGAGTTCGTCTAGAGTTGCCTTTGGAGCTGCCCAGCTGTTACAGCATCATGGATACGCAGGTTGCATTATGTAAACAGTCTTTATCAAGGGCCTCTGATCTACGAATCCATAGTTTCCAGGACTGGAAAGGTATGTTCCCCATGATGCAACAACGTCAGCAGCACTGTAAAGCAGTGAGCCCACGATTTTACTTTTCCTCCATGATTCGCCATCACGAAGTGGATCATCATTTTCTTTAGTTTCATGCTTTGTAGATAGGTATATGTGGGTGAACTATGTTTTAGATTCATTCAGTCTCAATTTTTAGTTACTTGCAGCTATTGGGAGAAGTTGTCATGGGTTTCTTCCTCGTCTATGAAGTCCACATTGTCGGCATATTCCATGTCTAGCGGCATAGCCAATATCAACACCAGGGGGTTTGGTCTTGAGGAACTTTCCTGCACGGATTTTAATGCAGCAGCAAGGTAACGGGTGAAAAGCACCGGAGCTAGGGGAGCCGATGGATGTCTCAAACTACAGACTTCACTCGTACTCTCAGCGTGGTGTCTGCATGGAGTAATCTCACTAGTCGTAGCTCTTCATTACAACTGGTGTGGCGTAGTACATCTAGGATCTTTGAACGTTTAATTGCGTCAAAGGCTCGTGACATGTCATTGCCCATTTTGTGAAAAATCCCAGTGTTTGGACATGACTACTGACACAAGCATGCGTTAAGCCCATACAATGTCTGCACAGCTGCGCCCACATTTGAAGCCATTTTGACATGATCCGGTGGTCATCGATCTTGTCTCTGATATGGCATAGAGTAACATTGGATAGGAATTTCCGTATGCTGTTGAGATCAATGGGCCACAGATTGGCGGGGGCAGGTGGTTTATTGGGCTTGGGTGGTGTGATAAGGGTGCCTTGGCCTACAGCATCGTTGGAAAGGTGGTGCATAAAAGCTCAGTTGATTAGGTGCATGATCGGTTTTGAGATAATGCCACTTGCATATTTGAATAGTTTGTGGTGTGTAGACGGTAACTCTCAGGGCTCAGGCTGTCCGAAATATTTTGTGACAGTTATCCATGGCAGTGATTTCATCTGCTAGGGAGTCTGCTTGTTGAATAGCAAGGTTTTTTAATCGTTCGCTAATGTGGTGCTGAATGTTATTGCACTCTGATGCAACCCGATCACTGACGTATCCAAAACTAATGACATTGTCCAAGACCCTTGGTCAGATTACGAAGCCTAAACCCCGGTATGTGGCCTGTTTTTGCTCCATGAGTACTAGCTTATGGCCTGTCTGTAGTTGCTGTTCTGAGTATTTAGCTACTTTAGTCTCTTGAATTCATGTAATATCGATGTTATAGTATTCAAAGTCTGCACCTAAGGTTTGCCTCCTTGATGTTGTACTCGGACCACGTACATTCCATGTAGCTATAGTAAGCGCCTGGAAAGATTGCGTTGCCCGAGGGTGTCGAGCACAGTTTCTTGTTTGAAGACAGTTAGACATAGTCAGAGTTGCCTCTGTATGCAGATGTCAGCCCGCATTCCTTGATGACTTAGTTTCAAAACAAACTTGGTACTTACGGAGGAGACAGGTGTGGAGGTGTCATCTTTCTCCCGAGTTGGCCAGTGTAATTGATTTTCAGAATCAAACGTGTGCAGCTTTGAGAATTGATCCAGACACCTATTCATCATAGGAATAGGTGAATTAGAATTCAGTAAAATTACCAGTATGTTGTCATGTTCACTTTTCATTTGGCACAGATGACCTTTGGCAGGCACTAATCAAATCCTGATATAAGACAAGCTCTGTGAATTGTGAACACCCTCTAATTGGCTAAGACCCAATACGGCCATATCCCAGCTAATAATATCCCGATTCCAATGAGTTTGGTATGCATTCCGGTAGTTTGGGGGATGCCCGCTCGATTGGAGAGGTTTTCATCATCATCAGATAACGGTCAAGGTGAATGGTTTTCAACCGAAAATAGCTATAAATTGCCAATAAAACTGACGTTCGAGCATAATCTGATCCAGCATGTAACAAATTTAACAATGTAAAATACTCAAAACGGGCGTTAACCATTCCCAAAATGTGTGTGTTATATCAGGATTTGATTGGTACCTGTCAAAGGTCATGTGTGCCGAATTCGTTGAGCATTACATCCTGATTTTGACTCCAAGGCAGGAGATGGAATCTACATGTAAGAATTTTTTCAGTGCCATGCCCCTGCCAGCCCCCAATCTAATGCAAAGAAATGGCAAAATATATGTTACTTAATCAATGCATGTAGATGTGAATCCGTTAGTCTGAAATCCCATTATCCCAATTTCAAAACAATCTTCCAGGTATTTTCGAAAAAGTTGGTCCCGATCCCAGGATGATTCATAATAAGGAAAAATTAGTTACCTCTCCAGGATGTAGAAATTGTTTGAGTGTAGCTTTCGTGACCATCTCGGTCACTTTTTCAGCACTAAATGACGGTCGCTGGCAACGTCACTCTGGTCAGTTCTTGTGGAGTCACGTGACAGCATGGACTAGTACACTGCTGGTATACGGTAGCCCTCGTCTCGGTTCATGGTTGGATGATGCTTGTAGATTTCTATGGCCTCCAACTTTCCGTTTCAATAAGTTGGTCTCGATGTTGATGACCGAGCTACTGCTGGCGGGAATGATGTGGTCAGTGGATTGTGTGTGTTCTGCCACAGCTGAGTTGGAATTGATTTTGAGATGTTCTTTGACTCTGGTGCTGAGAGGCCTTTTGGTTTCGCCTAAATATGTTTCCCTCACATTGGTCACATTTGATCATGTAGATGACTCCAGAGCATTCCAGGTCTCTGGTGAATATCAAAAAACCTAATTTGACTGGAAGTTTGCAACAAGGTAAATCAGTACACTGATAGATGCTACTCAAAGGCATACTCTGCAGGGAAAGGCTTGAAACTATGGCCTAGACAATGACAAGGGGACGAATGGATGGATGACTGACCTAGTTTACTAAGTTCCATGAACAGACGAATGGATGGATGACTGACCTAGTTTACTAAGTTCCATGAACAGACGAATGGATGGATGACTAACCTAGTCTACTAAGTTCCATGAACAGACAAATGGATGGATGACTAACACCTAGTTTACTAAGTTCCATGAACAGACGAACGGATGGATGACACCTAGTTTACTAAGTTCCATGAACAGATGAATGGATGGATGACTAACACCTAGTTTACTAAGTTCCATGAACAGACGAACGGATGGATGACTGACCTAGTTTACTAAGTTCCATGAACAGACGAATGGATGCATGATTGACCTAGTTTACTAAGTTCCATGAACAGACGAATGGATGGATGACTGACCTAGTTTACTAAGTTCCATGAACAGATGGCCTGATGGATGACTGATCTAGTTTACTAAGTTCCACGAACGGATGGATGACTGACCTAGTTTACTAAGTTCCATGAACAGACAAACGGATGGATGAATGACCTAGTCTACTAAGTTACATGAACAGACAAATGGATGGATGATTGACCTAGTTTACTAAGTTCCATGAACAGACGAACGGATGGATGACTGACCTAGTTTACTAAGTTCCATGAACAGATGAACGGTTGGGTGACTGACCTAGTTTACTAAGTTCCATGAACAGACGAATGGATGGATGACTGATCTAGTTTTGATACATGCACACATTCCTAAGATGTATTCACATACCAAGTTTCATGATCATACACAAAGGTTTTGAAACTATGGCCCGGACAAACTTGTAAAGGACGGACGGACGGACAAAGCAACGACTATATGCTCCCACATATTTTTGGGAGCATAAATAGAATTATCTGCCTTGGATTGTGTGATTTGTGTCTATAGTCTGTATAAGTATCATATACCTAACATGATAAGCATGAAAAAACATCGCCTTAGGCCAACCTGGATCAGTTTGGCCCAGGCCCTTCATGCCCTTAATACAGGCCAGCTTCAGACAACTCAAGCGCACTAGTCCTATTCCAGCCAAATCTCTCAGGAAGCAGCCTTGGGGGTCACAGAGATGTTTAAGCTTAGCATCTTTTTTCCAAAACCACTGCTGATGGATTTGAAACGCAAGAAACTACATCTAGACCGAAGCTGGAAACACGTTTGTTCGACAGAAGCTGATTGGTTGATTTGTCTGGATGACATAGTTTTTGCAAAAACGACCTGTAGCCCTGACCCTGTCAAACTGAAATTTAGGAAATATGATTAGGGACTAAGTACCTTAAAGTATATTCAGGGGAAAAAACATGGTCACCGTGGACCAATCAATATGTAGCATTTGCTGGCCATATTGAATTTTCATTTGATAGACTTTTATGGCAAAACTTCTGCTTTTGTCAGATAAACGGATTGGGAGTGTTATTATCCCGATAAAGCTCCTATATAGGAAAAAAAATGGGAAGCTTCAAATGATTTCTTAAGAATCACTGGATCGGTCTTGAGCAACTGCCCGTGAAATTAGTTTCAAAATTTTCAACACAATGTTTATTAAATTGTAAATTCGGCAAAAACATACAATTGGGACCTTTACTGTCAGAACATCTCCCCATTCTTAGAGAGACCTATGCCATTTGATTGTGCCGTCAGCTGACAGGTGATGTATTTTGATTATCACGTCAGACCCCCTGAGTCAGCAATGAGATCCCTCCATTCTATGTACTCAGATTGATCGGAGTGTGTTGCTCGACTATATCATATACTGAGGCACAAGATAATAAGTACAGTTGTTTTATAGACACAAATATACTATCTCATTGTCTGCATGCACAACAAAGCACTCCTTATTTATAAATAGGTAGTCTTTAACCCGTTAACACTCATATCGGCCAAAAATGGCTTCAGCACAGCTCTTGAAAAATGTCCATTTGCAGACCAAGAGAAGCTTACTTTTGAAAATTTACCACTGGAGTGACTGGCTCGATAACCGAGCCAGTCATTCCGGTGGTAAATTTTCAAAATAGACATCTTTTGGTCTGTAAATAGACATTTTCTATAAGAAAATTTCTTGAACAAATTCAAGGGGTAAAGGGTTAATCACATTTCAATGTCCCTGGATATCTGTAGCAGATAGATTCTATTCCTGTCAAGTGTCTAGCTGAGCCGAAGCAGGCATGATCATTACTTAGAGCGATCTATAATGTCGTCAACATGGTTTCTCACATTGACCATCATCCTGTGCACTAGAGTGTTAACCATTTACAGGTCAAGAAAATACATTTACTGGCCAACAGACGACCATTATTTTGTAAATTTACCCCTAGAATGACACTCACTCCAGTGGTAAATATAAGACTAGATTGATTACGTCCGATGTGAGATGTGTCGAGGCCCTTAGTGTTTCTGCTAACCACACATGTGTGGCAATGTATAATAACAAGAATTCCGCGGAATTAAATCTCTCCTGTCCCCTGTTTGTCACAGTTACCTTGACATTTAACCTTCTGCCCTCAATGTTATTATGCTGCTTCCTATCATTATAGGTAACCAGGTATCCAAGTTTAGTTGCAATAGGCTTAACCAATCCTGAAATATAAGCTGAAAGGTTTTGCTAAACGCAATAACTTAGTGTTGAAAAAGCAGAGTTTTGTATCAAGTTCAAAGTGACCTTGACCTTTGACCCTGTGCCCCCAACATCATCATGCTGCTTCCTAACATTATAGGTAACTATGTATCCAAGTTCAGTTGCAATAGGCTTAACCAATCCTGAAATATAAGCCGAAAGGTTTTGCTAAACGCAAAAACAATGTTGAAATAACAGAGTTCTGTATCAAGGTCACAGTGAACTTTGACCTTGTGACCACAACATCATCATTCTGCTTCCTATAATTATAGGTAACCATCTATCCAAGTTTGGTTCCATTTGGATCAGGCATTGCTGAGATATAAGGCAATAAATTTTGTTTAATGCAAAAACTTAACGTAAAATATTAGCAAAGATTATACCATGACCTTTGACCCCCATAACCATGACCTCATGATGTCTGCATCAGCATGCTGCTTCCGTTAAATGTAAATCACCATGTACCCAAGTTTGGTTCCAATTGGATCAGGCATTACTAATATAAACTTAACTTAAAAGTTTAAGCCGTTTACGCCGCCACCGGAAAAGTGATACCTATGTCTCGATCCTGTAGACTGGATACAATGATGGCACTAGAACAACTCTGTAAGGTTTCATTGATATTGAATAAGCCCTTGATGAAGTAAATGCGCATTTTAACATTTACGTTATTCTTGGTGTAAAATAAGCTAAGTTCAAACCCCTTGAAATATGGAAAATTTTTGAAAATCATTTCACTTATGATGGAGACTAGATGCAATGATGGTATAGCTCAAATTTATAGCTTTATTAAGATCGGATAATCCCTTGATGACTTAAATGTACATTTGAAGAACGTTACCATTTATCTGCACACCAGTAGGCCATTTGGATCGCTATGTCGAGCCATCCTATGTGCGACAAGAATATGTTTCTCTTGGCTATTAAATGTCCAAATGGGCACTTCCTAAGACCACTGCTGAGGCCCGTTGTTGTCATCTTGACCATTACAAGAATGAAGTCTCTAGGTCGACAGAAGTGGTCATCCATTGTCCAGTCGAGGGAATCCAACTGATGCTTGATACAACCCGGCGTTACTGTCAACAATTGCCTGCTGAACTTCATCACGCTCCGCTATAAAGAAGAAATGATTGTAAAACATTCATTATTAATACTTATGCAGTTTGAACAACAACTCATATAAGTAAAACTGAAGAAGCCTGCTGAGAGTATAATGGAATTCATTTTGAACGTCAGATAAAATAGTGTCTCAGGGCTCCAATAGAGACACCTGGTTATCCATGCCACACCCATTCCTAGTTAAGCTCTGCCCACTATGCACTAGGGGTGTAACGATTCATTGATGTATCGGTGAATTATGATACGTATGCTCATGATACATATGACATGATGTAATGATTCATTGATGTATCGGTGAATCACGATACATATGCTCATGATACATGTGACATGGTGTATCGATACATTGATGTATCGGTGAATCATGATATGTATGCTCATGACACATGTACTAGGGGTGTATCGATACATTGATGTATCGGTGAATCACGATACATATGCTCATGATACATGTACTGGGGGTGTAACGATTCATTGATGTATCTGTGAATCACGATACGTATGCTCATGATACATGTGACATGATGTAATGATTCACTGATGTATCGGTGAATCACGATACATATGCTCATGATACATGTGACATGGTGTATCGATACATTGATGTATCGGTGAATCACGATACATATGCTCATGATACATGTACTAGGGGTGTATCGATACATTGATGTATCGGTGAATCACAATACATATGCTCATGATACATGTACTGGGGGTTGTAACGATTCATTGATGTATCTGTGAATCACGATACGTATGCTCATGATACATGTGACATGGTGTATCGATACACACACACACACACACACGATACAGGAAAATATGCTGTCCTTCATGTGTCAACATTGTCAGCTAAGTTACAGTAATTTAAGCTATGGACAGTGATGTCCTGTACACAATTTTTACTAAGGTTCATCCGAATACATTTATTATTTGTTTATGAGTACTGAGAGTGGCATAAAATGGACTTTAGGTAAGATGGTGAATATTTTGAAATTAATTGAACTAGAGCTCCTAGTCAAATTAGGTTCAAAATATTCTACAGAATGTTTAATAATCCTTGTATCAAGCTGACCAAAATGTCTGCTAGACTGGTCTTGTGAAATGTCCATTTGCAGACCAAGACCCTTTTTTTTAAATTCTCCTCTGGAATGATTGGCTTAAAACAAGTCATTCCAGTCATAAATTTTCAATGATAATCTGCAAATTGATATAGTCTACGAGAAAAATGAAATTTTATTGAATTTTATGGTTAGAGATAAATTGTAAATTAAGCAAAGACACAACTCACACGATTCTTGTCAAACTTGCCACTTTCATTCTGGACCTGTCATTTGTGATTGTCACATCCGATACCTGACTGACAGATCACATCCATCCATTAGTCTACTACATTTTGTATCATAACTAGTTTATTCCTTTTGAAAATGATTATGCTGCTCCAGAAAGTTATCATTCAAAATATATACTTGATTAACCCGTAACTTGGCCAAGAAAATTAAAATGTGTGCGTGCGTGCATGCATGTGTGCGAACGTGCATGCGTGTAGTGTGTGTGCCTGTGTGTGCATGCGCACATGCGTGTGTGTGTGTCTGTGTAGGTGTGTGTGTGCATGCATGCATGTGTGTAGGTGTGTGCACACATGCATGTGTGTGTAGGTGTGTGCGCATGCATGCATGTGTATACACGTGCGTGCGTGTGTGTGTGTGTAGGTGCATGCGCGCATGCATGCGTGTATGTAGGTGTGCACGCGCGCATGCATACATGTGTGTAGGTGTGTGTGCGCATGCATGCGTGTGTAGGTGTGCGCGCGCATGCATGCTGATGTGTATGTGTGCATGCATGCGTCTGTGGTGTGTGCGTGCATATGTGCGCGCGTGTAGGTAGGTGTGTGCATGCATGCGTGTGTGTAGGTGCATGCGCGCATGCATGTGTGTGCGTGCGTGCGTGCGTGCGTGCGTGCGTGCGTGCGTGTGGGTATGTGCGCACATGCATGCGTGTGTGTAGATGTGTGCGCGCGCAGGCATATGTGTGTATGCCTGAGTGTGTGTCATGTGAAGTGTTGAAGTGCAGTAGACAGTATATTTCTGAGCTGCCATGAATCCACATATATTTAGATTGTGTCAAGATGTATGCAGTTTAGATTATGTGTTAAGATGTATGCTGAAAGCTTACATCAAAGCAACTCTGATTGACATTTTGAATTTCAAATCTCAACAGCAATTGATCTCTGAGAGAGGTGAGATACAGACAGTTGTATGCTGGTGATTGAAGACAGTTGTATGGCAGTGTTTGAAGACAGTTGTATGGCAGTGTTTGAAGACAGTTGTATGCCAGGGATTGAAGACAGTTGTATGGCAGTGTTTGAAGACAGTTGTATGGCAGTGTTTGAAGACAGTTGTATGGCAGTGTTTGAAGACAGTTGTATGCCAGGGATTGAAGACAGTTGTATGCCGGTGATTGAAGACAGTTGTATGGCAGTGATTGAAGACAGTTGTATGCCGGTGATTGAAGACAGTTGTATGGCAGTGATTGAAGACAGTTGTATGCCGGTGATTGAAGACAGTTGTATGGCACTGATTGAAGACAGTTGTATGCCAGTAATTGAAGACAGTTCCATGTAGGGGATTGAAGACAGTTGTATGCTGGGGATTGAAGACAGTTGTATGCAGGGGATTGAAGACAGTTGTATGCAGGTGATTGAAGACAGTTGTATGCAGGTGATTGAAGACAGTTGTATGCAGGTGATTGAAGACAGTTGTATGCAGGGGATAAAAGACAGTTGTATGCTGGGGATTGAAGACAGTTGTATGCAGGGGATTGAAGACATTTGTATGCAGGGGATTGAAGACAGATATATGCAGGTGATTGAAGACAGTTGTATCACATTGATTGAAGACAGTTGTGCGCAGGGGATTGAAGACAGTTGTATGCTGGCGATTGAAGACAGTTGTATGGCAGTGATTGAAGACAGTTGTATGCTGGCGATTGAAGACAGTTGTATGCTGGTGATTGAAGACAGTTGTATGCAGGGGATTGAAGACAGTTGTATGCTGTGGATTGAAGACAGTTGTATGCTGGGGATTGAAGGCAGTTGTATGCAGGGGATTGAACAGTTGTATGGCAATGATTGAAGATGGTTGTGCGCCGGTGATTGAAGAGAGTTGTATGCCGGTGATTGAAGACAGTTGTATGCCGGTGATTGAAGACAGTTGTATGCCGGTGATTGAAGACGGTTGTGTGCCGGTGATTGAAGACAGTTGTATGCCAGTGATTGAAGACAGTTGTATGCATGGGATTGAAGACAGTTTTGTATGCTGCGGATTGAAGACAGTGGTATGCAGGGGATTGAAGACGGTTGTGTGCCGGTGATTGAAGACAGTTGTATGCAGGTGATTGAAGACAGTTGTATGCAGGTGATTGAAGACAGTTGTATGCTGGGGATTGAGGACAATTGTATGGCAGTTATTGAAGACAGTTGTATGGCAGTGATTGAAGACAGTTGTATGTCAGTGATTGAAGACAGTTGTATGGCAGTGATTGAAGACAGGTGTATGGCAGTGATTGAAGACATTTGTAAGGCAATGATTGATGACATTTGTATGGCAGTGATTGAATACATTTGTATGGCAGTGATTGAAGACAGTTGTATGCCAGGGATTGAAGACAGCTGTATGGCGAGGACAGAAGACAGTTGTATGGCAGTGATTGAAGACAGTTGTATGCCAGGGATTGAAGACAGCTGTATGGCGAGGACAGAAGACAGTTGTGTGCCGGTGATTGAAGACAGTTGTATGGCAGTGATTGAATACATTTGTATGCCAGGGATTGAAGACAGTTGTATGCCAGGGATTGAAGACAGCTGCATGGCGAGGACAGAAGACAGTTGTGTGCCGGTGATTGGAGACAGTTGTATGCTGGGGATTGAAGACAGTTGTATGGCAGTGATTGAAGACAATTGTATGCAGGGGATTGAAGACAGTTGTATGGCAGTGATTGTGATTGAAGACAGTTGTATGGCAGTGAATGAAGACTTGTATGTGAGTGATCGAAGACAGTTGTGTGTGGGTGATTGCAGACAGTTGTATGCCAGTGATTAAAGACAGTTGTATGTCGGTGATTGAAGACAGTTGCATGGCAGTAATTGAAGACTTTTCTATGGCAGTGATTGAATACAATTGTATGGCAGTGATTGAATACAGTTGTATGACAGTGATTCAAGACAGTTGTATGCCGGGGACTGAAGACAGTTGTATGGCAGTGATTGAAGACAGTTGTATGCCAGTGATTGAAGACAGTTGTATGGCGAGGACAGAAGACAGTTGTGTGCCGGTGATTGAAGACAGTTGTATGCTGGGGATTGAAGACAGTTGCATGGCAGTGATTGAAGACAGTTGTATGCAGGGGATTGAAGACAGTTGTATGGAAGTGATTGTGATTGAAGACAGTTGTATGGCAGTGAATGAAGAGTTGTATGCGGGTCATTAAAGGCAGTTGTATGCAGGTGATTGATGACAGTTGTGTGCGGGTGATTGAAGGCAGTTGTATGGCAGTGATTGAAGACAGTTGTATGTCGGCGATTGAAGACAGTTGTATGGCAGTGATTGAATACAGTTGTATGGCAGTGATTGAATACAGTTGTATGGCAGTGATTGAAGACAGCTGTATGGCAGTGACTGAAGACAGTTGTGTGCGGGTGATTGAAGGCAGTTGTATGCAGGTGATTGAAGACAGTTGTGTGCGGGTGATTGAAGACAGTTGTATGGCAGTGATTGAAGGCAGTTGTATGGCAGTGATTGAAGGCAGTTGTATGGCAGTGATTGAAGACAGGTGTGTGCAGGTGATTGAAGACAGGTGTATGGCAGTGATTGAAGGAAGTAATATGGCAGTGATTGAAGACAGTTGTGTGCGGGTGATTGAAGGCAGTTGTATGGCAGTGATTGAAGACAGTTGTGTGTGGGTGATTGAAGGCAGTTGCATAAACTGCAGACCAAGAGAATATATTAGAAACCTTGCCAGTGGAATAAGTAGCTTGATAACTGAGCGAGCCATTCCAATATTGAGCTTTCAAACATATGCTATTGCCAGTATTGTTCTGCAAACGGACACTTGCTGAGAAAATTTCAAAATTTTAATGAGCAATTTTGACAATTATAGTTGTATTAACCGCCTGCCTGCTGAGTTTTTGCAGCCATATTCAAGGGTTATATCTTTGGGCTGATTATAACTACATTCTCAGATACCGGGGTTTTTTTTCGGTATCTCAAATGAATGGCGGGTATCACCCTGCTAGGTTAATCCCAGATGGTTCCATAGTGTGGAGTTGATGAATCCAATGTGATTCTTTTTGTCTTCTCCATTTTGTAGATTCTGGGTCTGTAGGGTTGGAGGACAGTACTTGAATTATCCTGAAACTCATGAGTTCCCTTGTGTGGTTTTTCCTGTTGAAATGCCTTGATACTGGGGTGTCATAACTTTCTTTTCTGTTGAAGTGGGTTATTGATCTGAGGTGCTTCTGTATCCTAATTTTGAAAGTTCTTAGGGTTTCTCTGACATACTGTTTTCTGCATACCTTGCAAGTGATGAGGTATACGACATTGCGTGTTAAGTAATTCCCAATGATCTTGCTTCTATATGAGAGTCCTGTATGTGTGCTTGTGAAGAAGCGGGACTAGTCCATGTAGTTGCAGATGTTGCAGTTTTTTGTTTTGTAATTTAGAAGAGGGTTTCTGTGGGTTCTGATTTCTTCCAGGACCCCTGGAAGTTTGGTTTTGACTACGTGATCTCTTATGGTCTTGTTTTTGCGAAAACCAAAGAGGGGTGGGTCAAGCAAAGCGTCCCTGCATCATTGACTGGCTTGAAGGATAGGCCCATATTTTTTAATTGCTCTTTTGAGCAGTGCCTGTACATGTGAATTCGCACATAAAGATAGGTTGGAACACCTGTTTGATGGGTGCTGGTGTGGTTGGTAGTGGGGGCTTATGGACTAAGTGTTTGATTTTATTCCTGGCCTTTGCCCTGGCAGTGATGAGGATGTCAGTTGGGTATCCGCTTGCCTGATAGAAGCCCTCCATTGCGGTGCTATTCCTATCATAGTCCGCAATGTGGGTACATATTCTCCTGATGCGGAGAAATTGACCATATGGGCTGGCATCTTTGCAGGACGACGGGTGCGCCGATGTGTAGTGGAGGTAGCCATGTGTGTCTGTGGGTTTGGTGTATAGGTCGAAAGAAATGGTGTGTCCATCTACGTTCTTGACCCAGCTGTCTAGAAATGCCACTTTTTCTCTTGAGCTTTCCATAGTGAATTTTATGCTATGGTGTCCACTATTCATGTGTTGGATAAACTCTGATAGAGACACATGGTCGTGTTCCCATATCATATGTCGTCTATGTAACGTACATATAGTGTTCGTTGGTGTGGGGTGTTTGCAAGCAGTGTCTCTTCTACGTCTGCCATGAAGATACATGCGTATGAGCAGGCTGCTTTGCTGCCCATGGCTGTGCCTCCCATTTGTAGGAAGTGTTCCCCATTGAATTCAAAGTTGTTGCATTCCAAAACCAACTTTAATAGGTTTAGTAAGTTTCGAACTGATATGGTGCCAGGCGTTCCATGTTTCATGCAGTACTTTGCTACTCCATGTAAGCCCTGGTTATTTGGGATATTGGTGTAAAGCGAGGTGACGTCCATAGTGACCAGGAGAGAATTCGCCTTTGATAAAATCTGTGGTGTCTTTTACATAAGATTTGATCTTTGTTATATGGACTTTGATATGTTCATCAACGAAGCTACTGATGAGCTCTGTTGGGCAGCTATTGCCGCTAATGATTGGTTTTCCCTGTATGATCCCATCTTTCTTCTCTTTATGGTCCTTTGGTAGGAGGTAGAACCAGGCCGTTTTTGGCAGTTTTGGGAGAAGTCTACCGGCTGTGGTGTTATCCATTTCACCCTCTGATACTATTTTGTCCAGTCTCTTTTCCATGAGCTGTGAAGTTGTGTACGGTCGGAGGGCAATTTCATATAGAATCAGTCACCCGAAAGTTGTCTCATTGCTTCAGTTGCGTAAGCTTCTACAGATTGCACAACTGTGACTTGCCCCTTGCCGGCTCGTTTTATGACGACAGCTTTGTTATTTTTTAAGGATTCCAGCGCTTTCTCTTCTGCTGAGGAGAGATTATTACACGAGATCCTTTTGTGCATGTGATTACCGAATTCAAACCGTATTGCTTTTATGAAGGACTCCAAAGGTGGGTCCATTGATGGAGGCGGCATAGTTGGTTTTTTTGGGTGCAAACTTTCTGTCCAAGAGATTTTGGAAGTTAGTTTTTTGGGGTGTGGAACTGATGGTGTTCCCTTCTGGTGCTACTAGTAGGGCGTATGGTGGGTGGGTGTGTGGAGTAAGTGGTGGATGAGGAGCATTCTTCCAATGAATGCTTGGAGGTCTGCGTAAACTGAGCCCATGTTGGGTTCTATCACTGTTGGGCTGAAGCCCAGCCCTTTGTCTAGGACACTTATTGTGTCTGGGGTGAGTTCAGTATCTGAAATTAAAGACAAACACGGAGGGATACATATTTGTATCTTTATTGGAAGGGTTCGCACTGTTATTATTACAATTGGTGGTGAACCCTTCAGAAAGTATCTTTGAGTGTACAGAATCAGATGTAAATAGTCATCTCCTGTGTGCATGTAGTCCAGAGATGATATCAAATAGTTCTTCAATCGACTCTGTGCTGAAAAACCACACAAGGGAACTCATGAGTTTCAGGATAATGCAAGTACTGTCCTCCGACCTTACAGACCCAGAATCCACAAAATGGAGAAGACAAAGAATCATATTGGATTCACCAACTCCACACTATGGAACCATCTGGGATTAACCTAGCAGGGTGATACCCGCCATTCATTTCAGATACTGGAAAAAACACCCAGTATCTGAGAATGTAGTTATAATCGTTTCATTCCCAGTCGGGATAACCAATCCATTCGCGCCCTCCCCCCTCATTAGCACTATCCAAAGGAGCTACTCTCCTGAGCCCCTCTATGACGTCAACAGTATGACGTCACTGTCTCTAGGGAACATTGACGTCATAAACACTCACTACAAGCAACACTTACTTTTAGTTTTTAAGATGGCTAAATATACGTGCCAAATCTGCAAAAAGCACTATGGCGATTCTTCTGGCCTCACCCGCCACAAGGCCAGCCACATAGGCCACGCTTCTTGGGCGTGTGCTTCATGCGGCACGCCGAAGCCAATTCCATTTAAAAGGCTGGAATATCTAAGGAAGCGCCTCCGGAGCTGCCATGCAATGGGTGAACGCTCAAGCACATCCCTGTTGCTCTCCACGAAGGCAACCTCTGATAGAGACACATGGTCGTGTTCCCATATCATATGTCGTCTATGTAACGTACATATAGTGTTCGTTGGTGTGGGGTGTTTGCAAGCAGTGTCTCTTCTACGTCTGCCATGAAGATACATGCGTATGAGCAGGCTGCTTTGCTGCCCATGGCTGTGCCTCCCATTTGTAGGAAGTGTTCCCCATTGAATTCAAAGTTGTTGCATTCCAAAACCAACTTTAATAGGTTTAGTAAGTTTTGAACTGATATGGTGCCAGGCGTTCCATGTTTCATGCAGTACTTTGCTACTCCATGTAAGCCCTGGTTATTTGGGATATTGGTGTAAAGCGAGGTGACGTCCATAGTGACCAGGAGAGAATTCGCCTTTGATAAAATCTGTGGTGTCTTTTACATAAGATTTGATCTTTGTTATATGGACTTTGATATGTTCATCAACGAAGCTACTGA
This sequence comes from Chaetoderma sp. LZ-2023a, assembly GCA_034401795.1. Classification (NCBI taxonomy): domain Eukaryota; kingdom Metazoa; phylum Mollusca; class Caudofoveata; order Chaetodermatida; family Chaetodermatidae; genus Chaetoderma; species Chaetoderma sp. LZ-2023a. Next base: position 27,975,785 of record CM067370.1, on the reverse strand, counting down.
TGAGCTCTGTTGGGCAGCTATTGCCGCTAATGATTGGTTTTCCCTGTATGATCCCATCTTTCTTCTCTTTATGGTCCTTTGGTAGGAGGTAGAACCAGGCCGTTTTTGGCAGTTTTGGGAGAAGTCTACCGGCTGTGGTGTTATCCATTTCACCCTCTGATACTATTTTGTCCAGTCTCTTTTCCATGAGCTGTGAAGTTGTGTACGGTCGGAGGGCAATTTCATATAGAATCAGTCACCCGAAAGTTGTCTCATTGCTTCAGTTGCGTAAGCTTCTACAGATTGCACAACTGTGACTTGACCCTTGCCGGCTCGTTTTATGACGACAGCTTTGTTATTTTTTAAGGATTCCAGCGCTTTCTCTTCTGCTGAGGAGAGATTATTACACGAGATCCTTTTGTGCATGTGATTACCGAATTCAAACCGTATTGCTTTTATGAAGGACTCCAAAGGTGGGTCCATTGATGGAGGCGGCATAGTTGGTTTTTTTGGGTGCAAACTTTCTGTCCAAGAGATTTTGGAAGTTAGTTTTTTGGGGTGTGGAACTGATGGTGTTCCCTTCTGGTGCTACTAGTATGGCGTATGGTGGGTGGGTGTGTGGAGTAAGTGGTGGATGAGGAGCATTCTTCCAATGAATGCTTGGAGGTCTGCGTAAACTGAGCCCATGTTGGGTTCTATCACTGTTGGGCTGAAGCCCAGCCCTTTGTCTAGGACACTTATTGTGTCTGGGGTGAGTTCAGTATCTGAAATTAAAGACAAACACGGAGGGATACATATTTGTATCTTTATTGGAAGGGTTCGCACTGTTATTATTACAATTGGTGGTGAACCCTTCAGAAAGTATCTTTGAGTGTACAGAATCAGATGTAAATAGTCATCTCCTGTGTGCATGTAGTCCAGAGATGATATCAAATAGTTCTTCAATCGACTCTGTGCTGAAAAACCACACAAGGGAACTCATGAGTTTCAGGATAATGCAAGTACTGTCCTCCGACCTTACAGACCCAGAATCCACAAAATGGAGAAGACAAAAAGAATCATATTGGATTCACCAACTCCACACTATGGAACCATCTGGGATTAACCTAGCAGGGTGATACCCGCCATTCATTTCAGATACTGGAAAAAACACCCAGTATCTGAGAATGTAGTTATAATCGTTTCATTCCCAGTCGGGATAACCAATCCATTCGTGCCCTCCCCCCTCATTAGCACTATCCAAAGGAGCTACTCTCCTGAGCCCCTCTATGACGTCAACAGTATGACGTCACTGTCTCTAGGGAACATTGACGTCATAAACACTCACTACAAGCAACACTTACTTTTAGTTTTTAAGATGGCTAAATATACGTGCCAAATCTGCAAAAAGCAATATGGCGATTCTTCTGGCCTCACCCGCCACAAGGCCAGCCACATAGGCCACGCTTCTTGGGCTTGTGCTTCATGCGGCACGCCGAAGCCAATTCCATTTAAAAGGCTGGAATATCTAAGGAAGCGCCTCCGGAGCTGCCATGCCATGGGTGAACGCTCAAGCACATCCCTGTTGCTCTCCACGAAGGCAACCTCTGGGGGAGTGATATGCGTTCACCCAGGACCTCCCATCAAAACCGCCAGGAGACGTCCACTGGACTGGTCAGGCCGCCACCAGGCCGAGGTACACGAAGCCATCGCTTCAGGAACCACGATCTTAGCAGCAGAGATCGCCACTATCCTGCACCAACCTATCGTAGGCTTCACAATCCCGGCCACAGCAGCGCAGCCATCAGCTCCACCATCCAACTCATCTGGAAACAACTTTTTCCCATCAACAGATTCTATAAGCAGTCCTCCAGACTATAATCATGAGATGATGAATACGGAGGCAGAGGGTATGTACAATAACATTCAAAAAGATGTGTCACCGGCCTCTTGTAGATACAGCTCAGGGTCGGTAAGGTTACAGTCACCACCAGTAAACCCTCTGCCTTCCACTAGAAGCTTCATCATCCATGAATTATTCGGGATAGACCTGCCAGGAGACATGTCACCGCTCCGCGCCGCCAAAGGCCATCACAAGGCCGTAGTAGATGAAAGGATCCAGGGTTTGAAAAAAACGTTTCACAAAGAGGTGATGCATATCATCAATAAGAATGTGGTCCCTGGACGCCAGTGTCGGTTTTATGATATCAATTGCCACAGGTGCTATATTAACCTCAAACAGATCCTAGCCAAAAACATTGCCACAGGCATCTGCAAGAAAGCTCTTATGCATATGGACTTACAGTGTCGCCATGTGGAAGCGGATCCGGATGTGGCAAAACATTACTGACATTTACTGATAACATAAAATCATTCTCTTTCTATTTCTCTGTTTCTATCTTCTGAAAAAATATTCAAAATTTCCAAATGCCATTACAAATTCAACTGGTACCAACACAGAAAAATCTCGTCTTTTATTTCACACCGCTCCCACACCAGGACACCATCACGCACGCCAACGGGCACACACCATTTGCAGCCATGTGCATCACCATTCTCGCATACACAACCATGCAAAAATGACGCATGTGGGATACAACAAAAAAACACATAATGGTGAAAAAATCCACACCCAGCCTCTGATGAGTTCTACTTTTAGAACGAAACACCGTAAGTTGGAATCACAGCTGCGCTAATACAAACGCAGCCCCCACCCCTTTCCCTCTGGTCTTATACCAAAGCACAGCCCCCCAAAAACACCAGCAAATAGTTTCAAAAAAAGCCTGACAGCCAGGCCACCTAAAGCCACCAAAATAACGCTTAAGCCGCCTAGGCGCCAAAACTCACAAAACCCTTCCAAAGCCACCAAACCTTTGAGCCTCCAAGCCGCCACTATGCCCCACCCACCCACCCCAAGCCGCCACCCACCCTTCCACGCATGCGCAGATCCCACCTCCCCAAAGGTATAAAAGGAGCACACAATCCGTGCTCAGACCACTCAGACTGCTCTTCAACATGAAGGCTAGTGTCAGGCGATAGAAGTTCTCTATAGATCATATTAAACGTTGTTATTTAGAAGGTTATATCTTTGGGCCTTCTAAATAATTTGGTCATCAGGCCAAAGAGTTTTTGCTCATTCAAATTGCCTGGGGGGGGGGGGGGCTTTCAGTAGACAGTTACAGACACTATAACCTCATGCTGGTGTGCATAACTGACCTTTCGTTTGACATTCAGACAGCAAGGATGGTAGCTGTTGTTTCTGATATCCCAGTAAATACTTCTTGCATGATCGGATTGTTCCTAGATAATAAAAAAACAAGTGAAAGAAAGATTCAACTATTGAACCCATATATTCACAGCTATTTGTTGTAGATAACCAGTATAACTCATTAGCACATTGTGTTTAAAATATCATTGTTAATATTCAAAGAGCATGTGCAGTGTCTGACAGACACATTGACAGTGTGTTCTAAGATATGGCTGACTGTATATTTATACCACACACACATTGACAGTGTTCTAAGATATGGCTAACTGTATATCTATACCACAAACACACTGACAGTGTTCTAAGATATGGCTAACTGTATATCTATACCACAAACACATTGACAGTGTTCTAAGATATGGCTAACTGTATATCTATACCACAAACACATTGACAGTGTTCAAAGATATGGCTGACTGTATATCTATACCACAAACACATTGACAGTGTTCTAAGATATGGCTGACTGTATATCTCTACCACACACACATTGACAGTGTTCAAAGATATGGCTGACTGTATATCTATACCACACACACATTGACAGTGTTCTAAGATATGGCTGACTGTATATCTGTACCACACACACATTGACAGTGTTCAAAGATATGGCTGACTGTATATCTATACCATACACACATTGACAGTGTTCTAAGATATGGATAACTGTATATCTGTACCACACACATTGAGTGATCAAAGATATGGCTGACTGTATATCTGTACCACACACACATTGACAGTGTTCAAAGATATGGCTGACTGTATATCTATACCACACACACATTGACAGTGTTCAAACATATGGCTGACTGTATATCTATACCACACACACATTCACAGTGTTCTAAGATATGGCTGACTGTATATCTGTACCACACACACATTGACAATGTTCAAAGATATGGCTGACTGTATCTCTGTACCACACACACATTGACAGTGTTCAAAGATATGGCTGACTGTATATCTGTACCACACACACATTGACAGTGTTCAACCATATGGCTGACTGTAGATCTATACCACACACACATTGACAGTGTTCAACCATATGGCTGACTGTAGATCTATACCACACACACATTGACAGTGTTCAACCATATGGCTGACTGTAGATCTATACCACACACACACACATTGACAGTGTTCAACCGTATGGCTGCTGTATATCTATACCACACACACATTGACAGTGTTCTAAGATATGGCTGACTGTATATCTGTACCACACACACACATTAACAGTGCTCAAAGATATGGCTCACTGTATATCTATACCACACACACATTGACAGTGTTCTAAGATATGGCTGACTGTATATCTGTACCACGCACACATTGACAGTGTTCAAAGATATGGCTGACTGTATATCTGTACCACACACACACACATTGACAGTGTTCAAAGATATGGCTGACTGTATATCTGTACCACACACATTGTATCATATAAGATATGGCTGTATATATGTACCATGCACATTGACAGAGTTAAGACATGGCTGTATATCTGTACCACGCACATTGACAGAGCCAAGACATGGCTGTATATATGTACCACACACATTGACAGAGCTAAGACATGGCTGTATATCTGTACCATGCACATTGACAGAGCTAAGACATGGCTGTATATCTGTACCACGCACATTGACAGAGTTAAGACATGGCTGTATATCTGTACCACGCACATTGACAGAGCTAAGACATGGCTGTATATATGTACCACGCACATTGAGAGAGCTAAGACATGGCTGTACATCTGCACAATGCACATTGACAGAGTTAAGACATGGCTGTATATCTGTACCACGCACATTGACAGAGCTAAGACATGGCTGTATATATGTACCACGCACATTGAGAGAGCTAAGACATGGCTGTACATCTGCACAATGCACATTGACAGAGTTAAGACATGGCTGTATATCTGTACCACGCACATTGGCAGAATTAAGATATGGCTGTATATCTGTACCACGCACATTGACAGAGCTAAGACATGGCTTTATATTTGTACCACACATGGACAGGATTGAGATATGGCTGTATACATTACTGCGCACATTTACAGAGCTAAGACATGGCTGTATATCTGTACCATGCACATTGACAGAGCTAAGACATGGCTGTATATCTGTACCACGCACATTGACAGAGTTAAGACATGGCTGTATATCTGTACCACGCACATTGACAGAGCTAAGACATGGCTGTATATATGTACCACGCACATTGAGAGAGCTAAGACATGGCTGTACATCTGCACAATGCACATTGACAGAGTTAAGACATGGCTGTATATCTGTACCACGCACATTGGCAGAATTAAGATATGGCTGTATATCTGTACCACGCACATTGACAGAGCTAAGACATGGCTTTATATTTGTACCACACATGGACAGGATTGAGATATGGCTGTATACGTTACTGCGCACATTTACAGAGCTAAGACATGGCTGTATATCTGTACCATGCACATTGAGAGAGCTAAGACATGGCTGTACATCTGCACAATGCACATTGACAGAGTTAAGACATGGCTGTATATCTGTACCACGCACATTGGCAGAATTAAGATATGGCTGTATATCTGTACCACGCACATTGACAGAGCTAAGACATGGCTTTATATTTGTACCACACATGGACAGGATTGAGATATGGCTGTATACGTTACTGCGGACATTTACAGAGGTAATACATATATAAGCCATATCTCAATCCTGTCCATGTGTGGTACAAATATAAAGCCATGTCTTAGCTCTGTCAATGCGCGTGGTACAGATATACAGCCATATCTTAATTCTGCCAATGTGCGTGGTACAGATATACAGCCATGTCTTAACTCTGTCAATGTGCATTGTGCAGATGTACAGCCAGAGTTGCCCTTATGCGTCCTTTTGCGCGTATATACGCATAAAAATGGCAGAGGGACGCACGAGGGACGCAGTGAAAAAGTGTAACAGAAACTGGTAACTTTGCGTGTGCTTAATTATCGATTATATTATCGTGTGTGTATATTTATTTGTGCATGTTTTTACTTTAAGAAATATACCTAATACATTGTGTGTTCAATAAAAACGAACTTACTGTGTTGTTTAAAACTATGATTTATTATTTTAAGAAAAAAACATGGGACCCCCATATTTCAGATGAGGACCTCATGGGACCCCCAGATTTTACAGTGGGACCCCCAAATCTGAGTGTGGGGTCCTTGGGACCCCCAAAAATCAGATGTTGTGGGCAACACTGTGTACAGCCATGTCTTAGCTCTCTCAATGTGCGTGGTACATATATACAGCCATGTCTTAGCTCTGTCAATGTGCGTGGTACAGATATACAGCCATGTCTTAACTCTGTCAATGTGCATTGTGCATTGTGCAGATGTACAGCCATGTCTTAGCTCTCTCAATGTGCGTGGTACATATATACAGCCATGTCTTAGCTCTGTCAATGTGCGTGGTACAGATATACAGCCATGTCTTAGCTCTGTCAATGTGCGTGGTACAGATATACAGCCATGTCTTAGCTCTGTCAATGTGCGTGGTACAGATATACAGCCATGTCTTAGCTCTGTCAATGTGTGTGGTACATATATACAGCCATGTCTTGGCTCTGTCAATGTGCGTGGTACAGATATACAGCCATGTCTTAACTCTGTCAATGTGCATGGTACATATATACAGCCATATCTTAACTCTGTCAATGTGCGTGGTACAGATATACAGTCAGCCATATCTTTGAACACTGTCAATGTGTGTGTGTGTGGTACAGATATACAGTCAGCCATATCTTTGAACACTGTCAATGTGTGCGTGGTACAGATATACAGTCAGCCATATCTTAGAACACTGTCAATGTGTGTGTGGTATAGATATACAGTGAGCCATATCTTTGAGCACTGTTAATGTGTGTGTGTGTGGTACAGATATACAGTCAGCCATATCTTAGAACACTGTCAATGTGTGTGTGGTATAGATATACAGCAGCCATACGGTTGAACACTGTCAATGTGTGTGTGTGTGTGTGGTATAGATCTATATATATATATATATATATATATATATATATATATATATATATATATATATATATATATATATATGTGGGTTAACATGTTATGCAAAAAGGAATAATATAAACCTGTTTTTTTAAAGTTATTATTCTAGTCTATGAAAGTTGATAAAAGCAATTAGTGACATATTCTATCATCATCATCTTACCTCCCAGATGGATTGTCTTCAGGAAGACGGCACGACCAGCCATCATTTTAATGAAAAACATAGCCGAGGCAAGCATGTGATGATAGGCTCTTCCTACACGGATCAAAGTCATGTTAGTGTCGTCGTTAAAGTACACCACTAAACAAAACACAAGAAAAACAAGCATACTGTAAGTACATGTAATGCTTTGCAATACGTGTCCCTTACCTGGTGATATAAATCTTTAGAGAGTGACACTCAAAAACTCCATTAAAAATTGAGAAGCATCTGAAACTTGAACTTGATCTGTAACTTCTCATAACATAGCAATATACCAAGTTTCAGTTATATATGGTGAAGGAGAATGAAAAAGTCTTGTCAAAAGGGGACATAATGCCATAAAAATTTATGCAAATGCCTGAAATTCGAACTTGCTGTAATTTCTCATAACAAAGAAACGTAGCAATTCTCAGTTGAATACCTTGTCTGCAAAAAAAAAAGTGCGGAAAACTAATCGAAAGGGGGCATAACTCCATGAAAAATTGATGAAAATGTCTGAAACTCGAACTTGCTCTATAATAAAGCAGCCTACCAATTCTCACTTGAATACCTTGAAGGAGTACGAAAAAAGTGCAGAAGGCTGATATTTTTTGTATTTCTTAAGTCGAAATTGGGCATAACTCCATAAATATTGATGCATACGCCTGAAACTCAAACTTGGTCTGTAACTTCTCATAACAAAGTAATGTAGCAATTCTCAGTAGAATATCTTGAGACTGCAAAAAAGAATGGTTCTGCAACAGGGGTGGGTGGGGGTGGGGGGTGGGGGCAGAGGCGGATGAAGGATTTCATGTTAGGAGGGTGGGGGGGGGGGGGCGTAAAGGGGGTGGGTCGGGGAGGGAGAATGGAGGGGCTTCCGCCTCCCTAATACATGGGGTCCGGGTCCAATTGTGAAAATTAGATGCTCTGAGAAGCAATCTCCTGTATTCTGACTGATAATTCGTGGTTAAAATTGTTCAGGAAAATAAAAAATTGACGCATACACCTGAAACTCGAACTTGGTCTGTAAGGTCTCATAACAAAGCACTGTACCAATTCTCAGTTGAATACCTTGAAGGACTGCGAAAAGAAGTGCGGGAAACCAACAGCGACAGACGGACGGACAGACGGAGCGCAAACCTATAGTCCCCCCCGGTTTTATGGGTAGGGGACTAAATAAGCAGATTATTTAACAATATGAATAGAGATTATACTTTAGATTTGTCAGAAATGAGACATGAAGGTAGACAGGTGCCACATGATAAAGGATATCGAAAGGAAGAAGACAGGAACCAAGCGATTTGTGGCTTCTATAAAGGTAGTCTATATAGTGACAACACTGAGTATTAAGTCCACATCTGTAGAGACCACCCTGTATATATAGGCCGCCTCTGTAGAGACCACACTGTGTATAAAGTTCACCTCTGTACGCACTACACTGTGTATAAACCGCACCCCCCTCTGTACAGACTGCACTGTGTATAAACCGCACCCCCCTCTGTACAGACTGCACTGTGTATAAAGACCACCTCTATATGGAGACAGCACTGAGTATAAGGACCACGTCTATAGAGAGATCACACTGTGAATAATGACCAGCTCTGTAGACAACACAGTGAATAGACCACCTGTATAGACAACCTTGTGAATAAAGACCACACTATAAAGACCAGCTCTGTAGAGAACAAGTGCCGTGTATAAAAACCACCTTTATAGAGACTACACTGTGAATAAAGACTACCTTACATGTAGTAGAGACCACACTGTGTATAAAGACCACCTCTGTAGACAACACTGTGTATAAAGACCACCTCTGTAGACAACACTGTGTATAAAGACCACCTCTGTAGACAACACTGCGTATAAAGACCACCTCTGTAGACAACACTGCATATAAAGACCCCCCCTCTGTAGACAACACTGTATATAAAGACCCCCTCTGTAGACAACACTGTGTATAAAGACCACCTCTGTAGACAACACTGCGTATAAAGACCACCTCTGTAGACAACACTCTATATAAAGACCCCCTCTGTAGACCACACTGTGAATAAAGACCACCTCTGTAGCGACTAGGGATCCCACTGTGCATAAAGACCACCTCTGTAGACAACACTGTGTATAGACTCCCTCTGTAGAGACTAGAGATCACACTGTGTATAAAGACCACCTCTGTAGAACACACTGTGAATAAAGACCACCTCTGTAGAGCACACTGCGCATAAAGACCACCTCTGTAGATACCACACTGTGAATAAAGACCACCTCTGTTGACAGCACTGTGTATAAAGACCACCTCTGTAGACCACACTGTGTATAAGGACCATATCTGTAGAGACCACACTGTGAACAAAGACCACGTCTGTAGACCACACTGTGTATAAATACCATGTCCCAAATACCATATATGTAGACCACACTGTGAATAAAGACGATCTCTGTAGGCCACACTCTGAAAAGACCCCCTCTGTAGACCACACTGTGAATAAAGACCACCTCCGTAGATACAACACCATGTATAAAGGCGACCTCACTAAGTCATATATGCAAGGATAACATAGACCGTTTGTCTAGGTAGGGAATTAAGTGATTTGACCATAATATTATGCAGCTTATCATTAGAGCGTGTCAGGCCTTGGTAACAATTTAAAGGTGAAGTAGGAGAAATGGCTTCTACAGTGAGAACTATCCATCAACAGAACAAGATAGAATTTAGAAAACCTACCACGGGAATAACTGGATCTGCTAGCATGGGAAGCTTTCTAACGTTATCTCTTTCGCTGCAAATGGAGCAATCACCAACGGTTAGTACCTAATATTGCTTTACCATTTCATGGTGAGTTCGGCCCCACCTGGCCTATGCAGTGGGCTTGAGGAATGTATAACCAAGCCAGTTATTCCAGTCATAAGTTTTCAAACACAGTATTCGCTTGACCTGAAAATTTACATTCAATAAGCAAATATCTGCATATTCTTGACCAAATTTAGCCATTAAAGGGTTAGGTACCTGCAACAGTTGGTAGAAGCAGAGCCGCACCGTAATCCCCATGGGTTCTTTCTATAGCATCTGTCAGACACTTCTTAACAATGCCAGCATGAAGGACAGATTTCCTCTTCCTGCCTTCCTCGTGGATCAGCTCACACAGATAATACCTGAAAGAGCAGCACATGTAATTAATTAGCAAACGTATCGGGCTTCTGCCTATATTGGTGGATGATGGATCGTGAGTCTTTCCAGGGCTTAGACCAATACATGTGTCATCAGTTCTCATGGCTTTTCAAGAACACGGTTCTGCCTATATTGGTGGATGATGGATCGTGAGTCTTTCCAGGGCTTAGACCAATACGTCTGTAATCAGTTCTCATGGCTTTTCAAGAACAAGGTTCTGCCTATATTGGTGGATGATGGATCGTGAGTCTTTCCAGGGCTTAGACCAATACATCTGTAATCAGTTCTCATGGCTTTTCAAGAACAAAGTTCTGCCTATATTGGTGGATGATGGATCGCGAGTCTTTCCAGGACTTAGACCAATACGTCTGTAATCAGTTCTCATGGCTTTTCAAGAACAAGGTTCTGCCTATATTGGTGGATGATGGATCGTGAGTCTTTCCAGGGCTTAGACCAATACGTCTATAATCAGTTCTCATGGCTTTTCAAGAACATTGGTTCTCTCTACATTGGTGAATGATGAATGCATCCGCCGGTAGTCAGACCAAATTGCCAGCTGGTCCAGATCATTCATGATAAAAACGAGTTAATTTCCCTGTCATTGGCTGTAGAACATCATGTTCTGCCAAAAGACTCATAAGTCAAGCAGGTCAATGTGATGTGGAAAAACATATACTAATAATTTGCTTGTTCAGGAAGGAAGGTGCAATCTCACAACTTTCCCAGAACTGTTAATATCATGTCGGTATATACACCTAAATATATATATTCACTTACACATATGGAAGGTGTAGTTTTACACCATTCCCCTATCATATACTTTAATATAATTTTATAACTGTTAATATATATATATATATATATATATATATATATATATATATATATATATATATATATATATATATATATATATATATAATTACATACATATATATATATAATTACATACATACATGTATATTGTAACAGCTTGGCAGCTCCAAAGGCAGCTCTAGACAAACTCGATGCCTGCCACCGCAAACTACCTATGCGCCATCACTGGACACTGATGGCCAGACAGCATAATTTCCAACGATGCACTATACAAGATGTGTAATACGTCGCCGCTGTCTGTAAAATTCACCCAGCAAAGATGGTCCATGTTTGGCCATGTGCTAAGGATGCCAGAAGCGACACCACCAGCACAGACAGCCTTGGAATTTGCCCTACATATGGAAGGTGTAATTTTACACCATTTCCCCTATCATATACTTTAATATACTTAGCAAATACAAAGCCTGGAGAGGACATCATTGCATAAATCTGCTAAGTGTACTACGAGGTGACCTCAAGAAAGCAAGACTCGGTACACTCAAGTTAAGAATGGACCTGAGGAAGCTAAGGATTTCGGCTGTGGACAAGACACAGTGTGCAAAAGTGAAGAAGGACTGATTGCAGCTGTAGGATGTTTCTACTACTACAGCTGCAGAATACAGTAATCATACATACATACATACATACATACATACATACATACATACATATATGTACATGCATGGAAGAGTGATTTTACACCTTTCCCAAATCATGTACTTTATACAGAAATTATGGAAGGTGTAGTTTTACATCTTTCCTGAATTGCTATATCTATATACACACACTTGTATATATGGAAGGTGTACTTTCACACCTTTCCTAGGTCATATACGTTCTACCGTGATTTATGGAAGGTGCGATTTCACACCTTTGCCAAAGCATACACTTTATATAGTACATATGGAAGGTGTAATTTCATACCTTTCCTCAAACTGTTGTATCTATATACATAAACCTACATATACAAGTATATGGAAGGTGTAATTTCATACTTATTCTCGATCTATTATATCTATATATACACCCATATATATAAACTCATATATATATATATATCTATCTATATATATATATATATATATATATATATATATATATATATATATATATATATATATATATATATATATATATATACAGAACCAAAAAAGCTTAGCAACACTGAGAATATTACTGTATAAATGTTATTTAACAAAAACAATAAATTGATTCAAATATATTATTTAATTGACGAGTCATTTTCCAATTTGAACAAGTCTCTTGTTACTGTAATTCCAGCTGTCTACAACTTGTGATGCAAAGAAGTTCTGTCTGAGTGACGATCTGCTGTAGGTCTTCTTTAATTTCATGTGGTGTCCACGAGTTCTTGAGAGAGGATGTGTAGTCAGTAAGTCGCTCTTGGTGTCGTATATACCATGCATAAACTTGTAGACCTAGATCATGTCCCCTCTTTTTCTACGGAAGCATACACTTGGGAGACCAAGGGTGGGTAAACTATTTTCATACTGGAGCGAGGATAATACTGGAATTGGCTTAGTTGCCCTCCTTTGAACCCCCTCCAGAAGCTGAACGTCCTTGACATATACGGGTGACCAGACCAGGTTACAGTACTCCCAAGTTGGGCCTCACCAGGGCAATGTACAGCTGTTTCAGTGAGTCTTGATCCAAGTATTCATAGATCTTGTTGGCTTTGTTCACTTGGGTCTCAATGTGATTGGAGAATTTTAGCTAGTTATGATACAATGATACAATGAAAGGACATCTGACAGCAGGCCTCAGGCCTCTAATGTCAGGAATAACAGTTTCACATCAGTCAACTAGTACTGAAGTAGAATTGGAAATACATGTAGGTTTAGCTTCAAAGTTGAAGCGCATAGGGTGACTTTCCCAAAGTTTGTCCAATCTATGTTTAAAAGAATTAATTGAAGGTGCGCTGATGACATATTCCGAGAGTTTATTCCAATGATCAGTGCACCGCAATGGGAAGGAGTACTTTCTTATGTCTAGTCTGGGTCTAACTTTCATGAGTTTTAAGCTATGGCCTCTTGTATTAGTATCTGTGTTGTGAAGTTAAATGAAGTCTGATGTTCCTTGGTCATATTTGTTGTTGAGATGTTTATAAATCTCTATCATATCGCCACGTAATCTACGAAGTGCCAAGGTCGGTAATTTCAAAGTTTGTAGGCGTTCACTGTATGATAGATGGCGTAGGCCAGGAACGAGCTTAGTGGCTCGTCTTTGAACATTTTCTACAGCATTTATGTGTTATTTCAAATGTGAGGCCCAGACAACATTAGCATATTCAATATGTGGTCATCAGGGGAGTATGTTAAAGTATGGCTGCATAAGTTCATTGTATAGGAGTGTGGTTCTGTTTTTTTGGTAGAGATTCGCATATATTTGCATTTATCTGGGTGAAGTTTTAATAATGAATCATCCGTACATGAACACATCAAATTTATGTCTTTTTGCAGTGAAATACAGTCTGTTGGATTAAAAATTGATCTGAAGAGTTTTGTGTCATCTGCAAACAGGAACATTTCAGAACCACAGTTAACTGCATCAGGAAGATCATTGATAGACATTATGAAAAGAAGTGGCCCCAAAGCAGAACCCTGTGGTATGCCACTTGTGACCTGTGTTGTTTTAGAAGGGACCCCGTTAATTAATACCTGTTGCATTCTACCGGTTAAAAATGCCTGTATCCAATCTAACAATTTACCTTCTATGCCATATATAGACAACTTTTTTATGAGACGTTTGTGAGGAACCTTGTCAAACGCCTTCATAAAGTCACAGTAGATAACATCAATCATCTCACCTTTATCAAGTGTCTGCAGCCATTTCTCAAGTACATTTAGCAATTGCAGAACAATAGATCGGCCACTGATAAAGCCATATTGTTTATCTGAAAGCATTTTATTTGTTCTTAGATGGTCCATTATTGCATCCTTAATTATTGATTCCATTACTTTACACACTACCGACGTTAGGCTGATTGGGCGATAATTTTCAGGTTTCTTTTTGTCCCCCTTTTTGAAAATGGCTGATATATTGGCGTTAGTTCAAGTCTGGTAATTTCCCAGATTCTAGTGATCTATTAAAAAGCAATGATAAAGGATTGCAGAATACTTGCCTAAGTTCATATATTAGCCTAGAATGTAATCTGTCAGGTCCAGGAGATTTAGAAATCTTGAGTTTGGATAATTTTTCTTTCACAATGTGGAGTGATATTAACAATTAGTGGAGACTGCATAATTATATGTCTAGTTGAAATTGGCGGTGCCTCTTTATCCAGTACAACTGTGAAAACAGAATTAAAGTAGTCAGCTAAAACATCTGCCTTTTCCTTATCATTTGTAGTAAAAACACCCTTATTATTAGGTATTTCCAAATCAGGGATACCAATTGTTGTTTTTGTCAGGGATTGCAGGAAATGTCAATTTCCCTTTCTCCGAGATCTAACAATACTCACCATTCTGTTACTTCTGATATACAGCTGGCCCTGACAGCGGCTCTAGGATTATAGACTTAGAAAGCTTTACCGACTCCTGGGAACCGGGTACCCGGCTCCCCACTGCCGAGTACCCGTTTACCATAGAGCTCATATTGTTTGCATAGCCACCAAACAAGAGAAAACTATGGCTTGCCTCCGTGGGGCTGGGAGGCTGGGTCCGTAACAGAATGGTGAGTATTGTTAGATCTCGGAGAAAGGGAAATTGACATTTCCTGCATTCTCCTTCGATCAATACTCACCATTCTGTTACTTCTGATATACACCAGATTTGATCAGTAACCTGGTGGGAAGGGGCAAGCCATACATGCTAATTTTGCCCCTTGGAGAAAGATTTTAGACTTCAAACTTGACTAACGGAGACCTAAAAGGACCGTCAAGTTCACGGAACCGAATCACATTCGCGTCACAGCCCCCCCCCCTTTTTCCTCCTAAGAAAAGGGAGAGAACTAACGAACATGTATCTCGCCTGAAACACCAATATGCCAAGAGGGTTAACTACTCCCTGCATATCGTTTGTATTAGCCTGGGAATGAGCATGAATATATAAGATGAATGAACATGATACATATACATAATACAAAAAACTCTCACTTGTTGAATTACCTTATGATAACAGGACTTCAGACGTACCGCCTACAACCATACACCGGTTCGGCCATCAGTGACACAATCTGGTTGACATCCTCTCGCTTGACCATGCCTGCTTTAGGTTCTTTTCTTACCAAAGTGAAAAAAGGGGAAAAGCAGTGTGGTCACTAACTATCGTTTCAAAACAGCTAAAGCGAGTGGATTGGCTGAGTCTGACACATCCCTCATATAGTAATCCGTAAATGAGGACTCACAGTGCCATTGTGCAACGGCCATGATGTCCTCTAACGGAACACCATTGTAAATGGCGGTCGAGGCGGCTATTCCTCTAACATCGTGTGCCCTTACGCCCTGCACCTGGTGCCCAGTCGCCATCTCATGAGTAGTCTGAATGCATTCGACCACCCAACGAGAGATAGTATCCATGGATGCGGCGCCATAAGGCTTTTTATGGCAGATCCACAGATGTCTATCGTTCGACCGTAACGAGTCAGTCCGTTTCTTGTACTTAGTCAAAGCACGGACCGGGCACCAGACACTGGCATCACGATCAAACCTGGTTAACTTCGGTATAATGATCGGTTTGCCGGGATATCTCAAAGATTGGTTCTTTGACATAAATTCTGCTCTTGGCAGAAGACGCAGACCTTCTCCAGAAACAATAAATCGGTTCCTCTCTGCCGAAAGCGCATGGATCTCACTGCGCCTTCTGGCTGAGGAAGCTGCCAATAGAAAGACCGCCTTTAGAGTCAAATGCTTTAGACTAGCCGAACGCAACGGTTCGAATGGGTGCTTGGCCAGTACATTAAGCACTAAAGATAGACTCCAGGCTGGAATGACTACCGGTTGTCTCGGTCGGAGATTGCTCATTCCCTTCAACATCACGTTTAACTGGGCCACCTCTGGACTATCCCTGTTGGCTAGACAAGGGATAACTGATGCCAAAGCTGACTTGTATCCAGCAATTGTGACGGGAGCTAGTCCTGTAAAGAACAGCTCCCAGAGAAAGTCTGCTATTTGCTGAATAGTGGATTGAAAGGTATCAATACCCTTTTCTTCACACCAGTCTGCAAATCTGTTAACCTTGTTGTTATATGACTTGAAGGTTGACCTCCTTCTCGCAGCCGCGATGAAATCAGCAGCCTGTCGAGAAAAGCCTTCCGACGTGGAACGTTGTTTGACAACATCCACGCAGTCAATTTGAACATTTCGGGACGCTCGTGTAGGAAGCGTCCCTTGGCCTGGGAGATTATGTTCGGAATCTCGGGCAACTGCACAGGATTTTCCACCAGCAGATCTAGAAGATCCGTGAACCACGCCCTGCTCGGCCAATACGGCGCTATTAGCAGGACCAGACACGGTTCCTCCCTGACCTTCACCAATACCTTCGGTAGAAGAATGGTGGGTGGATACGCGTAAGCGTGCATCCCTCTCCAGCTTATCGCCAGAGCGTCTGTATCGACGGCATTTGGATCTGGAATCGGCGAGACATATGTCATGATTTGAGCATTTTCCTTTGTGGCGAACAAGTCCACGTTGGGTTTGCCCCAATGCTCGAAGATCCGTCGTAGAACTGGAGGGTTGAGGGACCATTCTGTTGGCAGGATTCTCTGTCTGCGAGACAAAGCATCCGCCAGAATGTTCAATCGGCCAGGAATATGAGCTGCTTTCAAAACAACCGAGTAATTCCTGCACCATTGAATCAAGTGCCACACCCTGATGCACAGGGTGGGAGACCTGGTCCCTCCTTGGCGATTTATATATGATACTACTGTCGAATTGTTCGACCGTATCAATATCACCTTGCCCCTGATCATCGGAAGGAACTCTTCCAACGCCAGTTCCACTGCCATCATTTCCAACAGATTGATATGCAGCTGACTCTCCGGGAGAGTCCATGTGCCCGAGACCTGGTGTTCTCCCAGGCAGGCACCCCACCCTTCCAGCGATGCATCCGTGTAAACGGACAGCTGGGGGTGGGGTAGGTGCAGCGAAACCCCTATTAGGAGATTCTGACGCTGTTTCCACCATAGAAGATGCGATATTATCGGCTCCAAAACTGGCACCAGTTTTGACAGGGGTTCTGTTCTCTGTTTCCACAGAGACATCAGATACAACTGGATAGGTCTTCGCATTAGAGCAGCGTACGGGATAACCTGCTCCATGGACACCATCATGCCCAGCATCTGAAGGAACCGCCTTGCCTGAATGTGGTTTCCCACTCGAAAACTCCCGAGGATGGCTAACAGAGACACCACTCTGGGCTCTGACGGGTAAACCCTGCCTTCCTCGAGGTCGAATCGCATCCCCAAATAAACGAAATGTTGAGTGGGTGTCAACTCGGATTTCTCCTCGTTGACTATCCAGCCTAGATCTGAAAGTAACTTCAGAGTCAGAGCAGTATCCACGTTCAACCTGGCTGCCGAGTCTGCCTTGAGCAGCCAGTCGTCTATGTAGGTGTGTAGCGCCACGTTCTCTTTTCTGAGAAACGCTGTCACCGCAAGGACCACTCTTGTGAAAACCCTCGGAGCTGTCGACAGGCCAAACGGGAGAACTGTAAACTCCCATACTTGATTCTGAAACGCAAATCTCAGAAACCTGTGCCAACTCCGATTGATCGGAATGTGGAAATATGCATCTTTCAGATCGATCGATACACACCACATTCCTTTCCTCAATCCCGCCATTACCGACCTCGGTGTTTCCATCTGGAACCGAGGCGTATGGATAAACCAATTTAATGGCCTGAGATTGAGTATGGGTCTCCATCCCCCCGTGCTCTTGGGGACAAGGAACATGTTTGAATAGAAGCCTGGAGTGTTCCGGTTTGCTGGTTTTATTGCTCCCTTCATAAGCAAACCCGACACTTCCTTTTGAACGGCTTCTAACTTGTCTGGCTCCCTTGGTACGGGTGTCCAGACTGGTGCCAAAGACAGATTTTGTGGCGGAAAGTCCCACCACTCCGGCATGTAACCCTGGGATAACCATCCCAGGACCAGACTGTCTGACGTCACACCTCGCCAAACCTCGATGAAACGCATGAGCCTTCCACCCACCATAGACGCCTCGATGTCTAACGGGGTTGTCCGGCTCGCAGTCCGCCCCCCCCCCCCTTTCTTAACGAGAGAGAGTGAGAACCATTTCGTTCTAGGTACGACGGGTATAACTGGCACCGCTGTTCCTGTCGCACAGGTGCGGTCCAGGCGGATATGAAGGGAGCTTGCGTACCCTCAGGTACGCTTCGGCCCCTTCTGTCCGCCCTTTGAGGCCTTACCCTTACCCTTCCCCTTGCCCTTACCACCTCTAGGGCGGTCAGGAGCAACATTGGGGAGGGTAGGCGCCTCTACAGCCTTCCTGGGTTTCTTCGCCGGCGGCGGCTCCGAGAACCCAGCCGAAACAGACGTCGCAATAGGCCTGGCTTTCGCCTTGCCCTTATGTTTTTTCTGTTTCTTTAAAGGCTGTCCGGTTAGCGGCTTGCCCACAGCCCCTAGTGCGTGCGCTTGCCGCACCAGCTCTAGCTGGAGATTTACCGCTAACCGATTCTGCGCAATACTGGCGGTGTCCTCTAAGATTGCCCGCGCTTGGCCACCAAAGATGCTAGGCCCTGTCAGGGGCGTCCCAAGAAGACGCTCCCTGACTGCCGTAGCCGGACGCATATGGTCAATGACCATTTGCCTCCTGGACTTCGTCACACGCGCTTGCACCCTTGCCAATGCGTCCATTGACAGCACCAAGCCGTCATTAACGCACGATAGCGCCACAGGTGGCACAGGGTGGCCTGCCCCCGCTTCAGCCCACACCGACTGAAGTAGACGATAGGAGTGATTGACAGCGCTCATGGCTGCCCTCACACCCTCATCGCATAGGGCCAGGACTTCTTCCTGGTGTACCTGGGCCGTATCCACTAGTGCCAGACCGGGACCACCCGACCCGGCACTCTGGACGCCCAGTACCCATCGGTCATCCTCCGTGACCGACGGGACTACACCATACCTGTCGTATTCACCACGCGGAATACGGCACCTTGCCCGCACCTCCCTGGAGGCCGCAGGGAGTTGACCCTTGGTCATTAGTTGTTTACTATAAATAGCATCCAACAAATCAATGAACCGTGGATCCAGTCCCACTGACTGGATCCGGGCCGCGGGCAAAATCCCCGTCCTAATCGACGCAACCGACGGACGGGGCGCATCTTCATCGGCCGTGGCCGAAACCACAGACGGGTCAACTCTGGCTAGCCACGCCAGAGCATCAGACCAGTCTAACTCCGAAGAAGATACCCCCGCAAACACGTCACCCGTTGACATGTTTACGGGTCTGCCAGCCATGGCCTCCCGGCCAGGAGCCACGGCTGACACGCCAGGCACTCCGCTACCACATGGTTCCGCCGCCACCCCATGAAACACTCCGGTGCATGGGGTAGGTCTGCACGGAAAACCGTACGGACCCGTAACCGTCGCGGAACCATAGCCGGCCACGGGCGCCAACGGCACCCCATGTCCGGCTGCCGGACCAGGCGAGATAGGTGAGTACCACACCTGGCCCAGCACACCGGTTCCCCTGACGGCTGGTGACAAACCAAGCCGCGCGGAACCGGTGTACGGTAACGGATTGGCCTCAGCCGCAGGCGGAGCCGCTGACCTGGCTTGCGCCAAACCAGACAAATGGAGGCCGGTTCCGTCCAGGACGGAATCAACCTCCATATTCTCCACCTGCGGCTTCACGGGCCGCAGCAACCTCTCCTCCTCGGCCTCATCGTCTTCAGACTCCGAAGAGCCGTCACTAGACGAATAAACCGTGGAGCCGTCCTGGTGGACGGCTCCCACACCTGACGGACCGGCCACCGCTACTGGACCACCCGGAGGTGGCCGCAGAGAGACAGAACCCGTCTGGCCGAAGCCAGACGGACCCGCCAGGGGGCCGTACGAGACGGCCCCCTCGGTAACCAGTCCAGAATCCTGTCCGAAGACAGGATCCGTACCAGGCATGGGGAGAAACTGCCCCCCCAACCTTTGGTAGCAGGGACGACACCAGCGTGGGCAGAACGCTATGCAGAAAACCCTGCATAGCCGGACCAAACCACGCCGGCGGTGCCATCTCCGCCACCTCCAGCTGGGGACGTGGAGCACCCCCACCGGCCGAACCGGGCGCTCCACGATTTCCTCTCGGACCGCCTGACCCCGCGTCAGACCCAGCCAAGTCCTTCTGGGCAAGGAACTTAACCATCGTTTCGACGGACCACACTGCACAAACATTACACCTATGATCTATATTACACAGGGCACACCTAAAACAGACATGGTCCTTGAACATTACACGGACAAACTTATGGCAGTCGTCACATGATGGCGGGGCTGGCTTGGCCTATAAAATAAGCACAAACCTACAATAAACAAGCGGAACGAGACACGGATGGAAGGCAGACAATTAATTTTCAAATATTTTGACTCATAAATTAACCGTAACCTCCCGCACCCCACCCCGCCACGTTACAACAACGATCGCATTGATTATGACGACAAGAACGCGGCGGGCACAACACACCCATAATAGATCCTACAGGATGTGTAACGGCTCCAGGAATCATATCGCATAGCATTCAGGGTATATTTACTAATCAATATAAATTATACTCCTAACGAACGCAGCACGATATGTGAAGAAAACAACAAAATGTATAACAACTGCTGTCTCACACGGTAAAACCGCAGACCACGCATCTATTCAAGAATTTTGAAACCACCGATCATTGCAAACCGATCGTGATCGCACGTAAACTTGATCATTCTAAAGTTTCCGGTACCATTTTTTAGTACGCAGCACCCAGAACAAGATGCGCGAATTAATGAAAAAATTTTTCTTCACATAAACATCCGAGCGACCGGGTGTGACGTCACCCGCTCGGATTCTACGGAGAACGACGTCAGCCGATATTCGTGTTAGAAATACCGTAGCAAACACCTATTTTCATATCTGCCGATCGCCTGTTGGGGTTTAAAGAAGGCGATCGTCTGGCATATATCGTTGCTAGCACACGTCCCAGATTCTATGGGGTTAGAAATTGGAACATGCGACACAACGAAATTTAGAGACCTAAGTCTTTTAACTATGGATATAAAGAACAATACAACCTGGTTATCTTGGGCGGTATTCTCCATAGTCCTTAGTTATCCTTTCAGAACACACAAACTATCACTGATTAAAGACTTAGATTCTTTTAAAAAACACTAAAATCCTTAATGCGAAAAGCATGTATTGCACTTGTTGCTATGCAAACAAGAATGAGCTCTATGGTAAACGGGTACTCGGCAGTGGGGAGCCGGGTACCCGGTTCCCAGGAGTCGGTAAAGCTTTCTAAGTCTATAATCCTAGAGCCGCTGTCAGGGCCAGCTGTATATCAGAAGTAACAGAATGGTGAGTATTGATCGAAGGAGAATGAACATATTTCCAAAATTTCTTTGGATTTTGTTTAACACATTTCGAGATAGTATGTTCATGCATTCTCATAGCTTTTCTTGTAGCTGTCCTGACTTGATTTCTTATTTTACAGTATTCAATATATATGTCTTCACTCTCAGTTTCTATATATTTTCTCCAGAGACATTTCTTTTTATTAATCTTACTTCTGGTTGTTTTATCGAGTGGGTATTTGTTTCGCTTACTTTTAATTCTTAAAATAGGAATGAATTTCTCTTCGACTTCGTGATATTTTGAAAGTATTGTTTGCCAAAGATCATTAACAGCATTGAACCTTCCCATAACGTTGCTCCAGTCTATGTTCAAATATGCAATCATAGCTTTATAATCTGCTTTATCATAGCAATATTGTAATTTTCTGGTTGTACTGCTGACCAGGTCGAGATGGATTGTAACTTGTATTATAGAATGATCACTCTTACCGAGTGGGGCATTACCAACTATGTCATCCACTAGTTCAGGATAATTTGTAAATAGTAGATCTAGAATTGAGGGTTTAGCCGAGCCCCGTCCTCTAGTGGGTGTTGTTATCAATTGCTGTAGGAAGCAATCTCTTATTGTCTCAATAAAGTGATAAGTAAAATCTAAATTAGTAGCGCTGGTATATGTAGCTAGTGACCAATTGATATGCGGCATGTTAAAGTCACCCAGTATAAGTGTGGGTCTGTTATCAGAACATAATGGATGTAGTACATGGCAAAGTTGTATGTTGTTCAAACTAAATGAATGTGGGCTTCTATAAAATATACCGATCCTTAGTTTCCTTTTCCACAGTTATATCACAGACGAGACATTCTACAAATGCATCGTTGGTGGTTATCAGGTTATAGGATATAGATTTCCTTATGAATAAAAGAATGCCTCTCCCGTGTTTGTCAGCAATATTAGATTCTTCAATGTTGTATCCTTCTATGCTGTAATCAGCTAGTGTTCGATGAACTTTATAGTTCTTTGGTTTTACCTCAGTGATGGCTATGATATGTGGTGGTTTGTCTTGGATTAAGTGTTTGAGTTCAATAATCTTGTCTTGCGTGAAGATATCTGCATTAGTGTATAAAACTGTGACATCACTGTCATGTTTGAAATTGGCATGAGTTGGGCTGGACGTTTTCTTTGATGATATATTTGATCTACATTTGTAACTTAAGGGCATGTTATGGTTTTTAGTTTTGTTCTTTACGTTTATAAGAGGTGAATCTGTAACTAAACTAGTTTTTACAATCTTTTTCTTAGAGGAATTATTAGTAGTACTTAATAGTACTGGCTTGGTGGATTGGGCCGGGGCTAGACGTTTTCTTTGATGATATATTTAGTCTACATTTGTCACTTAAGGGCGTGTTACGGTGTTTAGTTTTGTTCTTTACATTTATAAGAGGTGTATCTGTAACTAAACTAGGTTTTACAATCATTTTCTTAGAGGAATTATTAGTAGTACTTAATAGTACTGGCTTGGTGGAGTGCCTGTGTTGTAGTGTGTAAGGCATTGATTGGGTATGTTGCTGATTCGTGTATGATGTGTAGTATATGCTGGTGGATTCCTCCCATGGATCCTTCCATTGTGAAAATGTGGATTGTAAGCTGATCTCTCAGCTGGGTAAGTCTTTCGAACAGCAGAAGCATAGGTGTTGTAAGACTTGTTGATAGGGGTACTGTTGAGGTAGTTTATAATATTTTCTGATAGGATACGATTCCCCTGCACATTTGGATGTATGTCGTCATAAAATAATTCCTTATACACCTCACCACTGGGATTGAAGAAAGGTGGTGAGTTGTCTATAAATGTTGTGTTGCGTTTCAGACAGGCTTAGTAGGATACAATTGAACTCAAGTGTTAGATTATGGCAATACTCATTTTGTGGTCGTGGCAGCAAGGATGATACAAAGACCTGAATGTGAGGGCATATAGAGCGAATGCGATCGATTAAGGCAGAGTAATCTTGAGTCATACTTTGTTGGTTTCGTTTGCCAATGTCGTTGCTACCTACATGTATAACAATAGCATCATGACTATTTACTTAAATGTATTTGTCTAATTGGTCTGTTAAATCATTAATCCGTGCCCCACGTAGAGTTCGGATATTAATATTGAGTTCATTGGTAGACATATATCTTCCACTTAACTTTCTAAGTGTGGAGCTACCGATAATGAGGACCTTTTTTCGTTGGTCAGTCAACATTTACACCAGATCTTTTTCTATCTTAAAAGAATCTAGAGCGAGTCTACCCTCCTTGCTGCTCATCTCGTACTCATAGCCATGACTTAAGCTCACTCAGCCTTTCTGTCCAGCACGTCCTGGTGAACTAATTATAAGTAGTTCACCTTCCTAGTCGAGTTGCTTATGGGTCGAAATGACAAGAAATCACGTAAACTAATGAAAATTTAAAACAAAACTCCATAACATTTGTACATAACTTGCCTAAACTTTTTCCTAACCATTTTTTTTGTATAACAATGGTTTTGTAGAATAAATCAAGTGAACTGTGATATGGTCGTGATATTTATACCACAGCCAGCAAACTTGCGTAAACAACTGACAGGTTTTCGTTTTTTAAGGTATGGCGTGAAAAAGCAATCTGGCAACAATGCGGGTCACTCAAAACGGGGAAGCTTCCTTTTGATTTTGAAAGCGAAAGTGAATTTGATTGTTGTAGAAAAACGAAATGTCGGCTCAAAACTACATAACTGGTTACACATCCCTATTAAAGGAGATAGAAAGCAATAAAACGAAACAGATTTTTGTATATTTCGGTGGAGATTTAGATGAAAATGGGAAAAGTTGGTGCCCAGACTGCGTTGCTGGTAAGAAATAAGAAATCCAGTTAAAGTTATCTTGAAGCGACAAGATTATGAAATTATTCTTTAAATGTATTTCCAGCTTTATACAGCAGCATCGCCAAAACTGACAGCGTCACTGCTCAGTGAGGTTCCTGGACACATATCATTGACGCTTGTATTTGACAAATGTGTCCTTGTTCTCTGTGTTGCACAATGGGCAGTATAAAACCCTTCCCTTAACACTAATGCTACTCCTTGTACTGTTGTCCTCCAAGGTGAGCAGAGCTACATGGATCATGCATAGCAAGAGTATAGGAGTTCTAGTATACTGGTGTATTTCCTTTGCTAGAAACATGCTAACTAGACTAGAATTTTTTCGAACAATTTGACTGAGAATTATTGCTAGCTATGTTAGCAGCATCTTTCCTTCAAATTGTTTTCAAAATAATCAGCAAAAAATGCAAGTGTTACTAGCTAACATTTAAAAAATGATTTGACCATGGTTCGAAATTAGCGAAAAGTTGATGGTAGGACTACCAGACTTGGCAAATCAGTAGTCTGTCTAAAATATTAGTAGTCTGTAAGGTGTGTAATATGCGACACGTAGTTTACACAGATTGCACAAATGTGACATAAACAGATGGTTGAATAATTAATATTGGACTTCTGAAAATGTTATTGAGGATAGTGTATCAGTCTTCAGGTCTACAGTAGCCAGTATTACTATGTCATTCATAACATTACCACGTAATACATTATTTATTTTCTTTACTTTTGGTAGTTTCATTGCGATTCATTGGTTGCTTTCTATATAGTTATATTTATTAACCAATAATCTTGCGAGAAATTATGTTCCCGACTTTGGAGATGAGTATTCAAGAACACTGACTCGCGCATGCGTCGATCTTAGCGACATGTCATTCTAAATCTGTTGCTTGCGCGAATCAAGTGCGATACGCCGCCGTAGCATGGCTGACTATACTGTGTCGGTCTTGATTTGGGGATGCGCTAACAGGAGTTTAGCATTCGCGATGATATAACTCAGTTTCCGAGACAAACATTGTCTAAATTGACCAGAATCAGCCTTGATAAACTTTTATCATAACGCTAACTAATGACGAGGCAATGATCAGTAGACATACCACCCAGGAGAATTTAGATTTATAAGAGAGTCTGTTACGAGCAATATGTCGACGACCGTGAGTACCCCGTGATACATATTACGAGTTTCCGACTGGTGTCCAACCTCAAAACTGAAGTCTGTGTAACAGTTTATTATTATACCGAAAGAAGGAAGCTGCTAACGTATGCGCGCATCACTAGCATTTCACATACATCTATCTTAGAAAACATGTAAAATCAAATTACTGTTGTTATTCCCTATCAAGGCAGCTGTGATCACCATGGATACCAACAGCATAACTAGCATTATCATTACAGGCATGGTTTTATACTCAGCATTGTGCAACATTGAGAACAATGGGAATCCCAAATAATGGCACCTACAATTATCAAGTAAATTGGTGGCTTCAAAGAATACGACCATCATTTACTTTTGCTAATTATTTCCTAATCTTACTGCTACAGGATAACTTAGACTTAAAGACTTAACCATGTGTGTGCGTGCGTGTGTGTGTGTGTGTCGCTTATTCTGCAATGTTGTGCTTACCTAACAACTTACACACTACTTA
The DNA here is from genome assembly GCA_034401795.1 of Chaetoderma sp. LZ-2023a. Classification (NCBI taxonomy): domain Eukaryota; kingdom Metazoa; phylum Mollusca; class Caudofoveata; order Chaetodermatida; family Chaetodermatidae; genus Chaetoderma; species Chaetoderma sp. LZ-2023a. The sequence continues at coordinate 27,949,233 of CM067370.1, read as the reverse complement.
ATGGAAAGTATGGGATGAGCTTGTAATCAAGAAAGGGTGGGATTTCATGGCTTGTGGCGGTGTGTGTGCGTGTGTGCATGCATGTGTGTGGGAAGGTGGTGGAGGTGACGTGTAGTTCGCTCAATAGACGGTTAAGAATTTTGAAATTTCAAAGGTTGATTAACTTAGGTCTGGGGTAGTGTCTGCCCTGACTATGCCCATCAGCAGCCATCGTGAAAATTGATTTGCTGATCATACTAACTCCACTACAATTTACTTTGAAGCTTCATACGTCCATTGGAGTACGTGTAGTTCTTTGTGAAAATGGGTGCTGAAATTAGACGATAATCTGACATTTATTATATAGATGAAAGCTCTGATATATGTACCATTTGTCGGATCAGTTTTAAATTTCATAAGCATTGATGTAAGTTTGACTCGGGAGGAAATCTACCATGATCCAAAATATTATAGTGGCTACAGAGATATCAGATTGTTTTGAAACTTTATAGGGCCAGCGAAGTAAGTCAGAGGGTGAGGAAAGAATTCTATTGAATATTCAATATGTCAGTAGATGTCAGTCAGCCACTGTTGGCTCTCTACTTCAGCATTTGATGCAAGTTGTTGTTCAATCAATAGACCTGTCTGGATCATCAATAGTGTAGTCCGTAAGGATCAGCACCTCCTCCACCCCAGTTGCTGGCTATCTTGATATTCAGTACTGTGATAATTATTCTGATACAATTTGTCTGATTACTTTGAAGAGTCATAGGCTAAAAGAAACAAAGATCTATAGAATTTGACAATGATTTTAAATCTAATATCGCAACCTGCTATTCAAAAAATGGTCTCCGATTGATAACTCCACTAACATCTGTCAGTGTTTTGAAATTTCATTACCCTCAATAGGCCTAGTTGGAAGAAACACAAAGGGCCCAAAAATTGGATATGCCTGCCACCCATCTTGGCATTTGGTTTCAGATAATAATGATCATAGGTGTAATGTTTGTGCAGTGTGGTCCGTTGAGATGATGGTTAAGTTCCTTGCCCAGAAGGACTTGGCTGGGTCTGACGCGGGGTCAGGCGGTCTGAGAGGAAATCGTGGAGCGCCTGGTTCGGCCGGTGGGGTTGCTCCACGTCCCCAGCTGGAGGTGGCGGAGATGGCACCGCCGGCGTGGTTTGGTCCGGCTATGCAGGGTTTTCTGCATAGCGTTCTGCCCACGCTGGTGTCGTCCCTGCTACCAAAGGTTGGGGTGCAGTTTCTCCCCATGCCTGGTACGGATCCTGCCGGGCCAGGCGTGGTACTCACCTATCTCGCCTGGTCCGGCAGTCGGACGTGGGGTGCCGTTGGCGCCCGTGTCCGGCTATGGTTCCGCAACTGCTACGGGTCCGTACGGTTTTCCGTGCGGACCTACCCCATGGACTGGAGTGTTTCATGGGTGGCGGCGGAACCGTGTGGTAGCGGAGTGCCTGGCGTGTCAGCCGTGGCTCCTTGCCGGGAGGCCGTGGCTGGCAGGCCCATGAGCACATCAACGGGTGACGTGTTTGCGGGGGTGTCTTCGTCGGAGGTAGATTGGTCAGATGCTCTGGCGTGGCTAGCCAGGGTTGACCCGTCTGTGGTTTCGGCCACGGCCGATGAAGATGCGCCCCGTCCGTCGGTTGCGTTGATCAGGACGGGGATTTTGCCCGCGGCCCGGATCCAGTCAGTGGGACTGGATCCACGGTTCATAGATTTGTTGGATGCTATTTATAGCAAACAACTGATGACCAAGGGTCAGCTCCCTGCGGCCTCCAGGGATGTGCGGGCAAGATGTCGTATTCCGCGGGGGGAATACGACAGGTATGGTGTAGTCCCGTCGGTCACGGAGGATGACCGATGGGTACTGGGCGTCCAGAGTGCCGTGGCGGGTGGCCCCGGTCCGGCACTGGTGGACAAGTCTCAGGTACACCAGGAAGAAGTAGAAGTCCTGTCCCTATGCGATGAGGGTGTGAGGGCAGCGATGAGCGCTGTCAACCACTCTTATCGTCTCCTTCAGTCGGTGTGGGCTGAAGCGGGGGCAGGCCACCCTGTGCCACCTGTGGCTCTTTCATGTGTCAATGACGTCCTGGTGCTGTCGATGGACGCATTGGCAAGGGTGCAAGCGCGAGTGACGAAATCCAGGAGGCAAATGGTCATTGACCATATGCGTCCGGCTACGGCAGTCAGGGAGCGTCTTCTTGGGACGCCCCTGACAGGGCCTAGCATCTTCAGTGGCCAAGCGCGAGCCATCTTAGAGGATACCGCCAGTGTCGCGCAGAATCGGTTAGCGGTAAACCTACAGCTAGAGCTAGTGCAGCAGGCGCACGCACTAGGGGCTGTGGGGAAACCGCTAACGGGACAGCCTTCAAAGAAGCAGAAGAAGCATAAGGGCAAGGCGAAAGCTAGGCCTGTTGCGACTTCTGCTTCAGCTGGGTTTTCGGAGCCGCCGCCGGCGAAGAAGCCCAGGAAGGTTGTAGAGGCGCCTAACCTCCCCAATGTTGCTCCTGACCGCCCTAGAGGCGGGAAGGGCAAGGGGAAGGGTAAGGGTAAGGCCTCAAAGGGCGGACAGAAGGGGCCGAAGCATACCTGAGGGTACGAAAGCTCCCTTCATATCCGCCTGGACCGCGCCTGTGCGACAGGAACAGTGGTGCCAGTTATACCCGTCGTGCCTAGAACGAAATGGTTCTCACTCTCTCTCGTTAAGAAAGAGGGGGGGCGGACTGCGAGCCGGAAAACCCCGTTAGACGTCGAGGCGTCCGTGCCTAGAACGAAATGGTTCTCACTCTCTCTCGTTAAGAAAGAGGTGGGGGGAGGGCGGACTGCGAGCCGGACAACCCCGTTAGACGTCGAGGCGTCTATGGTGGGTGGAAGGCTCATGCGTTTCGTCGAGGCCTGGCGAGGTGTGACGTCAGACAGTCTGGTCCTGGGATGGTTATCCCAGGGTTACATGCCGGAGTGGTGGGACTTTCCACCACAAAATCTGTCTTTGGCACCTGTCTGGACACCCGTACCAAGGGAGCCAGACAAGTTAGAAGCCGTTCAAAAGGAAGTGTCGGGTTTGCTTCTGAAGGGAGCAATAAAACCAGCAAACCGGAACACTCCAGGCTTCTATTCAAAGAGCACAGGGGGATGGAGACCCATACTCAATCTCAGGCCATTAAATTGGTTTATCCATACGCCTCGGTTCCAGATGGAAATGCCGAGGTCGGTAATGGCGGGATTGAGGAAAGGAATGTGGTGTGTATCGATCGATCTGAAAGATGCATATTTCCACATTCCTATGAATCGGAGTTGGCACAGGTTTCTGAGATTTGCGTTTCAGAATCAAGTATGGGAGTTTACAGTTCTCCCGTTTGGCCTGTCGACAGCTCCGAGGGTTTTCACAAGAGTGGTCCTTGCGGTGACAGCGTTTCTCAGAAAAGAGAACGTGGCGCTACACACCTACATAGACGACTGGCTGCTCAAGGCAGACTCGGCAGCCAGGTTGAACGTGGATACTGCTCTGACTCTGAAGTTACTTTCAGATCTAGGCTGGATAGTCAACGAGGAGAAATCCGAGTTGACATCCACTCAACATTTCATTTATTTGGGGATGCGATTCGACCTCGAGGAGGGCAGGGTTTACCCGTCAGAGCCCAGAGTGGTGTCTCTGTTAGCCATCCTCAAGAGTTTTCGAGTGGGAAACCACATTCAGGCAAGGCGGTTCCTTCAGATGCTGGGCATAATGGTCTCCATGGAGCAGGTTATCCCGTACGCTGCTCTAATGCGAAGGCCTATCCAGTTGTATCTGATGTCTCTGTGGAAACAGAGAACAGAACCCCTGTCAAAACTGGTGCCAGTTTTGGAGCCGATAATATCGCATCTTCTATGGTGGAAACAGCGTCAGAATCTCCTATTAGGGGTTTCGCTGCACCTACCCCACCCCCAGCTGTCCGTCTACACGGATGCATCGCTGGAAGGGTGGGGTGCCTGCCTGGGAGAACACCAGGTCTCGGGCACATGGACTCTCCCGGAGAGTCAGCTGCATATCAATCTGTTGGAAATGATGGCAGTGGAACTGGCGTTGGAAGAGTTCCTTCCGATGATCAAGGGCAAGGTGATATTGATACGGTCGGACAATTCGACAGTAGTATCATATATCAATCGCCAAGGCGGGACCAGGTCGCCCACTCTGTGTATCAGGGTGTGGCACTTGATTCAATGGTGCAGGAATTACTCGGTTGTTTTGAAAGCAGCTCATATTCCTGGCCGATTGAACATTCTGGCGGATGCTTTGTCTCGCAGACAGAGAATCCTGCCAACAGAATGGTCCCTCAACCCTCCGGTTCTGCGACGGATCTTCGAGCATTGGGGCAAACCCAACGTGGACTTGTTCACCACGAAGGAAAATGCTCAAATCATGACATATGTCTCGCCGATTCCAGATCCAAATGCCGTCGATACAGACGCTCTGGCGATAAGCTGGAGAGGGATGCACGCTTACGCGTACCCACCCAGCATTCTTCTACCGAAGGTATTGGTGAAGATCAGGGAGGAACCGTGTCTGGTCCTGCTAATAGCGCCGTATTGGCCGAGCAGGGCGTGGTTCACGGATATTCTAGATCTGCTGGTGGAAAATCCTGTGCAGTTGCCCGAGATTCCGAACATAATCTCCCAGGCCAAGGGACGCTTCCTACACGAGCGTCCCGAAATGTTCAAATTGACTGCGTGGATGTTATCAAACAACGTTCCACGTCGGAAGGCTTTTCTCGACAGGCTGCTGATTTCATCGCGGCTGCGAGAAGGAGGTCAACCTTCAAGTCATATAACAACAAGGTTAACAGATTTGCAGACTGGTGTGAAGAAAAGGGTATTGATACCTTTCAATCCACTATTCAGCAAATAGCAGACTTTCTCTGTGAGCTGTTTTTTTCAGGACTAGCTCCCGTCACAGTTGCTGGATACAAGTCAGCTTTGGCATCAGTTATCCCTTGTCTAGCCAACAGGGATAGTCCAGATGTGGCCCAGTTAAATGTGATGTTGAAGGAATGAGCAATCTCCGCCCGAGACAACCGGTAGTCATTCCAGCCTGGAGTCTATCTTTAGTGCTTAATGTACTGGCCAAGCACCCTTTCGAACCGTTGCGTTCGGCTAGTCTAAAGCATTTGACTCTAAAGGCGGTCTTTCTATTGGCAGCTTCCTCAGCTAGAAGGCGCAGTGAGATCCATGCGCTTTCGGCAGAGAGGAACCGATTTATTGTTTCTGGAGAAGGTCTGCGTCTTCTGCCAAGAGCAGAGTTTATGTCAAAGAACCAATCTTTGAGATATCCCGGCAAACCGATCATTATACCGAAGTTAACTAGGTTTGATCGTGATGCCAGTGTCTGGTGCCCGGTCCGTGCTTTGACTAAGTACAAGAAACGGACTGACTCGTTACGGTCGAACGATAGACATCTGTGGATCTGCCATAAAAAGCCTTATGGCGCCGCATCCATGGATACTATCTCTCGTTGGGTGGTCGAATGCATTCAGACTACTCACGAGATGGCGACTGGGCACCAGGTGCAAGGCGTAAGGGCACACGATGTCAGAGGAATAGCCGCCTCGACCGCCCTTTACAATGGTGTTCCGTTAGAGGACATCATGGCCGTTGCAAAATGGCACTGTGAGTCCTCATTCACGGATTACTATATGAGGGATGTGTCAGACTCAGCCAATCCACTCGCTTTAGCTGTTTTGAAACGATAGTTAGTGACCACACTGCTCTTCACCCTTTTTTCACTTTGGTAAGAAAAGAGCCTAAAGCAGGCATGGTCAGGCGAGAGGATGTCAACCAGATTGTGTCACTGATGGCCGAACCGGTGAATGGTTGGAGGCGATACGTCTGAAGTCCAATTATCATAAGGTAATTCAATAGTGAGAGTTTTTTGTATTATGTATATGTGTCATGTTCATTCATCTTATATATTCATGCTCATTCCCAGGCTAATACATGGAATATGCAGGGAGTAGTTAACCCTCTTGGCATATTTGTGTTTTCAGGCGAGATACATGTTCGTTAGTTCTCTCCCTTTTCTTAGGAGGAAAAAGGGGGGGGGCCGTTGCGCGAATGTGATTCGGTTCCGTGAACTTGACGGTCCTTTTAGGTCTCCGTTAGTCAAGTTTGAAGTCTAAAATCTTTCTCCAAGGGGCAAAATTAGCATTTATGGCTTGCCCCTTCCCACCAGGTTACTGATCAAATCTGGTGTATATCAGAAGTAACAGAATGGTGAGTATTGATCGAAGGAGAATGCAGGAAATGTCAATTTCCCTTTCTCCGAGATCTAACAATACTCACCATTCTGTTACGGACCCAGCCTCCCAGCCCCACGGAGGCAAGCCATAGTTTTCTCTTGTTTGGTGGCTATGAAAACAATATGAGCTCTATGGTAAACGGGTACTCGGCAGTTGGGAGCCGAGTACCCGGTTCCCAGGAGTCGGTAAAGCTTTCTACGTCTATAATCCTAGAGCCGCTGTCAAGGCCAGCTGTATATCAGAAGTAACAGAATGGTGAGTATTGTTAGATCTCGGAGAAAGGGAAATTGACATTTCCTGCATTCCATATCATTCATATCCTGTCACATTCCCTGATCTGTATCACAATTATCTGTTTTGTAACATCGAGTAAATGTTGAACAGTGATCGACACCATTTTGTCTCCTCAAGCTATTGTGTGTGATGTCATGTAAGCTCCAATGCATCACATTCTTTATTATGTAATGCTCATCCCATTGAATATTTTGAAACTAATTTGACTGGAAGTTGTTGCTGCTATAGGCAGCAGCAACTTCCAATCAAATTGGTTTCAAAATATTCAACAGCTTACCTGTAGGATTGCTTTTCTACCACATTGCCAAACTATAGCTGGAGCCTCTATGACTGAGCGTAGCCACATTGCCAAACTATAGCTGGAGCCTCTATGACTGAGCGTATATACAGAGGCAGACACACTGGGGTTTTTCTGATTGGTTGAAAAGTAAATCATGACAGCCATTATAGGGTGTAGAAATGTACCAACATTTAACTACTAAATCCTGAATATCTTTCCTTAGCGGCGTGATAAAAGGCTTAAAATTACCTGGATAGTTTATGACCGGCGTGTTAGATCGCCTGAATAGCTATCAAGAGATGGGATTAGTTATCCTTTAAAGATCTTGTGTCCCAATACAAAGCAAATGTAAATTTACACAAGAACTAGGATATTTGTGCTTCTCATGCAAACTAGCAAGCATGCAATGTTCAAACGCCATATTTATAGCAACCCTTAGATGTGGTATGATTTGATTCTATTGTCTGTACTGACTGGGTAATTCTCAAACTGTAGTCCAACTGGTCATTTGTATGGCTATCCGAGGTGTAAGTATGCCAGTAATTCTTGAGGTGTAACTATGCCAGTAATTCTTGAGGTGTAACTCTGCCAGTAATTCTTGAGGTGTATGCATGCCAGTAATTCTTGAGGTGTAAGTATGCCAGTAATTCTTGTGGTGTAACTATGCCAGTAATTCTTGAGGTGTAAGTATGCCAGTAATTCTTGAGGTGTATGCATGCCAGTAATTCTTGAGGTGTAAGTATGCCAGTAATTCTTGAGGTGTAACTATGCCAGTAATTCTTGAGGTGTATGCATGCCAGTAATTCTTGAGGTGTAAGTATGCCAGTACTTCTTGAGGTGTAAGTATGCCAGTAATTCTTGAGGTGTATGCATGCCAGTAATTCTTGAGGTGTAAGTATGCCAGTAATTCTTGAGGTGTAAATATGCCAGTAATTCTTGAGGTGTATGCATGCCAGTAATTCTTGAGGTGTAAGTATGCCAGTAATTATTGAGGTGTAACTATGCCAGTAATTCTTGAGGTGTAAGTATGCCAGTAATTATTGAGGTGTAACTATGCCAGTAATTATTGAGGTGTGTGCATGCCAGTAATTATTGAGGTGTAAGTATGCCAGTAATTATTGAGGTGTAACTATGCCAGTAATTCTTGAGGTGTAAGTATGCCAGTAATTCTTGAGGTGTATGCATGCCAGTAATTCTTGAGGTGTAAGTATGCCAGTAATTCTTGAGGTGTAAGTATGCCAGTAATTCTTGAAGTGTATGCATGCCAGTAATTCTTGAGGTGTAAGTATGCCAGTAATTCTTGAGGTGTAAATATGCCAGTAATTCTTGAGGTGTAAGTATGCCAGTAATTCTTGAGGTGTAACTATGCCAGTAATTCTTGAGGTGTATGCATGCCAGTAATTCTTGAGGTGTAAGTATGCCAGTACTTCTTGAGGTGTAAGTATGCCAGTAATTCTTGAGGTTTATGCATGCCAGTAATTCTTGAGGTGTAAGTATGCCAGTAATTCTTAAGGTGTATACATGCCAGTAATTCTTGAGGTAAGTATGCAAGTAATTCTTGAGGTGTATGCATGCCAGTAATTCTTGAGGTGTAAGTATGCCAGTAATTCTTGGGGTGTAAGCATGCCAATAGCATGGCAGCTCATGTATGGTTCTATAATCTTTAGTCCACGTGTATCAGTTTCATGAAAGCGATATGAGAAAGCTGTTGTATATTTTGATAATAATTTGACCGAAAGCTGTTGCTGTCTAAAGAATTGTCAAAATAACTTGAAAGTGACACTAGCTCCAGATCTGAAAACAGTTTGAATGGAAATTGTTACTCCAACCACTTTTCATCAAACTATTCTAAAAAAATAAGCAGTACACTCAATTGTCAAGAACAATTTGACATATGAAATTGTTCTGCAAATAATCAAGCATATACCTGTACTGCAACAACTCACAATTAACTTACCGGTACTTTCAATATTTGAAGCGTATATTTATTAAATTACACATATTCATTGTGTCATGTCTTGAGAGTTCTAGTTTGACTAGTACGTGCTACCAGTTAATCTATTGTGAGTCACAAAGATTGTCTTGGCCAATTAATACACATACTTATTCAAGAAAATTACACTTTGCAGACCAAGCCATTGATTTTGAAAATTTACCAATGGAATGACTGGCTTGGTTATCGAGTGGGTCATTCCAATGGTAAATTCTCACAAATATTCTTCTCTTGGTCTGCAATTGTACATTTCTGAAGACCACAGCAGAAGCCGTTTGTGGCCAGCTTTCAAGTCAAGGGTTAATCAGTTATCTTATTTTTGTTAAATTAATTAAAATTTCTGTTCTTATTTGTAGCTCAGCCTGTAGTGGAGAGCAACCTGAAGTCTTTACATGATGGTGCAATCTTCATCCACTGTGGGGTCGGTGATAAAACATTGTAAGTCTGGTACACGGGGTAACATTTAGACATTGACTACCAGATGATGTCTAGTGCACAGGATAACATTTAGACATTGACTACCAGATGATGTATAGTGCATGGGGTAACATTTAGACATTGACTATCAGATGGCATTTAGTGCATGGGGTAACATTTAGACATTGACTACCAGATGATGTCTAGTGCGCAGGATAACATTTAGACATTGACTATCAGATGACATTTAGTGCATGGGGTAACATTTAGACATTGACTACCAGATGATGCATAGTGCATGGGGTAACATTTAGACATTGACTACCAGATGATGTCTAGTGCATGGGGTAACATTTAGACATTGACTACCAGATGATGCATAGTGCATGGGTAACATTTAGACATTGACTACCAGATGCTATCTCGTACATGGGGTAACATTTAGCCATCGATTACCAGATAATGTCTCATACATGGGGTAACATTTAGACATCGATTACCAGATGCTATCTCATACATGGGGTAGCATTTAGGCATGGGCTACCAGATGATGTCTCGTACACGGGGTAACATTTAGACATCGATTACCAGATAATGTCTCATAAACGGGGTAACATTTAGACATCGATTACCAGATGATATCTCGTACATGGGTAACATTTAGACATCGATTACCAGATGCTATCTCGTACATGGGGTAACATTTAGACATCGATTACCAGATAATGTCTCATACACGGGGTAACATTTAGACATCGATTACCAGATGATATCTCATATATGGGGTAACATTTAGACATCGATTACCAGATGCTATCTCGTACATGGGGTAACATTTAGCCATCGATTACCAGATAATGTCTCATACATGGGGTAGCATTTAGGCATGGGCTACCAGATGATGTCTCGTACACGGGGTAACATTTAGACATCGATTACCAGATAATGTCTCATACACGGGGTAACATTTAGACATCGATTACCAGATAATGTCTCATACACGGGGTAACATTTAGACATCGATTACCAGATGATATCTCGTACATGGGTAACATTTAGACATCGATTACCAGATGCTATCTCGTACATGGGGTAACATTTAGACATCGATTACCAGATAATGTCTCATACACGGGGTAGCATTTAGGCATGGGCTACCAGATGATGTCTCGTACACGGGGTAACATTTAGACATCGATTACCAGATAATGTCTCATACACGGGGTAACATTTAGACATCGATTACCAGATAATGTCTCATACACGGGGTAACATTTAGACATCAATTACCAGATGATATCTCGTACATGGGTAACATTTAGACATCGATTACCAGATGCTATCTCGTACATGGGGTAACATTTAGACATCGATTACCAGATAATGTCTCATACATGGGGTAGCATTTAGGCATGGACTACCAGATGATGTCTCGTACATGGGGTAACATTTAGACATCGATTACCAGATAATGTCTCATACATGGGGTAACATTTAGACATCGATTACCAGATGCTATCTCATACATGGGGTAGCATTTAGGCATGGGCTACCAGATGATGTCTCGTACATGGGGTAACATTTAGACATCGATTACCAGATAATGTCTCATACACTGGGTAACATTTAGACATCGATTACCAGATGATATCTCGTACATGGGTAACATTTAGACATCGATTACCAGATGCTATCTCATACACGGGGTAACATTTAGACATCGATTACCAGATAATGTCTCATACACGGGGTAACATTTAGACATCGATTACCAGATGATATCTCGTACATGGGGTAACATTTAGACATTGATTACCAGATGCTATCTCGTACATGGGGTAACATTTAGCCATCGATTACCAGATAATGTCTCATACACAGGGTAACATTTAGACATCGATTACCAGATGATGTCTCGTACACGGGGTAACATTTAGACATCGACTACCAGATGATGTCTACAGATGTAATCAGTCCTTCTTTGCCTTTTGACCACTGTGTCTTGCCTTCAGCCAAAATCTTTAACTTCCACAGGTCCATTCTTTATCTGAGTGTACCGAGTCCTGTTTTCACGAGGACATATTGTAGCACGCTTCACAAGTTTATGCAATGTCCACTCCTGGTATTATATTTGCTGGTTACCAGTAGGGTGAATTCCAAGGCTCTTAGTCTGTGTGTTTCTTCTGACATTTAGAACATGGCCAAACACGGACTACCAGAACTTAAAACAAATGTTGAAATATGTAATCGGCGCTCATGTGATAATATATTCATGTGTCTACTTACTTTGCAACAGTCTATAATAGGCACTGAATGACACATAGTCACTAAAGACAGATGGTCACTAAAGGCAGGTGATTTACTAATGACAGGTGGTACTTAGGACAGGTTGCCATTTAAGACAGATGGTCACTTAAGACAGGTGATCACTTAAGATAGATGGTCACTTAAGATAGGTGATTACTTAAGACAGGTGATCACTTAAGATAGATGGTCACTTAAGATTGGTGATTACTTAAGATAGGTGGTCAGCTAAGATAGATTATCACTTAAGATAAGTGATTACTTAAGATAGGTGGTCACTTAAGATGGGTGGTCACTTAAGATGGGTGGTCACTTAATTGGATGGTTACAAAATACAGGGGGTCACTAAAGACAGGTGGTTGCTTAAGACAGGTAGTCACTTAGGACAGGTTGTCATTTAAGACAGATGATCACTTAAGACAGGTGGTCACTAGGACAAGTGGTCACTTAAGATAGATGGTCATTTAAGACAGATGGTCACATAAGACAGGTGGTCACTTAGGACAGGTGGTTACTTAAGACAGATGGACACTTAAGACAGGTGGTCACTAAAGATAGGTGGTCAGTGAACGTAGCTCATTGGCTAAGGAAAGCTCTTGTGGCCAAATGATGGTGTTTCCTTTTGAAGACTGAATTCCCATCTAATCTCAATTTCAAGGTGACTATACAGGTAGGCTGTTGAATATTTTGACAAATTTGACAGGAGCCTGTTTCCGCCATCTAGTTAGAAATATCTCCCAGTCAAATTAGTTTCAAAATATTCAGCATATATATTAAATTGTAAATGAGCTTTCCAATTCAACCTTTCAGATGCATAGGGTTAAGATGGTTGTTGTCTCTGTCTATGCGCATGATGTGTGTTGCTCTCTCTGTCTATGCGCATGATGTGTGTTGGTCTGTCTGTCTGTCTATGCACATGATGTGTGTGGGTCTGTCTATCTGTGTGCATGATTGATGTGTGTGGGTCTGTATGTGTATGTGTATGTGTGTTGGTCTGTCTATCTGTGTGTATCATGTGTGTTGGCCTTCTGTCTATGCGCAAGATGTGTGCTGGTCTGTCTGTCTGTATGCATGATGTGTGTTGGTCTGTCTATTTGTGCATATGATGTGTGTTGGTCTGTCTATCTGTGCGCATGATGTGTGTTGGTCTGTCTGTCTTTGCGCAAGATGTGTGTTGGTCTGTCTGTCTGTACGCATGATGTGTGTTCGTCTGTCTATCTGTGCGCATGTGTGTTAGTCTGTCTGTTTATTTGCATAATGTGTGTTGGTCTGTCTGTCTATGTGCAAGATGTGTGCTGGTCTGTCTGTCTGTACGCATGATGTGTGTTGGTCTGTCTATGTGTGCATATGATGTGTGTTGGTCTGTCTATCTGTGCGCATGATGTCATCACCATGGCAGCATCCGCATCGTTGGCAGTTCTGGTTAACTTTTGTGTTTAGCTCAGCTCTCAGTTAAGCTATCAGGCTTATGATAACCAAACATCATCTATAGCTTTATTACTGTATTTCTATCAGTGCTATTGATTCAATAGTACAATGGATTTATCCCAATTCTTAGAGTTTCAGCTCGGGAACTTTGTTATTTCTGGTTAAGGTTTGTGTTGCCCCTGACTTTGTCCATACCAGTTAATTTTCCGTTTAGCTCAATTATAGCTAAACTCAGGCTTATAGTAACCAAAATTCATCTATAGCTTTATTACCGCATTTCCATCAATAGGACAATGTATTTATCCTGTTCCTCCCATGATTTTTAGCTCATTGACGTTGTTATTTCAGGCTACGTTTTGTGTTAGTTTGACTTTGTCCATACAGTAAAGCCTTTCTGTTTAGCTCTGCTACAGCTTATCTATCAAGCTTATGGTAACCAGACTTCATATATATAGCTTTCTTACTGCATTTATCTCAATAAGGTAATACACTTTAGTTAGCCATCTGTTGACAATCATCATATGTACAAACATATGCAACCAGAGAAGTTATTGATTTAATTGGTGTCTATGGAGTCCTGATTCCAGGTCCCAATTCACACCATATCTAGGCTAGTTTATATTTCCGTCTATTAACTTCCGCAATTTTACACTGGTACTCATTTATACTCTCATTTATACTCCTTGGTGGAGAGATGCAATGAGGAGTGAAGGAGATTGGTGATGTTTCCACCGATTGCTCGTCTGTCACCAGTTCACCTGCCAGCTGAGCGGCATTTGAACCCTGCCTGCCTGATTACCAGTCGATCACGCTAACAGCACGGCCAATCATCTTCCCTCTTGCACTACAACCACATTTCTGGTTCATGTTTTGTCATAATATTTACTGTTCACAGCTGGAAGGATCCAGGCAATATCTTTAGGACAAATGAACAACTGAAGCTGAGATGCGTTCCTACCTTGTTACAATGGGGCCAGGTGAGAGACACTTAACCCTTTAATGGTCAAGCCGGCAAAAACTGGCCTCTAAAGTAGTCTTGAGGAATGTCAATCTGCAGGTAAATGGAGAAGTATTTTTGAAAATTTACCACTGGAATGACAGGCTTGATAATCGAGCCAGTCATTCCAGTGGTAAATTTTCAAAAATACTCTTCTCTTTACATGCAGATGGACATTCAATAAGGAAATATTTTGATTTTCTTGACCAAATTTGACTGGTAAGGAGTTAATCAGTAAACACAACAAAACAGATAGCCGTCACTTTATGTATCAGGTTTGAAAAATCATTTGACTCCATGAAAGTTGTCGGTTATCACCCTGATGGCTTGAGGAGCCAGTAGATAGCTGGCTGTACAATTTGGGTACAATGTTACTGAAAGTATTGCTGTCTTTGACAGTCACACAGTTTATGCCTTACAGCAACATTGATTCCAAAATGACAACCAGTTGTCATATAATAGGAATCTAATAATGCAGAATAACGAGCCATCGAACATCTAAAAAAAGCACATTTAATTTCCCCTTTAAAAGCATTACTTATTTGTGCGGATGTCTGATGTTTCTCAAAATATTTGCAGAATAATAATTCTAAATGTTATGGAATATTTTAAACCCAAATACAAATTTTTATTTTGTCATTCAGAGCCAGCGCTTAGAAGAGGGACAACTCACAGATGCTTCTGCAGTGCAAAGTATGTTCAGTGGAAAATAAACTTACAAGTCATCATTTCATAATCTAGAATCAGCGGTGATTGGAACAGGCCATGCTAATTCACTCCACTATTGTACGATGACTCTGACTGGATAAGAAAATAGGTTGCTTAAAGCTATTGCTGTCAATGACGCCAACAACTATCTATTTCCAAATGGCCCCGTTTTCATGACTGATGCGGCCAGTGAATTTGATGACTTGGTTCGTACCACAGACTTGGTTCGAACAGAAACACCAAAACAGGATTTATGCAAATTGGTGACGCTTGATGATCATAATTTTGTGGCAATGTTCTAAACCCACAAGCATTCTAAATTTTGTTAATATTAACAATTAAGTTTATCTTATTTCGATTTACATTTTAAATTCAGTCTAAGTAAATCATGGATGAGCGCATCCATTAAAATAGTGACAAGATTTCATCATTCAAATAAATTGTAAAATTTAGCTGGACGCCACCATCTTGAAATTTATGAACCAGTAATAATTGATAACGAACTAAGATCAAAACTCAGTTCCCGGTTCAATGCAACGCATCAGTAAATCCTCCACTTCTGGAATGCATGAACCACTGGCACTGTCAGTCACGAAAACACCCCCCAGAACATTAGCATTCATTCTCCTCTATCATCCCAAGCACAAGTGAACAAAGAATTCTTGTCAAATTATGTTGCAGCTCTCATCTATTTACTGCTCCATTGAAAGTACTGGCTATTCAGGAGGATAAGGGTCTAAGAATACTGTGTGATGTTTGTAAGTTATTACATAACACCCGGAAATTAAACTCCAGATTACGTTGTAGACTAGAGTACATTCAACAAACACTGCTGCTGCTAAAAGTTGTTGCTGGTATCTTTGAGCCGCAATGATCTAACGATGAATGTCAGCAGTTATCAATCTTGAATAATGGAGCCGTACAATTCAGCATTACAAAGGGTAATATCAACAACTTACCTCGCTAATCAGTGTACTGTGTTCATGATATTTATAGGACAACTCACAAATAACACATGTTTGCAAAACGAAATAAAAACTTAATGTTTAATATTTTGAACTTAATTTAACTGGAAGCCGTGGCAATGCAAGGCAGCATTGGCTTACAATCAGATTATGTCCAAAATATTCAACTGAACATTTGCTACATTCTGTTAAAAAATGTACTAACATGTACTGTACTGTAAGATGAAGCCTATCATGTTAACTTACTTCTAATCTGTACTGTAAGATGAAGCCTATCACATTAACTTACTTCTAATCAGTACTGTAAGATGAAGCCTATCACGTTAACTTACTTCTAATCTGTACTGTAAGAGGAAGCCTATCACGTTAACTTACTTCTAATCTGTACTGTAAGAGGAAGCCTATCACGTTAACTTACTTCTAATCTGTACTGTAAGAGGAAGCCTATCATGTTAACTTACTTCTAATCTGTACTGTAAGATGAAGCCTATCATGTTAACTTACTTCTAATCTGTACTGTAAGGTGAAGCCTATCATGTTAACTTACTTCTAATCTGTACTGTAAGAGGAAGCCTATCATGTTAACTTACTTCTAATCTGTACTGTAAGAGGAAGCCTATCACGTTAACTTACTTCTAATCTGTACTGTAAGAGGAAGCCTTTCATGTTAACTTACTTCTAATCTGTACTGTAAGAGGAAGCCTATCATGTTAACTTACTTCTAATCTGTACTGTAAGATGAAGCCTATCATGTTAACTTACTTCTAATCTGTACTGTAAGAGGAAGCCTATCATGTTAACTTACTTCTAATCTGTACTGTAAGAGGAAGCCTATCATGTTAACTTACTTCTAATCTGTACTGTAAGATGAAGCCTATCATGTTAACTTACTTCTAATCTGTACTGTACAAGGAAGCCTATCATGTTAACTTACTTCTAATCTGTACTGTAAGATGAAGCCTATCATGTTAACTTACTTCTAATCTGTACTGTACAAGGAAGCCTATCATGTTACCTTACTTCTAATCTGTACTGTAAGATGAAGCCTATCATGTTAACTTACTTCTAATCTGTACTGTAAGAGGAAGCCTATCACGTTAACTTACTTCTAATCTGTACTGTAAGATGAAGCCTATCATGTTAACTTACTTCTAATCTGTACTGTAAGATGAAGCCTATCACGTTAACTTACTTCTAATCTGTACTGTAAGATGAAGCCTATCACGTTAACTTACTTCTAATCTGTACTGTAAGATGAAGCCTATCATGTTAACTTACTTCTAATCTGTACTGTAAGATGAAGCCTATCATGTTAACTTACTTCTAATCTGTACTGTAAGAGGAAGCCTATCATGTTAACTTACTTCTAATCTGTACTGTAAGGTGAAGCCTATCATTCTAACTTACTTCTAATCTGTACTGTAAGATGAAGCCTATCACGTTAACTTACTTCTAATCTGTACTGTAAGATGAAGCCTATCACGTTAACTTACTTCTAATCTGTACTGTAAGATGAAGCCTATCATTCTAACTTACTTCTAATCTGTACTGTAAGATGAAGCCTATCATGTTAACTTACTTCTAATCTGTACTGTAAGATGAAGCCTATCATTCTAACTTACTTCTAATCTGTACTGTACAAGGAAGCCTATCATGTTACCTTACTTCTAATCTGTACTGTAAGATGAAGCCTATCATGTTAACTTACTTCTAATCTGTACTGTAAGAGGAAGCCTATCACGTTAACTTACTTCTAATCTGTACTGTAAGATGAAGCCTATCATGTTAACTTACTTCTAATCTGTACTGTAAGATGAAGCCTATCACGTTAACTTACTTCTAATCTGTACTGTAAGATGAAGCCTATCACGTTAACTTACTTCTAATCTGTACTGTAAGATGAAGCCTATCATGTTAACTTACTTCTAATCTGTACTGTAAGGTGAAGCCTATCATTCTAACTTACTTCTAATCTGTACTGTAAGATGAAGCCTATCACTTTAACTTACTTCTAATCTGTACTGTAAGATGAAGCCTATCACGTTAACTTACTTCTAATCTGTACTGTAAGATGAAGCCTATCATTCTAACTTACTTCTAATCTGTACTGTAAGATGAAGCCTATCATGTTAACTTACTTCTAATCTGTACTGTAAGATGAAGCCTATCATTCTAACTTACTTCTAATCTGTACTGTAAGATGAAGCCTATCATTCTAACTTACTTCTAATCTGTACTGTAAGATGAAGCCTATCATGTTAACTTACTTCTAATCTGTACTGTAAGATGAAGCCTATCACGTTAACTTACTTCTAATCTGTACTATAGGATGAAGCCTATCATGTTAACTTACTTCTAATCTGTACTGTAAGATGAAGCCTATCATTCTAACTTACTTCTAATCTGTACTGTAAGAGGAAGCCTATCATTCTAACTTACTTCTAATCTGTACTGTAAGGTGAAGCCTATCATGTTAACTTACTTCTAATCTGTACTGTAAGATGAAGCCTATCATTCTAACTTACTTCTAATCTGTACTGTAAGATGAAGCCTATCATTCTAACTTACTTCTAATCTGTACTGTAAGGTGAAGCCTATCATGTTAACTTACTTCTAATCTGTACTGTAAGGTGAAGCCTATCATGTTACCTTACTTCTAATCTGTACTGTAAGAGGAAGCCTATCATTCTAACTTACTTCTAATCTGTACTGTAAGATGAAGCCTATCATGTTAACTTACTTCTAATCTGTACTGTAAGGTGAAGTCTATCATGTTAACTTACTTCTAATCTGTACTGTAAGATGAAGCCTATCATTTCCATGTTTCTCCATCAAGTGTACTCACAGTTTTACAGCTATACTCAGTATTCCTAGTCAGTATAACATATCACTGTACACTATTATCATTTAACCCAGTTATGATATTATAACCAGGCCACAAAAATTACTCATTCCTGTGGTCCGGGGCAACCACTTTTTACTGCAGGGAAACCAAATTGTAACACACTGGTTGCCCTGGGGGACAAGCTAGATAGTGTGTTATTTTCAGGGCCTGTATATGTACTCATGTATATGTAGTCATGGTGACTAATTATTTTATTTAGTCTTAATCGTGTAACACTCAAATCGTTTAAAGAAAATTTTGATTTTCTCATAGAAAATGTTCATTTGCAGACCAAGAGACGACTGTTTTTGAAAATGTATCAATGGAATGACTGGCTTGGTTATGAATGACATACTTGCCCCTCGGGGCAACACAATATTTTTCTAATTTTTGAACCCTGTATAACTATTTTGTTGTTCTGATATTGAGCTTACACCGGTGATGTATAGATATTATTTGCATCAATTTCCTCTAATATAAGGAAGAGTTTATAATAATACTCAAGTTTATCATGGTACCTCAGAAAGCTAATACATACATGTATAGCTTATGTAGATCTTGGCAGAGAGCAGTATATGCTTATGGCCTATTTTATACAAACACCATTTAACCTCTTAGATTACCGATATTTCAGATTTTCAAACTCATTTTCCTTTCATATGATAGCTGGTGTTTGTTTTGGAAACAATTTTGCTGTAAACTGTTGGTGTTTAACCTCTGCCACAATGTTAATATTCCATCTTTTACTGTGTCAAATATCATAGAAACTGGTGTACATTTCTCAACAATTTTGGAAGATGTTGCTGTCTACGACAGCACCAGGTCCCACCAAATTTGTTGAAAAATGAACACCAGTTCATCTTTTAATTTAATTTGAAAATTTCAAGTTCTTACAAGAGTGGTAACGGTTAAGACAGGACCATGTTTCAGTATCATTGCTTCCATAAACACAGCAGCCTTTCTAAGGGCAGGTTTATACTTACGCCAAACAGGTACATGCATGCCTACATGGCGTATCCTTGTCACACAGTGCAGGAACCAAGCTATGCCCTGTCCATCTTTAACTAAGCTCCACCCACACTTCACCCGTGTTGGGATCGCTCAGTCCCTGACTATCAATTTCCAGGAAACTATTCAAGTAAGCGCCCATTCAAAATAGTTTTAAAATATTCAACAGCATGTTTATTAATTAGTGAAAACATACAATTCGTCCAACGTGACGTACTATTGAACATTTAAGATGGACTAAATCACGTCATTCATGACATCATAATTGATTATGGCATCAGCCAACACGTCGCGTAGTTGATTATGAGTTATAACATCACATGATTGACTAAGAAACTGGATTCCTAAATTGCTCAAAAAGTAGCAACACTGCCATAATATCGCACTGTTTTTGATGCGTGAATACCTGTTTTACGTAAGTAAACCAACCTTTATACCGACTTTGTAACTGTTATCCTATAATGTTAAAAGAATGTTAAGCAACATCGAATAAACTTTATCATGATATACATGAACCGCAATGATACTCAACCAGTTTTCTTAATGGAAGGATCTCAGCTGTCACTCAAGTATCTGATTGTGTAGTCAATTCCATCACTAGTTAGCTGACGTCACAATCATCACGTACAATTCCATCAGGATTCAGGAAACTAAAAAAGGTTGTCACTAGTGTTTATCCATCAATCAAATGACGTCATAATACACTACATGACTTGTAGGATGATATCATAATCAATGATGTTATGAGTGACGTAGATAAGTTATCATGATCGCTTAATTGATGACGATCTAAGCATTGTTATACAAATTGTATGTCTTTACTGTTTCATAAACATTCTGTTGAATATTTTGAAACTAATTTGACTGGGCTGTTGCTTCCTATAGCACCCAGTCAAATTAGTTTCAAATTATTCAACAGCTTACCCATATAGTTTTCTGGAAATTGTTTTCAGGGAATTCATGGCTCGATCGATCCCAAAACGGGCGAAGTGTGGGTGAAGCTTAGCTAGAGATGGGCAGGGCATAGCTAAAACTGGATTTCTCCATTCTCAGTTTGTGAGGATGTACTATTTACCAGTAATAAACATTCTGTTAAAAACCTAGTCGAATCATTTTCAAACTATTCAAGTTCACCTTCACCTGTATAGTTACCCATCGAGTCCACATTAAAGCTATCATAATCTGACAGGACCACCAAATTAGGCTAAGAAAAATGTCAGAGTTCTATCACTAAGAGCCGCTCTGTAATCTTTAAGCGAGTTGTGACATCAAAATTCCCTTAATATACTGGAGTATGCAGGTAACAAAGTTTCGTCAAGCCGCGTTCAAAGAGTTTATAGTTTGCAGCATGGTAGCATAATTATCTTTAGAACAAGTTGACTGATAATTGGCAGCAACAACTTTCAATCAAATCATTCTTAAAATAATCTAGCAGACAATACAGGTTTCACCAGCTAATGTTTTGATGACAATTTGAATGTAAACCCTTGCGGCAGCAACTTTTAATCAAATTGTTCTCAAAATAAGCAGCAGTATAGTAACGCTAGCTGATGATATTTCGAGCAATTTGATTGACAGTCATTCCTGTAGGCAAAATTAGCATCTGCCACATATCATAATCCAGTGTAATATGCGTGAGCAACCTGTCATGTGAAGCTCACTCCATCACGCGGATCTAATGTTCTTTGGAAATATATTTTCGCATTGGATGTCAATAATGTATATTCCATAGGTCTATCTACGTTTCATGCAAAAATCTTAGTTAAAAATATTGAAAGTACACTGATTATTCTTAGAACATTTTGAGAAAGTTGTTGCGGCCTTATTCATCAACAACTGTCAATCAGATTGCTCGAAATATCTTCAGCAAATGTTAGTACATTGTCGGCAACTTTGCAAACAATTTGATTGAAAGTTGCTGAAGAAATGATTTTCAGTCAAACTGTTATCAAAATTCTTGCTGGGGACACCTGTATTGTCAGCTATATTATTTTGACGGAAGGTTGTTGCTGTGATGACAGCAATGAGTTTCAGTCAACTTCCTGCAAGCTATCTAATCGGCGACCATAACTCGCTACAAGATTACAGAGCCTCCTAACGGCAGAACTGAGCACTTTTCTTAGCCTAATTTGGTCTTATAGGATTACAAAAACTTTAATGGTAAATTGTTTTCAAATATTCAAGATTTTCCGAGTTTGCGTTGAAATAGAGATAGTGCATGGTTGAATGATGATTCTGTCTATAGTCTGTATCATGCAGGATATTTGGTGACACGTTGATTTATTGTTCCCTTATGTCCTTGATAGAGATCAACATCAAGAATTATCTCTTGTTCATGCATGCATTTTTGTTTCTGCGCATAACTTTGTCTGATTGATTCATGTCATATTTAGTACACGAATATCTCGCATGGGATTGCACTGCATATTCACCAGAGTTATCTCCCTCCCCTGAAAACCTTTCAAAGGTTTGTTTTCCTAGCATAACTGTCAAAAACCTGTCAAGTTTGCTGTGAATGTCTGACTCGTGATGAGACCTCTTGATTACTTTCCAGCAAAATTGTTTTATTTGCTATTTATCATGCCTCCCCCCTTCCCCCATGAAAAACTTACAATTCATAAAATATCTGCTTTCCAGAGAATAACTGTATGTGAGTGAAATCAATCCTTATCCCAATCCTAATCCATCAACGTTATCTCCCTGTAAAAATTGTCAAAATTATGAGGTTGGGGAGATATTTAACTAGCACTCTAAATAGATGAATCCAGTTTCTCAGTCAATCATATGATGTCATAATCAACTCTGTCATGCATAGGCTGTAGTCATAATCCATTACGTCACGATTGATGTAATTAAGTGTCATAAATGCTTAATAGTCATTCAAGTTGTACGAATTGTTTGGCTTTACTATTTAATGAGCATTCTGTTGAATATTTTGAAACTAATTTGACTGGGTGCTTGCTTACCCAGTCAAATTAGTTTCAAAATATTCAACAGCTTACCAATATAGTTTTCTGGAAATTGAGATTCAGGGAGTTCAGAGTTCGATCCCAATAGACTTAGTGGGTGGAGCTTAGCTAGGAATTGGCGGGGCATAGCTAAAACGGGATTGATCTATTGTATGACCATCAATGTTAAGTTTTGCCATTATAAACAAGAGCATTCAGACATCATAGACCCTCGCAGCTACGCTTTGTGTTTTTCAATCTCAAGAGTGAACACAAGCATATGGAGATTCATCATTTACCAGATTACTTGTTCTTCTGGTGAAGTTTGAGCAAGATCAGATCAGTAGTTTCCGAGATACCCATGCATTCAGATCCACATCTTTAAATTAGCATCATGACCACGCCTACAAACGAAATTCATAGCAACATTAACCCTATAACCCTCAAATTTGTTCAACAAAATTTTAATTTTCTCATACATCAAAAATGTCCTTTTGCAGACCAAGAGACGACTATTTTTAGCTCACCTGGCCTGAAAGGCCAAGTGAGCTTATGCTGTGGCGACCGTCCGTCCATCCGTCAACTTTTTCTTTAAACGACTTCTTCTCAAGAACCACTGGGCCGATTTCAATTATATGTGGCAGGAAGCATCCCTAGGGCATAGAGATTCAAGTTTGTTCAAACGAAGCCGATCGGCCAAAATCCAAGATGGCCGCTAGCCAATTTTTAGAAACACTAAAAAATCTCCGAAACCGCTGGAGGAATTGATTCAAAACTCATAGCACATTATCTAGTACAACGGTAGACCCAAGTATGTTCAAGGCAATCTGATTGGATGATTTGCCTGGTGGCCATCTTGGATGACCTAGTTTTCGCGAAAACAACTTCTCCCGAACCGCTGAAGGGATAGACCTCAAATTTGATAAATATGATTAGGGACCAAGGTCCGTTCAAGTTTGTTCAAGGGAAGTTCGTACGTTAAAAAACATGGCCGCCATCAACCAATCAAAATTTAGCGTTTGTTGGTCATATTGTCTTTTTTGTATTTGATGTATTTTGATGGCGAAAATTGCTTTATATATGCTTATCAGTGTGGCGAGTTCAAATATGCCACTTTCGAGACTGTCGGATAAATGGTTTGGCTGCCATCTTGGTTTGTTTTTCCCCCATCGGCTCCCATAGTAAAGCAATGGGCCCATAGTAAAGCAATAGGGAATTCTTTAAACGACTTTTTCTCAAGAACCACTGGGCCAATTTCAATTATATTTGGGAGGAAGCATTCATAGGGCATAGAGATCTAAGTTTGTTCAAACGAAGCAGATCGGTCAAAATCCAAGATGGCCGCCGGCCAAAATGGCTGATTTTTAGAAACACTTTAAAAAATCTTCTCCAAAACCAAAAAGGAATTGATTCAAAACTCATAATACATCATCTGTGGCAATGGTAGATCCAAGTTTGTTCAAGGCAACCTGATTGGCCGATTTGCTTGGCGACCATCTTGGATGACCTAGTTTTCGCGAAAACGACCTCTCGAACCGCTGAAGGGATAGAGCTGAAATTTTATAAATATGCTTAGGGACTAAGCGCCTTTCAAGTTTGTTCAAGGGAAGTTTGTTCATTAAAAAATATGGCCACCATCAACCAATCAAAATTTAGCGTTTCTTGGTCATATTGACTTTTTTATTTGATGTATTTTGATGGCGACAATTGCTTTATATGTTTATCAGTGTGGCCAGTTCAAATATACCACTTTCGAGACTATTGGATAAATGGTTTTCCTGCCATAGTCTCCCATAGTAAAGCAATGGGCCCATAGTAAAGCAATGGGGAATTCTTTAAACGACTTCTTCTCAAGAACCACTGGGCCGATTTCAATTATATATGGGAGGAAGCATTCATAAGGCATAGAGATCTAAGTTTGTTCAAACGAAGCCGATCGGTCAAAATCCAAGATGGCTGCCAGCCAAAATGGCTGATTTTTAGACACTAAAAAATCTTCTCCGAAACCGCAAGAGGAGTTGATTCAATAATCATAACACATCATCTATGGCAACATTAGACCCAAGTTTATTCAAGCCAACCTTATTGGCCTATTTGCTTGGTGGCCATCTTGGATGACGTAGTTTTTGCGAAAACGACTTCTCCCAAACCGCTGAAGGGATAGAGCTGAAATTTTTATAAATATGCTTAGGGACTAAGCGCCTTTCAAGTTTGTTCAAGGGAAGTTTGTTCATTAAAAAATATGGCCACCATCAACCAATCAAAATTTAGCGTTTCTTGGTCATATTGACTTTTTTGTATTTGATGTATTTTGATGGCGAAAATTGCTTTATATGTTTATCAGTGTGGCCAGTTCAAATATACCACTTTCGAGAATATTGGATAAACGGTTTTCCTGCCATAGTCTCCCATAGTAAAGCAATGGGCCCATAGTAAAGCAATGGGGAATTCTTTAAACAACTTCTTCTCAAGAACCACTGGGCCGATTTCAATTATATATGGGAGGAAGCCAAAATGGCTGATTTTTAGACACTAAAAAATCTTCTCCGAAACCGCAAGAGGAGTTGATTCAATAATCATAACACATCATCTATGGCAACATTAGACCCAAGTTTATTCAAGCCAACGTTATTGGCCTATTTGCTTGGCGGCCATCTTGGATGACGTAGTTTTTGCGAAAACGACTTCTCCCAAACCGCTGAAGGGATAGTGCTGAAATTTGGTAAATATGCTTAAGGACCAAGGGCCATTCAAATTTGTTCAAAGGAAGTTTGTACGTTAAAAAACATGGCCGACATCAACCAATCAAAATTTAGCTTTTTGTCTTATTGGCTTTTTTGTATTTGATGTATTTTGATAGTGAAAATTGCTGTATATATATGCTTATCAGGGTGGCAAGTTCAAATATCCCACTTTCGAGACTGATGGATAAACGGTTTGACTGCCATCTTGGTTTGTTTTCCTGCCATAGGCTCCCATAGTAAAGCAATGGGGAATTCTTTAAACGACTGCTCCGGAACCACTGGGCCGATTTCAATTATATTTGGCAGAATGCAGCCTTAGGGCATAGAGATCTAAGTTTGTTCAGTCAACCAGTCAATTTTTAGAAATGTCTTTAAAAATCTCCGAAACGGCTTGGGGGTTGATTCAAAACTCATGAAACATCATCTAATGCAGGAGGAGAACCAATTTGTTCAAGAGAACCTGATTGGTACATTGGCTTGATGGCCATCTTGGATGACCTAGTTTTCGCGAAAACAACTTCGTATCCAGAATCGTTGAACGGATTGGGCCGAAATCTGGGAGATATGATAAGGGACTAAGGGTTGTTAAGTTTTGTTCAAAAGTAGTTGATACATAAAGAAACATGGCTTCTGTATCCGTTTTATAATTCTGTTCAACTCTGTAGGGTTCTACTTATTGTTGATGGCCATTCTGGTTGAAATGTCTATGATGCAGGTGAGCGATACAGGCCCCTTGGGCCTCTTGTTTAAATTTTACCAGTGGAATGACTGGCTCGGTTGTCGAGCCAGTCATTCCAGTGTTAAATTTTCAAAAATAGTCCTCTTGCTCTGTAAATGAACATTTCACAAGAGCACTGCAAAATTCATTTTTGGCTGATAATAGCGTTAAAGAGTTAACCAAAAACTGGTCAATACAGCCCAAAAAGTCCACAGAAGTGCTCTTAAGGAGTACCCATTTGCAGGCCAAGAGACTTAAAGTTACCACTGGAATGCCTGGCTTGATAACTCGTCATTCCAGTTTCAGATTTTCAAAAATAGTCTCTTGGCCTGCACATGGAAATCCATTGAGCAAATAGTTTGATTCTGCTGACCAAGTTTGAAGAGTTACTGACCATTCATGCAGAATCTAACTGCCCATTCATGCATAATCCAACTGACCATTCATGCAGAATCTAACTGACCATTCATGCAGAATCTAACTGACCATTCATGCAGAATCTAACTGACCATTCATGCATAATCCAACTGACCATTCATGCATAATCCAACTGACCATTCATGCATAATATACCTGACCGGTCATGCAGAATCTAACTGACCATTCATGCATAATCTGACTGACCATTCATGCATAATTCCAACTGACCATTCATACGTAATCCAACTGACCATTCATGCATAATCCAACTGACTATTTATGCATAATCCAACTGACCATTGGATTTTACTGGTGAATGTATCAGCTAGTATATGCGGTCAGTGGCATTTACTGCTGAATGTATCAGCTAGTATAAGCGGTCAGTGGCATTTACTGCTGAATGTATCAGCTAGTATCAGCGGTCAGTGGCATTTACTGCTGAATGTATCAGCTAGTATATGCGGTCAGTGGCATTTACTGCTGAATGTTTCAGCTAGTATAAGCGGTCGCTGGCATTTACTGGTGAATGTATCAGCCAGTATCAGCAGTCAGTGGCATTTACTGCTGAATGTATCGGCTAGTATATGCGGTCAGTGGCATTTACTGCTCAATGTATCAGCTAGTATAAGCGGTCAGTGGCATTTACTGCTGAATGTATCAGCTAGTATCAGCGGTCAGTGGCATTTACTGCTGAATGTATCAGCTAGTATATGCGGTCAGTGGCATTTACTGCTGAATGTTTCAGCTAGTATAAGCGGTCGCTGGCATTTACTGGTGAATGTATCAGCCAGTATCAGCAGTCAGTGGCATTTACTGCTGAATGTATCGGCTAGTATAAGCGGTCAGTGACATTTTCTGCTGAACGTATAAGCTAGTATAAGCGGTCGCTGGCATTTACTGGTGAATGTATCAGCGGTCAGTGGCATTTACTGGTAAATGTATCGGCTAGTATAAGCAGTTAGTGGCATTTACTGGTGAATGTATCAGCTAGTATAAGCGGTCAGTGGCATTTACTACTGAATGTATCGGCTAGTATATGTGGTCAGTGGCATTTACTGGTGAATGTATCAGCGGTCAGTGGCATTTACTGGTGAATGTATCGGCTAGTATAAGCGGTCAGTGGCATTTAGTGGTGAATGTGTCAGCTGGTATTAGCGGTCAGTGGCATTTACCGGTGAATGTATCAGCCAGTATATATGCGGTCAGTGGCATTTACTGGTGAATGTATCAGCTAGTATCAGCGGTCAGTGGCATTTACTGGTGAATGTATCAGCTAGTATATGCGGTCAGTGGCATTTACTGCTGAATGTATCGGCTAGTATATGCGGTCAGTGGCATTTACTGGTGAATGTATCAGCGGTCATTGGCATTTACTGGTGAATGTATCAGCTAGTATAAGCGGTCAGTGGCATTTAGTGGTGAATGTGTCAGCTAGTATTAGCGGTCAGTGGCATTTACTGGTGAACGTATCAGCTAGTATATGCGGTCAGTGGCATTTACTGTTGAATGTATCGGCTAGTATAAGCGGTCAGTGACATTTACTGCTGAAGGTATCAGCTAGTATAAGCGGTCGCTGGCATTTACTGGTGAATGTATCAGCTAGTATAAGCGGTCAGTGGCATTTACTGCTGAATGTATCGGCTAGTATAAGCGGTCAGTGGCATTTACTGGTGAATGTATCAGCTAGTATAAGCGATCAGTGGCATTTACTGCTGAATGTATCAGCTAGTATAAGCGTTCTCCTTCGATCAATACTCACCATTCTGTTACTTCTGATATACAGCTGGCCCTGACAGCTGGCTCTAGGACTATAGACTTAGAAAGCTTTACCGACTCCTTGGAACTGGGTACTCGGCTCCCAACTGCCGAGTACCCGTCTACCATAGAGCGCATTCTTGTTTGCATAGCAACAAGAGCTATACATGCTTTTTGCAGTGGAAAGATTGAGAAATAAAAATCTAAGTCTTTGTGTAACCGTGATTGTGATAGCTAGTGACTCTTTTGCAAGGATAATTGGATAATATGGATACCGCCGATGATAACCAGGTCGTATATTTCCTTATTATTCCATAGTTAAAAGACTTAGGTCTCTAAATTTCGTTTGTGTCGCATGTTCCAATTTCTGACGCCAAAGAATCTGGGACGTGTGTTAACAACGAGATATGCCGGATGGTCGCCTTCTTTAACCCCAACAGGCGATCGGCAGATATGAAAATAGGTGTTTGCTACGGTATTTGTAACACGAATATCGGCTGACGTCGTTCTCCGTAAGATCCGAGCGGGTGACGTCACACCCGTGGTGCTCAGATGTTTATGTGAAGAAAATTTTTTCATTAATTCGCGCATCTTGTTCTGGGTGCTGCGTACTAAAAATGGTACCAGAAAACTGGAATGTTCAAGTTTTGCGTGTTATCACGATCTGTTTGCAATGATCGGTGGTTTCAAATTTCTTGATTAGATGTGTGGTCTGCGGTTTTACCGTGTGCTACAGCAGTTTGTTTACATTTTGTTGTTTCTTCACATATCGTTTTGGCTTACGTTAGGAGTATAATTTATATTGATTGGTAAATATACCCCGAATGCTATGCGATATGATTCCTGGTTCTGTTATACATCCTGGAGGATCAATTTATGGGTGTATTTATGCCTGCTTCGTTCTTGTCGTCATAATCAATGCGATCTTTGCTGTAACGTTGCGGGGTGGGGTGCGGGAGGGTTACAGTTAATTTATGGTCAAATTATTTGAAAATTAATTGTCTGCCTTCCATCCGTGTCTCGTTCCGCTTGCTTATTGTAGGTTTGTGCTTATTTATAGGCCAAGCCAGCCCCGCCATCATGTGACGAGTGCCACAAGTTCGTCCGGGTCCTGTTTAAGGACCATGTCTGCTTTAGATGTACTGCATGTAACCTTGATAGTAGGGGTAATGTGTGTGCAGTGTGGTCCGCGGATATGGTGTTGAAGTTCCTTGCCCAGAAGGATTTGGCTGGGTCTGACGTGGGGTCAGGCGGTCCGAAGTTAAATCGTGGAGCGTCCGGTTCGGCCGGTGGGGGCGCTCCACGTCTTCAGCTGGAGGTGGCGGAGATGGCACCGCCGGCATGGTTTGGTCCGGCTATGCTGGCCACGCTGGTGTCGTCCCTGCTGCCGAAGGTTGTTGGGCAGTCTCTGCCCATGCTTGGTACGGACCCTGTCCTTGGACAGGGTTCTGGACTGGTCACCGAGGGAGCCATCTCGTACGGCCCCCTGGCAGTTCCGTCGGGCTCCGGCCTGACAGGTTCTGTCTCTCTGCGGCCACCTCCGGGTGGTCCAGTAGCGGTGGCTGGTCCATCAGGCACGGCCCCATGGTTTCTTCGTCTAGTGACGACTCTTCGGGGTCTGAAGACGAGGAGGCCGAGGAGAGGTTGCTGCGGCCTGTGATGCCACGGGTGGAGAATATGGAGGTCGATTCCGTCCTGAACGGAACCGTCCTCCATCTGTCTGGCTTGGCGCAAGCCAGGGCAGCGGCTCCGCCCGTGGTTGAGGCCAATCTGGTACCGGGCACCGGTCCCGTGATGGTTGGTTTGATGCCAGCCGACACGGTGCCGGGTGTGCCGGGCCAGGCGTGGTACTCACCTATCTCGCCTGGTCTGGCGGTCAAACGTGGGGTGCCGTTGGCGCCCGTGTCTGGCCACGGTTCCGTGTCTGCTATGGGTCCGCACGGTTTTCCGTGCGGGCCTACTCCATGGACTGGTGTGTTCCATGGGGTGGCGGCGGAACCGTATGGTACCGGAGTTCCTGGCATGTCAGCCGCGGCTCTTAGCCGGGAGGCCGTGGCTGGTAGGTCCGTGAATGCGTCAACGGGTGACGTGTTCACGGGTGTGTCCTCCTCGGAAGTAGACTGGTCGGAGGCTCTGGCTTGGCTAGCCAGGGTGGACCCGTCTGTGGTTTCGGCCACGGCCGAGGAGGATGCGCCCCGTCCGTTGGTTGCATCGATTAGGACGGGGATCTTGCCCGCAGCCCGGATCCAGTCCGTTGGACTGGATCCACGGTTTATCGAGTTGCTAGAGGCTATTTATAGTAAGCAGCTCATGACCAAGGGCCAGCTCCCTGCGGCCTCCAGGGAGGTGC
Organism: Chaetoderma sp. LZ-2023a; assembly: GCA_034401795.1. NCBI lineage: Eukaryota > Metazoa > Mollusca > Caudofoveata > Chaetodermatida > Chaetodermatidae > Chaetoderma > Chaetoderma sp. LZ-2023a. Next base: position 27,918,750 of record CM067370.1, on the reverse strand, counting down.
GGGCGAGGTGTCGTATTCCACAGGGGGAATACAACAGGTATGGTGTGGTACCATCGGTTACCGAGGATGACCGATGGGTGCTGGGTGTCCAGAGTGCTGGAGCGGGTGGCCCCGGTCCGGCACTGGTGGACAAGTCCCAGGGACACCATGAGGAAGTCCTGTCTCTATGTGATGAGGGTGTGAGGGCAGCTATGAGTGCTGTCAACCACTCTTATCACCTTCTTCAGTCGGTGTGGGCTGAAGCGCGGGAAGGCCACCCTGTGCCACCTGTGGCACTTTCGTGCGTCAATGACGGCCTGGTGCTGTCTATGGACGCGCTGGCAAGGGTCCAGGCGCGTGTTACAAAGTCCAGGAGGCAAATGGTTCTTGACCATATGCGTCCGGCTACGGCCGTCAGGGAGCGTCTTCTTGGGACACCCCTGACAGGTCCTAGCATCTTCGGTGGCCAGGCACGGGCCATCCTAGAGGACACTGCTAGCATTGCGCAGAATCGGTTGGCGGTAAACTTACAGCTGGAGCTAGTGCGGCAAGCGCACGCACTAGGGGCTGTAGGGAAGCCGTTGACTGTTCAACCTTCCAAGAAGCAGAAGCAGAAGAAGCATAAAGGCAAGGTGAAAGCTAAGCCTAGTGCGGGTGCTGCTTCGTCTGGCTTTTCTCAGCCGCCGCCGGCGAAGAAAGCCAGGAAGGTTGTGGAGGCCCCTACCCTCCCCAATGTTGCTCCTGATCGCCGTAGAGGCGGGAAGGGGAAGGGTAAGTCCTCAAAGGGCGGAAAGAAGGGAGCGGATCGTACCTGAGGGTATGAGAGCTCCCTTCGTATCCGCCTGGACCGCACCTGTGCGACAGGAACAGCGGTGCCAGTTAGACCTGCCGAGCCAAGACCGAAATGATTCTCTCTCTCTCTCTCTCGTTAAGAGAGGGGGGGAGCGGACCACGAGCCGGACAACCCCGTTAGGCGTCGAGGCGTCTATAGTGGGTGGAAGGCGGGAGGTGTGACGTCAGACAGTCTGGTCCTGGGATGGTTATCCCAGGGATACATGCCGGAGTGGTGGGATTTTCCGCCACAGAATCTGTCTTTGGCACCTGTCTGGACACCCGTACCAAGGGAACCAGACAAGTTAGAAGCCATTCAAAACGAAGTGTCAGGTTTGCTTCTGAAGGGAGCAATAAAACCAGCAAACCAGAACACTCCAGGCTTCTATTCAAATATGTTCCTTGTCCCCAAGAGCACAGGGGGATGGAGACCCATACTCAATCTCAGGCCATTAAATTGGTTTATCCATACGCCTCGGTTCCAGATGGAAACGCCAAGGTCGGTAATGGCAGGGTTGAGGAAGGGAATGTGGTGTGTATCGATCAATCTGAAAGATGCATATTTCCACATTCCAATGAACAGGAGTTGTCACAGGTTTCTGAGATTTGCGTTTCAGAATCAAGTATGTGAGTTTATTGTTCTCCCGTTTGGCCTGTCGACAGCTCCAAGGGTTTTCACAAGAGTGGTCCTTGCGGTGACAGCGTTTCTCAGAAAAGAGAACGTGGCGCTACACACCTACATAGACGATTGGCTGATCAAAGCAGATACGGCAGCCAGGTTGGACGTGGATACTGCTCTGACTCTGAAGTTACTTTCAGATCTAGGCTGGATAGTCAACAAGGAGAAATCTGAGTTGACACCCACTCAACATTTCGTTTATTTGGGGATGCGATTCGATCTCGAGGAGGGCAGGGTTTACCCGTCAGAGCGCAGAGTGGTGTCTCTGTTAGCCATCCTCAAGAGTTTTCGAGTGGGAAACCACATTCAGGCGAGGCGGTTTCTTCAGATGCTTGGCATGATGGTCTCCATGGAGCAGGTGATCCCGTACGCTGCTCTAATGCGAAGACCTATCCAGTTGTATCTGATGTCTCTGTGGAAACAGAGAACAGAACCCCTGTCAAAACTGGTGCCAGTTTTGGAGCCAATAATGTCGCATCTTGTATGGTGGAAAAAAAGCGTCAGAATCTCCTAGTAGGGGTTTCGCTGGAGGGGTGGGGGGCCTGCCTGGGAGAACACCAGGTCTCGGGCACATGGACTCTCCAGGAGAGCCAGCTGCATATCAATCTGTTGGAAATGATGGCAGTGGAACTGGCGTTGGAACAGTTTCTTCCAATGGTCAGGGGCAAGGTGATATTGATACGATCGGACAATTCGACGGTAGTATCATACATAAATCGCCATGGCGGGACCAGGTCACCCACGCTGTGTATCAAAGTGTGGCACTTGATTCAATGGTGCAGGAATTACTCGGTTGTTTTGAAAGCAGCTCACATTCCTGGGCGATTGAACATTCTGGCGGATGCTTTGTCTCACAGACAGAGAATTCTGCCAACACAATGGTCCCTCAACCCTCCAGTTCTACGAAGGATCTTCGAGCATTGGGGCAAACCCAACGTGGACTTGTTCGCCACAAGGGAAAATGCTCATATCATGACTTATGTCTCGCCGATTCCAGATCCAAATGCCGTCGATACAGACGCTCTGGCGATAAGCTGGAGGGGGATGGACGCTTACGCGTACCCACCCACCATTCTTCTGCCGAAGGTATTGGTGAAGATCAGGGAGGAACCGTGTCTTGTCCTGCTAATAGAGCCGTATTGGCCCAGCAGGGCATGGTTCACAGATCTGCTAGATCTGCTGGTGGAAAACCCAGAGCAGTTGCCCGAGATTCCGAACATAATCTCCCAGGCCAAGGGACACTTCCTACACGAGCGCCCGAAATGTTCAAATTGACTGCGTGGATGTTATCAAACAACGTTCCATGTCGGAATGCTTTTCTCGACAAGCTGCTGATTTCATCGCGGCTGCGAGAAGGAGGTCAACCTTCAAGTCATATAACAACAAGGTTAACAGATTTGCAGACTGGTGTGAAGAAAAGGGTATACCTTTCAATCCACTATTCAGCAAATAGCAGACTTTCTCTGTGAGCTGTTCTTTTCAGGACTAGCTCCCGTCACAATTGCTGGATACAAGTCAGCTTTGGCATCAGTTATCCCTTGTCTAGCCAACAGGGATAGTCCAGAGGTGGCCCAGTTAAATGTGATGGTGAAGGGAATGAGCAATCTCCGACCGAGACAACCAGTAGTCATTCCAGCCTGGAGTCTATCTTTAGTGCTTAATGTACTGGCCAAGCACCCATTCGAACCGTTGCGTTCGGCTAGTCTAAAAGCATTTGGCTCTAAAGGCGGTCTTTCTATTAGCAGCTTGCTCAGCTGGAAGGCGCAGTGAGGACCATGCACTTTCAACAGAGAGGGACCGATTTATTGTCTCCGGAGAGGGTCTGCGTCTTCTGCCAAGAGCAGAATCAATCTTTGAGATATCCCGGCAAACCGATCATAATACCGAAGTTAACAAGGTTTGATCGTGATGCCAGTGTCTGGTGCCTGGCCCGTGCTTTGACTAAGTACAGGAAACGGACTGACTCATTACGGTCGAACGATAGACATCTATGGATCTGCCATAAGAAGCCTTATGGCGCCGCATCCATGGATACTATCTCTCGTTGGGTAGTCAAATGCATTCAGACTACTCATGAGATGGCGACTGGGCACCAGGTGCAAGGGCACACGATGTTAGTGGAATAGCCGCCTCGACCGCCCTTTACAGTGGTGTTCCGTTAGAGGACATCATGGCCATTGCACAATGGCACTGTGAGTCCTCATTCATGGATTACTATATGAGGGATGTGTCAGACTCAGCCAATCCACTCGCTTTAGCTGTTTTGAAACGATAGTTAAGTGACCACACTGCTCTTCTCCCTTTTTTCACTTTGGTAAGAAAAGAATTTAAAAGCAGACATGGTCGAGCGAGAGGATGACAACCAGATTGTGTCACTGATGGCCGGACCAGTGAATGGTTGGAGGCGGTACGTCTGGAGTCCATTTATCATGAGGTAATTCAAGATTGAGAGTTTTTTGTATTATGTCTATATATCATGTTCATTCATCTTATATATTCATGCTCATTCCCAGGCTAATACATGTGTATATGCAAAGAGCAGTTAACCCTCTTGGCATATTTGTGTTTTCAGGCGAGATGCATGTTCGTGAGTTCTCTCCCTTTTCTTAGGAGAAAAAAGGGGGGAGGGGGGCAGTGATGCGAATGTGATTCGGTTCCGTTAACTTGACAGTCCTTTTTAGGTCTCCGTTAGTCAAGTTTTAAGTCTAACTCTTTCTCCAAGGGGCAAAAGTAGCATTTATGGCTTGCCCCTTCCCACCAGGTTACTGACCAAATCTGGTGTATATCAGAAGTAACAGAATGGTGAGTATTGATCGAAGGAGAATGAAGGAAATTTAAATTTCCCTTTCTCCGAGATCTAACAATACTCACCATTCTGTTACGGACCCAGCCTCCCAGCCCCACGGAGGCAAGCCATGGATTTCTCTTGTTTGGTGGCTATGCAAACAATATGAGCTCTATGGTAGACGGGTACTCAGCAGTTGGGAGCCGAGTACCCGGTTCCAAGGAGTCGGTAAAGCTTTCTAAGTCTATAGTCCTAGAGCCAGCTGTCAGGGCCAGCTGTATATCAGAAGTAACAGAATGGTGAGTATTGTTATATCTCGGAGAAAGGAAAATTTAAATTTCCTTCAGTCAGTGGCATTTACTGCTGAATGTATCGGCTAGTATATGTGGTCAGTGGCATTTACTGGTGAATGTATCAGCGGTCACTGGCATTTACTGGTGAATGTATCAGCTAGTATAAGCGGTCAGTGGCATCTAGTGGTGAATGTGTCAGCTAGTATTAGCGGTCAGTGGCATTTACTGGTGAATGTATCAGCTAGTATATATGCGGTCAGTGGCATTTACTGGTGAATGTATCAGCTAGTATCAGCGGTCAGTGGCATTTACTGGTGAATGTATCAGCTAGTATATGCAGTCAGTGGCATTTACTGCTGAATGTATCGGCTAGTATAAGCGGTCGCTGGCATTTAATGGTGAATGTATCAGCTAGTATAAGCGGTCAGTGGCATTTACTGGTGAATGTATCAGCTAGTATCAGCGGTCAGTGGCATTTACTGGTGAATGTATCAGCTAGTATATGCGGTCAGTGGCATTTACTGTTGAATGTATCGGCTAGTATAAGCGATCAGTGGAATTTACTGGTGAATGTATCAGCGGTCAGTGGCATTTACTGGTGAATGTATCAGCTAGTATATGCGGTCAGTGGCATTTACTGGTGAATGTATCAGCTAGTATCAGCGGTCAGTGGCATTTACTGGTGAATGTATCAGCTAGTATAAGCGGTTGCTGGCATTTACTGGTGAATGTATCAGCTAGTATATGCGGTCAGTGGCATTTACTGGTGAATGTATCAGCTAGTATCAGTGGTCAGTGGCATTTACTGGTGAATGTATCAGCGGTCAGTGGCATTTACTGATGAATATATCAGCTAGCATCAGCGGTCAGTGGCATTTACTGGTGAATGTATCAGCTAGTATATGTGGTCAGTGGCATTTACTGGTGAATGTATCAGCTAGTATATGCGGTCAGTGGCATTTACTGGTGAATGTATCAGCTAGTATATGCGGTCAGTGGCATTTACTGGTGAATCAAAAAAGCATCCGCTTTTGTTTCTACGAGAATTCTTAACACTTACCAGATGTACTATTACGATAATGTCTATTATCTAGTCTAGCTCAAAATAAACAATTAAAAACACCGCACTCTCCTGGTCCTGCCCATACTGTGTCCGGGAATTACCATAGCCGCAGGTACCGAGTCAATTCCCAATCACAGTCAGATTCGTCTTATATTTGCCTTGACAAACAGCGAAAGCAGCTCAGCCTCACCTCAGCGGGGCAGCTGAGGTAGGGCCATAGTACATCAGGTAAGTATTAAGAATTCTCGTAGAAACACAAGCGGATGCTTTTTTAATTCTACTTCGAATAATACTTACCAGATGTACTATTATGATAAACTCCGGATTTCGACAGCCAGGAAATACCGGTGGGAGGAGGTGAGGCTCGAACCAGCACTCATCTACCATCCAACAGAGAAGGTTGTGAAGAGACTATAACCCTGGCATACGCTTGGGTTCTGCCATCTGACGCATAGAGTGCTAAACTTCCATGGTCTAGACCACGTTCCCCCCTCTTTTGTCCGCACAAAATTCAGAGGGCTGTCAATGGGGATGCAACACCCACCAGACCCGTGTCAGCCCCAAGTCTCAGCTAGGGCAGTCCAGTAGAATGCAAAGAAGCTACTACAACTTCTAATTTTGAAAAAATATCAGTATATTGATTAGATTTTCAAATTGGAATGAGTCTAATGTCTGTTTGAGAGGATAAGAATACTCTTGTACCAGACTATTTACCTAAGCAGTCTGGTATTTCGACTGTAAGTAAATATATTTATAGTCACTTAATTAATGTAAACACTCACCATTTTGAGTGCTTGATCTTTTCTTGTTCATCACAGGAGCTCGGCCCAATCCACGGTCGTACTCAAGTCATGTGCATAACCATTGTTCAGTGTAAGTGGAAGACTTTGTGATGTGTGCGAAGTAGTGGTCGGATGTGCCTTAGTTTAGATTCGATAAATTGGCGACGGCTACCGGATTAAGTGCGCTGGAGATGTCGCGAAGGTAGAAATCAGTGAATGACGACTCAGTATGCCATTGTGCTACAGACATCACCTCCTCTAATGAGACACCCTTATAAAGGGCCGATGCTGCTGCTAGTGCTCGGACCTGATGGGCATTCGCACGATCAATCTGCTTTCCTGTAGCGATTTTGTGCGACATCTGAATAGCGTCAACTATCCAACGAGAAATAGTATCTTTCGAGGCACGTAAATGAGGAGCTTTGAGACATAACCACAGAGATTTCGGGTCATCTCACCACTCCTCAGTACGTTTCTTATACATTTTCAGACATCTGACAGGACACCAAGCAGGATTGTTTGGGTCATGTCTAGTTAAACTTGGCAAATTGATCGGCTGTCCTGGATATTTAAGTGACTGATTCTTTGCCAGGAAACAAAGACGTGGAAGTAGTCTTAAACCTTCACCCGTGACAACAAAACGGTCTTGTTCGGCAGAAAGTGCATGTATTTCGCTTCTCCTTCTCGCCGACGCTGCTGCAACCAAGAAAACTGATTTAATAGTTAACAGTTTAATGTCTATAGATCTAATTGGTTCAAAGGGAGCATGCCCTAAAACCTGTAGAACAAGAGATAGATCCCATGCTGGGATAGGAATTGGATGTCTAGGTCGCAGATTGCTCATTCCTTTAATAACTTCATTCAAGGTGTCATTCTCCACTCCTTCAATGGCCAGACTGGGAATGACTAAAGCTAATGCAGACTTATATGCTGCTAGGGTTGAAGGTACAAGTTTGTCAACTTCGTATAAATGACAGATAAAATCTGCTACGTGTTGAACAGATGCAGAAAAGGGATTGATATCTCTTCCCTTACACCACTCTGCAAATTTGTTGATTCTATAATTATATGTTTTCGTGGTTGAACCTCTTCTGGCTGAAGCAACAAACTTCGCTGCTTGCTCAGAAAAGCCACCCTCAATTGCACGCTGCTTGATAACATCCATGAAGTCAATTTGAACATTTCTGGTCTGTCGTGAAAGTACAGACCCTTGTTCTGAGAGATTAGATCTCTTCTGTCTGGAAGAGGGATTGGATTGCAGACCAGAAGGTCCAGCAGATCCGTAAACCATGATCGGCCTGGCCAATAAGGGGCTATCAGTAGCACTTGGTACAGTCCCTCTCTTATCTCTTCCAGAACTTTTGGGATGAGAATTGTTGGAGGATACGCATACGCGTACATTCCCCTCCAAGTTATCGCCAGTGCGTCTACCGCTAGAGCTATCGGGTCCGGGATCGGTGACACGTAAGTGACCATCTTTGCGTTTTGATTCATCGCAAACAGGTCGACATTTGGCTTGCCCCATTGTTTGAATAGAACTTCTGCTACCGACTGGTTGAGATGCCATTCCGTCGGACGACAAACCGTCCTTCGACTGAGAGCATCCGCTAGGATGTTCAATCTTCCTGGAATGTGTGCTGCCCGAAGAATAACATTCCTCTCTTGGCACCACAGCAGAAGGTGCCAAATCATCATACACAACTCTGTGCATTGGTCCGATCCCATTCCCCTAACACTGACTGATCGTCCAATACTGCTCCCCAACCCGTCGCCGATGCATCCGTGAAGATGGACATCTGAGGTTGAGGAGGTTGTAGAGGAACACCTCGCAGGAGATTCTGTTCCGATAACCACCACTGAAGGTGGAATATCAATGACGACGGATCCGTTTTCTGAGACCAGAATGACATTAGATACATCTGAATTGGCCTGCGCCTGAGTGCCGCATATGGAACCACCTTCTCCAGAGATACTAGTAACCCCAGTATCCTGAGAAATTGGCGAGCCGTCAGATAGGCTCCTAGAGAAACCGACTCCAAAACTGCAATCAGGCTCTTGACTCTGCTCTCCGCCGGAAAAGCTACGCCGTCCCTGAGATTGAAAAATATTCCCAGATAAACAAACTCCTGGGAAGGAGTCAATTCTGATTTCTCTAGATTCACAATCCATCCTAGATCCTTCAATAAGGCTAGGACTACCTGAAGATTGTTGCGCAGTGACTGGATTCCCCGCCTTTAGCAGCCAGTCGTCTATGTAAGTATGAACAGCTATGTTTCTCCTGCGAAGTAAAGAAGTCATGGCGAGAACCACTTTGGTGAAGACCCTCGGTGCTCTGGTAAGGCCGAATGGAAGCGCATTGAATTCCCAAACATTGTCTTGGAATGCAAAGCAAAGGTATTTCTGAAAAGGAATTGATATTGGAATATGAAAATAAGCATCCTTCAGATCTATCGACACTGCCCACATGCCTTTTCTCAGCCCTGTCATTACCGCTGCTACAGTCTCCATCTGAAATTTGGGAGAAAGAATAAATTTGTTCAACGGTTTGAGATTGAGAATTGGTCTCCATCCTCCGGTACGTTTCAGAACGAGGAACATCATCGAATGGAAGCCCAGAGACTAGATGCGGACTAGATGAATCGCATTCTTCTGACGAAGAGATTCTATTTCTGAGCAAATGGCATCTAGACGATCTGATTCCCTTGGAACGGGAGTCCATATTGGAGTCGATGTTAACGGAACTAACGATTGATGGATGAGCCAGTCCGGATCGTAGCCATTTCTTATCCACTGACAGACTAAACAATCTCGCACGACCTGTTCCCATTGGCTTAAGAACAGTTGAAGCCTGCCTCCGACGGTAGGAATCTGCACACAGCTGGCGGTCAAGATTGCACGAGAAGACACTAAATCACTTGGGTGAAGATTCTCGACTCCATCCATTCCTGATGTCACCGGATCTGGTTCTGCCGGAAATCCGTCAGGACCGACCTCCACGGCCGCCCTGCGGCTTCTTGTAATATGACGGTCCGGAACCGTTGCGACGGTTATCCTTACGGTAACCGCCGCGGCCCGAACCACCACCCTTCTTGTCATCCTCATACAGCCTCTTATTAGAGGACTTGTACGAGGATGAACGGCCAGGTCCTTGAGAGCCGGATGGCCGATGGGCATCACGGCCAGAAGGACGGAAGGGCGATCTTGGACGCTGCCTCTGCTGCTCCTGTCGATGTTGCCTGTAGGACTGCTGCGGCTGTGTCCTCTTAGTCGACTTCCACGACTTTCCGACCATTTCCTGCTCCGCAACCATTGACGCAACCTTGGAGAGAGCTTGCCATGCCGAGCCACCGAACTAGCCTGGACCGATGAAAGGCGCAGAAGACAATGCAGCCCTCTTCTCCGGTCCTGGTTCTACACAATCGAGAACCATTCTCCGTCGCTCTGCCAATGTCCTGGTGATCACCCTGGCCAGGCAATCTTGAGACAGGCGCATGGTGTCCCGAATAACTCCGGGAGCAGCCTCTGGCACCTGCCCACCCTCCGCCATGCAGGTCAGCATACCCTGCAGGACGGTACATCCGTGCGAGAGCGCAGCCATGGCTGCCCTCGCCGCATCTTCAATGAGCATCAGCTCATTGAACGGATCTTTATTGGTCTGCGAAACCAAAGGACGAGAACGCCCCTTAGACTTCCCAGGCAACGGCCTGTTCAGCGCCTCTCGTTCCCCGACAGAAAGCCGTGGAACCCGGGCATACTGATGGTAGGCCTGCTCCGGAAAATGGACCCTACTCCTTATCCCCTTCAGGGCCTTGGGTAATGCATACTCCGGCTGAACCAGATGGTATGCCGCAACTTCCAGCATGTCGGAGGTCTGCGTGTCCAACGGGAGTGTTGGTATGGCAGAAGAGCCACTTGACAGAGCGCTAGCCGCTCGCTCTGACATCCACTCCATCGCCGGATCACGCTGAGATCCAAGATCAGATGCCAACCCGAGACGGTCGGACATCCATCCAAGGACCTGCACCCATTCAGCTTTGGTGCAGAAAACGGATTCGTCCATTAAAGAACTTCCGTTCTCATCCTCCCTCTCTCCCTTGGGTGAGAGGGCCACCGACGATCCATGCTGAGAGCTATGAGACACAATTCTACCAACATAGAGCGCATCCATAGCCCGACTACCAGCGGCACCGGTGTCCAACGAATCGCCGGACCCGGATTCCCCGCAGTCCATCGGCTCCAGCACGGGAGTCGGGACCACGACCGCTTTACCTACGGCACGTGACGGCATTCCGATAGGAGCCGCACCCAAAACAATGTTTTGTGTCCGCCGACACTTCTGGTTGCACAAACCCTGGATGGAAGATACCCGACGGAACGTCGATATCACCATCCGCCTGGCAGACCCATACAAATCCCGAGGGAGACCCCTGGGAAGTACTGGGCATTGCCGTCATCGAAATATCCGGCATGCCGGAATCTTCCATAAGAAGATCTTCCTCCTCCACTGTCGGCTCTTGAGCCAAGGACAGAGAAGGGGCAGGTGCTTGACCCTCCGCAGAACTAGCCGGACCACCTAAGGGTTGCCCTGCACTAGCTTGCATCGACGGGACCGTGGAATGAAGACTCAAACATAGCCTTAAACTGGGCTGCCCATACGCCCAGAGCTGAATCCATGCGGTCATTCAGACGACCTTCAAGTCCCTTCAGACGCCTGGTCCAGCTTAGCCGCCTTGTCCCTCGTGATCCTCTCGACGCGCACGTCGATCCCGATCAAACTCTGCCACCATCGCCGACGACCACTTGGCGCACACATCACATGGGCTTCCCACTTTACACTTCGCGCACGCTACACAGTGATGGCCTGAGTACTTGCGCTTCATGAACCTGTTGCACTTTTGACAAAGCGTGTCCTGGTTCTTTGCTTTCTGCGAACACAGAGAAGAATTAAAACGCTGCACATGACCAATGATGACGAGCAATACGCACAATCGACTTGATAGTAAAAGAATTACTTAGAAAACATTAACTTTCTCTTAAATTAATGATAATCAAGACTTTAGGCAGGAAAATTTTTGAAACGTTTTTGAGTGAAAATTAAAAAACAACTTAGAAGTTAACTAATGTTAAACAACCAAGAATACAACGCTGATCGCTACAAACACCCTCGACAATGAAGCGAGAGATAAAAATCGGCGTAAAACAGTGCTTAGACACGCCAAGCCAAGCAAGATATTAATCATGGGCGCCGCCATCTTGGCTAAGGACGCATCCATCTTGAGAGAGGAACCGAGTTGCAAGAGAAATTAACCGAGTACCCGAATTAAAACTAAAAGTTAACGGGTACATAGCGACTCCAACAATGGCTACCATTTTAGAACAATGTGCCAATTTAAGGAAATTTCAAACAGTCATTATGGCACGAATGTATAAATTCTAGATTGATACAACCTGCCCCTGTGATGATTTTCCTTTGTCCTCCATAATGCCACTAATGACGCACTCCAGCAATCCTTCTGTTCGTTTTTAAAATCGAAAATTTTATGAGCAACAAAACGTGACTTTATTAAGTCACAAAATAGACGAATCTGACTGTGATTGGGAATTGACTCGGTACCTGCGGCTATGGTAATTCCCGGACACAGTATGGGCATCACCAGGAGAGTGCGGAGTTTTTAATTGTTTATTTTGAGCTAGACTAGATAATAGACATTATCATAATAGTACATCTGGTAAGTATTATTCAAAGTAGAATGTATCAGCGGTCAGTGGCATTTACTGGTGAATGTATCAGCTAGTATAAGCGGTCAGTGGCATTTACTGCTGAATGTATCGGCTGGTATAAGCGGTCGCTGGCATTTACTGGTGAATGTATCAGCGGTCAGTGGCATTTACTACTGAATGTATCAGTTAGCATCAGTGGTCAGTTCATTTACTGGTGAATGTATCAGCTAGTATAAGCGATCAGTGGCATTTACTGGTTAATGTATCAGCTAGTATAAGCGGTCAGTGGCATTTACTGTTGACATTTAACCCGTGTACCTATGCAATGAGTGACCAATCCGCAGACCGCTACGGATGTGAAATGTAGTAAGTATCCGGAATAAAGAAATCAAAACAGTATCAGCGGTCAGTGGCATTTACTGGTGAATGTATCAGCTAGTATAAGCGGTCGGTGGCATTTACTGGTGAATGTATCAGCTAGTATATGCGGTCAGTGGCATTTACTGGTGAATGTATCAGCTAGTATCAGCGGTCAGTGGCATTTACTGGTGAATGTATCAGCTAGTATAAGCGATCAGTGTCATTTACTGGTGAATGCATCAGCTAGTATCAGCAGTAAGTGGCATTTAATGGTGAATGTATCGGCTAGTATAAGCGGTCAGTGGCATTTACTGTTGACATTTAACCCGTGTACCTATGCAATAAGTGGCCAATCCGCAGACCGCTACGGATATGAAATGTAGTAAGTATCCGGAATAAACAAATCATCAAAACACTGGGTGACACAAATGAATATTTATTGTGAAACAAATAAAACTGATGTACAACATATTGAAGATGATTGAATCGTGTCTCAACTTGGGCCGTATTCATGAAGAGGGTTTATGCTGTAATTGTAACTAGGGGTTACGCTTCCCAAGTGGCATAAATCCAGCATTCTGATTGGTCTACTTTACAACAGGATGTAAGCAATGCCCGCTTCTAGAATACTGGCTCTGGGCTATCTATACACGATCTGTATTCGCCAAAACAAATGACAAATTAGTAAGGTTTCATTTAAATCTGCTTAATAGTAACAACAATCATTAACAAGAACATGTGGACAATCTTCAGTGAAAAACCTTCAGCAAGTCCAAAACTAAGATGCGAGTGAAAATCACGAAAACCGCTACAAAGTGCATATTTATACTGTTGTGTAGTTTCAGAGAAATCTGTTGCCAAGGTATTAGTGAATAATTATGCCATGGACAGACCGTAACACTAGTTCAAAATGTTGTCTGTTTGAAACTAAACTAGTTACACCAAATTCAACAGACGATTTCTTCCATCAGAGTTGGGTTTTTGTTTTTGGTTTGTGAGCATTCGAGGGTTAACACAGAATAGGTACATGTTTCTGTGCTGCGAGAATATCAATCTTTAACCCTCAAATTTGTACAAGAAAATTTCAATTCTCTCTTCTGTCAAACCCAATTGCAGAACAAGAGATTATTTTAAAAAATTGTATCGCTGGAATGGCTGGCTCGGTTAACCGAGCCAGCCATTTCAGTGATAAATTTTCAAAAATAGTCTTCTCTTGTTCTGTTCATGGATATTTATCAAGACCACTACAGAGGCTGTTTTTTACCAGCTTGAGTGTTAAAGAGTTATGTAGTGCCAAGCATCTATCTGATGTTCTATAATGCTTTGCACATGGGTCATCTGATCTCCTAATAGTGATGTAAACAAGACAACATGTAAAATGGTAAGAAGGTGGCTACAATCAACGAGAAAATTAGAAATAACAGACAATGTGATAAATATAATGTAAATCTTATGGTCATTTAATATGAAATTTATTACACTGGTCTAGGAAGATCGTGTTTGGATTTCTCTTAGGCCTGTTTTAACTGAGACATATAACATTTTAATAAACATATGTATTCGTGGCACTACAGTATTATCATCGATGTGGGATTGAATCCACAGCTGAAGACAGCGCCTAGTATCATAGCCTTATCATCGACGGGGGATTGAATCCACAACTGAAGACAGCGCCTAGTATCATAGCCTTATCATCGACGGGGGATTGAATCCACAACTGAAGACAGCGCCTAGTATCATAGCCTTATCATCGACAGGAGGATTGAATCCACAACTGAAGACAGCGCCTAGTATAATAGCCTAAAAATGTTACCACCAGATAGTCCTGCGATACTAAAACAAATGCAATAAATTGATATTGAATGGCACCTCATTCTATACACCTGTGCAAAAGTTAAGCACCAGCAAAAACAATAGAACGTAGAAACATGATGGTACAACTAGGCTGCCATACTTTTTGTCCCCGCGTTAGCTGACATAATTCCAAGTACGAAATGCACATGCATGCATGACTTCACGCCGCTTGATGTCCGTGCGTGGCGGGAAACAGCACATGTGTTCAGTTATGTAAAAGTCCAGTTTGAGGTGTAGAACATTACATACAGATTTAGGCTACAAGAATAGGAATTTTGTGTTCATGACCGTGGTTTATTTGTACAGAGAGAATTAGCTCTTGATTGTGAACCGCTATGGCAAGACGAAGGTTAAGTGATCGTGTGAAATGGCAAATCATAGGCATGCATACCACTGGTATGTCATGCAGAGAGATTGGCAGACAGCTGAACATTAACCATACTGTAATCAGTCGTTTGATTGCAAAACATGGGCAAACTAACGAGGTGAACGACAGGCCTAGATCTGGAAGACCGAAGAAGACTACTGCCCGTGATGATCGAGCCCTAGTACGCCTTGTTAGGAGATCTCCATTCACCAACAGCAGAGTGCTCAGCCAGCAATGGGAAACGCGCAATAGAGTGTCAATGTCTACCGTCAAAAGGAGACTGTATGCTGCTGGCATGAAAGCTAGGAGACCTGTCAGACGTCTTCTCCTCACTGCACACCACAAAGAGGAGCGTCTGAGGTGGTGCAACGAAAGAAGACACTGGAACATGAGATCCTGGAGACGGGTACACTGGTCCGATGAAAGTCGGTTCCTGCTTCATGCCACAGATGGTCGAACTCGTGTATGGAGGTCCAGACGCACGGCGTACGACCAACGTAACATCATGGAAGAAGTTCCATTTGGTGGAGGTTCCGTTATGATATGGGGGTGCATCTCATTTGATTGTAAGCTGGATCTGTTGACTGTACCTGGAACACTAAATGGACAAAGATATCAAGATTCCATACTGGATAGAGTTGTGGTCCCTCATTTTGTAAATCATGCACCTGGAACCCACCCTATATTCATGGATGACAATGCCCGACCACATCGTGCTAGAGCTGTGCATGAATACCTCCGCCAGAATGCCATTGAAACCCTACCATGGCCAGCAAGGAGCCCTGACATGAAACCTATTGAGCATATCTGGGACATTCTGGGAAACATGGTGAGAAGGAGGGATCCTCCTGTGCAGAACCTACAGGAATTAACAGACGCACTCCATCTTGAATGGCAACGAATACCACAATGGCGTATCAGTCGGTTGGTGACCAGCATGAGACGTCGTGTCCAGGCCGTCATCCAGGCACAAGGTGGATATACCCGGTATTAATAATGACAGTCTCAAACTCGTGCACAGATGTTAAACTTCGTTTTCAGACACCATTAATGACAATCTAGCCACGTGTGTCAACTGTAGGGCAATAGTTGTCAGTTGTGTCAACGTAACCATATTCAGGCCTCGTTTTCAAGTTCAAACAAAAACATACAGTGTTTCCCCACCATCATAATCAGCATTCCTCTAGTTGCATTATTACCTCTTGCACTAAGATGGATGGGTACATAAATGTTTATGCTATTGCTTTCTTCATAGCACATGAATATACACTCGCATGTGCGTAAAAATAGGGTGGTGCTTAACTTTTGCACAGGTGTATATATCCTTCAGTATGCTCAGTTTCATTCCTATCCCACTGATGTCAAATAGTCCCTAAAAGAAAGGCTCGGGTACTGTCTGGGATAGGTGTTACATAGTCCCTAAAAGAAAGGCTTGGGTACTGTCTGGGATAGGTGTTACATAGTCCCTAAAAGAAAGGCTTGGGTACTGTCTGGGATAGGTGTTACATAGTCCCTAAAAGAAAGGCTTGGGTACTGTCTGGGATAGGCATTACATAGTCCCTAAAAGGCTTGGGTACTGTCTGGGATAGGCATTACAGAGTCCCTAAAAGAAAGGCGTGGGTACTGTCTGGGATAGGCGTTACATAGTCCCTAAAAGAAAGGCTTGGGTACTGTCTGGAATAGGCATTACATAGTCGCTAAAAGGCTTGGGTACTGTCAGGGATAGGCATTACAGTCCCTAAAAGAAAGGCTTGGGTACTGTCTGGGATAGGCATTACATAGTCACTACAAGAAAGGCTTGGGTACTGTCTGGGATATGCGTTACATAGTCCCTAAAAGAAAGGCTTGGGTACTGTCTGGGATATGCGTTACATAGTCCCTAAAAGAAAGACTTGGGTACTGTCTGGGATAGGCGTTACATAGTCCCTACAAGACAGGCTTGGGTACTGTCTGGGATAGGCATTACGGTCCCTACAAGAAAGGCTTGGGTACTGTCTGGGATAGGCATTACATATTACCTAAAAGAAAGGCTAGGGTACTGTCTGGGATAGGTGTTACATAGTAGCTAACGGAAAGGCTTGGGCACTGTCTGGGATAGGCGTTACATAGTAGCTAAAGGAAAGGCTTGGGCACTGTCTGGGATAGGCATTGCTGGAAGCTGTTGCTGTCACAACCTAAAATAACCCCTTAACACTCAAAACGGACAAAAATGGCTTCTGCAGTGGCCTTGAGAAATGTCAATTTACAGTCCAAGAGCAATTTTTGAAAACTTACCATGGGAATGAATGGCTCGATAAGTGAGCCAGTCATTCCAGTCGTAAATTGTCAACAAGTATTCTTCTCTTGGTATGCAAATCAACATTTTCTATGAGAAAATTGAAATTTTGTTGTGAAAATTTGAGGGTTAAAAGTTTAAAGTGAGTGCATTTCCAAAATGAACACCAGTCACAAACGGAATGGAAATTTGAAAATCAGAAATTTCACTGGACTAAGGGTTAAACTGTCTTATTCTAGTTTACACAAAACTGGCTTTGAAGGAAGTTGCATTTAAGATAAGGAGATTAATTTGATAAGAAGTGATAACTGTCTCACATCTGCTATGCAGACAATACAATCAAGCAATAACAAATTCATATACTGGGAACTGATACAAATACATGAAGACAAGTGAAATAAATATCTGTTCTAATACTACATACTTTGTTAACAGACCACCTGCCACATAGACAAATAAGTGGGGTGGTTCTATAAATCACTGCTAAATGAATGACCATCTTATAGGCCACATGAAGACATTTTCAATGAGGACTGACCTGGTGGTAAAAGACAGGTTTGACTACAATGAGAGGATGTTCCTCTCCCCTGTTATTAAGACACCACCTGTCATTGAATGACCACCCTTCTTTAGTGACCACTTGTCTATAGTGACCAACTGTTATTTGTGACCATGTGCCCTTAGTGGCCACCTGTCTTTAGTGACCACCTGTCTTCAGTGCCATGTTAGTGCTCTATAAAGTGGGGTGGTGTATGGAGGTAGTAAATAAATACAAGTACAAGAAGATGGACTGTCCATTCAACATTACAGATGAGATCAATCAAGGTCCTTACAACATCAGAGGTAGAAATATTATATTAAATACTGGAAATTAACCCTTGATATTCCAGCATCTTTTATACCCAAGTCAGGCTGGTGAATATCTTGGAACTAATTTAACTGGAAGTTGTCTGCAATAGGTATGCCATAGGCAGCAACATCTCCCAGTTAAATTAGTTTCAAAATATTCAACAGCCTTACACCATAAGGAATGTAACATATCATGTCTGTAAGGGTTAAAGTTAGCCCTCAAAATTCATCATGAAAATTTCAATTTCGTATAGAAAATGTCCATTTGCAGACCAAGAGGACTATTTTTGAAAATTTACCACTGGAATGACTGGCTCAGTTATCGAGCCAGTCCTTTCAATGGTAAATTTTCAAAAATAGTCTCCTCTTGGTCTGCAAATGGACATTTCTCAAGCCGTTTTTGGCTGATACGAGGGTTGAAGGGCTAGAGTTAACCTGGCAGTAACCATGTCAATCCAGAAACAGGCACCAATCAAATTATTTTCAAAATATTCAACTGTATTTCTGTGTGATTGCAGACCCTGACAGTCTTTGCTTGTGAAATCATAGATTATTGAAAGATTTAAGTTAAATTTGATCAGTAGACTTCAGGAAATATCCACAGACAGAGCAACAGACACACAATTCACTAAGTACCCTCGCCCAGCAAGGGGGCTGAGGATCTGCAATTAGATCTGCAAATGTACCTCAGAAATTACTTCTAATCAGGTCCCATGTTCCTAAAGCTCTCATTATGTTAGCGATATCGTTACGCCATGGTAAAGCAAAGGGTGTAATGATATTGCTAGCTAACGATAGCTTCGGGAACATGGGCCCTGATTGGGCTCTAATTTTAACCCGTTACTGGTCAATTCGGGTCAAGAAAATTTAAATATCTGCCTAGTGAATGTCCATTTACAGGTTAAGAGAATACAATTTTTGAAAATTTATCACTGGAATGACTGGCTCGGTCATCGAGCCAGTCACTCTAGTGGTAAATTTTCTAAAATTGTATTCTCTTAGCCTGTAAATGGATATCACACAAGACTGTAAGAGGTCGGTTTTGGCCGGCTTGACCATTAAAGGGTTAAGACAAGCTGTCACAAGCAAGGTTATTACAAACTAGGATTCTGGATTTTGATCCGAAACAAATCCAGAAATTCCATACCTACAACCAATGTTTGAAAATGTGAGTCTAGAGTCTGCAAACTCTGATTGCCGTTGTTACAATACCTTTAAGCCTTTAACACTCTTATCAGTAAAAAACGGCTTCTGAGCAATGTCCATTTGCAGAGCAAGAGCAGACTATTTTTGAAAATTTACCACTGAAATGGCTGGCTCAATAACTGAGCCAGTCATCGCAGTGGTAAATTTTCAAAAATATTCTTCTCTTGGTCTGCAAATGGACATTTTCTATGAGACCATTAAAATTTTTGTGAACAAATTTGCGGGTTAGTGTTAATAATATAACGGGAATATAGGTGTGAACAGGGTTAATCCAGCCACACAGTAAATGGACATGAAAATATGCAACATGAATGAGTTAAAGCTTTCTGGGTAACAGGAAGTCACTTACAAGACTCAAGTAAATAAAGGCGCTTATCCAAAGCTTGAATATATTCACAAGTAACACGTGTAATAAAAACACACATATACACACGTGCATGTGCACACTCTAACACACACGCATTCACACACACACACGCACACGCAAGTACTACAGCATGTCAAAATACTATTATATTGCATTCTATTAGCTAGTTTTCACACAACTTTTAGCTCTCATATTTCTCTAAGAATTAAGCCTGCAACAGCTTTCAATAGCATCATTTTCAAATTAGGCACGGTAGTAATCTTTAAATGCAACATAATAAGAGCTAGCAGACAGACACACGTACATACTCACGAATGTACACACACATATGGACACAAACCCACACCCCACAACACATGAATACAGATGCACCACAATGCACACAGAGATATGTAATGCCATGGCTGTTTAAGTGCTGTTAATCACGTACAACATGACATGTGTATGAAAGAGTACTTGGCTAAAATCTGTAGTGAGACGTGAGCTACACTGCCATGACTGCTATTTGTTTTGTCCACATGAATGCATTTACTCAGTAGTAATTTTTCTTACATAAGCGCCAAGTATTTTTACATACTCACTATGCTTGTCGGCTAAAACAACAATACTTGATCATTAAATTATCACAGTGGGAATATTGTCTCAAGCAAACATTTGTGTTGTATGGTAACATAATTATGTACATGACAACATGTATAGATGAATATCTACGGGAGCTTAAAGCACGCCACGCTCTTTCAGCAGATTTCCCGCGATGACTAATCTCTGTATTTCACTCGTACCCTCGTATATCTCTGTAATTCTGGCATCACGATAATGTCTCTCTGCGGGCATCTCAGTCACATATCCCATACCACCAAGAATCTGGATAGACTGCAAGATATAATTATTCAATGTTTAAAACTGGGAGCAAAGTTACAGTTTACACATCAGCATCAGACAGTAACGGTTCAACACAACATAGATGTATATTAGCCTGTTTAAATGATACTAAATGACATGAGCCGGAAATCAAGGAACCAGAATCACAAACAAAAGCGACCTTTAACCATTTACTGGTCATTTGTCAAGAACATTAAATGTTTTGCTTTGTGACTGTCGATTTGCAAGCATCCATAAGCGATCAGTTATCATACCTATATACAAGATATCAAAAACACATTTATCGCAGCATGGTTCCTGAAACCTTTCATATGTGCTGCTGTGATTTAATATTTATCACACTGATGACGTGTGATTTAACCTTTATCACACTGATGATATGTGATTTAACTTTTATCACAATGATGACATGTGATTTAACCTTTATCACACTGATGACATGTGATTTAACCCTTATCACACTGATGACATGTGATTTAACCTTTATCACACTGATGACGTGTGATTTAAACTTTATCACACTGATGACATGTGATTTAACCTTTATCACACAGATGACATGTGATTTAACGTTTATCACACGGAAGACAGGTGATGACACAAACGAATTTGAATATACGATTTAGAAGTTTAAAAAATTTGTGGTGCATAGTTGAAGTGGACTGTGGCTATTGCACTGGACACTCACTTGATGTGCTGCGAATGTCGCTGCCTCTGATGCAGCAAGCTTGGCCATGGCAGCAGCCTGAGGAATAGTTATAACATTATATTTATTAACCCTTTCACCAATAAATAACCTGTATCTCAATCTCAGGCTAACCAAACAGGAAAGATGCTGAATATTTTTTAATCAATATGACGTAAAGCCTTCCAGTCATATTAATTTCAAAGTGTTTTTAACAGAATATGCTATAAATCATACACAATTTACTTTTCCAGAGATTTGTCACTGAAAGGGTTAATTAATGTCTGTACAATATCAGTGCTATGGTTGTAAGTGTAAAGATGTGAACTTGAATATCTGTACATGTACAGTGATGGTGCTGATAAGGTTCAAAGCACATCTACCTGGTCAAGGCGCGTATGGACCTGTACATGTATAATTACATTGATGGTGCTGATAAGGTTCACATGTAAAGTGATGCGTTGTTAGACGTTCTAACACTCACCTTTGTGTATGGTTATTTACTGTCTTTGATGCGCTATGAGAGCTGTGTTAACACTCACCTTTGTGTACAGTTGTTTGCTGTCTTTGATGTGTTATTATAGCAGTGCTAACACTCACCTTTGTGTATGGTTGTTTGCTGTCTTTGATGCGCTATGAGAGCCATGTTAACACTCACCTTTGTGTACGGTTGTTTGGTGTCTTTGATGCGCTATGAGAGCTGTGTTAACACCCACCTTTGTGTACGGCTGTTTGCTGTCTTTGATGTGTTATTATAGCTGTGTTAACACTCACCTTTGTGTATGGTTGTTTGCTGTCTTTGATGCGCTATGAGAGCCATGTTAACACTCACCTTTGTGTACGGTTGTTTGCTGTCTTTGATGCGCTATGAGAGCTGTGTTAACACCCACCTTTGTGTACGGCTGTTTGCTGTCTTTGATGTGTTATTATAGTCGTATTAACACTCACCTTTGTGTACGGTTGTTTGCTGTCTTTGATGCGTTATTAGAGTCGTGTTAACACCCACCTTTGTGTATGATTGTTTGCTGTCTTTGATGTGCTATGATAGCCGTGCTAACACTCACCTTTGTGTATGATTGTTTGCTGTCTTTGATGTGTTATTATAGCCGTCTAACACTCACCTTTGTGTACAGTTGTTTGGTGTCATTGATGGGCTATGAAAGCCGTGTTAACACCCAACTTTGTGTACGGTTGTTTGCTGTCTTTGATGCACTATGAGAGCCGTGTTAACACTCACCTTTGTGTACAGTTGTTTGCTGTCGTTGATGCGCTATGATAGCCGTGCTAACACTCACCTTTGTGTACGGTTGTTTGGTGTCATTGATGCGCTATGTGTGCCGTGTTAACACTCACCTTTGTGTACGGTTGTTTGCTGTCTTTGATGTGTTATTATAGCCGTGCTAACACTCACCTTTGTGTACGGTTGTTTGGTGTCATTGATGCGATATGAGAGCCATGCTAACACTCACCTTTGTGTACGGTTGTTTGCTGTCTTTGATGCGCTATGAGAGCCGTGTTAACACTCACCTTTGTGTATGATTGTTTGCTGTCTTTGATGTGTTATTAGAGCTGTGCTAACACTAGCTTTGTGTACAGTTGTTTGCTGTCTTTGATGTGTTATTATAGCCGTGCTAACACTCACCTTTGTGTACAGTTGTTTGCTGTCTTTGATGAGCTATGAGAGCTGTGTTAACACCCACCTTTGTGTATGGTTGTTTGCTGTCTTTGATGTGTTATTATAGCCGCATTAACACTCACCTTTGTGCATGGTTATTTGCTGTCCTTGATGCGCTATGTGTGCCGTGTTAACACTCACCTTTGTGTACAGTTGTTTGGTGTCTTTGATGTGCTATGAGAGCTGTGTTAACACCCACCTTTGTGTACGGTTGTTTGCTGTCTTTGATGTGTTATTATAGCTGTGCTAACACTCAGCTTTGTGTACAGTTGTTTGCTGTCTTTGTTGCGTTATTAGAGCCGTGTTAACACCCACCTTTGTGTATGATTGTTTGCCGTCTTTGATGTGTTATTATAGCCGTGCTAACACTCACCTTTGTGTATGGTTGTTTGCTGTCTTTGATGTGTTATTATAGACATGTTAACACCCACCTTTGTGTATGGTTGTTTGCTGTCTTTGATGTGTTATGATAGCCGTGTTAACACTCACCGTTGTGTACAGTTGTTTGCTGTCTTTGATGTGTTATTATAGCCGTGTTAACACTCACCTTTGTGTACGGTTGTTTGCTGTCTTTGATGCACTATGAGAGCCGTGTTAACACCCACCTTTGTGTATGATTGTTTGCTGTCTTTGATGTGTTATTATAGCAGTGCTAACACTCACCTTTGTGTACAGTTGTTTGCTGTCTTTGATGTGTTATGATAGCCGTGTTAACACTCACCTTTGTGTACGGTTGTTTGCTGTCTTTGATGTGTTATTATAGACGTGTTAACACCCACCTTTTTGTACGATTGTTTGCTGTCTTTGATGTGTTATGATAGCCGTGTTAACACTCACCATTGTGTACGGTTGTTTGCTGTCTTTGATGTGTTATGATAGCCGTGTTAACACCCACCTTTGTGTACGGTTGTTTGCTGTCTTTGATGTGTTATTAGAGCCGTGTTAACACCCACCTTTGTGTATGGTTGTTTGCTGTCTTTGATGTGTTATTATAGACGTGTTAACACCCACCTTTTTGTACGATTGTTTGCTGTCTTTGATGTGTTATGATAGCCGTGTTAACACTCACCATTGTGTACGGTTGTTTGCTGTCTTTGATGTGTTATGATAGCCGTGTTAACACCCACCTTTGTGTACGGTTGTTTGCTGTCTTTGATGTGTTATTATAGCCATGTTAACACTCACCTTTGTGTATGGTTGTTTGCTGTCTTTGATGTGTTATGATAGCCGTGTTAACACCCACCTTTGTGTACGGTTGTTTGCTGTCTTTGATGTGTTATTATAGCCGTGTTAACACTCACCTTTGTGTATGGTTGTTTGCTATCTTTGAGCATTGCTGCCTTCCAGGTGAGCAATCTGGCACTCTCAATACGAGTCTCCATGTCAGCCAGCTTCATCTGATGAAACAGACATGATACTAATTATTAACCATTCAACCCGCGAATTTGTTTTAAAAATTAATTTTCTCATAGAAAACGTCAATTTGCAGACCAAGAGACTATTT
The DNA here is from genome assembly GCA_034401795.1 of Chaetoderma sp. LZ-2023a. NCBI lineage: Eukaryota > Metazoa > Mollusca > Caudofoveata > Chaetodermatida > Chaetodermatidae > Chaetoderma > Chaetoderma sp. LZ-2023a. The sequence goes on along the minus strand of CM067370.1, from coordinate 27,894,593 downwards.
TAGAAAATTTACCACTGGAATGACTGGCTCGGTTATCGAGCCAGTCATTTCAGTGATAAATGTTTAAAAATAGTCTTCTCTTGGTCTGCAAATGGACATTTTTCAAGACCACTGCAGATGTCGTTTTTGGCTGATATGAGTGCTAATGGGATTAAATACAAGAGGCCCAAGGGCCTTGTCGCTCACCTGATCCACAGGTATGCTTTCAGAAATGATGATAAACCTGTTATTCACCTGTATGGCTTGTAATCTGGCTATTGGTTGACCAAATGCCTCTCTCTTGCCGGAATAGTCTAAAGCACAATCCAGAGCTGCCTGTAAATGAACATGACAGAGACCAGTGATATGATGAGTGGAATGATACACAAAGCACTGTGTTCTGAGGAGGAAACTGTCTCATAAGAGTAATTTAGTTCTACCTATTCCCTGCCCATTTCTATCTATGCCCCGCCCATGCTTTGCGTGTGATCGATTTATATATACTTTGAACACTAAATTCGCATAATTCCATATATCAAGGTGATAGGAAAGACATAGAATTCGTACACTAAACGAAATCTCGGATTTCTTTTTTCACGAGAGAGTTGATACTTACCTCCCTAATACTCTACGATATTGCCAAATATCGACTTTCACTCAATAAACACTCAGATTAAAAAAGTTAGGTGCCCCAACTGGGCAGGTAGTCAGATGACAGTCTGGCGGATGCCAGCCCCAACCTCGTGCATGCGCAGACTAGTACTTCCTCTGACTAATATATTGGCTGACACTATGCAACTTTTGAGAAAGCCTGAAGACTGAGCCTCTGTGGGGCAGAGAGACCGGGTCCGTATTAGGGAGGTAAGTATCAACTCTCTCGTGAAAAAAGAAATCTGAGATTTCATTTATTTCACATCATGAGTATACTTACCTCCCTAATAGTCTATGATATTACCAGAATTCGTCAGAGAATTTGGTGGGAGGGAGGCTAGGTCAAAAGACCAGATCTTCCCTATGCGCTTTTCTGCGTTTAAGGCATTTAAACCTCTGAAAATTGTGTGAAAACACAATCAGGAATAGATTTGAACATCGGATAACGCAACCGATGGCTGAGAGAAAACCATATGTCATATGCGCTTCCCCCCCCCCCACCCATCTTCTTGGGAGGAAGACAAAATGACCTCAATGTCCCATACGCTCACTCCGTACAAGTGCCATGTACAATAGGACATTTAAACAAAAAGGCTTCATTTTCGTATATACTCTCAATATTGAACCACATAAAACACGTACATCACCATATTAATAACGAAGGGTCACGTGACAACACAATCAACAATGAACAACACATAAACAAGACTGACCTTGTGGAAGTTGGCTGCTGTCATCATCTTCCCATTGGTGAAGGCTGATGCAGTTCAATTAAGTCGTTGTTTCCATTGATTAATTGTGAATAAGAAAAAATGAGAGAACCTCATCAAAATATGCACACCTAGATTATCTTATCAAAATCGTTAAGGCGAGAGAATTTGAGGTGTCATGGAGGTAATGGTCGGTAAAACTTGACTCACAGTGCCACTGGGCTACAGACATAATGTCATCCACAGGAATCCCATTAAACAGGGCAGTGTGAGCCTTAGCTAAGTCAACTTGTTTACCTGTGGCAAAATGACAAAATTGAATGCATTCTACAATCCACCTGGAAATGGTGTCCTTAGACACCCTGCCATGGGGTTCAATATATGACAACCATAACGTTGTTAGGTCCGTCCGCCATTCCTGAATACGTTGTTTGTGCCAGTTTAATGCTCAGACTGGATACCATGCGTAGGATAATATCTAGTCAAAGCTGGTAAAAATGGGTTGACCTGGATATTTCAGACTGATTTTTAGCCATGAAATTAATCCTAGGTAGAAGCCTAAGGCCTTCCCCTGTAACCATAAAACGGTCTGCCTCAGCTGTTAGGGCATGAATTTCGCTTCTACGCCTAGCCGAGGCCGCTGCAATTAAAAATACAGTTTTAAGTGTCAACATTTTCATAGAAATGGAACTAAGTGGTTCAAAAGGCTTATCACCTAGTACCTGAAGCACTAGAGATAAACTCCAAGACAGAATCACTGGGGGATTCCATGGTCTTAGATTGCCAATGCCTCTAATTAAAGTATTTAATGTACTTAGTTCATCACTTCCCCTATTAGCCAAGCAAGGGATAACTGTCATTAAAGCTGACGTAATAGTCAGCAATAGAGGTAGGCTTGAGGCTATAGGCATCATACAGGTGACAGAGGAAATCGGCTACTACCTGGATAGATGAATCAATTGGATTAATACATCTTTTTGAGCACCACTCTGCAAATCTGTTGATTTTATAATTATATGCTCTGGAGGTTGACCCCCTCCTGGCTTTGGCCATGAACATGGCTGCTTGCTCAGAAAAACCCTCCTTAATTCTAGATTCCTTGACAACATCCACGCAGTCAATTGGAACATTGACGGATTGTTGTGAAGGGCCTTGCCCTGGAAGATAATGTCGTCCATCAGAGGCAGAGGAACCGGATTGCAGACCAGAAGGTCCAGCAGATCCGTATACCATGATCGGCTTGGCCAATCTGGGGCGATCAGAAGCACTTGGCACTCCTCCTGTCTGATTTTCTGAAGAATTTTTGGAATCAGGATTGCTGGAGGGAATGCGTATGCATACATTCCCACCCAGCTGATAGCTAACGCATCTGTTGCGAAAGCGCTTGGATCTGGAATCGGAGAGACGTACGTCATCATCTTCGCATTCTTCTTCGTTGCGAACAAAACGATGTTGGGTTTCCCCCAATGGTCGAACAGACGATCCGCCACACATTGATTTAGTTGCCATTCCGTCGGTAAAACACTCATCCTTCGGCTCAATGAGTCTGCTAGCAGATTTAACCTTCCCGGAATATGAACTGCTTTCAAGGTAATCCTGTGATCCAGGCACCAGCAAAGCAGCTTCCATGTCATCATACACAGACTGGGCGACTTCGTTCCGCCCTGGTGGTTTATATAAGTCACTATAGTTGTCTGGTTGAACTAGAACACTCTTGCCCTGAACTTTCTCTATGAAATGTTCCTGGCCCAGGACTACTGCTTGTAATTCCAGTAGATTGATATGTTCTTGTGACTGATCCAGATTCCCAAGCCCTGATAGTGTGGATTCTTCCAGGCAAGCTCCCCACCCCTCCATCAATGCATCTGTATACATCGTTAACTGAGGGTGAGGAGGGGTTAGCATCACCCCTGCCAGGAGATTCTCTGTCTTCATCCACCATTGAAGATGGTGAATTAGAGGCTCCAACACTGACACATTCGAGTCCAGTGATCCTGTACTCTGGGTCCATTGTGTTATGAGAAATAACTGGATAGATCGCCTGCGTAAGGCCGCCTGAGGAATGACTGATTCTCAAGTAAACCCGTGCCAGGATCTGATGACTGTAGCACACCGACTGTATTAATGAGATGAGTAACTGTACCCTCTCCTGAGTAGAATAAACATATCCTATCTCTAGATCGAAGAACATTCCCAGGTAAACAAACTTCTGGGATGGAGTCCGCTCTGATTTCTGAAAATTGATTATCCAGCTCAAGTCTGTGAGAATTTTCAAAACTATCTCCAGATTTGCTGATAGACTTTCCTGTTTGTGTGCTTTTAACAGCCAGTCATCTATGTAAGTGGGGACTGCTATGCTTCTCCTGCGGAGGTATGCTGTTATAGCAAGAACCACCCTGGTGAAGACCCGAGGAGCCATTGAGATTCCAAAGCGTAAAACCCTGAATTCCCACTGTCTGCCCTGGAATGCGAACCTCAGGAACCGACGAAAACTCCTCGCTATTGGAATGTGGAAATAAGCATCCTTCAGATCTATTGATGCCGTCCACATTCCCTTCTCCAACCCTGACAACACCGTTTTCACTGTCTCCATTTTGAAACTGGGTGTGTCTATGAACTTGTTCAATGGCTTGAGGTTGAGAATTGGTCTCCACCCCCCAGTGCTTTTTGTTACTAGGAACACGGTTGAATAGAAGTCCGGGCACTTTTGTGCCGGTTGAATTGCTCCTTTTAGTATGAGGGAATTTATTTCTTCCTCTATACACAACCGTTGATCTGGATCTCTTGGAATTTGACAGCCGCGATGGTGGGCCTGTTATCCAATTGGGATGATACCCGACTGAAAGCCATCACAAGACCAAATGGTCCTGAGTTAACCGTTCCCACTCTTGCATGTGGTGGGCCAATCGGCCTCCCATTGAACCACCTAGGGAGAGAGGTGGACATAAGAAGTGCAAGTGTGCCACTGTCTCCTGGTCCAGAAGCACTGGAGTGGTTCTTACTGTAGTAACCGACCCTTCAGGTACGATTACCACGACCAGATCCTCGCGCGCCACGGCCCGCACCACGCACACCTCGTTGCGTGGGCGGCTGCCTGGCTGGCTGCGCTGGAGGAGCCTGCATCCCCCTCACTGCTGGCCGAAGAGTGCGCGGCCATGGCCAGCGATGCACTGGTGGCTGGTCTCTGACCTGGCCACTGCCACCTCGAGCCTGCAGGGGATGATGCACAGGGGGAGCTGCGCGAACGCGCTCTCTGCAGAGTACTTCAAATTGCTCACGCAACGCCTTCTGGTTATTGACCAGGGTAACCGTCTCCTGGAGGTGCCTACATCCCTCACCTCCAAAAAGACCAGGACATGTCATAGGCGTATGCAGCAGCCTATTATACAGGTCCTAGGCCAGGCACAAGTTGTCTAGGGCAAACGTGCGCAGCGCCCATACACTCCTGGTCACAGACCCGGTTAAACAATCCAGACCCAGGTTAATTCCATCCTGGATGGCTCTCTGGACTGTCACCGGACTAGGCCGGCGCGATGCGGATGCTGTTACTACCCCCTGTAACAGCTGGGAGATGTATGAGAGTGCTGAGATAGACGCCCTCGCACTCTCCCCCGCATCGCGCAATGCGGTGTTTGCCGAACGCATAGCGTTCGAGCACAGTGCTCCCATGTCAGACCGGGAGCCTGGCCACGTGTCTTCGCCTAACGCTGTGCGATCATCCGTGATTGGCTTAGGCACCACACCGTACCTTTGATACTGCTCAGGCACGATGCGGTATCGTTTTGCCACCTCGTGAGGGGCCTTCACGAGACGTCCATGCACCTTGATGGATGTCTCTGCCGCTATAAACATATCTACAATATGTTCCGCCAGTGGCAGAGATGGCATAACGGCAGCAGTCAGCTTACCTGCCAACTACGGGCGCTGGTCCCGTTGGCTGGCCGACTGATCCATAGCAAGACCAGCCATGACATTGATTAGCCACTGACAAGCATCAGGCCAGTCTTCCTCTGTGACTACCTACGAATGCTCTACAAGACGAGGGCCTTCGTTATTTTCCTGAGCAATCGTAGGCATGTGTGTGGCTGGAGGAACTGATACTCCTGGCAAGCCAGAGAAAGCATACGGGCCTGAAAGAACAGGCATGCTAAACTGACTGGCTTGACCAGGAGCAGGCGCCGTGGTATTGCGTGGGGAAAATTTCCCCACACCACAGCCCTGGCCAGCACCTGCTACACCATCGGCAAGCCAAGGTATGAGGTAAAACTGGCCATCAGATCCAGCCCGGGCTACCTTCTGCGCCGTGAACGCTACTCCTGCGTGAGTGGTACCATTGACAATGTCGCCTGTATTCCCCGCGAGGGGTGCACATACATCAATGTCCATTGCCACGACACCAGAAGGACAACCCAGCAGATAATACTCTTCTTCCTGGCTAGAAAGATTAGACTCTGGGTCAGCGAAGAATGTTAACCCGAACTGGCCAGGAAAGGTACCACAGGAGGAAGTGGTACCTGCAGGGTGCGGATAATCCTGGCCTGATAAGCAGGCACCAGGCTCTAGCGACACCTGTCCACGAACAACCGGCGCGCCAAGCCTGCTGCCAGTGTTCTCATAGTGGACTTCGCCCTCTAATACGCCCACCTCTGAATCACGGTAAAAAACTGATGGATCCCTACATAGCACTGATTCAGAGGCGGGGATTATCCGCTCCGAAGCAGACGAAGAGGGCAACAAAGGATTTGGATCAAGGAGCTGCCACGGAGCAACTCTGGAACCAAATCCTTAATTGTCCTCTTCATCTCTCCCAACATCTCTACATGGAAGGCCTCCATATCCAAGGTGGACGAGGCCTTCCTCTTACCCTTCTTACCAAGCACCTCTTTCTTAGACTTCCTCTCTTCCTCTATAGACGTCTCCTTCGCCTGTAAAGATAGAAACTCAGACATTAGATCACAAAACCCCCCAACACTTTTTCCATATTGTAAATATGGGATTGTCACGTGGGAAGTGATGTCTTATAATTCATGTAAGACCCAAAAAGAAATTAAGTTTTGAAAATACCCGGTGAGCTAAAAGTACAAGGTGAGTTAAAGATGGATGCTACAGTATTGCATCAACGATAAATATATATACGTACAATTCAAAGTTGGAAAGTTAGGATGAGTAATAGTCATCCAAGTACGAGTCGACCACCTGTTATTTATAAATATGCGTCAATCATTGGGACGGCGGTGGAAATTCGAGCCAGCCAGGTCACTCTTTATATCTAATAGTGTACTAATGTTAAATGGATAGGATGCTGTTTATAGCATTATGTAACCAGCAGATGAGAGTAATATGATGATGATAGAAATGGGAAGATTTAATTTGAAATGATTCTATGGTTCTGAGTTGATGTGTATTTGAGAATGATTTAGATAACAGTTGTTGCTGCTTAATAGACAACCACTTTTATTATATTCAGCAGTTGTTGATAGTTGTAGTTTTGGAATTAATTAATGTTTAGTGATTAGTGTTGGGATCATGAATTATGAGAATAAATTTAATGTGACTACCTGACGCAGTTGATGACGTAAGCAGACCGGTATATAATCGTGGGTTAGAACAACACCATCTGGTAATGAATCATCCAGCACGTGTGCCTAGCACCATAGAATCCTCGAGATCTCTTCATTAGTACGCAATGGACAGGACATGGACATTAGAGCGTCTTATAGGAATTCATAACAGAATCAAAATTCATTTATAAACTATATGCCACTCATTTTATGTTATGCAACAACACGGCATACCATAATGTTGTTAGTTAGCTGACAGATCACATCAAACCAGAACCGGTCCCCACTGCTTTGAGTATGCGAGGCAAAATCTTCTTGGAAAGATTGGGCAGAGTATGATCGGTCGGAATGACGTCATAACCAATTGGGATCAATCAGACTGCAGTAAAGAATTATAATGAATACGTTTTGTTCCATAGCAAGTGAGAGAGAAATCACTGATTGGTTGGAAGGAGCAATCAGTTATCAGGTCAGAACTTCTGGGAAGGGATAAGCGGAAGTTGATTGGTGACTTTATTGTTTGACCAATCAAAGTGTGCTTATCGGGTTCCTAGAAGAATCATAAGAACATGTTCTGAGAGAAGTTGTGCATTTCTGGGAAATGACCAGAACACTGAAAAGTCATAATCTGTAACTATAAAAGATGGCACTTCTCTCAGAATCAAGCAATCGGGTTACTCGACCCAAACCATCCGGTTCACCAGCTCATCCGCTCTTAGGATTGTAAGTTCCAAGCTATGGTGCTGCCAAACGAAGCTTGAGGAATAGGTTAGGAAATAGATTACTTCAGGAATTGTTACTTTGAAGTACAAGTCAATTGTACTAAGTATTCTCTGTAGAGCGATCTTGCTCAAAGCCATTCATTGTACTATAGTGTAAAATAAAGTTCTTAATCTTACGTTTATGTAAGACCCGAGTTTGTTAGTATTCAGGAATCTAACGCGAGCTGGGAGAAACACCCAATCCTTACTAGAAATCTTAGACGAGTCAGATCAGGCCCAACAGTCAGAATAAATATCGTCCATTTACCATCGGTCGGACGAGACGAGCGACTGCAGCTACTTCGCTTCATCTCATCACCGGCGACGTTGTCACAGCAACACTTTAAAGTTTCCAGTAGTGAGTAGTAATCTCCTAGCATCATTGATTAGAAGTCTTAGTAAGTTTTGGTTCCAATTTGAAGACACGCCCATCCAAAATCTTCAATATGTCACAATTAAGTAATGGCCCACAAGGGATGCATTGAAAACATAAGTGAGGAGCGAATCTATCTTTGAGGAACCTTCCACAAGAAGGACAACCCGGTTTCTGAAACAAGCCAGAAGGCGAAGACAATGAGAATTTTAGTTAATTGAATTAGTAACTCAAAACCAAAATAAATAGAGGGAAGGTGGTCATAAAGACCACTAACTAATGAGAAACCAGCGTTGGACAAAACTTTATAAATGTTAATAAAGTGCAAGGCTGATTATGATGTCATAACTTCAAAAATAAGAAGTTAATCCGATCCGAAAACAACATTCAGGTCTAAGGACGAATTGTATTCATATCCAGAACATTTAACTGGAAAGGATAGTGGAGACAGACTATGCAAACATCAGATATATGTACAATGATAAATTGGCAGCAGATTTCAAAAATATTTTCAAATAAATTGAAGTGCCTAATATCATAACTAGAACACCTGTGTCTTTAGCATAGACAAACCATCCGATCTGATGCACTGGAACCTCTACCAAACTATGACCTCCTAACTCTCTCCACCTTAAAGGGCAGGAAGTGGACCAAGAGGGCAAAGTGAGAAGACCTTACGAGGCCTCCAACTCACTGGGCATAGATTTTGTATTAGTTCATTCTAACATTGTTAGTAGGAAATGGAACCATGGTGGAGAGAAAAACAAACCCTCTGATGATGTGCTGTCCTTTTCAATCATGGATACCTGTGGACATAAACACAAAGAGAGATTAGTATTTCAGAGTGCCATTTTGAAATAAACCAGTTTTTTAGGCGCTTATCACGTCTAATCGCGAGTCCCGGAAACACATTACATCAGAACTAAAACGCTAAATTAGACAAATATGTATTTGAAGTCACCTGATAACTGGGTCCGGTGCCTTCTTCTGATGACTTTCCACGATCAGACATGACTTCTGGATGATAGATGAAGATTTTTAGTGTGAGAAATGCAGAAAAGCTTAGCAGCAAAAAAGCATGAGTCTCTTGTTGCCAATAAATTGGTAAAGAGGAAGTACTAGTCTGCGTATGCGCGAGGTTGGGGCTGGCATCTGCCGGACTGTCATCTGACTACCTGCTCAGTAGGGGCACCTAACTTTTTTAATCTGAGTGTTTATTGAGTGAGTCAATATTTGGCAATATCATAGAGTATTAGGGACGTAAGTATATTCTTGATGTGAAATTGACAGACTATATAATGTTCCTGATGGAGCTAGATATGGCATTCATTAAACGAAATCACAGATTTCTTTTTTCACGAGAGTTGATACTTACCACCCTCATACTTTATATTTCCTAAATATCGACCTGGCTTCAATAATACTAATTAAAAAGAAACCGCCCCCACTGGGCAGGTTACACAACTGACAGTCCAGCGGATGTGCAGCCCAAACTCGCACATGCGCGGGGCTGACTCATTCTATTCCAAAATTATTGGCCGACCTAATTGCAACATAAAACGCCGATAGACCGAGCCTCTGTGGGGCGGAGGCCGGGATCGTATCAGGGAGGTAAGTATCAACTCTCTCGGGAAAAAAGAAATCTGTGATTTCGTTTATTTCACATCAAGAGTATACTTACCACCCTGATACTTTATGATATAGCCAGAATTCGTAAGAGAATTCGGCGGGAGGGAGGTGAAGGTCAGAAGACTGGCTCATCCCTGGAAGAGCAAGCTTTTGCTTTTGGAGCACAACAAACATCTGAAAATTGCGTATGTAAACACAATCAGGAAATGATTTGGATATCGGATAACACGACCGATGTTGAGAGTAATGACCGTTTCACATCCGCTCACCCGTCTTTTACGAGATTCCCCTTTGATCACCGCTGGCAATGATAGGTACAGTACAGAAAAGCGGGGATTCCCCCCACTAAATTGCACTGTGTGTGAGTCAACGGCCTTATGTACAATATTTACAAATTTATATACAAATTTAACGTTTATGTAAAATCGATAAGGCAAGTGGATTTGACGTGTCACGTAGGTAATGATTTGTAAAACTAGACTCACAGTGCCATTGTGCTACTGACATAATGTCATCCACCGGCACTCTGTTAAACAGAGCTGTGGATGTCACTACACCACGGACACTGTGAGCCTTGGCCATGTCAACTTGTTTACCCGTGGTGGCCTTGTGGCAATGCTGGATGCATTCCACAATCCACCTAGAAATGGTATCTTTAGAAGCTCTCCCATGGGGTTCAATGTAAGATAGCCATAATGCACTAGGGTCCGTTCGCCATTCCTGTGTATGTTGTTTATAACACGTTAATGCACGGACTGGACACCAAGCCTTTGAATTAGGATCAAACCTAGACAAAGTGGGTAAAACTATAGGTTGACCAGGATATTTTAAAGACTGGTTCTTCCGCATAAAGTTAACTCTAGGTAGAAGCCTAAGGCCTTCCCCTGTCACCACAAAACGGTCTGGCTCTGCTGACAAAGCATGTATTTCACTTACTCATCTGGCTGAAGCTGCAGCAATCAGAAAAACTGTTTTAAGCGTCAACATCTTCATGGAAATGGAGCTTAGTGATTCAAAGGGTTTTCTGCTAATACTTGAAGTACTAACGATAAACTCCAAGACGGGATCACGGGAGGATTCCTTGGTCTTAGATTACCCATGCCTTTGATTAAAGTATTTAGATTACATACTTCATCACTTCCCCTAATAGCAAAGCAAGGGACAACTGACATTAAAGCTGACTTGTAGCCAGCAATAGAGTTAGGCTTGAGGCTATAGGCATCAAAAAGGTGACAGAGGAAATTGGCTACTACCTGAATAGATGCTTCCATTGGATTAATACATCTTTTTGAGCACCATTCAGCAAATCTGTTGATTTTATAATTATATGCTCTGGAGGTTGACCCCCTTCTGGCTTTGGCCATAAACATGGCTGCTTGCTCAGAAAAACCCTCCTTAATTCTAGATTCCTTGACAACATCCACGCAGTCAATCTGAACATTGACGGATTGTTGTGAAGGACCTTGCCCTGGAAGATAATATCGTCCATCAGAGGCAGAGGAACCGGATTGCAGACCAGAAGGTCCAGCAGATCCGTATACCATGATCGGCTTGGCCAATCCGGGGCGATCAGAAGCACTTGGCATTCCTCTTGTCTGATTTTCTGAAGAATTTTTGGAATCAGGATTGCTGGAGGGAATGCGTATGCATACATTCTCCCCCAGCTGATAGCTAACGCATCTGTTGCGAAAGCGCTTGGATCCGGAATCGGAGAGACGTACGTCGTCATCTTCGCATTCTTCTTCATTGCGAACAAATCGATGTTGGGTTTCCCCCAATGGTCGAACAGACGATCCGCCACACATTGATTTAGTTGCCATTCCGTGGGTAAAACACTCATCCTTCGGCTCAATGAGTCTGCTAGCAGGTTTAACCTTCCCGGAATATGAACTGCTTTCAAGGTAATCCTGTGATCCAGACACCAACAAAGCAGTCTCCATGTCATCATACAGAGACTGGGCGACTTCGTTCCGCCCTGGCGGTTTATGTAAGTCACAACTGTTGAGTTGTCTGAACGAATAAGAACAATCTTGCCCTGAACTTTCTGTAAGAAATGTTCCAGGCCCAGGACTACTGCTCTTAGCTCCAGTAGATTTATATGTTCCTTTGACTGTTCCAGATTCCAAAGCCCTGATATCGTGGACTCTTCCAGGCAAGCCCCCCAGCCCTCCATCGATGCATCTGTATACACAGTCACCTGAGGGTGGGGAGGGGTCAGCATAACCCCCACCAAGAGATTCTCTGTGAGCAACCACCATTGCAGGTGGTGAATCAGAGGCGCCAACACTGACACGTTCGAGTCCAGCGAACCTGTACTCTGGGTCCATTGTGTCATGAGAAACAACTGGATCGGCCGCCTGCGTAAGGCGGCCTGAGGAATGACTGGTTCCAAAGAAACCATCAACCCCAGCATTCTCAAGTAAACCCGTGCCAGGACATGACGACTGTCGCACACCGACTGAATTAACGAGATGAGTTTCTGCACTCTCTCCTGAGTAGGATAAACATATCCCGTCTCCAGATCGAAGAACATTCCCAGGTAAACAAACCTCTGGGATGGAGTCAGCTCTGATTTCGGAAAATTTATCATCCAGCCCAAATCCGAGAGAGTTTTCAAAACAATCACCAGATTGGCCGATAAAGCTTCCTTGTCGTGTGCCTTTAACAGCCAGTCGTCTATGTACGTGTGGACTGCTATGCTTCTCCTGCGGAGGTATGCTGTGATCGCAAGAACCACACGGGTGAAAACCCGAGGAGCCGTGGAAATTCCGAAGGGCAACACCCTGAATTCCCACTGTCTGCCCTGGAATGCAAATCTCAGGAAGCGACAGAAACTCCCGTGGATGGGGATGTGGAAATAAGCGTCCTTCAAATCTATCGACGCCGTCCACATCCCCCTCTCCAACCCCGCCAACACCGAGCGCACCGTTTCCATCTTGAAACTGGGCGTCTCGATGAACTTGTTCAATGGCTTGAGGTTGAGAATCGGTCTCCACCCTCCGGTGCGTTTTGTTACTAAGAACAGGGTTGAATAGAAGCCCGGACACCTTTGTGCCGGCTGAATAGCTCCCTTTTGTACCAGGGAATCTATCTCCTCCTCGATACACAACCTTTGCTCTGGATCTCTCGGAATGGGAGTCCAGACTGGCACTAGAGACAGTCGCGACGGCGGGCCTGTCATCCACTCTGGATGATACCCGACGGAAAGCCATCGCAAGACTAAACGGTCCTGAGTTAACCGTTCCCACTCTTGCATGTGGTCGGCTAGCCGGCCTCCCACCGGTCCACCTAGGGACAGAGGTGGACACGAGGCATGCAAGAGCGGCACTGTCCCCGTCGCCATAAACACCGGAGTGGTTCTTACCGCGGTAATCGTCCCGTCAGGACCGATAACCACGCCCAGATCCTCGCGCGCCCCGCCCCGCCCCGCCCCGCCCCGCGCGCACCTCGGTGCGCGGGCGGCTGCCTGGCTGACGGCGCCTGAGGAACCTGCGCCCCCCTCGCTGCTGGCCGAATCGCACGCGGCCGAGGCCGACGCTGCGACGGTGGCTGGCCTCTGACTTGCCCAGCACCACCTCGAGCCTGCAGGGGACGATACGCAGGGGGCGCGGCGCGAACGTTAGCACGACGCAGCACCTCAAACTGCTCGCGCAGCGCCCTCTGGTTATTCACCAGGGTGACCGTCTCCTGGAGGTGTCGACATCCCTCACCTCCAAAAAGACCAGGACCCATCATAGGCGTACGCAGTAGCCTATTGTACAGGTCCTGAGACGGGCACAGATTGTCCAGGGCAAACGTGCGTCTTGCCCGGACACTCCTGGTCACCGCCCGAGTCATACAGTCCAGCGCCAGGTTAATACCATCCTGGATGGCTCGCTGGACCGTGACCGGACTTGGCTGGCGCAATGCGGATGCCGTTACTACCCCCTGTAACAGCTGGGAGACGTGGGACAGAGCGGCAATCGAAGCCCTCCCACTCTCCTCCACATCACGCAACGCGGTATTCGCCGAACGCAACGCGTTCGAGCACAAGACCCCCGTGTCAGAACGGGAGCCTGGCCGCGCATCCTCACCCAAAGCCGCGCGGTCATCCACGCTGGGCTTGGGTACCACACCGTACCGCTGGTAATCCAGGGGCACGATGCGACAACGCCTGGCCACCTCGCGAGGGGCCTTCGCGAGACGTCCACTCGACTTAATGGACGACTCCGCCGCCTCGAACATGTCAACGACATGCTCCGCCAGCGGCAGAGAAGGCATAGCGTTAGCAGTCGGTTTCCCAGCTAACCACGGCCTGTGGTCACGCTGGCTAGCCGACTGCTCCACGGGCAGATCAGGCCTAACGCTCACCAACCACTGGCAAGCGTCAGACCAATCCTCCTCCGTGGCTAACTGCGAGCGCTCTACAAGACGGGGGCCTTCGTCTTCCTCCTGAGCGCAAGCAGCAGAGCTTGACGGCGGGTACGCTGATACACCTGGCAAGCCAGGGAAAACATGCGGGCCTGACAGCACCGGCATGACAATATCACTGGTTTGACCAGGAGCAGGCGCCGTGGCAGAGCGCGGGGCACATACCGCCCCACCACGGGCCCGGCCAGCACCAGCAACACCCTCGGCAAGCCGAGGTATGCGGTACCGCTGGCCATCAGCAGCGCCCTGGGCCACCACCTGAGCCGCGGACTCTACTCCAGGGTGAGTAAAACCGTGGAAGAAGCCGCCTGTATTCCCCGCGAGGGGTGCACAAACGTCTTCATCCATGTCCACGTCGTCAGACGGCGACCCTAGCAGGTAATCCTCATCACCCTGGTCAGAAAGATTAGACCCCGGGTCAGCAAAGAGAGCTAACCCGGGCTGACCAGGAACGGTGCCATAGGAGGTACTGGCCACCGCGGTGTGCGGATACCCCTGGACTGATAAGCAGCCCGCGGGTTCCAGCGACAGCCGTCCACGGTCCCCTATCGGCGCGGCAATAAGGCTGCTGCCAAGGTCGTGGAACGCCCCCTCTAATGGGGCCACCTCTGAATCGTCGAACAACGGAAGCGGTCTAAGGAAAACCGATCCAGAGGCGGGGATTACCTGCTCCGAAGCCGATGATGAGGACAGTAAAGGATTTGGTCCAGGAAGCATGCCACGAAGCAACTCTGGAACCAAATCCTTTATTGTCCTCTTCATCTCTCCCAACATCTCGGTCCGGAAGGCCTCCATATCCACCGCGGACGAGGCCTTCCCCTTACCCTTCCTACTTACAACCTCTCGTTTCCGCTTCTTCTTCTTCTCCTCCTCTACCACCTTGTCCATCGCCTGCAAGCACAAGAATTCGGACATTAACTCGCCCCCCCAGTGCTTACATATCTCACAATTACCCGAGGGACCACAAGAGCTACATTGATAGCAAAGATGAGGCAAGAACTTATCATGCAGAAATCGTCCACAGGACGCGCAACCCGGTCCCTGAAACAGGGCAAAGGACGAGGAGTATGAGCAAACTAGTTAAGCTTAGACACTCAAACCAACTCAAAGAGAAGGAAAACGATCATAAAGATCAATATACATCAGAAACCAGCATTGCAACTTGAATTGCTGATAAATACATAGCCAGGCTGATTATGACGTCATTAATCCCGTGACAGGAAAAAATCGATCCCAACAAACATCCAAGTGCAAGGACGAATTGTATGCTGAATGGATACGTCGACTACACAACCATCAGATACACATAGATAACTCTTTTCTGGCAAAAATGTTAATTATCTCCCTTTGCTTACTATAATTAACATCACCACATTATCAATAACTAGATACCTGACACCTTGTATAGACAAACCATCCAACGTGACGAACCGGAGTACTCCACCACCTGCACGCCTCTTAACTCTCTCCACCTCATGGGGAAGGAATTGGATCAAGAGGGCAAAGCGAGAAGACCTTTACACTAGGCCTCCAACTCACTGGACATAAATCATTTGGTTAGATAACCTAACAGTGTTAGTAGGAAATGGAACCATGGTGGAGAGAAAACTAACTCTCTGCTGCTGTGATGCCACCAACTAGCGTCATACAGACCTGTGGACATAAACAGAAAGAGAAATTAGCCTTAGGTAGCACCGAGTTGACATAAACCAACTAACCAAGGCGCTTATCACGGTAAACGCGAGTCCCGGAAACACAATACACCGGGAAAAAAAAACTTGCTAATTTTACTAGAAGTCACCTGATTCAAAGGTCCTAGGTCCCCCTTTGGCGAAGTGATCCTTCCTGCCATCCTTAATCAGTGACTATCACTCCAAAATAACACAACCAAGTTATGAAAACAGTTTAAGAGCAAGGAAAAGCTTTTGCACAAAAAAACATGTGTGATCTTTCTGCCAATAATCTAGCAAAGAGGAAGTGCTAGTCTGCGCATGCGCGGTGGTGGGGCTGGCATCCGCCAGACTATGCTCTGACTCCCTGCCCAGTAGGGGCACCTAACTGTTTTAACCTGAGTGTTTATTGAGTGAAAGCCAATATTTAGCAATATCAAAAGTATTAGGGAGGTAAGTATACTCTTGAAGTGAAAACAGTCCGGGCCTTCCTCACGGTAACTCTCGGCAACCCGAGGGATACGGTATGGACGGCCATCGGCTCCTAGCCGGCCTAGCTGTTGAGCCATGAAACCCACTCCCGAAGAAGTAGTTCCATGTTAAAGGTCACCCATGGGCCACCGTGGGGGCCCATGGGAATCCATTTCCATGGCCATCGACTCATCGGTAGGCCATAACAGTGTCCTCTTCTTCCTGCCCAGAAAGATTACATGTCAAGCTTGAAAAGGGATCAAGCTCAGCCTGGGCAGGAGGGATATTGGCGTGAGGCGCTGATACCCTTAGCCTTAGGCTGCTCTAGAGCACTCGATAAGCGAGCGCCCGAGGCCATGGCTTTCGCTCCTGGGTCCACGGGCAAAAGCAAGCCTCAGCGCCGAACCAACGGGAGCCATCTCTGGGTCTATAACGAAAACTGGTTTGCTAAGAGAACCAGACCCAGAAATGGGAACACTCTGTCCCGGAGCAAATGAAGAAGACAATGACGAACCTGACCCGGGAAGCAAGCTGCGAAGCAACTCCGGGACAAGATCCGTGATCGTCTTCTTCATTTCTCTCATCATTTCAAGACGGAAGGCCTCCATGTCTGGCAAGGATGCCTTCCTCTTCTTACCACACTCTTTTTCCAGATGCCTCTTCTCGTCTGCCGCCCGGTCTTTTACCTGCTGATTTAAAATATCAGTTAACACCTCCACCGGCCACGACTCACACACATGGCAATTTAGAAGACGCCCGCACGTACTGCACCTAGTGCAGTTATGAGGGAAAATAAACGAAATCTAGGATTTCTTTTTTCACGAGAGAGTTGATACTTACCTCCCTAATACTTTTGATATTGCTAAATATCGGCTTTCACTCAATAAAACACTCAGATTAAAAACAGTTAGGTGCCCCTACCGGGCAGGGAGTCAGAGGTAGTCCGGCGGATGCTCGCCCCACCACCGCGCATGCGCCGACTACTACTTCCTCTGGCTCATTTATTGGCTAACACATGCAACTACCAAGAGCCTGAAGACCGAGCCTCTGTGGGGCGGAGAGGCCGGGTCCGTATCTAGGGAGGTAAGTATCAACTCTCTCGTGAAAAAAGAAATCCTAGATTTCGTTTATTTCACATCAAGAGTATACTTACCTCCCTAATACTTTTGATATTGCCAGAATTCGAAAGTGAATCTGGCGGGAGGGAGGCGAGGTCAAAAGACCAGCTCTTCCCTATACGCTTTCAAGCGTTTAAGGCACTTATGACGTCTGAAACTGTGTGAAAACACAGTCAGGATTTGATAAACCATCGGATAACACAACCGATGCCTGAGAGATGACCGATTTGTCATATGCGCTCCCCCCCCCACCCTTGGGAGGAAGATTAAATGACCTCAATGTCCTACACGCTCTCTTCGTACTAGTGCCAAGTACTATAGGACAGAGACGAAAAGGCTCCATTTTCGTATACTCTCTCTAAAGAACCACAACCCACATAAACCATCACCATATTAATAACACTGGGTAACGTGACAATACAAAACAATGAACAACACATGAACAAGACTGACCTTGTTGTACTAGGAAGCTGTCATCACGATTCCAGTAGAGAAGCATGATACAGTCCCGACAAGTGGTTGTCACCGTCGCTGAATGGCGAAGTATATAAGCAATGCGGAAGCACTCTTCACAAACATAAAGCGGTTATTGTTTCAAAATCGACAAGGCGAGAGGGTTAGAGGTGTCACGGAGGTAATGGTCTGTAAAACTTGACTCACAGTGCCACTGAGCCACTGACATAATATCATCCACAGGGACCCCACTAAACAGGGCAGTGGATGCCACGACACCGCGGACACTGTGAGCCTTGGCCACGTCAACCTGTCGCCCGGTGGCGGATTTGTGACAAAATTGAATACATTCCACAATCCACCTAGAAATGGTGTCCTTAGACGCCCTACCATGGGGTTCAATATATGACAACCATAAAGCTGATAGGTCGGTACGCCACTCCGAAGTACGCTGTCTGTACCGGAGCAGCGCCCGGACGGGACACCATACTTTAGAACCAGGATCATATCTAGTTAAAGATGGCAAAAAAATAGGCTGACCTGGATATTTCAATGACTGATTTTTAGACAAGAAATTAATCCTAGGTAGAAGCTTAAGGCCTTCCCCTGTAACCACAAAACGGTCAACCTCGGCTGATAAGGTGTGAATCTCACTCCTACGCCTCGCCGAGGCCGCAGCAATTAAAAATACAGTTTTAAGAGTTAACATTTTCATAGAAATGGAACTAAGTGGTTCAAAAGGCTTATCACCTAGTACCTGGAGCACCAGTGATAAACTCCAAGACGGAATCAGTGGAGGATTCCTTGGTCTTAGATTGCCCATGCCTTTAATTAATACATTTAATGTACTTACTTCATCACTCCCCCTATTAGCCAAGCAAGGGATAACAGTCATTAAAGCTGATTTATAACCAGCAATAGAGTTAGGCTTGAGGCTATAGGCATCATATAGGTGACAGAGGAAATCAGCCACTACCTGAATAGATGATTCCATTGGATCAATACATCTTTTTGAGCACCACTCTGCAAATCTGTTGATTTTATAATTATATGCTCTGGAGGTTGACCCCCTCCTGGCTTTGGCCATAAACATGGCCGCTTGCTCAGAAAAGCCCTCCTTAATTCTAGATTCCTTGACAACATCCACGCAGTCAATCGGAACATTGACGGATTGTCGTGAAGGGCCTTGCCCTGGAAGATAAGGTCGTCCATCAGAGGCAGCGGAACCGGATTGCAGACCAGAAGGTCCAGCAGATTCGTATACCACGATCGGCTTGGCCAATCCGGGGCGATCAGAAGCACTTGGCACTCCTGCTGCCTGATTTTCTGAAGCACCTTTGGAATCTGGATTGCTGGGGGGAATGCGTATGCATACATTCCCTCCCAGCTGATAGCTAACGCATCTGTTGCGAAAGCGCTTGGGTCTGGAATCGGAGAGACGTACGTCGTCATCTTCGCATTCTTCTTCGTTGCGAACAAATCTATGTTGGGTTTCCCCCAATGGTCGAACAGACGATCCGCCACACATTGATTTAGTTGCCATTCCGTGGGTAAAACACTCATCCTTCGGTTCAATGAGTCTGCTAGCAGATTTAACCTCCCCGGAATATGAACTGCTTTCAAGGTGATCCCATGATCCAGGCACCAACAAAGCAGTTTCCATGTCATCATACAGAGACTGGGCGACTTCGTTCCGCCCTGGCGGTTTATGTAAGTCACTACTGTCGAGTTGTCTGAACGAATCAGAACAATCTTGCCCTGAACATTCTTTAAGAAATGTTCCAGGCCCAGGACTACTGCTCTTAGCTCTAGTAGATTGATATGTTCCTTGGACTGATCCAGATCCCAAAGCCCTGATACTGTGGACTCTTCCAGACAAGCTCCCCACCCCTCCATCGATGCATCTGTATACAGAGTCACCTGAGGGTGGGGAGGGGTCAGCAAAACCCCCGGCAAGAGATTCTCTGTAGCTAACCACCATTGCAAGTGGTGAACCAGAGGCGCCAACACTGACACACTCGAGTCCAGCGAACCCGAACTCTGGGTCCACTGTGTCATGAGAAACAACTGGATCGGGCGCCTGCGCAAGGCGGCCTGCGGAATGACTGGTTCCAAAGAAACCATCAAGCCCAGCATTCTCAAGTAAACCCGTGCCAGGACATGACGACTGTCGCACACCGACTGTATTACCGAGATGAGTATTTGAACCCTCTCCTGAGTGGGGTACACATACCCCGTCTCCAGATCGAAGAACATGCCCAGGTAAACAAACTTCTGGGATGGAGTTAGCTCTGATTTCGGGAAATTGATCATCCAGCCCAAGTCCGAGAGAGTTTTCAAAACAATCTCCAGATTGGCTGACAACGATTCCCGGGTGTGTGCTTTCAACAGCCAGTCGTCTATGTACGTGTGGACTGCTATGCTTCTCCTGCGGAGGTATGCAGTGATCACGAGAACCACACGGGTGAAGACCCGAGGAGCCGTGGAAATCCCGAAGGGTAACACCCTGAATTCCCACTGCTTGCCCTGAAATGCGAATCTCAGGAAGTGACGGAAACTCCTCACTATGGGAATGTGGAAATACGCATCCTTCAAATCTATGGAAGCGGTCCACATTCCTCGCTCCAACCCCGCCAATACCGAGCGCACAGTCTCCATCTTGAAACTGGGCGTCTCTATGAACTTGTTCAAAGGCTTGAGGTTGAGAATCGGCCTCCACCCTCCGGTGTTTTTCTTCACTAAGAAGAGGGTTGAATAGAAGCCCGGGCACCTCTGTGCCGGCTGAATGGCTTCTTTTAGTATGAGGGAACTTATTTCCTCCTCTATACACAACCTCTGATCCGGATCCCGTGGAATCGGAGTCCAGATCGGCGCGAGAGACAGTCGCGATGGCGGGCCTGTCATCCAGTCGGGACGATACCCGACTGAAAGCCATCGCAAGACTAAACGGTCCTGAGTCAACCGCTTCCACTCTGGCAAGTGGCCGGCCAAACGGCCGCCCACCGGTCCACCTAGGGATAGAGGCGGACATAAGGAGTGCAAGAGTGGCACTGTCCTCTCGGCGTGAAACACCGGAGTGGTTCCCACCGCGGTAACCAGCCCATCAGGCCCGATTGCCGCGACCAGATCCCCGCGCGCCCCGCCCAGCGCCGCGCGCACCACGGTGCGCGGGCGGCTGTCTGGCTGGGTGCGCCTGGGGAGCCTGCGCCCCCCTCGCTGCTGGCCGAATCGCACGTGGCCTAGGCCTACGTTGCGACGGTGGCTGGCCTCTGACCTGGCCAGCACCACCTCGAGCCTGCAGAGGACGATACACAGGGGGTGCCGCGCGAACACGCTCCCGCCGGAGCACCTCAAATTGTTCACGCAGCGCCCTCTGGTTGTTAACCAGAGTGACCGTCTCCTGGAGGTGCCTGCATCCCTCACCTCCAAAGAGACCAGGACCTGTCATAGGCGTCCGCAGCAGCCTATTATACAGGTCCTGGGACGGGCACAGATTGTCAAGGGCAAACGTGCGCCTCGCCCGGACACTTCTGGTCACTGCCCGCGTCAAACAGTCCAAAGCCAGGTTGATACCATCCTGGATGGCTCTCTGGACTGTTACCGGGCTTGGCTGGCGTGATGCGGAGGCCCCTACCACCCCCTGTAGCAGCTGGGAGACGTGGGACAGAGCGGCAATCGACGCCCTCCCACTCTCCTCCGCATCACGCAGCGCGGCATTCGCCGAACGCAACGCGTTCGAGCACAAGACTCCCGTGTCAGAACGGGAGCCCGGCCGCGCATCTTCGCCTAAAGCCGCGCGATCATCCACGCTTGGCTTTGGCACCACACCGTACCGCTGGTAGTCCAGGGGCACGATGCGGCAACGCTTCGCCACCTCGCGAGGGGCCTTCGCGAGACGTCCACTAACCTTAATGGACGCCTCCGCCGTTTCGAACATGTCCACGACATGCTCAGCCAGCGGCAGAGATGGCATAGCGGTAGCCGCCGGCCTACCAGCTAACCACGGCCTATGGTCACGCTGGCTAGCCGGCAGCTCCACGGGTAGATCGGGCCGAACACTTACCAGCCACTGGCAAGCGTCTGACCAATCCTCCTCCGTGGCTAACTGCGAGCGCTCTACTAGACGAGGGCCTTCGTCTTCCTCCAGAGCACCCGCAGTTGACGTCGACGGCGGATAAGCTGATACCCCTGGCAAGCCCGGAAAAGCATGCGGGCCCGAGAGAGCAGGCATGCTGAACTCCGCGGCTTGACCAGGAGCAGGCGCCGTGGCAGAGCGTGGGGTAAACACCGCCCTACCGCGGCCCTGGCCAGCACCAGCGACACCATCGGCAAGCCGAGGTATGCGGTATCCGTGGTCAACAGCACCGCCCAGGGACACCTTCTGGACCGTGAAATCTACTCCTGCGAGAGTAGAACCACGGAACACGTCGCCTGTATTCCCCGCGAGGGGTGCACAGACGTCGTATTCCATGTCCACGGCCTCAGAAGGCGACCCTAGCAGGAGATCCTCTTCCTCCTGGCCAGAAGTAGAACCACGGAACACGTCGCCTGTATTCCCCGCGAGGGGTGCACAGACGTCGTATTCCATGTCCACGGCCTCAGAAGGCGACCCTAGCAGGAGATCCTCTTCCTCCTGGCCAGAAAGATTAGACTCCGGGTCAGCAAAGAGAGCTAACCCGGACTGGCCAGGAAAGGTGCCATAGGAGGCCTTGACACCTTCGGCGCGCGGATACCCGGGGTCTGATGAGCAGACCGCGGGTCCCAGCAACAACCGTTGTCCACGGCCCCTCGGCGCGGCGCCATGCCTGCTGCCAGGGTCTTGGACTGCCCCCAACAAAGGGGCCACCTCTGAATCCACAAACGGACCGGACCTAAAGAGACCGGATTCAGAGGCGGGGATCACCTGCTCGGAAGCAGATGCCGAGGACAACAAAGGAGCTGGCCCAGGAAGCATGCTGCGAAGCAACTCTGGGACCAAATCCTTTATTGTCCTCTGCATCTCTCCCAACATTTCGGACCTGAAGGCCTCCATATCCACCGCGGATGAGGCCTTCCTCTTACCCTTCTTACTACCCTCCTTCTTCTTCCTCTCTTCCTCCATCACCTTCTCCCTCGCCTGCAATGAGAGAAAATCAGACATTAGATCTCCCCCCCACTGCTTACATACATCGCACTTCAGCAACGGTCCACAGGGACTGCAGCTGAAGCACAAGTGCGGTACGAATCTATTCTTCAGAAACCTCCCGCAGGACGGGCAACCAGGTCTCTGAAACAGGACAAAGGACAAGGACAATGAGCAAGATAGTCACGGTTAGCGAACTCAAAACCAACTAAAAAGAGAGGGACAGGATCCTAAAGATCGCAAGTCAAGAAGAACCAGCGTTGGACAAAACGTTAAATGTTAATAAAGGCCAAGGCCGATTATGACGTCATCAATCCCGTGACAAAAATAATCGATCCGCAACAAGCACCAAGTGCAAGAACGAATTGTATAAGTAACCGGAACATTCCAGTTGAATTGGCATTTCGAGTACACAACAATCAGATATACAGAGATAACTCCTTCCAATTCTAGCATTGGCAAAAAAGGAAATTATCTCCCCTTTTGTTTATCAATAATTCGATACCTGACACCTTGTACAGACAAACCATCCAACGTGATGTACCGGAGAACTCCACCATAGTACGCCTCTACACTCTCTCCACCGAAGGGGAAGGAATTGGATCAAGAGGGCAAAGCGAGAAGACCTTTATAACAAGCCTCCAACTCACTGAACATAGATTTTTTGGTTAGATAACCTAACAGTATTAGTAGGAAATGGAACCGTGGTGGAGAGAAACATATCCTCTTGTGCCGAGAAGTCCATCAAAGCTTCTACGTGATACCTGTGGACAAAAACACAAAGAGAAATGAGACTTATGAAGCACCATGTTGTAAAAAACCAACTCAAATAGGCGCTAATCACGGTAAGCGCGAGTCCCGGAAACACATTATACCGGGACAAAACACGCTAGAATATCATAGAAATCACCTGATAAAGAGATCCAGCTCCTTCCAAAGGTGAGTCCTCTCTTTCCGACATGACACGAACGTACAACAACCGTCAAATAAGTGAAAAACAAGGTAAACGCGCAGAAAATGTAGAGTAGCACAAAACCGCATGTAACCCTTAGCCAATAAATGAGCAAAGAGGAAGTAGTAGTCGGCGCATGCGCGGTGGTGGGGCGAGCATCCGCCGGACTACCTCTGACTCCCTGCCCGGTAGGGGCACCTAACTGTTTTTAATCTGAGTGTTTTATTGAGTGAAAGCCGATATTTAGCAATATCAAAAGTATTAGGGAGGTAAGTATACTCTTGATGTGAAAAGCGGGCCTTCACAAAACGGTGGCAGGAAGGGCATTTGTTCTCAATAACCCTCTGAAAAGACACAAATGGAAACAATTAGTTTTTAGTTATGACGAACCAAAAAACCAATTGCAGAAGGCTAATAAGATACATAAGAAAAACTTTTGACCATTAAATGAAAGATAAGCCAGGCCCATAGAAAAAACTATAGGCCTGACAAAAAGCAAACACATCCTAAAACCGTGTTATACTTCTTTAAGAAGACAAGGGAGACATAAGAATTTGAACTTGAATACTTGAGAGGCGAGCTTTTTTTAGACTTCACAGCTCAAAACAAAGATTCATTAGAAACTGAACTTTATAAACGCAATGAACCTATGCAAACCATCAAGAGAGATAAATAACTCAACACTCAGTCAAAAAACTTCTAAAATATTTAGAAATAAAATGACTGAAATTTTTTCTCTTCTAAATAACCTCATAAGATGACTTCTGAGGACGAGTGAAGCCTGATAAACAACACAGGAATACCTGATCCTGAGTCCAAAACCCTGTGGTGGGGGGAGAATGCGAAAAAATTACTTATGGTAATAATTCCCTTAGCAAACTCATAATAAACTAGAAGGACCCAGAAACCAAGTATAAATATTGTTTAAATAAAAGGATACCCTTCAAATATCAGCTCGTGTTTGAAAAATAAAGCACAACATGCGTTAGCTAATATATAGGCCTCCCCCATAAAAGAGCTAGCCTAATAAACGTATCCACGAGATAGCGTGAATACCGGAAATACCATCCGAGTCAACACGCAAATTTTTTATCAATAAATTTACTAAAGTACACCTGATGGCTTGGACCGGGAGCATCCTCCGGCGACTTGGCAGCGTCAGACATACTAATAATAAGTCAAACAAGTTGCAAAACAACTCAAAGCTTAAAAAACAATGAAAGCAAAAGCAAGGCTAGAAAGCGTGTTGCAATGGCAGGTCAATATTTTAAGAAGAGAATGAGTCAGCCCCGCGCATGTGCGAGTTTGGGCTGCACATCCGCTGGACTGTCAGTTGTGTAACCTGCCCAGTGTGGGCAGTTTCTTTTTAATTCTGAGTATTATTGAAGCTAGGTCGATATTTAGGAAATATCATAAAGTATCAGGGTGGTAAGTATACTCTTGATGTGAAATAGGCATGTTGATTGTAACGTCAGCCTACATGTAATTGATTATGATGTCACATACTTGAGGGACAGGTCAGATCTCTACATTGCACTGATATGTTTGGTGTAATGTGAGTGACCAATGAGATCATGAGATGCTTTCAGCGCTGTATTGTAAACGAATGGGTTCAAATTTTGTTTGAGTATTTTTGCCTCAGTCACTTCACTGCACATTTTCTATTAGCGTCTTACTATATACTACATTGTATTGCTAAAATGCTGTGGATTATTTTGAAATCAATTTCACTGAAAGGTATTGAGCACATATCCATAGCACAAAATGAGTAAATGTTCCAAGTTAAAACGTTGTAATGTATATTGTATTGTTAATTAGTTATTTACTGATAATTGATCAAATAGATTGATTTAATCCTTTAACACTCGTATCAGCTAAAAACGGCTTCTGCAGTGGTCTTGAGAAATGTCCATTTGCAGACCAAAAGACAATTTTTTTCAATTTACCACTGGAATGACTGGCTCGATAACCAAGCCAGTCATTCCATGGTAAATTTTCAAAAATAGTCTTCTCTTGGTCTGCAAATGGACTATTTCTGAGAAAAGTGAAATTTCCTTGAACAAATTTTAGTGTTAAAAGGTTACCGCTGTAATGGTCAAATCGGCGAACACCATGGTCTTAGAAATTGGTCATTTCCAGGATAAGAGAAGACTATTTCTTTAAATCTTACCACTGAAATGCCATTTTAACCTAGTAATTAGTTATACCCTTTCACTCACAGAATCACTGTAAAGTTATACCCCTTCACTCACAGAATCACTGTAAAGTTATACCCCTTCACTCACAGAATCACTGTAAAGTTATACCCCTTCACTCACAGAATCACTGTAAAGTTATACCCCTTCACTCACAGAATCACTGTAAAGTTATACCCCTTCACTCACAGAATCACTGTAAAGTTATAGCACTTCACTCACAGAATCACTGTAAAGTTATACCCCTTCACTCACAGAATTACTATAAAGTTATACCCCTTCACTCACAGAATCACTGTAAAGTTATACCCCTTCACTCACAGAATCACTGTAAAGTTATACCACTTCACTCACAGAATCACTGTAAAGTTATACCCCTTCACTCACAGAATCACTGTAAAGTTATACCACTTCACTCACAGAATCACTGTAAAGTTATACCCCTTCACTCACAGAATCACTGTAAAGTTATACCCCTTCACTCACAGAATCACTGTAAAGTTATACCCCTTCACTCACAGAATCACTGTAAAGTTATACAATTTAACGTAATTGCTCTATTGAAAAACCACCAGACTATATTTTTCATAGCTGTGCTACAATTACGACTGCAAAATAAACACCAACCAACTTGGAAATATTAAACTTATGAATACATACAGAATCTGTATCATTCATATCTCCTGACCCTGCAATATTAAACACTGAATATCAATGCGGCAGAGCACAGAGTTATCAGTTATCTGTGTTTGTCGACAGGTCTCACCTGTCCAATTCCAAGAGCTTGACTAGCGATACCAATTCTACCAGCATCTAAGGTTCCCTGTAAAATACAAGAACATGCAGCTAAGACTTCATAATTTTGAGAGCAGAGTTTGTAGATACAGGTTACAGATTATGAGCGCATGTTTTTGCAAATTCCCTTGTAAAATTTTAACAGCCATTAGTATCTAATTATGTTTTCTCAGTTTCATCCCTATCCTTTCAGCAGTTCTGGAGGTCTTTCATTTAAAAACCAGGTCATCCAAGATGACCGTCAAACACATCAACCAATCTCCAATCAGGTTCTCCTGAAGAAAATTGCTTCAGCTCTGGGCTAAGATGAAGTTTCTTGAGTTTCAAATAAATCGGCCAAGCTGTTTCAGAGACAATGTTAATGTGTTTAAAACATAGCATAAGATCCTAAATGTCTACTGCCCAAATAAACCAATTAACTTCCAGTGACCAATCTTGGATGTTTTTTTCCTAAGGATGCTTTCTGCAATCTTCAACAAGGCAAATCAATAAATTGATGTATGCTCCCCGAAGGCATACTCTGCAGAGAAACTGAATGGATAACCCCGAAGGCATATGCTTCAGGGAAAGGTTTGGAACTGTGGCTCAGACACAGAATTTGAAATTGTCAATGATATATCACCATATTAGGCCATCCTTAAAATATTGTTGGTTTGGGGTAATGATGTTAAACCCACAATTTGGGGAGTAGGAATGAATCGGTGGGCCATCATTCTTTTGGTCTGGAGGAATTTGCCCTAACGAACAATTTGTTACGGATAGCTTAATAAAAGCAAAATCCAAGTTTCTCTAAATAAACACACTTAGACTTTGCTTGGCACCATATGAAAATACATATAAAACCTATGTTCAAAATTAACAGAGATATTTTCTGCACTAATCAATACCAAGTTTGGTGAACATATGTGAAAAAGTCTTGAAACTATGGCCCGGAGAAACATTTTCTGTGATATTCAGTCGACCATGAAAAGTAGGTTAGCATGACCTACTTTTCATACTGTGCACACCTTCTCCCTAAGATGCATCCACATACCAAGTTTGGTGACCATATGTGAAGAAGTCTTGAAACTATGGCCCGGACAAACATTTTCTGTGATATTCAGTCGACCATGAAAGGTAGGTCAGCATGACCTACTTTTCATTTTGTGCACACCTTCTCCCTAAGATGCATCCACATACCAAGTTTGGTGACCATATGTGCAAAAGTGTGGAAACTATGGCACGGACAAACATTTTCTGTGATATTCAGTCGACCATGAAAAGTAGGTCAGCATGACCTACGTTTGACCTACTTTTGATACTCTGCACACCTTCTCCTTAAGATGCATCCACATACCAAGATTGGTGAGCACATGTGCAAGTCTTGAAACTATGGCTCGGATAAATATTTTCTGTGATATTCAGTCTACCATGAAAAGTAGCTCACCTTCTCCCTTAGATGCATCCACATACCAAGTTTGGTGACCATATGTGAAAACGTCTTGAAACTATGCCCCAGACAAACTTATATATGGTGAACGGACGAACGGACGGACAGACAAATGGATGGATGGACATAGACAAAACGGCGACTATATGCTCCCGCGAAATTTTTTCAGGGAGTATAAAAATAGTCTTCCCTTGGTCTGCAAATGGACATTTCTCAAGACCACTGCAGAGGCCATTTTTGGTTGATATGATTGTTAAAGCGTTAACCGAAAAGCATGACAATGAGACAGACAGACAGAGACAATGGATGAGACAGATGATGGATGGCTTCCATGACATAAGCTCAAATGGTCTTTGATGTCAGTTGAGCTAATAATATAGGCATAGCACATAACCCTGGTACGGCTGAGATACAGGCCTAATTATTACACGTACACACTCATTGTTTAAATGAGAGACTCACCATTGCTATTCTAAAGCCCGCTCCTGGCTCGCCTAATAGATAGTTGTGAGGTATCCTACAATCTTCAAATATAAGACTGCATGTTGATGATGCCCTAATGCCAAGCTTGTCCTCCTTCTTGCCCAATGACAGGCCACCTACTGGTATAGGAACCAAAAATGCACTGATACCCTGCAGGAAAGGAGCAATAGAAAATTACTGACAGGAAAATAAAATGTTAATTATTTAATCAACCCATGTCCTATCACATTCTCGGCTTTTCTCCTTTATCATGACCATTCATTGGTGCTGTTTTAAGACATTACCAAGAGAGCAACAGCGTACAGCAACTTCAATATGGACATCAGACTCACATAATCTGATATGTGTACCTGCAGACAGCCTGGTCATTGATTAAGGTCATCTCTAGACTTGCTTATACTTTGGATGGTCGCATAGTGCTTCCAATGTTTATGTTGTCACAGCTTTAGACAGCATGCGCTTAACACATCTCTGGTAGTATGTTACACACAATGAAACATTTTAATGGCTTCTATTATATTAACAAATTTATTTGAGATAAGCAGAAGTGGGGAGTAAGAACTGACTCGTATATATATATATGTATGATTAAGTTTTATACAGACAAGATTTCCTATATGTAATAGCTATTACAAGACCTTGCCTTCCAAGCCGTATGTGAGCTTGGATTGAAGCCAAGGCTATCCTGCAGCTAGGCTTCTGAGCCTGGATTGAAGACAAGGCTATCCTGCAGCTAGGCTTGTGAGCCTGGATTGAAGACAAGGCTATCCTGCAGCTAGGCTTGTGAGCCTGGACTGAAGCCAAGGCTATCCTGCAGCTAGGCTGAGCCTGGAATGAAGACACGGCTATCCTGCAGCTAGGCGTGTGAGCCTGGATTGAAACCACGGCTATCCTGCAGCTAGGCTGAGCCAGAACACTTTGAAACCTGAATTCTCAGAATGTCCATTTCAAGGTAATTATATAAGGAAAGTTGAATATTTTGATACAAATTTGACAGGAACATGTTGCTTAGGCAGTAATAGCTCCCAGTTAAATTAGCTCAAAATAATCAAACAAATGTTTATTAACCCTTTAATGGTCAAATTTGGTCAAGACAATTTAAACATGAACCTATTGAATGTCACATTACAGGCCAAGAGAACACAACTTTAGAAAATTTATCACTGGAATGACTGGCTCAGTGAATGACTGGCTCGGTTAGCGAGGCAGTCATTCCAGTGGTAAGTTTTCTAAAATCGTATTCTCTTGGCCTGTAAATCGACATTCCACAAGACTATTACAGAGGCCGGTCTTGGCCGGCTTGATTATTAAAGGATTAAATTCAAAATTAGTTTTTGAATTCAGCATTTCAGATTCAAAGTATTAAGATAAATGACCAATGGTTTTCCCAGTTGAGATTGTGGTGGAATGAAAACAGCCCAATGACCAGGGGGTAAAGTTGTAAAGTCGGCTGAGCGACAAGTGGAAGCGGACTATAAACCATGACCTATACCTATAGTACTATTTGGGGATTGACCAGCAAGGAGGTGTGGGGTGGTGGGGTGGGGGGTGGGGGGAGGGGGGGGGGGGGGGGGTGGGGGGGGGGGGGGGTGGTGGTGAAGCGTGGTAGAAACAAAATCTTACATGACATGACATGGATATCAAATAACAGTCCACACACACCAAACAAAGACGCTATAGTGTGTTGAAATTAATAGAGCGTTGAAAATTATTGCAACATTGAAAACACTGTTGTAATATTTTTATGTGATTACAAAATGTTATAAATGAGTAAATTCAGTACAAAATCTAAGGGAAAAATAGAGGCCTGTAATTACTTAGACTAAGGGCGTAAATGTAATTTGTAGTGCTTCATGTTAAGTTCATGCTGTGGTCTCAACATCAGAGGTTTAGAAGATATATATCTAGCCGACAAGATGAACTTCACACACACATAGTGCAGCAGAGGCACCTGTGCCACACTTACACACCATAATTAACCAGTATCACTCTGGTGTTAAAATTTTCAAGTTAAATTAAAAGATGAACTGGTGTCCATTTTTCAACAAAATTGGTGGGAGATCTTGCTGTCTATCACACCAGCATCTTCTACCAAAATTATTGAAGAATGTACACAAGTTTCTGTGATATAGACACAGTAAACAATAGAATATACACAAGTTTCTGTGATATAGACACAGTAAACAATAGAATGTACACAAGTTTCTGTGATATAGACACAGTAAACAATAGAATGTACACAAGTTCCTGTGATATAGACACAGTAAACAATAGAATGTACAGAAGTTCCTGTGATATAGACACAGCAAACAATAGAATGTACAGAAGTTCCTGGGATATAGACACAGTAAACAATAGAATGTACACAAGCTTCTGTGATATAGACACAGTAAACAATAGAATACACACAAGTTTCTGTGATATAGACACAGTAAACAATAGAATGTACACAAGTTTCTGTGATATAGACACAGTAAACAATAGAATGTACACAAGTTTCTGTGATATAGACACAGTAAACAATAGAATGTACACAAGTTTCTGTGATATAGACACAGTAGACAATAGAATGTACACAAGCTTCTGTGATATAGACACAGTAGACAATAGAATGTACACAAGTTTCTGTGATATAGACACAGTAGACAATAGAATGTACACAAGCTTCTGTGATATAGACACAGTAGACAATAGAATGTACACAAGTTTCTGTGATATAGACACAGTAAACAATAGAATATACACAAGTT
Organism: Chaetoderma sp. LZ-2023a; assembly: GCA_034401795.1. Taxonomy (NCBI): domain Eukaryota; kingdom Metazoa; phylum Mollusca; class Caudofoveata; order Chaetodermatida; family Chaetodermatidae; genus Chaetoderma; species Chaetoderma sp. LZ-2023a. Next base: position 27,863,081 of record CM067370.1, on the reverse strand, counting down.
TCTGTGATATAGACACAGTAAACAATAGAATGTACACAAGCTTCTGTGATATAGACACAGTAAACAATAGAATATACACAAGTTCCTGTGATAGAGACACAGTAAACAATAGAATGTACACAAGTTTCTGTGATATAGACACAGTAAACAATAGAATGTACACAAGTTTCTGTGATATAGACACAGTACACAATAGAATATACACAAGTTTCTGTGATATAGACACAGTAAACAATAGAATGTACAGAAGTTCCTGGGATATAGACACAGTAAACAATAGAATGTACACAAGGTTATGTGATATAGACACAGTAAACAATAGAATATACACAAGTTTCTGTGATATAGACACAGTAAACAATAGAATGTACAGAAGTTCCTGGGATATAGACACAGTAGACAATAGAATGTACACAAGCTTCTGTGATATAGACACAGTAGACAATAGAATGTACACAAGTTTCTGTGATATAGACACAGTAAACAATAGAATGCACACAAGTTCCTGTGATATAGACATAGTAAACAATAGAATGTACACAAGTTCCTGTGATATAGACACAGTAAACAATAGAATGCACACAAGTTCCTGTGATATAGACATAGTAAACAATAGAATGTACACAAGTTTCTGTGATATAGACACAGTAAACAATAGAATGTACACAAGTTTCTGTGATATAGACACAGTAAACAATAGAATGCACACAAGTTCCTGTGATATAGACATAGTAAACAATAGAATGTACACAAGTTCCTGTGATATAGACACAGTAAACAATAGAATGTACACAAGTTTCTGTGATATAGACACAGTAAACAATAGAATGTACACAAGTTTCTGTGATATAGACACAGTAAACAATAGAATGTACACAAGTTCCTGTGATATAGACATAGTAAACAATAGAATGTACAGAAGTTTCTGTGATATAGACACAGTAAACAATAGAATGTACACAAGTTTCTGTGATATAGACACAGTAAACAATAGAATGTACACAAGTTCCTGTGATATAGACACAGTAAACAATAGAATGCACACAAGTTCCTGTGATATAGACACAGTAAACAATAGAATATACACAAGTTTCTGTGATATAGACACAGTAAACAATAGAATGTACACAAGTTCCTGTGATATAGACACAGTAAACAATAGAATGTACACAAGTTCCTGTGATATAGACACAGTAAACAATAGAATGTACACAAGTTTCTGTGATATAGACACAGTAAACAATAGAATGTACACAAGTTTCTGTGATATAGACACAGTAAACAATAGAATGCACACAAGTTCCTGTGATATAGACATAGTAAACAATAGAATGTACAGAAGTTCCTGTGATATAGACACAGTAAACAATAGAATGTACACAAGTTCCTGTGATATAGACATAGTAAACAATAGAATATACACAAGTTCCTGGGATATAGACACAGTAAACAATAGAATGCACACAAGTTTCTGTGATATAGACACAGTAGACAATAGAATATACACAAGTTTCTGTGATATAGACACAGTAGACAATAGAATGTACACAAGCTTCTGTGATATAGACACAGTAAACAATAGAATGTACACAGGTTTCTGTGATATAGACACAGTAAACAATAGAATATACACAAGTTTCTGTGATATAGACACAGTAAACAATAGAATGCACACAAGTTCCTGTGATATAGACATAGTAAACAATAGAATGTACAGAAGTTCCTGTGATATAGACACAGTAAACAATAGAATGTACACAAGTTCCTGTGATATAGACATAGTAAACAATAGAATATACACAAGTTCCTGGGATATAGACACAGTAAACAATAGAATGCACACAAGTTTCTGTGATATAGACACAGTAGACAATAGAATATACACAAGTTTCTGTGATATAGACACAGTAGACAATAGAATGTACACAAGCTTCTGTGATATAGACACAGTAAACAATAGAATGTACACAGGTTTCTGTGATATAGACACAGTAAACAATAGAATATACACAAGTTTCTGTGATATAGACACAGTAGACAATAGAATGTACACAAGTTCCTGTGATATAGACACACTAAACAATAGAATATACACAAGTTTCTGTGATATAGACACAGTAAACAATAGAATGTACACAAGTTCCTGTGATATAGACACAGTAAACAATAGAATGTACACAAGCTTCTGTGATATAGACACAGTAGACAATAGAATGTTAATATCAGGGCGGTAAAGGTTAAGCATTGAATATGTTTTTAAAAATAAATTTCTCCAACTTAAAGATGATTTCCAAATCAAGAAATCATTAAACTTTTATCTTCACCTTATGTTTCTTTGCCTTATCTGTTGTGGCAAAAACCTGCAAATAAAATATGATATCAATCAGTAAATAAAATATGATATCAATCAGTAAATAAAATATGATATCAATCAGCATAGGAATAGATTACGCCTAAATAAATTCCCCCTATCTCACTCTCCTGGCATACATACAGGAAAGCTGCTGCATATTTTGAAATTAATATGACTGGAAGCCAATGTAGAAATGGCTTCCAGTCATATTAATTTCCAACTAGAAATGTTGTTTGACTCAGAGGGCCTCCCAATCATTGAAAATACCTTTCTCTATGAAGTAGGTAGCAATTTTATTCAAAGCATTCATATTATTAAAAAAAAACCAATTTAACAAAAGCTCCGCAAACGGCGCATAATACCCCGCCATGATGACAAACCAATGAATGAGAGCTTTCAGAAAATATTTATTTCTTCCTCAGCTCCATTAGACAAGTCATCCTTATGAAGTGTCAAAGCGATCCGGTAAATGGTCAAGGAGGTATCATCCGGAAACCAATTTTCAAGATGGCTGCCGCTGACTGGCGTCATATAAAATTTTGGATTATCGTAAATTTCAATAAGTTTCTTCACCAGACATATTCCAATGACCATAGGAAGTGATCCAATAAATGAAATCCAGAAACCAACTTTCAAAATGGCAGCCCATGGTTTCTTCTCCACACCTAGCCCAACCACCCTATGAAGTTTCAAAGGGATCTGATAAACGGTAACAGAGTTATCATCCAGAAACCAATTTTCAAGCTGGCTACCGGTAGCTGGCGGCCATCTTGGAGTTTGTATCATTGTCAGTCTCAATAGGTTTCTTCCCCAGAGGTAGTCGAACCACCCTATCAAATTTCATAGCGATCCGATAAATGATAACGGAGTTATCACCTGGAAACCAATTTTCAAGATGGCTACTGGTGGCTGGCGGCTATCTTGGATTTCGGATCATTGTTGATTTCGATAGGTTTCTTCCTCAGACATAGTCCAACCATTCTATGAAGGTTAAAGTAATCCGATAAACGGTAACGGAGTTATCATCCAGAAACCAATTTTCTAGATGGCCGCCTGTGGCTGGTGGCCATCTTGGATTTCAGATCATCATTGATTTCAATAGGTTTCTTCCGCAGACCTAGTCCAACCACTCTATGAAGTTTCAAAGCGATCCGATAAACGGTAATGGAGTTATCATCCAGAAACCAATTTTCAAGATGGCTACCAGTGGCTGGTGGCCATCTTGGATTTTGGATCATTGTCAATTTCGTTAGGTTTCTTCCCCAGTCCTAGTCCAACCACTCCATGAAGTTTTAACGCGATCCAATAAACGGTAACTGAGTCATCATCCGGAAACCAATTTTCAAGATGGCCACCGGTGGGTGACCACCATCTTGGATGTCGGATCATTGCTGATTTCGATAGGTTTCTTCCCCAGGCATAGTCCCACCACCCTATGAAGTTTCAATGCAATCTGACAAACGGTAATGAAGTTATCATCTGGAAACCAATTTTCAAGATGGCCGCCAGTGGCTGGCGGCCATCTTGGATTTTGGATCATCGTCGATTGCGATAGGTTTCTTCCCAAGACCTAGTCCAACCACCATATGAAGTTTCAATGCGATCCGACAAACGGAGTTATCATCAGGAAACCACTCTGCCGCCCGCACGGATGGATGGCTCCATTACATAATACTCCGCCAAATTTTTTGGCGGGGGTATAAAAACTTTTTTAAAAGATTGCGAGAAAATTGACAAAAATTGTGAGTTTTTGTATTAAAAAGCCCATTTTCACCCAGAATCTTGGACCTATAAAGGTGAATCCTTAAAAGGCACATCTATGTATCATAACTGAGGATATACCAAGTTTCATTAAATTATTTTAGGCAATTTTGTATGATATGGTGTTTATGAGAAAAGGGCCTGTGACGTTGATCTGGACCATGACCATTTGAATCGACACGATGGATAATTTTCGGAAAATCCAAGATGGCTACCAAACAAATTGACCAATAAAGATTCTCGTTTGATATGTTGAAGACTATCGTCATAGGATCGTACCACACAAGTTCTGTTGAAAGTGAGCCACTGATAAAGGAGTACTGTTTTTAAATGGTTCTGGGAATTTTTCAGAAAATCAAAAATGGCTGCTAAAACACTGACCTATAAAAATTCTGAATATATTTACTAGAGGCTCTTTCCAGCCAAATGGGTTAATGAGGAGTAGCATGTTAAATGAATTCCGCATTTTCGGAAAATATCAGATGGTCGGTGAACAAATTGACCAATCAAAATTCTGTACACAAAATGTGAAGCACACCACTCTAGGGACCTTCCAGCCGAGTTTGCTTGAAATCGTTCAAGCGCGATTAATGAGGCGTAGCCTTTTAACTGATTTCTGCAAATTTAAAAGAAATCCAAGATGGCCACCGAAAAAAATTGGTCAATCAAAATTCTGTATACATATTCTGAAACCTAGTAGGCTTCCAGCCAAGTCTGGTTGAAATTATACAAGCAGTTAACGAGGAGTAGCGTTTTAAATGATTTCCCATCATTTTTCAGAAAATCCAAGATGGGCGCCGACAAACTGACCAATCAAAATTATGTATACATGTTCAGAAGCATACGACTCTATGGTCCTTTCAGCCGAGTTTGCTTGAAATCAGCCAAGTAGTTGATGCGGAGTAGGCTTTTATCTTACTTCACAAAATCTTTGCAAAATCCAAGATGGCCATCAGAAAAATTGGCTAATCAAAATTCTGTATATAAGTTCTGAAACCTACGCTCATAGGGTCCTTACAGCCAAAGTAGGTTGAAATCCATCAAGCAGTTAATGAGGAGTAGCATTTTAAAGTTGATGGACAGACGGACGGCCAGTCGCCATGGCAAGATGACTTGGCCATTCTGGCCAGGTGAGCTAAAAAGCCCCCCATTTTTTTTTTTACCAAAAACTCCAATTTTCACCACAAATCTTGGACATATAAAGGCGAACCCTTCAAAAGGCACATATACCTATCACAAAAAAGCCACTTGCCAAGTTTCATTAAATTAGTTTAAGCGATTCTGTATGATATGGTGGTTAGGAGAAAATTGACAAAAATCATGAGTTTTTGCATTAAAAAGCAAATTTTTACCCAAAATCATGGGCCCTATAACGTTGAATCCTTCAAAAGGTACATCTGCGTATCATAACTGAGGCATACACCAAAGTTTCATTCAAATATCTGAAGCGGTTCTGTATGATATGCTGTTTACAAGATATTGTGGACAGACAGACAGACGGACAGACATGGTGATTACTATATGGCTTCCGCACCGGGGCCCTAACAATAGATAATTTCCAGAAAATCCCAAAGTGGAATTTCACAAATGTGTGCTTGCTTAATGGTCAAGGCAGCCAAAACTGGCATCCGTAAATTAGCATTGAGTAATGTCAATTTTCAGGCCAAGAGAATACTATATTTGAAAATGTATCAGTGGAATGTCTGGCTCAATACCCGGGCCAGACATTCCAGTAGTCTATTTTCAAAACTGCAAATAGATACAAAAATACCAGTGGTAACTTTTCAAACATAATCCTCTCCTGATCTGCAAAAGGACATTTCACAAGATGACTCCAGGGACCGTTTTAGGCCGGCTTGCCCATTAAAGGGTTTAGAAATGAATTTATCTTTGCTACGAGGAAAACTTGTAGCAATACGTTTACATATGGTTACAACAGACAAGTCCCGGTATTAGTACTCAGCATAATTACTTACTACAGTTGCCTCTGCTTCATAGCCATTGGTGATCCAAGCTTTAGTGCCATTAAGCAGCCAATTGGTGCCATCTTCAGTAGCCATCGTGGATGCTGCACCAGCGTCACTGCCATTACCTGACAAAACAGCAAACTCAATGGTAATGTGCAGACGATGGCACGTCTTTGCAAATCCCCAGACTTTCACCAACTTTGAAGCTGTAACCAACATCCCAACCAATGCCCAGCCTGGTGGCGGTGCCTAATGTAAATATTGTCTCGCAATCCTCAATCATATGGGTAATTCACACACAAAATTGGGTTGAATTCCACCAACTTTGATATTCTACCCCAACCACCACACCAGGGGCAGAAAAGTGTACACCTACTATAGTATAAATTTACATTAAAATTTATAAATACTCTGCATAGGCTAACAGATTGCTGCAGTCTGTACATGCTTACTGTTCAACTTCTCACTGGTCAATGACCTTGATCTAAACGACTGCTTTGATCTTACATAAGAATTTTCAGTCATCCTATAGAATATCTTAAAATAAAAATTTAATTACAAACTAATGTAATATAAAGTTCTAATTAGTTACAGTGAAACTTAATATGTTAAAACATGGTTTTAGACATGTTAGAGACATACCATATTGACAGAGAGCAAATCAGCCACTATGGTCAACAATAAGGAATGGCTTATTAGGCAAACCTGGCCATATGTTCACCATTAAGAGGTGGTTTGACAGACCTATAATATTCATGGAGGCCAAAATAGCCAATATGTTCACCATTAAAGCTCTCATGTTCCATTAAATATAGATACTTTTGCATGAGATATGAGATGCCAGTTCAATTTACCCAGCATGCAATGCTACCCGGCATGCAATGCTACCCAGCATGCAATCCCTGACTCCATAATCGTTGTAACTATTGGACGCCATATTCGTTTAGTCTATTGTCTGCACAAACCAGGATTTCTCAAACAAAACCAACCTGCTTGCACGTGCAAATAGTCATTTGTCCTCCAACTCTGGAAGCGTAAGCATGCACGTAGGGTGTATTCACGACGGTACATTCAGCAGTCTGTATTTCAATACTGTTTAGAGAAAGCGTGTCAATGTCCAGATAATAGGAGAAAGCTTTTATATACATTGACAGTAATTTGTGTGAAAGTTGTTGCTATCAATGACAGCACCAACATTCAGTCAAATTGTTGTCAAAATCAGTAGTATGTAATGCAATTACTACCTGCTATATATTTGATAACAAATTTTATTGAAGTGTTGCTGCAACAGTTTTCAGTCTATGTATTCTAAAACATTCATGATAAATTTCAGTCAACACTTTCTACGGATTTGCAGAGCAATTTGACTGTAAGTTGTTGCTAACTAAGGCACCAACAACGTTATCAAACTGTTGTCCATAGAATCACACGGCGCACAGTATTATTATCTAAGTAGAGTGAGTATATGGCCAAAATACGCTTTGCCTGCACGAAGGAAATATTTCGCCTAGCTACCGGGTGTACGTTTCTGTTCGATCAATGCATTTCAAACAAATGCACAAATCTCTCAATGAAACATACACGCTGTTTGCTAAGCATTCATTCTTGGCGAGCACGCGTATGTAAGCCTACGCAAACTTTACCTAAATAGAATATATTGATTGCACGTGTGTGGATAATAATTCGACAATGTTGTTGGTGCCTTAGACATCGACAACTTACAGTCAAATTGCTATTCACATCCGTAGCGAGAGTTGACTAAAATTATGATGATTATTTTAGAATAGAGACTGAAATATGCTGTAGCAACAATTTTCATTCAAATTAGTATCAAATCTGTACCAGGTAGTAATCGCATTACTTAATACTTATTTTGACAATAATTTTACTGAATGTTGTTGCTGTCATTGATAGCAATAACCTTCACGCAAATTATTGTCAAAATATATGATAGATTTCTCTAATTTTCTTCTGGAAATTGATATAGTTGCACTGAACAGCGTTGTAATGCAGGCCGTCGAATGTACTGCCGTGAATAGTACGCCCTACGTTCATGCTTACACTTGCGGATCTGGAGGACAAATGACAATTTGCATGCGCAGGCTGGTTGGTTTTGTTTGAGAAATCCTAGCCTATACAGACAATACACTAAACGAATATGGCGTCCAATAGTTACAACGATTATGGAGTCAGGAAATTCATGGTTCACTGAGGGCAAAACAGCCGATATATTCACCATTAAGATGTCATTATGGAGACATACCCCAGTTCACGGAGGGCAAAACAGCCAATATGTTCACCATTTAGGTGTCATTAGGGAGACATACCCAGTTCACTGAGGGCAAAACAGCCGATATGTTCACCATCAAGGTGCAATTAGGGAGACATACCCGGTTCACTGACGGCAAAACAGCCGATATGTTAACCATTAAGATGTCATTATGTAGACATACCCGTTCACTGAGGGCAAAACAGCCGATATGTTCACCATTAAGGCGTCATTAGGGAGACATACCTGGTTCACTGAGGGCAAAACAGCCGATATGTTCACCATTAAGGCGTCATTAGGGAGACATACCCGGTTCACTGAGGGCAAAACAGCCGATATGTTCACCATTAAGATGTCATTATGGAGACATACCCGGTTCACTGAGGGCAAAACAGCCGATATGTTCATCATTAAGGTGTAATTAGGGAGACATACCTGGTTCACTGAGGGCAAAACAGCCGATATGTTCACCATTAAGGCGTAATTAGGGAGACATACCCGGTTCACTGAGGGCAAAACAGCCGATATGTTCATCATTAAGGCGTAATTAGGGAGACATACCTGGTTCACTGAGGGCAAAACAGCCGATATGTTCACCATTAAGGCGTAATTAGGGAGACATACCCGGTTCACTGAGGGCAAAACAGCCGATATGTTCACCATTAAGGCGTCATTAGGGAGACATACCCGGTTCACTGAGGGCAAAACAGCTGATATGTTCACCATTAAGATGTAATTAGAGAGACATACCCGGTTCACTGAGGGCAAAACAGCCAATATGTTCACCATTACGGTGTAATTAGGGAGACATACCCGGTTCACTGAGGGCAAAACAGCCAATATGTTCACCATTAAGGCGTAATTAGGGAGACATACCCGGTTCACTGAGGGCAAAACAGCCGATATGTTCACCATTAAGGAATGGTTTCAGAAACTTCTCTTTCTGGGCTGCAGTAGCATGCTTCTGTATTGGACCAAGGTACAATGACTACAATAGAACAAATAGTACATGATGAAAATCATTGCAAAAATACTATACTGTTTAAATTGTGGCACAGAGCTCTATGAACAAGAAAATGGTCTGTATCTTATAGAAGACAATGAATGACTTTTAACAATGTTTTCCCTAACATTTATTGGAAGAGATTGGAAGCATCATTGTCTAATGTGATGCTCTTTACACCACATGCAACACACGTTTTAAGACTGTAAATGATAATGCACAAAAGCATGCAAAATTAACTCTAAATTCAAAATTTGTTGTTAAATCTGGTGTGAGCAAAAGTAAGTGTAAAATTTAACATTCCCATATGTATAAAGCGAAAACCGTATATACATTTTGCACAGGGTAATTTTGGCCATCAAAATCCAGTAGATAAAGAAATTCAATATGGCCACCAAACACAACATCTTGACTGGTCCACGGTATCCATGTTTTTTTACATATCAACCTCCGTTGTACAAACATGAATGGCTCTTAGCCCCTAATCAACTTTTAGACATTTAAAAAGATAAGCCAAAATCCAAGATGGTTGCCGGCCAAAATGTCCATTTGGAGACTGGAATGTTTTCGAGCCAGTCATTCCTGTGATAAATTTTCAAAAATAGTCTTCTCTTGGTCTGCAAGTGACATTTCTCAAGAAAATTGCAGAAGCCATTTCTGGCTGATATGAGTGTTAAAGGGTTAATGGTCATCCCGGCCAATACCGGCCTCTGTTATGGTCTTGTGAAATGTCCATTTACAGGCCAAGAGAATACAATTTTGGAAAATTTACGACTGGAATGACTGGCTCGATAACAGAGCCAGTCATTCCAGTGATAAATTTTCAAAAATTGTATTGTCTTGGTCTGTAAATGATCATTCAATAGGCAGATATTAAAATTTTGACCAAATTTGACCATTAAAGGGTTATATACTTACATTGTGAGCGCTCATAACACCCGCTGATGCACATCCTAGACTTACATTGTGAGCACTCATAATAACATCCGCTGATGCACATCCTCACTTACATTGTGAGCACTCATAATAACATCCGCTGATGCACATCCTCACTTACATTGTGAGCACTCATAATAACACCCGCTGATGCACATCCTAGACTTACATTGTGAGCACTCATAATAACACCCGCTGATGCACATCCTCACTTACATTGTGAGCGCTCATAGTAACACCCGCTGATGCACATCCTAGACGTACATTGTGAGCGCTCATAATAACACCCGCTGATGCACATCCTCACTTACATTGTGAGCGCTCATAGTAACACCCGCTGATGCACATCCTAGACGTACATTGTGAGCGCTCATAATAACACCCGCTGATGCACATCCTCACTTACATTGTGAGCGCTCATAATAACACCCGCTGATGCACATCCTCACTTACATTGTGAGCGCTCATAATAACACCCGCTGATGCACATCCTAGACTTACATTGTGAGCACTCATAATAACACCCGCTGATGCACATCCTCACTTACATTGTGAGCGCTCATAATAACACCCGCTGATGCACATCCTGACTTACATTGTGAGCGCTCATAATAACACTCGCTGATGCACATCCTCACTTACATTGTGAGCACTCATAATAACACCCGCTGATGCACATCCTCACTTACATTGTGAGCACTCATAATAACATCCGCTGATGCACATCCTCACTTACATTGTGAGCACTCATAATAACACCCGCTGATGCACATCCTCACTTACATTGTGAGCACTCATAATAACATCCGCTGATGCACATCCTGACTTACATTGTGAGCACTCATAATAACACCCGCTGATGCACATCCTCACTTACATTGTGAGCACTCATAATAACACCCGCTGATGCACATCCTGACTTACATTGTGAGCACTCATAACACCCGCTGATGCACATCCTCACTTACATTGTGAGCACTCATAATAACACCCGCTGATGCACATCCTCACTTACATTGTGAGTACTCATAATAACACCCGCTGATGCACATCCTCACTTACATTGTGAGCACTCATAATAACATCCGCGGATGCACATCCTCACTTACATTGTGAGCACTCATAATAACACCCGCTGATGCACATCCTCACTTACATTGTGAGCACTCATAATAACATCGGCTGATGCACATCCTCACTTACATTGTGAGCACTCATAATAACATCCGCTGATGCACATCCTCACTTACATTGTGAGCACTCATAATAACATCCGCTGATGCACATCCTCACTTACATTGTGAGCACTCATAATAACATCCGCTGATGCACATCCTCACTTACATTGTGAGCACTCATAATAACATCCGCTGATGCACATCCTCACTTACATTGTGAGCACTCATAATAACATCCGCTGATGCACATCCTCACTTACATTGTGAGCACTCATAATAACATCCGCTGATGCACATCCTCACTTACATTGTGAGCACTCATAATAACATCCGCTGATGCACATCCTCACTTACATTGTGAGCACTCATAATAACACCCGCTGATGCACATCCTCACTTACATTGTGAGCACTCATAATAACATCCGCTGATGCACATCCTCACTTACATTGTGAGCACTCATAATAACATCCGCTGATGCACATCCTCACTTACATTGTGAGCACTCATAATAACATCCGCTGATGCACATCCTGACTTACATTGTGAGCACTCATAACACCCGCTGATGCACATCCTCACGTACATTGTGAGCACTCATAATAACACCCGCTGATGCACATCCTGACTTACATTGTGAGCACTCATAACACCCGCTGATGCACGCACATCCTAGACTTACATTGTGAGCACTCATAATAACATCCGCTGATGCACATCCCGACTTACATTGTGAGCACTCTTAATAACACCCGCTGATGCACATCCTGACTTACATTGTGAGCACTCATAATAACACCCGCTGATGCACATCCTGACTTACATTGTGAGCACTCATAATAACACCCGCTGATGCACATCCTGACTTACATTGTGAGCACTCATAATAACACCCGCTGATGCACATCCTGACTTACATTGTGAGCACTCATAATAACACCCGCTGATGCACATCCTGACTTACATTGTAAGCACTCATAATAACACCCTCTGATGCACATCCTGACTTACATTATGAGCACTCATAACACCCGCTGATGCACATCCCGACTTACATTGTGAGCACTCATAATAACACCCGCTGATGCACATCCTCATTTACATTGTGAGCACTCATAATAACACCCGCTGGTGCACATCCTCACTTACATTGTGAGCACTCATAATAACATCCGCTGATGCAAATCCTCACTTACATTGTGAGCACTCATATTAACATCCGCTGATGCACATCCTCACTTACATTGTGAGCACTCATAATAACATCCGCTGATGCACATCCTCACTTACATTGTGAGCGCTCATAATAACATCCGCTGATGCACATCCTCACTTACATTGTGAGCACTCATAATAACATCCGCTGATGCACATCCTCACTTACATTGTGAGCACTCATAATAAGACTCGCTGATGCACATCCTCACTTACATTGTGAGCACTCATAATAACACCCACTGATGCACATCCTGACTTACATTGTGAGCACTCATAACACCCGCTGATGCACATCCTCACTTACATTGTGAGCACTCATAATAACACCCGCTGATGCACATCCTGACTTACATTGTGAGAACTCATAACACCCGCTGATGCACGCACATCCTAGACTTACATTGTGAGCACTCATAATAACATCCGCTGATGCACATCCCGACTTACATTGTGAGCACTCTTAATAACACCCGCTGATGCACATCCTGACTTACATTGTGAGCACTCATAATAACACCCGCTGATGCACATCCTGACTTACATTGTGAGCACTCATAATAACACCCGCTGATGCACATCCTGACTTACATTGTAAGCACTCATAATAACACCCTCTGATGCACATCCTGACTTACATTATGAGCACTCATAACACCCGCTGATGCACATCCCGACTTACATTGTGAGAACTCATACTAACACCCGCTGATGCACATCATCAATTACATTGTGAGCGCTCATAATAACATGTGCTGATGCACATCCTAGTTACATTGTGAGCGCTCATAATAACACCCTCTGATGCACATCCTCACTTACATTGTGAGCACTCATAATAACACCCTCTGATGCACATCCTCAATTACATTGTGAGCACTCATAATAACACCCTCTGATGCACATCCTCACTTAAATTGTGAGCACTCATAATAACACCCTCTGATGCACATCCTCACTTACATTGTGAGCGCTCATAATAACAGCCTTTGATGCACATCCTCAATTACATTGTGAGCATTCATAATAACACCCGCTGATGCACATCCTGACTTACATTGTGAGCACTCATAATAACGCCCGCTGATGCACATCCTGACTTACATTGTGAGCACTCATAATAATGCCCGCTGATGCACATCCTGACTTACATTGTGAGCACTCATAATAACACCCGCTGATGCACATCCTGACTTACATTGTGAGCACTCATAATAACACCCGCTGATGCACATCCTGACTTACATTGTGAGCACTCATAATAACACCCGCTGATGCACATCCTGACTTACATTGTGAGCACTCATAATAACACCCGCTGATGCACATCCTGACTTACATTGTGAGCACTCATAATAACACCCGCTGATGCACATCCTGACTTACATTGTGAGCACTCATAATAACACCCGCTGATGCACATCCTGACTTACATTGCGAGCACTCATAAAAACGCCCGCTGATGCACATCCTGACTTACATTGTGAGCACTCATAATAACACCCGCTGATGCACATCCTCACTTACATTGTGAGCGCTCATAATAACACCCGCTGATGCACATCCTGACTTACATTGTGAGCGCTCATAATAACACCCTCTGATGCACATCCTCACTTACATTGTGAGCACTCATAATAACACACTCTGATGCACATCCTAGACTTACATTGTGAGCGCTCATAATAACACCCTCTGATGCACATCCTCACTTACATTGTGAGCACTCATAATAACATCCGCTGATGCACATCCTAGACTTACATTGTGAGCGCTCATAATAACACCCGCTGATGCACATCCTAGACCTACATTGTGAGCACTCATAACACCCGCTGATGCACATCCTCACTTACATTGTGAGCACTCATAATAACACCCGCTGATGCACATCTTGACTTACATTGTGAGCACTCATAACACCCGCTGATGCACATCCTGACTTACATTGTGAGCACTCATAATAACATCTGCTGATGCACATCCTCACTTACATTGTGAGCACTCATAATAACATCCGCTGATGCACATCCTAGACTTACATTGTGAGCACTTATAATAACACCCTCTGATGCACATCCTGACTTACATTGTGAGCACTCATAATAACACCCTCTGATTCACATCCTCACTTACATTGTGAGCACTCATAATAACACCCGCTGATGCACATCCTCGACTAATCTCCTCCATGGCAATAGCATAAGCCAAGTAATCCAGACCTGTCCCACCATCAGACTCTGGTACATCAATGCACATAAGACCAAGTTCACCCATCTTCTTCACCTAAACAAGGAAGCACAGCATAACAAGAGGCACAATGGGCCGGTATTACTCACCTGGAACACACACATTTCAACAAGGCTATCGG
The DNA here is from genome assembly GCA_034401795.1 of Chaetoderma sp. LZ-2023a. Taxonomy (NCBI): domain Eukaryota; kingdom Metazoa; phylum Mollusca; class Caudofoveata; order Chaetodermatida; family Chaetodermatidae; genus Chaetoderma; species Chaetoderma sp. LZ-2023a. Next base: position 27,848,028 of record CM067370.1, on the reverse strand, counting down.
CTATAAGTACATGTAAAACTCTAGTGCTTTGGCCAGAATTGAACAAAGATGTCTTACCAAATTTGGTTAAGATCCTTCCAGAGGTTCTTGAAAGGACATTTTAAATTTTGCGATGCTTTATGTATTATGGAGTTTTTGGTGGGTGACAATCCATGATTGCCACCAATGTGTTTATATAACACGTGGTTCATACACGATTGCAGCCAATGTGTTTATCTGACATGTGGTTCATACAAGATTGCAGCCAATGTATTTATCCGACACGTGGTTCATACACGATTGCAGCCAAAGTGTTTATCTGACACATGGTTCATACAAGATTGCTGCCAATGTGTTTATCTGACATGTGGTTCATACAAGACTGCAGCCAATGTGTTTATCTGACAGGTTTCATACAAGATTGCAGCCAATGTGTTTATCTGACACGTGGTTCATACAAGTTTGCAGACAATGTATTTATCCGACACGTGGTTCATACACGATTGCAGCCAAAGTGTTTATCTGACACATGGTTCATACAAGATTGCTGCCAATGTGTTTATCTGACATGTGGTTCATACAAGACTGCAGCCAATGTGTTTATCTGACAGGTTTCATACAAGATTGCAGCCAATGTGTTTATCTGACACGTGGTTCATACAAGTTTGCAGACAATGTATTTATCTGGCACGTGGTTCATACAAGACTGCTGTTAATGTGTTTATCTGACACATAGTTCAGACAAGATTGCTGACAATGTGTTTATTTGACACGTGGTTCATACATGATTGCTGCCCATGTGTTTGTCTGGCACATGCTTCATACAAGATTGCTGCCAATGTGTTTATCTGACACATAGTTCAGACAAGATTGCTGCCAATGTGTTCATCTGACACGTGGTTCATACAAGATTGCAGACAACGGGTTTATCTGACACATGGTTCATACAAGATTGCTGCCAATGTGTTTATCTGGCACGTGGTTCATACAAGATTGCTGACAATGTGTTTATTTGACACATGGTTCATACATGATTGCTGCCCATGTGTTTGTCTGGCACATGCTTCATACAAGATTGCTGCCAGTGTGTTTATCTGACACATAGTTCAGACAAGATTGCTGCCAATGTGTTTATCTGACACGTGGTTCATACAAGATTGCAGACAACGGGTTTATCTGACACGTGGTTCATACATGATTGCCGCCAATGTGTTTATCTGACACATGGTTCATACAAGATTGCTGCCAATGTGCTTATCTGACACATAGTTCAGACAAGATTGCAGCCAATGTGTTTATCTGACACATGGTTTATACAAGATTGCAGCCAATGTGTTTATCTGACGCATAGTTCAGACAAGATTGCTGCCAATGTGTTTATCTGACATATAGTTCAGACAAGATTGCAGACAATGTGATTATCTGACACCTGGTTCATACAAGATTGCAGCCAATGCGTTTATCTGACACGTGGTTCATACCTGATTGCTGCCAATGTGTTTATCTGACACATGGTTCATACAAGATTGCTGCCAATGTGCTTATCTGACACATAGTTCAGACAAGATAGCTGCCAATGTGTTTATCTGACACATAGTTCAGACAAGATTGCTGCCAATGTGTTTATCTGACGCGTGGTTCATACATGATTGCTGCCAATGTGTTTATCTGACACATAGATCATACATGAACTTAATGATAGACCGATAGTATTCAAGCAATTTTCAATGGTTTTGCAAAGTTCTCATATATTGATAAAAGTTACGTATCCTAACTAAAGTTATGACTATTTGTTACTTTATGGACGCTTTAACTAACTAGGATTGTAGACGCCATTTTAGATAGATATTTCCTAGTGCTAGTATTTCGGATTCTATGGTCTTCGTCGTTGCGTAATTATTGGTATAAAAGCATTCTCGTAATGCTAATGCTAGTCATTCATCTGCTGCTTCCACAGTGAGCGCGTAGTAAGTGCATAGCAAAATTCAATACTAGTATACATGCATTTCCTATCGTCTCAGATGTCACTGTTTATATTAACCTGCTCAGTGGGATGTATGGTATTTAGATGTCATTGTTTATATTAACCTGCTCAGTGGGATGTATGGTATTTAGATGCCATTGTTTATATTAACCTGCTCAGTGGGATATGTGTGGTATTTAGATGCCATTGTTTATATTAACCTGCTCGGAGGGATATGTGTGGTATTTAGATGCCATTGTTTATATTAACCTGTTCGGTGGGATATGTGTGGTATTTAGATGTCATTATTTATATTAACCTGCTCAGTGGTACAGTACAGCTCAGAGTTAACTTAACGTACAAACGGGTCTGAAATGCGTGCAAGATGCGTTGAAGGCCCGTTTCTAACGCATCGGTTTTAAAAACACAATGCATTCACAACGCGTCTAGTAATTTTTTGGATGCATTTAAAATAATAAATATATGCGGTGAGAACGAGCATTAAATGCGTAAATAACCAAGTTTGAACGTGTTTGATGTCCCCCAGAGATAGTGCCAAACGCGTTGTTAAAAGCAAAACGGGACAGACGCCATTTAAAACATTTTAAATGCGTTTAAAAGATTCATATGTGCATTGCGTAATACCCGGTGTACATACCAACTCCACGGCTCCAGCTACCCGGGATCCAATCAAACTTAGTGGTACATTACATTTCCTAGAAGGGGCAAAGGTAAATATGAGTTTTCCTAAAAATGACAGCGGGACATAATACTAAAAATCAAAATTATAAATATTACGAAACACAAAATCATGATTCCCGGTTGAGAATAAATGTAACGATGCGCACCTGAACGTTTTGCGCCCCTAAACGTTTTGCATCTAGTGCAAGAATCGTAAGCATCGGTTCGTTTCACGTTTAACTTTTATAAACATCCAGCGCAGCGAAACATGCCGACTGGCGAGATTTGACATAGATTAATCGTAGTGAAAATTGTCTGTAAGCAACTTCATTATCACTTCTACGCATCACCTGTGTTCGCGATGAACAGACAGTGAATAAACGCAAAATTATGGATTAAAGATGTCAAAATATAGCTTATGTGTACCAATGCTCGACTAATGTAGACGCTTTTTATTAAAACATGCAGATGGTGTGATTTTTATTGATAATATGACGCACCAATTAGCAGATTCGTGTCCGCTACCGCAATATCCCCATCGGTGCTCTACATGAAAAAAGACTGGTTCATGGCTAGTTATGAAATACTATGCGGCCCTAAAGCTGTAACATGTACTTAGATGCCATTGTTTATATTAACCTGCTCAGTGGGATATGTGTGGTATTTAGGTGTTATTGTTTATATTAACTTGCTCGGTGAGATATATGTGGTGCTTAGATGTTATTGTTTATATTAACCTGCTCGGTGGGATATATGTGGTGCTTAGATGTTATTGTTTATATTAACCACCTCAGTGGTATATGTGTGGTGCTTAGATGTTATTGTTTATATTAATATGCTCGGTGGGATATGTGTGGTGCTTAGATGTTTATATTAACCTGCTCGGTGGTATGTGTGGTGCTTAGATGTCATTGTTTATATTAACCTGTTTGGTGGGATATGTGTACTGCTTAGAGGTCATTGTTTATATTAACCTGCTCAGTAAGATATTTGTGGTGCTTAGATGGTATTGTTTATATTAACCTGCTCAGTGGGATATGTGTGGTGCTTAGATGTTATTGTTTATATTAAGCTGCTCAGTGGGATATGTGTGGTGCTTAGATGTTATTGTTTATATTAACCTGCTCAGTGGGATGTGTGGTGCTTAGATGTTATTGTTTATATTAAGCTGCTCAGTCGGATATGTGTGGTGCTTAGATGTTATTGTTTATATTAACCTGCTCGGTGGGATATGTGTAGTGCTTAGATGTTAATGTTTATATTAACCTGTCTGGTGGGATATGTATGGTATTTGGATGTTATTGTTTATATTAACTTGTCTGGTGGGATATGTGTGGTGCTTAGATGTCATTGTTTATATTAACCTGCTCAGTGGGATATGTATGGTGCTTAGATGTCATTGTTTATATTAACCTGCTCAGTGGGATATGTGTGGTGCTTAGATGTCATTGTTTATATTAACCTGCTAGGTGGGATATGTGTAGTGCTTAGATGTCATTGTTTATATTAACCTGCTCAGTGGGATATGTTTGATGCTTAGATGTCATTGTTTATATTAACCTGCTCAGTGGAATATGTGTAGTGCTTAGATGTCATTGTTTATATTAACCTGCTCAGTGGGATATGTTTGATGCTTAGATGTCATTGTTTATATTAACCTGCTCGGTGGGATATGTGTGGTGCTTTACAGCTTAGATGTAATATTGTTTATATTAACCTGCTCAGTGGGATATGTGTGGTGCTTTACAGCTTAGATGTCATTGTTTATATTAACCTGCTCGGTGGGATATGTGTGGTGCTTTACAGCTTAGATGTCATTGTTTATATTAACCTGCTCAGTGGGATATGTGTGGTGCTTTACAGCTTAGATGTCATTGTTTATATTAACCTGCTCAGTGGGATATGTGTGGTGCTCTACAGCTTAGATGTCAATGTTTATATTAACCTGCTCAGTGGGATATGTGTGGTACTTAGATGCCATTGTTTATATTAACCTGCTCATGGGATATGTGTGGTATTTAGATGTCATTGTTTACATTAACCTGTTTGGTGGGATATCTGTGGTATTTGGATGTTATTGTTTATATTAACCTGTTTGGTGGGATATCTGTGGTATTTGGATGTTATTGTTCATATTAACCTTCTCAGTGGGATAAACGAAATCAAGGATTTCTTTTTTCACGAGAGAGTTGATACTTACCTCCCTAATACTCTTTGATATTGCTAAATATCGGCTTGCACTCAATAAACACTCAGAATAAAAACAGTTAGGTGCCCCTACTGGGCAGGGAGTCAGGGTGCAGTCCGGCGGATGCCAGCCCCACCACTGCGCATGCGCAGACTAGCACTTCCTCTGACTAATTTATTGGCTGACAGACATGCAACTATTAAGAGCCTGAAGACTCTGTGGGGTGGAGAGGCCGGGTCCATATTAGGGAGGTAAGTATCAACTCTCTCATGAAAAAATAAATCCTTGATTTCGTTTATTTCACTTCAAGAGTATACTTACCTCCCTAATACTCTTTGGTATTGCCAGAATTCGACAGGGAATTCGGCGGGAGGGAGGCGAGGTCAAAAGACCAGCTCTTCCCTATACGCTTTTCCGCATTTCAGGCACTTAAACCTCTGAAACTGTGTGAAACCGAATGTCATATGCGCTCCCCCCCCCACCCTTCCTTGGAGGAAGACTCGAATGACCTCAATGTCCCATACGCTCTCTACGTACAAGTGCCATGTACTATAGGACAGAGAGGAAAAAACTCCATTTTCATATACTCTCAATGATGAACCACATAAAAACACATACTATCACCATTTTAATAACAAAGGGTCACGTGACAATACAATTAACAATGAACAACACATAAACAAGACTGACCTTATTGAGCTTGGCTGACATCATCTTCCCAGTGGTGAAGGCTGATGCAGTCCCAAAAAGTGGTTGTTCCCATTAATTAATTGTGATATATACAAGCAATGAGGAAACCTCATAAAAAAAGTACACCTGACTATCTTTTCAAAATCGACAAGGCGAGAGAATTAGAGGTGTCACGGAGATAATGGTCTGTAAAACTTGACTCACAGTGCCACTGAGCAACCGACATAATGTCATCCACAGGGACCCCATTAAATAGGGCAGTGGAAGTCACTACGCCCCGGACACCGTGAGCCTTGGCCATGTCAACTTGCTTACCGGTGGCGGATTTATGACAAAACTGAATACATTCTACAATCCACCTGGAAATGGTGTCTTTAGACGCCCTGCCATGGGGTTCAATATATGACAACCATAACGCTGACTGGTCCGTCCGCCACTCCTGAGTACGTTGTCTGTACCGGATGAGCGCTCGGACGGGACACCATTTTAGAATTTTAGAATTAGGATCATATCTAGTTAAAGCTGGCAAAAAAATAGGTTGACCTGGATATTTCAAAGACTGATTCTTAGCCAAGAAATTAATCCTAGGTAGAAGCTTAAGGCCTTCCCCTGTAACCACAAAATGGTCCTCCTCGGCTGATAAGGCATGAATTTCACTCCTACGCCTAGCCGAGGCCGCAGCAATTAAAAATACAGTTTTAAGAGTTAACAGTTTCATAGAAATGGAACTAAGTGGTTCAAAAGGCTTATCACCTAGTACCTGAAGCACTAGAGATAAACTCCAAGATGGAATCACCGGGGGATTCCTTGGTCTTAGATTGCCTATGCCTTTAATTAATACATTTAATGTACTTACTTCATCACTTCCCCTCTTAGCCAAGCAAGGGATAACAGTCATTAAAGCTGACTTGTAGCCAGCAATAGTGTTAGGCTTGAGGCTATAGGCATCATCATACAGGTGACAGAGGAAATCAGCTACTACCTGAATAGATGAATCCATTGGATCAATACATCTTTTTGAGCACCATTCTGTAAATCTGTTGATTTTATAATTATATGCTCTGGAGGTTGACCCCCTCCTGGCTTTGGCCATAAACATGGCTGCTTGCTCAGAAAAGCCCTCCTTAATTCTAGATTCCTTGACAACATCCACGCAGTCAATCGGAACATTGACGGATTGTTGTGAAGGGCCTTGCCCTGGAAGATAATGTCATCCATCAGAGGCAGAGGAACCGGATTACAGACCAGAAGGTCCAGCAGATCCGTATACCATGATCGGCTTGGCCAATCTGGGGCAATCAGAAGCACTTGGCAGTCCTCCTGTCTGATTTTCTGAAGAATTTTTGGAATCAGGATTGCTGGAGGGAATGCGTATGCATACATTCCCGCCCAGCTGATAGCTAACGCATCTGTTGCGAAAGCGCTTGGATCTGGAATCGGAGAGACGTACGTCATCATCTTTGCATTCTTCTTCGTTGCGAACAAATCTATGTTGGGTTTCCTCCAATGGTCGAACAGACGATCCGCCACACATAGATTTAGTTGCCATTCCTTCGGCTCAATGAGTCTGCTAGCAGATTTAACCTTCCCGGAATATGAACTGCTTTCAAGGTAATCCTGTGATCCAGGCACCAACAAAGCAGTCTCCATGTCATCATACAGAGACTGGGCGACTTCGTTCCGCCCTGGCGGTTTATGTAAGTCACAACTGTTGAGTTGTCTGAACGAATAAGAACAATCTTGCCCTGAACTTTCTGTAAGAAATGTTCCAGGCCTAGGACTAATGCTCTTAACTCCAGTAGATTGATATGTTCCTTCGACTGTTCCAGATTCCAAAGCCATGATATCGTGGATTCTTCCAGGCAAGCTCCCCACCCCTCCATCGAGGCATCTGTATACACAGTTACCTGAGGGTGAGGCGGGGTTAGCATAACCCCCACCAGGAGATTCTCCGTCTTCAACCACCATTGCAGGTGGTGAATTAGAGGCGCCAACACTGACACGTTCAAGTCCAGTGAACCTGTACTCTGGGTCCATTGCGTCATGAGAAATAACTGGATCGGCCGCCTGCGTAAGGCGGCCTGAGGAATGACTGGTTCCAAAGAAACCATCAACCCCAGCATTCTCAAGTAAACCCGTGCCAGGACATGACGACTGTCGCACACTGACTGTATTACTGAGATGAGTCTCTGAACCCTCTCCTGAGTAGGATAAACATATCCTGTCTCTAGATCGAAGAACATCCCCAGGTAAACAAACTTCTGGGATGGAGTCAGCTCTGATTTTTGGAAATTGATTATCCAGCCTAAGTCTGTGAGTCTTCAAAACAATCTCCAGATTGGCCGATAAACTTTCCTGGGTGTGTGCTTTTAACAGCCAGTCGTCTATGTACATGTGGACTGCTATGCTTCTCCTGCGGAGGTATGCTGTAATCGCAAGAACCACTCTGGTGAAAACCCGAGGAGCCATGGAAATTCCGAAGGGTAACACCCTGAATTCCCACTGTCTGCCCTGGAATGCAAATCTTAGGAAGCGACGGAAACTCCTCGCTATGGGGATGTGGAAATAAGCATCCTTCAAATCTATTGAAGTTGTCCACATTCCCCTCTCTTACCCCGCCAACACTGACCGCACAGTCTCCATCTTGAAACTGGGCGTCTCTATGAACTTGTTCAATGGCTTGAGGTTGAGAATTGGTCTCCACCCTCCGGTGTTTTTTGTCACTAAGAACACGGTTGAATAGAAGCCCGGACACTTCTGTGCCGGCTGAATTGCTCCTTTTTGTATGAGGGAGTTTATTTCCTCCTCGATACACAACCTTTGATCTGGATCTCTCGGATTTGGAGTCGAGATTGGCACCAGAGACTGCTGCGATGGCGGGCCTGTCATCCAATCGGGATGATACCCGACTGAAAGCCATCGCAAGACTAAACGGTCCTGAGTCAACCGTTCCCACTCTTGCATGTGGTTGGCCAGCCGGCTTCCCACCGGTCCACCTAGGGAGAGAGGTGGACATAAGGAGTGCAAGAGTGGCACTGTCTCGTTTGCCAGAAACACTGGAGTGGTTCTCACCGCGGTAACCGGCCCATCAGGCACGATTACCACGACCAGATCCTCGCGCGCCACAACCAGCACCACGCGCACCACGGCGCGCGGGCGGCTACCTGCGCCTGAGGAGCCTGCGCCCCCCTCACCGCTGGCCGAATCGCATGCGGCTGAGGCCGACGCTGCGATGGTGGCTGGCCTCTGACCTGGCCACCTCCACCTCGAGCCTGCAGGGGATGGTACACAGGGGGTGCAGCGTGTTCGCGCTCCCTACGGAGCACCTCAACCTGTTCGCGCAGCGCCCTCTGGTTATTGACCAGAGTAACCGTCTCCTGGAGGTTCCTACATCCCTCACCTCCAAAGAGACCAGGACCTGCCATAGGCGTACACAGAAGCCTATTGTACAGGTCCTGGGATGGGCACAGGTTATCCAACGCAAACGTGCGCCTCGCCCGGACACTCCTGGTCACCGCCCGGGCTCGGTTGGCGTGATGCAGATGCTGTTACTACCCCCTGTAACAGCTGGGAGACGTGAGACAGCGCCGCGATAGACGCTCTCCCACTCTCCTCCGCATCACGCAACGCGGCATTGGCCGAACGCAGCGCGTTCGAAACGCAATGCGTTCGAACACAAGGTCCCCGTGTCAGAATGGGAGCCTGGCCGCGCATCCTCACCCAAAGCCGAGCGGTCATTCACGCTAGGCTTGGGCACCACACCGTACCTCTGGTAGTCCATGGGTACGATGCGGCAGCACCTTGCGACCTCGTGAGGGGCCTTCGCGAGATGCCCATTCGCCTTGATGGACGTCTCCGCCGCCGAGAACATATCCACGATATGCTCTGCTAGCGGCAGAGATGGCATAGCGCTAGCAGTCGACTTACCAGCTAACCACGGCCTGTGGTCTCGCTGGCTAGCCAACTGCTCCACGGGCAGGTCTGGCCTTACACTTATCAGCCATTGACAAGCGTCAGACCAATCCTCCTCCGTGGCTAACTCCGAGAGCTCTACTAGACGAGGGCCTTCGTCTTCCTCCTGAGCAAATGCAGCAGAGCTTGACGGCGGATATGCTGACACTCCTGGCAAGCCAGAGAAAGCATGCGGGCCCGAAAGAGCAGGCATGGTAATCTGACTGGCTTGTCCAGGAGCAGGCGTCGTGGTAGAGCGCGGGGCAGATACCGCCCCACCACGGCCCCGGCCAGCACCAGCAATACCCTCGGCAAGGCGAGGTACGCGGAACAACTGACCATCAGCACCGGCCAGGGCCACCTTCTGAGCCGTGAATCCTACTCCTGCATGAGTAGAACCGTGGATCATGTGGCCTGCATTCCCCGCAAGGGGTGCACAGACGTAAAAATCCATGGCCACGTCCTCAGAAGGGGACCCTAACAGATAATCCTCTTCTTCCTGGCCAGAAAGATTAGACTCCGGGTCAGCAAAGAGAGCTAATCCGGACTGGCCAGGAAAGGTGCCATAGGAGGAACTGGCACCTGCGGCGTGCGAATACGCCTGGGCTGATAAGCAGCCAGCAGGTTCCAGCGACAGCCATCCACGAATCCCTGGCGCGGCAAGCCTGCTGCCAGGGGCGTGGAACGCCCCCACTAATGGGGCCACCTCTGAATTCTCGAAAACTGGTAACGGCCTAAGGAGGGATGATTCAGAGGCGGGGATTATCTGCTCCGAAGCAGATGACGAGGACAACAAAGGATTTGGTCCAGGAAGCATGCCACGAAGCAACTCTGGTACCAAATCCTTTATTGTCCTCTTCATCTCTCCCAACATCTCACTACGGAAGGCCTCCATGTCCACTGAGGACGAGGCCTTCCTCTTACCCTTTTTACTCACAACCTCTCTTTTCAGCTTCCTCTCCTCCTCCACAACCTTGTCCTTAGCCTGTAAGCATAAAAATTTGGTCATTAGTTCGCCCCCCCCCCCCCAATGCTTACATACGTCACAATTGAGCAATGGCCCACAGGGGCTACAATGAACGCAAAGATGCGGTATAAACTTCTCTTTCAGGAAGCGACCACAGGACAGGCAACCAGGTCTCTGAAACAGGGCAGAGGACGAGGACAATGAGCATCTTAGTTAAAGTTAAAAAACTCAAAACCAAAATAAAAGAAAGGGAAATGATCATAAGGATCACCAATCACATGAAACCAGCGTTGGACAAAACTTTAATTGTTAATAAAGAGCAAGGCTGATTATGACGTCATTAATCCCAAACAGAAATTAAATCGATCCGAAACAAACATCCAGGTGTAAGGACGAATTGTATCCTAACCAGAACATCTCCAGGATAGATATTCAGACTACACAAACATCAGATACATAATGATAACAATGGCAATTTATAGTACAAATAATTATCATCACCTCATATCATCAACTAGAATACCTGACTCTTTGCATAGACAAACCATCCAACGTGATGAACTGGACCACTCCACCAAGACTACGCCTCTCAACTCTCTCCACCTTAGGGGAAGGAATTGGATCAAGAGGGCAAAGTGAGAAGACCTTCATACGAGGCCTCCGAGTCACTGAACATAGACTTTTTGGTTAGATAACCTAACAGTATTAGTAGGAAATGGAACCTTGGTGGAGAGAAACAAACCCTCTGATGATGTGATGTCCCATACATATCCTGACAGATACCTGTGGACATAAATACAAAGAGAGATTAGTATTATATAGCACCATATTGACATAAACAACTATACTAGGCGCTTATCACGATAAACGCGAGTCCCGGAAACACATTACACCCGGAAAAACTCGCTAAAATATAATAGAAGTCACCTGATGGATAGGTCCTGGGCCCTCCTCCGGCGAAGTAACTCTCAGACATCACAACAGGTGTTTCAAACTTCTATTAAACCCTTAATTAGACTTAAAAAGACTAGTGAAAAGCTTAGAGCACAAAGCATGTGTTCACCCTCTGCCAATAAATTAGCAAAGAGGAAGTGCTAGTCTGCGCATGCGCGGTGGTGGGGCTGGCATCCGCCGGACTGCACCCTGACTCCCTGCCCAGTAGGGGCACCTAACTGTTTTTATTCTGAGTGTTTATTGAGTGCAAGCCGATATTTAGCAATATCAAAGAGTATTAGGGAGGTAAGTATACTCTTGAAGTGAAATATGTGTGGTGCTTAGATGTCATTGTTTATATTAACCTGCTCCGTGTGATATGTGTAGTATTTAGATGTTATTGTCTATATTAACCTGCTCGTGGGATATGTCATATATCAAACCATCTCCAGGAGCCATCACAGTCTGCGTATAGAAAATTTCATTCTACGGAAAGTGCCCTTACTCGAGTCCATAAACACCTATTTGAATCGCTAGATAAAGGTAGCGCCGCCATGCTAGTTTTGCTTGATCTCTCGGACGCATTCGATACCATCGACCATCAAGTACTTTTACATCGGTTTGAGCACTGCTTCCATATAGGTGATAAGGCTCTGGCCTGGATAAGCTCCTACCTTAGTGATCGCTTACAATCAGTTATGATAGATGGTGAGCTATCTAAGCCAGTCAAATTAGAGTATGGAGTTCCACAGTGATCAGTGCTGGGTCTGAAGACGTATACAATGTACACAGCGCCTTTAGGTGATATAGTGCGACAACACAATCTCGGATATCATTTCTACGCTGACGATACACAACTGTACTTAGCTTTTAAAGTTAATGACAATACAGATCATAAGAATACAATCAGTGGAATAGAACTGTATATCAAAGACATTCATATCTGGATGACAAACAACATGCTGAAACTAAATGGTGACAAGACTGAGGTGATTATTCTCGCGTCTAGCAATTCAAGTAAGCACAATGAATGTCTACCAGTCACTGTAGAAAACGCAGATATCACACCAATGTCTACTGTCCGCAACTTAGGTGTGTTATTCGACTCCACAATGTCAACGGAAAAACAAGTAAACTCTATATGCAGATCAGATTAATCGCAGCTAAGGAACATTGGCAAAATTCATAGCTACCGTACAAACGATGCTACAAAATCGTTAGTAAATTGTCTTGTTAGGTCCAGACTAGATTACTGTAACGGGTTGTTGTACGGAATTTCAAGAACATTGACAAACAAGCTTCAACGAGCGCAAAACACAGCGGCGAGTATTATCACACGAACATCTCGATATAGTCACATCACACCAATACTCAAGGAGCTACACTGGCTGCCAATAGAATCGAGACTGGAATATAAACTTTTAATTCAAACTTACAAAGCTCTGCATAATCAGGCAGCAACGTATATTACCGACATGTTGTAGCCATACAAGCCGAATAAGAACTTAAGATCCGAGAATTCCATCACACTAACTGTACCACGTTCATTCACAAAAACATATGGCGACAGATGTTTCTCAATAGGAGTACCCAAGTTATGGAACGCCATGCCACTGTATCTGCGAAACACTAACAAACTGTCCAGCTTTAAAACATCTCTCAAAACACACCTTTTCAAAACATACTTTGAAAATTCTTAGACTTCCACGGTTATCCCTTTTAAATGCCGTTTCGTTCTGCACTGTGGTTTTAACTTAGTACATAATTATACTAACATAGTAAATTTTGTCATATAGTATTTTAAGTAGGCTAACTATGTCTTAGGTTTATATTTTTAATATTGTCTAAATTTTTTATTTGTTTGTAATTTTAAAATTGTAAAACGTTTTAGAAACGACTTGATGTTGGAATAGAACGTTATAGAAATATGGTCTAATAATAATAATAATAATAATAATAATAATAATAATAGTAATACATGTATGTGTGGTGCTCAGATGTCATTGTTTATATTAACCTGCTCAGTAGGATATGTGTGGTACTTAGATGGCATTGTTTATATTAACCTGCTCAGTAAGATATGTGTGGTACTTAGATGGCATTGTTTATATTAACCTGCTCAGTGGGATGTGTGGTGCTTAGATGTCATTGTTTATATTAACCTGCACAGTAGGATATGTGTGGTATTTAGATGTTATTGTTTATATTGACCTGCTCGGTGGGAAATGTGTAGTGCATAGATGTCATTGTTTATATTAACCTGTTTGGTGGGATATGTGTAGTGCTTAGATGTCATTGTTTATATTAACCTGTTTGGTGGGATATGTGTAGTGCTTAGATGTCATTGTTTATATTAACCTGTTTGGTGGGATATGTGGTATTTAGATGTTATTGTTTATATTAACCTGCTCGGTGGTATGTGTGGTGCTTAGATGTCATTATTATATTAACCACCTCAGTGGTATATGTGTGGTATTTAGATGTTATTGTTTATATTAACCTGCTCAGTGGGATATGTGTGGTGCTTAGATGTTTATATTAACCTGCTCAGTAGGATATGTGTAGTGCTTAGATGTTTATATTAACCTGCTCAGTGGGATATGTGTAGTGCTTAGATGTTTATATTAACCTGCTCAGTGGGATATGTGTAGTGCTTAGATGTTTATATTAACCTGCTCAGTGGGATATGTGTGGTATTTAGATGTTATTGTTTATATTAACCTGCTCGGTGGTATGTGTGGTGCTTAGATGTCATTGTTTATATTAACCACATCAGTGGTATATGTGTGGTATTTAGATGTCATTGTTTATATTAACTTGCTCGGTGGGATATGTGTGGTGCTTAGATGTTTATATTAACCTGCTCAGTGGGATATGTGTAGTGCTTAGATGTTTATATTAACCTGCTCAGTGGGATATGTGTAGTGCTTAGATGTTTATATTAACCTGCTCAGTAGGATATGTATGGTGCTTAGATGTTTATATTAACCTGCTCGGTGGGATATGTATGGTGCTTGTCTAGTTCTCCTGCTATTGGTTTCAGTTCATTTTCAGCAAAGTCTCGGCATGTCTTCTGAAGCATCTGATGAGTGTCAGGTAAGTTGATCAGACCAGAAACGCTCCTCACATGCTGACAAACTGTAAATAAATAAATACAGATATGCTCAATAATAACAATAGATAGCCATGCTCACTTAACAAAACTGAACATCCAATGAAATACCATTATAATTTTATGAGCTATGACTGGATATGTGACAGTAAATCACCGCCTATAGATTTGCATGGAGTAGATCTATACAATTACCTACCCAATGATAAAATGCTCTGACTACTGTCAGACCATGCAATGTAAACTTACTTCTGAGGTCTTTACCTATTGCTGTGTATTTGCTTAACCCTTTAGCACTCAAGTCGGTGAAAAATAGCTTCTGCAGTAGTCTTTGATAAATGTCCATTTGCAGACCAAGAGAAGACTATTTTTGAAAACTTACTGTACCACTGGAGTGAATGGCTTGATAACTGAGCCAGTCATTCCCGTAGTAAATTTTCAAAAATAGCCTCTTGATCTGAAAATATATATTTTATATGAGATAATTGAAATTTGCGTGAACAAATTTGAGTGTTAAAAGATTAAATAACTAATTAACTCTCTGGGATGTCATTGTATCTATGTTACTGCTATGATGACCCAGTACACATCATCCTGAAGTTGCAGAAATGTGAAAATTGTAATTGCTATTTAAACCTGAAATCTATAGAATATGTTGAAAATAATATGAAAATCTGTGTTTTTAATCAGTCATATTGTAGCCTATAATAGCATAAATACTAAATAGTACATAATATTAGTATATAATTGTGTATATATATATATATATATATATATATATATATATATATATATATATATATATATATATATACAGAATGAAATGTGTTGTCATCTCACTCTCAGTCAGTTAATCCCCAATTAGACACCTTGCTGGCTTTCCATTGTGGGACAATATCACACCAGTGTATGAGCTGAGTGTGGTAGACAGCCTAGCTCTGAGCATTGACTTACATAGAAATCTGAGGCTAACTAAATAAACAATACTTGTAGATACATGTATGTGTACCAGAAGTTTGGTACTTTAAGCTTAGATCTCTATTTTAAATCAACATTATGATAGGCTGAGAATTCAAGGCAGTATAATAGGTTTGTATTGTATGGCACATTATGTACAGCATGCTAATGCATTGTATATCATTTTAAGTAAACCATTCATGACATAAAAGTTTCTTAATATTATGAAACTATTTTACTGGAAGTTGTTGTTGCAACCTCTGCTGAAAATACCTTCTAAAAATTCCACCAACATTGTTTGTGCAATAAATAGTAGGTTTTGTAACTGCTATGTAGAGTAGACATGGTTATAGATATGCTACAATGTATACGGTTATAGATATGCTATGTTATATTGCCGATTTGATCTCACATGTCAACCTGTATTAGATATAGGCCTCTATATTACACCCTCTGATTAATATATTTAACATATTTTGTTTAAAATTTACCATTTCTGATGAGTATTGGAGTATTTCCCAATATTTCCTGGTTTTTGGAATATTTCCCAGGGCGGTATTTACTGGTATTTCCCACCCGGTATTTCCCGCACCAGAAAATTGCTGCCAACCCTGGCTACAACACATATGTTAATATATCTTAAGACCAAATCTATGTATCAACCAATGGGTCTTATGTATTGTCCATCCATTTTGCAATATAAGCAAACAACATAAAATGATCCAAAACGGAATCAGACATTCAACAAAAATTGCTTGAATGCCTGAGAAATTAAAATGAGGTAGATCGCTTCTTATGTTGGTGAGCCGGTGGCAAAATAAACCTTTTGTGATTGTGGGCGCATATTCATGTTCTCGTGAGAGCTCACACTAACGGGAGGTTGAGACATGGAATGGTTAGATTGCATTTATCTAACCCTTCCTTGTCTGAAACGACTCCAATCAATGCGCAATAAGTTATCACATGGGTCGCCATTATTCAGATCTGACGGGTACCTGTTATTCAAATCTAATCTAAAGTACATCATGCAATAATAATATACAACAATTTTCGACTTCTGAGTCCATTATATTTATATCTGCCGAGTACTAGCTCTAAATAGTGTCGCTCTTAATTTGATTTAATCTGAGTGGAGCGAAGTTTAATTGAACAGGGTGATTACATACTGTGACAAGTATGCTACCCAGCATGCAATTCCCTGTCTCCATAATCGTCGTAACTATTTGATGCCATATTTGTTTAGTCATTATCTGTATAGGCCGGAAGTTCTCAAACAAAACCTGCACGTGCAACTGGTCATTTGTCTGCCGGCTCTGGAAGCAGAAGCGTGTACGTAGGACATGGCAGTATAGTCGATAGCCTGCATTTCAATACTGTTCAGCAAAGGTGTGTCAATTTCCAGGAGATAATTGGAGAACGCTTTTATATGTTTGACAATAATTTGTGTGAAAGTTGTTATCAATGACAGCAACAACAATCGGTCAACTTATTGTCAAAATAATTATTAGATAATGCGATTACTACCCGCTACAGACTTGATACCAATTTGAATGACAATTGTTGCTACAACAGCTTTCAGTCTATAAATTCTAATTCGTAATTTGCAGTAGACTCTCACTACAGGTTTGAAAGCAATTTGACTGTAAATTGTTGATTTCTAAGGCCCCAACAATATTGTCGGATTAATATCCATAGAATCACATGGCGTTCAATATCGCTATCTAAGTAGGTAGTATATGTCTAAAATATGAGTTGCCTACATGAAGGAAATATTTAGCCAAGCTACCATGCAGGGAATATTTTGTTGGAAAAAGATTGCGTAGCAGTAACTGCTAAGCAAATCGAATAATGCATAGCAGTTCATAGCACTTGCATAGCAAACAAACTGTGTTTAAACTGGTTGGTGTTCCAACGGGGAAATGTTTCAAAACATGTTTGTATGATCAAAAACGGCTTTTTTCGTCTACACACGCTATGAGCAAGTGAATCCGAAAACAACCGAAAAGCATAATTTGCCGATTTCGCAAAACGTTTTCCCTATGGAATGCAGGAATGGTTCCAATGTAGCAGTCGTTGATACATGTCCTATACCGGGAGCTAGTCAATATTTTCAAGCAGAGAGAGTTCATGATTTTTATAATGTATGGGCGCTTCGATCATGTTGTTCAAGCCACGAACAGAATAAATATGGAATGTAGTCTTTTCTAATATGGTTTCGAAATAATCTAGATGGAGATCAGTGTTAAAATGTGTAATATAAAAAAATTTTAACCAATAAATTATCTCAGTCGATCGATAGAAATCACAGGAATATAGTTTACACATACTCTTGAATTTATGGCATAGACAAACATCTTCCCGATTTCGTTTGGTTTCTCCATAGAGATATCTATCTATAGAGCGCTTACTGAACTCACATCACCGGCGGTCATTTGTCCCATATTGAAGGAAGGTATGGGGATATGTGCTCTATATATATATATATATATATACTGTCTATGGGCTATATCGGAAATCAGTCTCCAACGCATGCGCATCTCGCTTCCTTACTAAATTTGACAAGCGTTTTGCAACTTTTAGCGACTTATCAAAAATATTTCAAATTGAAGTGACTTGACTGAATTTTACATCAAAATTATGTATCGCCGAATAAAGCTAAGCGAAGTTGTGAATGTGTAGCAACAGGTACTCATTTGCATCGCATTTTGCGATGCGATACCGCTCAAAATATTCCCTGCCGTGTGTATGTTTCTGTTCCATCAAATGCACACAGTCAACGAAACTTACGTGCTGAAAACATATATCGGCCTCTACCTACCTATATAGTAAGATATTGCTTGCATGTGTGTGGCTAATAATTCGATGTTGTTGGTGCCTTAGAAATTAACAACTTAGTCAAATTGCTATTCAAATCAGTACCGAGTTGACTAAAAATTATGATGACTATTTAAAATTATATCATCATCATTTTACAAGGCATAAGTCAATCAACTCACTGTCCCACCAAAATCTGTACATAGTACCGTATTGCAACCATGGCCCATTGTATTGCCCATCATCCGACATTGTTACACACATTGTTTCTTGTTAAGTTTGGTGCATACACATGCAGCAGTCTCATACCATAAGAATACAACCTTGGTAGTGACTGCCCTATTGTGTGAAACTCGTGTGTATACAGTAATCTCTGATGCTGCGGAAACATATTTACATAGCAAAGTAGTGTAGTAATACTACTAGTACATTATAGTGGTACTCACCAACCGGGGTCTTGAATCGCACAGGGAACCGGCAGCAGGTGCTCGCGTTTCAGGTTCCAAGGTACGACTGCCAGGCGTCCGTAGAAACGGCGGGAATCAACTAGCACGGCAGCCCCGAAACGTGAATTCCAGGATTGCGGGATACCGCTAGTTCCACAGTCCTCCCCGTTCTTAAAATGAGGCTTCCTATATCTAAAATCTGGAAGCCTTAATTATTACCAAAAAATAAAATGAAAATGAAAAAACATTAAATAAATAACCAACCAATAATAATACAATTGTATGGCCATTGATGCTCAACTGCTATAAGGTGGAATTAGAATCGACCACAATTAAAAAATGAGCTGCTAATGATGGATAGACCTACAGCTGCCGGACGAGGGCCATCGTTACAGATTTTAAAATAGCATAGCATCCCTAACTAAAATTAAGGACAGTGGTTTTCCACCACAGCAGAAAACTGACAGAATTGATGGAATTGCCGAATTGATAAAGTAATAAAAATAATCTCACATGAATTTAATGAAAGTGTTTTCTGAAATTAAAATATGTGAGATTCGAAGAAAACCTATGAATGTTGCATAGTTTTAATTTTAGTGCACATACTTAATCTTCACATATATGATATAAGATATATATCTCTTATAATTGAACGGATCTGAATTTACAAACTTAGGAAATCCGGAAAACCACTATCCCTATCACAATAAATATGTCCGAGTGAAGCTAAAACGGAACGGATAATACAGCAGAAGAAAGAAACATGATTTTGCGTTATGACTAACGCGTCAATTACTTTGTGCATTATAAAATGGTAAGCGCAAGAAATACATCTGCATGATTTATGCAGTCTTTGCTAAATGCATATTATAAATATGCTATTATATGCAAGACTTCTGCATTATAGAGTAATGCACATCATAAATATGCATGAATCATGCATTATAAAGTAATGCATCATTGCATCATTTTAACATGTAATTGTTACACGTTTAATACAGAAAATATATAGATATGGCATATATATATATATATATATATATATATATATATATATATATATATATATATATTAGGGCTGCACGATTAATCACTTTTCATAATCGCGATCATTTAAGAAAAATAATCGCGATCATACGATTAATCATGAACTCTATATACTACGTCAGAGAACGTTATTATGCTACTGCAGATTATAAGATTATGGGTTAGGCATATGGGTATACATACATGGACAGAATACGCCAGTTGCTGATTGCAAACAAAGGAATGTATCAAGATTTTTCTAGACGGAAAACGGAAGGTACCGTATTTCGTTTAATTGTAGCCTATGCTCAAATAGAAGTCCACCCCCCCCCCCCCTCTTTGACATATGAGCTCCAATGATTATTTAGCAGTTTCAAAACAGCAAAACTCTTTATTAGAAGCCCACCCCCTAACTCAGCAGATTGTATAGGAAAATTTGTAAGAATAACATGTATAATAATAACAATCGTGTCACAGGGTGTGTCTACTTCAGCCCGATCTCTGACCTGATACATTTCCGGCCCCTCGAGAAATCAATACAGGCCTCGGATTTGTAAATCTCGACCACCTATTAGATTAATACTAATAGTAGGCCACGTATGTTCAAGATATAATACAGTTTATTCCACACTTTTGTAGTCAAAATGCACTTAAAACAGTCTTGGCGTGATTAAATCGCTTCCTTATAAATATATTTTAAGACCAAATTTATGCACCAAACAAGTACGGGAGAAAATGCGCATCAATTTTGTAACGCCGATCAACATTAAATGACCCAAATTGAATTATTACGAATGACAATATAGCCGGCTTCTTAAGTTGGCGAGCCAGCGGCTCTTTTGAGATGGGAGGCGGCGTGTTCTCGCGAGATATTATACGCTAACGGGAGTTTATCAAATGGGTACCCGTTATTCAGATCAGTGTAATACTCAGTTCCTATCGCGCAATGATAATATATAGAAATTCCCGAGTTCCGAGTCCCCGATTCCAGAATATTTATATCCGAGTACTCGCTCTAAAATAAACTCTTCAATTGGAGGCGAATCACGTGATTTGTATTTTTTTTCGGGACGCCATTTTATATCAAATTGTGGATTAATTTTGATGTATAAATGACCTTTATTAAAGGATACGCAATATTTAGGCGCTCAAATCAAATAATTTTACTTCCCCGGTTATGTTTTGAGGTATACATTAAACATAGGCGGTGATAATTTTTAAGTGAGAAAATGCGTTGAATTTCCGTGGTATCAGTTCTAGGACTTTTTTGGGAAAACCGTTAACGCATAGCTATTCAGAGAATGGGGAACGCGGGATAAGCGTGTGTGATTACAACAACAATGACAAATAGCGACCAAGTGAACAATCTTTATTCATCTAAAACTAATCATGAGTCGATACAAACAAATCAGTTATTTATTTATTTAGTTTATTTAATCATTCACACATTCGGCTGATAGCCGGATGTTTGTTTCCATGCTTGGTAACGCGAGCAGAGTTTCACAAGCGTAAAAGTGTCTTTACAAAAATTTCAACATGGCGATTACCGGTATACGATTATTTCATTTTATAATCGTCCACAATCATTTTGAATTATATAATCGCGATTAATCGAATAATCGAAAAATCGTGCAACCCTAATATATATACACCTGTGCAAAAGTTAAGCACCAGCAAAAACAATAGAACGTAGAAACATGATGGTACAACTAGGCTGCCATACTTTTTGTCCCCGCGTTAGCTGACATAATTCCAAGTACGAAATGCACATGCATGCATGACTTCACGCCGCTTTATGTCCGTGCGTGGCGGGAAACAGCACACGTGTTCAGTTATGTAAAAGTCCAGTTTGAGGTGTAGAACATTACATACAGATTTAGGCGACAAGATTAGGAATTTTGTGTTCATGACCGTGGTTTATTTGTACAGAGAGAATTAGCTCTTGATTGTGAACCGCTATGGCAAGACGAAGGTTAAGTGATCGTGTGAAATGGCAAATCATAGGCATGCATACCACTGGTATGTCATGCAGAGAGATTGGCAGACAGCTGAACATTAACCATACTATAATCAGTCGTTTGATTGCAAAACATGGGCAAACTAACGAGGTGAAGGACAGGCCTAGATCTGGAAGACCGAAGAAGACTACTGCCCGTGATGATCGAGCCCTAGTACGCCTTGTTAGGAGATCTCCATTCACCAACAGCAGAGTGCTCAGCCAGCAATGGGAAACGCGCAATAGAGTGTCAATGTCTACCATCAAAAGGAGACTGTATGCTGCTGGCATGAAAGCTAGGAGACCTGTCAGACGTCCTCTCCTCACTGCACACCACAAAGAGGAGCGTCTGAGGTGGTGCAACGAAAGAAGACACTGGAACATGAGATCCTGGAGACGGGTACACTGGTCCGATGAAAGTCGGTTCCTGCTTCATGCCACAGATGGTCGAACTCGTGCATGGAGGTCCAGACGCACGGCGTACGACCAACGTAACATCATGGAAGAAGTTCCATTTGGTGGAGGTTCCGTTATGATATGGGGGTGCATCTCATTTGATTGTAAGCTGGATCTGTTGACTGTACCTGGAACACTAAATGGACAAAGATATCAAGATTCCATACTGGATAGAGTTGTGGTCCCTCATTTTGTAAATCATGCACCTGGAACCCACCCTATATTCGTGGATGACAACGCCCGACCACATCGTGCTAGAGCTGTGCATGAATACCTCCGCCAGAATGCCATCGAAACCCTACCATGGCCAGCAAGGAGCCCTGACATGAACCCTATTGAGCATATCTGGGACATTCTGGGAAACATGGTGAGAAGGAGGGATCCTCCTGTGCAGAACCTACAGGAATTAACAGACGCACTCCATCTTGAATGGCAACGAATACCACAATGGCGTATCAGTCGGTTGGTGACCAGCATGAGACGTCGTGTCCAGGCCGTCATCCAGGCACAAGGTGGATATACCCGGTATTAATAATGACAGTCTCAAACTCGTGCACAGATGTTAAACTTCGTTTTCAGACACCATTAATGACAATCTAGCCACGTGTGTCAACTGTAGGGCAATAGTTGTCAGTTGTGTCAACGTAACCATATTCAGGCCTCGTTTTCAAGTTCAAACAAAAACATACGGTGTTTCCCCACCATCATAATCAGCATTCCTCTAGTTGCATTATTACCTCTTGCACTAAGATGGATGGGTACATAAATGTTTATGCTATTGCTTTCTTCATAGCACATGAATATACCCTCGCATGTGCGTAAAAATAGGGTGGTGCTTAACTTTTGCACAGGTGTATATATAATGTTGACCTAATATAAAATATCTGAACTGACCTAATGTAGAATTAATATATCTTGGCTATCCTATAAAATATCTGTGCTGACCTAATAAAACTATATATAATATATTTGAGCTACCCTATAAAATGTCTGAGCTGACAAATGTAGAACTGACATAGTGTAGCTAACCTAAACTGAATTTCACTATACATAGATGAGTTTGCATCACAACATAGGATGCATATACCTATTACACAAAGCGTGTACATGGATTTAATCCATATACACATAAACAGAAAATATTATTATGACCAAGCATTATGACGGACAATAAATACAATGCGTATTATTAATGCGTAACAATTTATGCATCATTTGACAACGCATCTTTGCAACGCGTAATTATCCATGCGCTGTTCAAGAATATACCACGCATTATTACGCGCAATCATTCATGCGTCATTTGAAAAACGTGCAATTATAATAACGCGTTCTGTGAGTCATACAGCAATAGACCACTGTTGGTTTTTGGCATCTCAAGGAGTATAATTGCTGGAAAAAGCCACTATGTGCTTATGTGTCCAACTAATTCAGTGTCCCAAAAATTTACAAAGAATAGAACATCACGATTTTGCTGTTGCTGAACACAAAGATAATACGGAAACGGAAAATAGCCAATTATTAAAAATGTTTTGCGGACAAGTTGAATGTCTTCAGTGCCATGCAGAATATTAAAATTTGAGATTATACTTTCATATCATCTTGATTACAGTAATTCTTTAATGTTGAATTACTGTTACCGTTATACATTATCACACTACTATTGTAGTACTGTACTACGACCGAAAAGTTAACTGCAGTCCGCAACAGTACCATGACCAAATGAATCCGAAATAAGACGACACCAGAGGAACATATATGCAGGTCGACAAGTAGGGTCCATGAACAACTAGTTCCTGGCGTTGGTTTTTTTATACCAATCAGTGCTTCCGACAACTTTTCATAAATGGACCAGTCCAAGGAGGTTGTAGTTTACTGGACTGACCTATTTTAGTTGCAGAATTAGCAAGATAAACTACATCACCAACATGATAGGCATGCTCATGCAAATGTAGATCATACTCTTTTTTCTGGCGCTTCTGAGTCGTTTTAAGGTTATCCTGTGCTATCTCATGAGTTTCGTGCAAAGTTTGCTGTAACTGTTAGATGAAGTCACTGGCATCTGAAGGAGCATCATCTGTAGTCGCATTTGCACATTATGTCAATAGGCTGTAGCACTTCTCGACCAAGCATCAAAATGTTGGGAGTATAACCCGTCTGTCGGCTTACAGTAGATCGTATAGCTCCAGCGATGAAAGGAACACACCTGTCCCAATCTTTCTGTCTATCATGCTCTTGCAGGTAACACCGTATACACTGCAAGACGGTATGGTTTATACATTAAATTAGGCCATTCGAACATGGTCTATAAGCTGTGGTGCATATTTTTGCAATCTCCAGTAGATGGCAGAGTTCCTTAAATAGGCTGCTCTCAAAGTTATGACCCTGGTCGGTGTGTAAGAAATATAAACAGCCAAATGTGGTGACAAAACGCTCCACATACATTTTGGCTACCAGTTCTGCTCCTTGTTCAGGGAGCGCATAGCACTCAACCCATTTAGTGAACTGATCTATGATCATCAACACATATTTATTTCCCAGTGCAGATGTGATAAAGGGGCCCAAGATGTCCATATGTATGCGTTCCGAGGGAAAACCAACATGGAACCCGCCCAGAGCAGCCCTCTAGATCGGATGGAAGCTTTCTTGCTACAGCTACAAATCCGACAGGATCTCACATACGCCACCACATCACGAGAATATCCATGCCAGATATATTTAGCCTTCACTCTCTCTAATGTTTTCTTCTCACCCATGTGACTGGCAAGCTTGGAATCATGACAATTTTCCAAAACCAGCTTCTGGAGGGACTTTGGAACTATCAGTAGATTCCGTGTGGTATTTGCTTCTACCCAGAGATAGTGCAAAATGCTATTGACAAAAATCAATTGATCACAACGAACCCACCAAAATTTGACAGCTGGACTAGCTAAATATAGCTCCGTGTCAGTAGGTATGTGTATCTGCTCAATCCATGATACAACTGTCTTCAGATCAGGATCCTCCAACTGACGCTCCCTTAGATCTTCCAAAGAGAATGTGTCTAACCAGTCTGATAACCTGGTTTGTATGGGGGACACCATCCAGCAGTCCATCTGGATCGTCGCTGTCTGTGTAGCTGTCTGATAGGTCATTATTACTCAGTTGAAGGGCCCTTATGGTTTGAAAAGTCAAAGGAATTACATCATCAACATCGTGTTCAAATTAAGACCATTGCTGTTGAAGCTTGGTACAATATTTGCACCCACCACATGGTAATGAACTAAGAGATTGGCCAGCTTTATAATAGTGGCAAGGTGACGAATCACTTGGAACTCATGATAGACCATCAGCATTAGAGTGCTGTTTACCGGGCCTGTACTGCACCGTCATATTATATTGGGACAGTTCTTCTAGCCATCTAGCTAGTTGTCCTTTGATGTGCTTGAAACTGAGCAGCCAAGTGAGACTGTGATGGTCAGTCCGCACAATAAATGACAGTCCTAGCAAGTACATACGGTACTGCCTAGTAAATGCTATCACGGCTAGCAACTCCTTGCGTGTGACACAATATTTATGCTGAGCCGGTGTCAATGTTCGGTTCGCAAAACCAATAAGCACGTCTTTCCCATTCTGAATTTGGGATAGCTGTGTACCAATAGCAGCCTCTGAAGCATCAGTATCCAGCATGAAGCTACCATCCGGTGTGACCGTATCGGATAACCTAACAATGCAGGGCTGGCCATAGCACCCTGAAGTGTTTCAAAAGCTACCTGATGCTCTAGAGTTGTCATACTCTACTTTGGAACTGGTAAGTGCAGAGAGAGGAGCAAAAATACCAGCAAAACCCTGTATGTGCTCTCGGTGGCAATTCATGAACCCTAGGAATTCCATACTGTTTGGCTTAACAGCGATTCCCTTATCACTCACCAACTTACCTAAGAAACAGAGTTCTGTACGGAACAAATTGCACTTCTTAGGTTTTAATTTAAGGTTCTGCGACAGGAATCGGGAAAGGACAGCTTTCAAGTTGGTCATATGACTGTCAAAGTCAGTCCCTGTCACTACCACATCATCTAAATACGCTAGACACTTGCACCAGTTAAGACCTTGCAACACCAGCTGTATGACCCTCTGAAAGGTAGCCGGGCTGTTGCACGTACCAAATGGCATCCGGACAAATTCAAAGAGCCAATATCTTGTGATAAATGCGAGCTTGTGGCGGTCCTCTGGGTCAACCTCGACCTGCCAATACCCAGCTGCCCTATCAAGTGTGCTGATGAATTTAGCACCACTAAGTGCATCCAGACATGTCTCAATGTTTGGTAGGGGGGTAAAGATCTGCAAGTTAGACTGTTCAGAGCTAAAAAATTGACGCAATACCGCACGGTACCGTCTTTCTTCCCAACTAATACCGGGGCTGACGACCACTCAGATTTTGACGGAACAATGATACCTTTTTCTAACATTTCCGCAAGGTGTTTCTCTTCCTCATTCTCAAAACCAAGAGGAGTTCGTCTAAGTTTAAAATGAACAGGTTGTGCATTACCTGTGTCAACCTTATGCCGTATCCCATTGAACAAACCTAAATCAAGATCATCTTTTGAATATGCATCCTGATACT
This sequence comes from Chaetoderma sp. LZ-2023a, assembly GCA_034401795.1. Lineage (NCBI taxonomy): Eukaryota > Metazoa > Mollusca > Caudofoveata > Chaetodermatida > Chaetodermatidae > Chaetoderma > Chaetoderma sp. LZ-2023a. Next base: position 27,821,266 of record CM067370.1, on the reverse strand, counting down.
CGCCTAACATGGATTTAACTTGCAAAGACTGCATCTCCGATAAACCTAATATCGACCTCTCATACAGCTCCTGTAAGAACACAGGGATGTCCACCTCAGTGGCTGTAGAAGTCTGTAAACCGTCCTGGTTTATGGGGTTACCAGCAAGTTGAAATTCTGTTCCAGGGTCTAAAACTTCCTCAATTTCTGTGACAATACCAAGGTTGTGGTCTTGTTCCAGAGTAATATATTGGGCCGACAGGTTCCTTAACAAAATAGGAATCTGCGAATCTTTGGCAGTGGCCACTGTATGAGGCGTTACCAGACCCTCCAGTTTAGACAAGGGCTGGAGCACAACATCATTCTGTATCTCCCGATCCAGAATGCCTGTGGTCTTCACGGCCTCAAAAGGACCAACGACCACTTTCTGCTTTAATGTTACCCGGGCCACTTGGGCTTCCTTCCCATGAGCTCTCAACATTGACGCTTGAACTGGTTCTCCATTAATTGTCAGACAGTCTAGTCAGACCAATAGTGGCCTTATGTGCCTTCAAAAAATCCACACCTAATATAATTGAATCATTAATATTGGCAAGGACTGGCCAGATGAACATCATAGAGCCTTATGCAATTTTGACTGGCTCAACAGTTTCTGCAGGGATAATATTGTATCTACCTGCACCTTTCAATGAAATAGAGTCCAACTTTTTTAAAGGGTACGGTAATTTCTTTGCAAAGTTCTTGCCAATTACAGTCACTTGTGCCGCAGTGTCCACTATTGCATTAACGGAAACACCATTTACTTTAATGGGAATGACCGGTGTCATTGGGTCACGATTAAACTCATACATGCGTCCATCATATGATCGCACAGGCGAAGATCTCGGTGAAGCAAAAGGTGATGACGACCATGTACGCCTCGGCTCTGGGCACTCACGGGAAAAATAGCCCTCTAAATTGCAATTAAAACACTTTCCCGATCTGAGAGGAGAAGGGAACGCGATGAAACGACCTTCCCTCTTGGAGGAGAACGACCTCGGCCGAATTGACCAGATATAAGATTCAAAATCTTAGCAACATCCACCTTCATCTCCGCCATATCCTTCCCAAGTCCTTTGACATCTTTCTCTAATTTATCAATGCTAGGAGCCGTTATGCCTCTCAACTGCTCAGGAGTATCTGCCTCCATCAAGTCAGAAGCATCGTCCGGAAAATGGACCTTTTGAACCTCAGGTGTTCTGGAACCCATGATCAATCTTTGATTATGGATGGCTGCATTGACCATTTGCACAGCCTCCTCCAGGGTGCTTGGATCTTTATCTATAGATATGAGAGCGGCTCATTTATGCTCAACACCCCGTAGGAATGCATCAATGGCAATTGTCTCGCCCAAACTCTCTGAGGCATCAGGGTAGCCATCTAAAGTGAGCTCCTGAATGATATCTGCAAATTCTTCTAAAGAGTTACCCTCTTGTCAAATGTCTTACTTTTTTTTTCTGACGATGTGGAGCAGATCTTTCTTCCTGCATCGCAACGTTAATTTGTCGCATAAACTGACGTAATCATTCTGGACTTGCACAGAACAGATGCAGTAAAACTTTAAGGCCTTGTCCCTTAAAGCTGAGATGAGCATGTCTAATTTATATGTATCAGACCAACGGTACCTTGAAGCAGTATGCTCAAATTGTATGAAAAATGGTTTCCACTCACATTTTCCTTCAAAAGTTGACATTTTAGGTGGAGGAGGACCATCAGAGTAGCTTCTACGACCAGGTGATGACATTTTAGAGTCATTGTATGAAGAGCCATCCAAGTAGGCTCTACAAACTGGTGATGACATCCCGGTGTCCTGGTGAGAAACTGATCTCGACTCCCTCTATATACACCCCTAGGAGCCAGGTTATCAACTAGGGTCTGATCACCCCTTTGTCGACTAGTTGAGTTAAGGAGTACCTTATATTTGATACCTTGAGCTAGCAGTTCCATGTTCAGTCTAGCTACTTGCTCTTCCAGGGATTCTTCCCTTGGGTGTGAGTCGACCCCACCAACAGCACCTTCATCATCGATGTCAAATACGATGTCCCCAGCATGGAGCAATCGTTCAACAACAGTAGGATCAGGATCTGCCTTAATGTCAGCCAAAGATATGGAACCTCCTCTGGACTCACGGAAACTCACTATTGCCAGCAGCTCGAATTTTCCAATATTATGGAGTGCACTAAGTTCCTCCACGGTTGCAGTGTTAATACACAAAGGTTTCGGCATTATGGGTCACTTGTTGTTTTATAACAGGGAAGCAAAATTAATATGCGCTAAAAAAGTAATATCACTTACTGAAATAAGTTGTGAGCGTATGCTTACTGAAATATAACTCACTGAGTAGTGATGGTGGTGCAACTCCGGAGAACGTCTAAATGAATTTTCCGAAGCCAGACCAGAGTCAGTAGCGTACCTTCATGCAAGCCATCCTTCAAAAACTCGAAAGTATAATGATAATGGACGCGTTTACGTACACTAGATGTTTTATGGAGTATTAACTCTACACTGCATTTGATGGTGTGTACACCAATATCTGCATTAATTTTCTCAATTCTATCATTGAGAAGAGAGAGTTGGTCATGCAGTTGCAGCTCTTGGTCTTTGAAGAAACAGGGATTCAAATGGTGCAGTTGCTCATTATACAGGACCAGAGAATATGCCGGGATATCGATAAACTTCATCTTTTGGCTATGTCTATGGCACAGTAATAGTGTTGGCATATGCGGTCTACCGCGAGTTCATCATCGGACGTCCTTAAATAGACAAAACCATTGCCTCATTTCTCGGTAAGATCGCAGGTTCCGGCCCAGATATAGAAAATGATACAGTGAAATTTCTTAATGGTATTGGCTATTCTCGACTGCAAAATATTAACCAGGTCTTGCATAGTACCACCGCTCTTACACCAATACTCAACAAACCCAGTTTGATCAGCCCTTTTCAAAATAAAACCTTTACTTGTACCCAACAAAATTGCCTTGTGGGTAAAGGACTGATCCACAGAAAACTGGGTGTGAGCCAAAAACTTCTCAGATTTAACTTGAAAAGAAGGCGTACGCTGAGTAGTGTTTTAACGGAGTAGCTAGCAATGCCATAATGAACTTTTTAAATTAATAATAACAAGAAAAAACAAATAAAGTTCAGTGTAATTAGTAAACCTAATCCTACAATTGAAACATATTTGTTGATTAGAAGGGAGATTACCCTCTAATGTTCAAAAAGTTAAAAATAATGATAATAATAATAACATCAACAGTGATTTATATCACGTCTTTATTTCAAATAATTCTGAAATAAACAACGAAATTTAACTGTAATTAAAATATAAAGAAATGTAAAAAATCTGACGGTTAAACTACAGCTCAGAATCGCGGTTTTCTACAAATGACACTGAAGACAACCAACAATAACAATCCAGAAACTATAGGGTTGTCATTCCACGAAATACTGACATAGAAACAGCAAGAAAATATACCTTGATTTGTTACCGTTCAAATAAATAACATTGAATCTTGAATCTATGACGTATATGACATATATATGTAAGGTATATTAATCTATATACCCGACATTTGCATGCTATAGTATAAATAAATAATATATATTTTACTATAACTCACCTATCATCCGTGATTATTAAATATAAAAAAATTAAAACAAAATCAAAGTTGCGGCCATAGTCTGTCAAATTGACGTTCAGGCAGGACTAGAGTAGTCCTTATATTTCTGAGAATTCTATCTTTTCTTTAACAGCAAAATCGTGAGTAAAATTTAGAAATAGCCAACAATAAAAACCACGAGCCTTAGTTAATTATAGGGCCAAAGCAGCTTCTGAAGAAGCCATCAGTGATTATTTCATCAGTGATTATTTCATCAGTGATTATTTCATCAGTGATTATTTCATCAGTGATTATTTCATCCGCCGTGACAAAATTCTTACTAAGTACAATCTTAAGGATAAACCTGAATGCATTTATAATGTCGACGAAAAGGGAATCCAAACAGAAACGAAACCCCATTTCATTGTCAGTGGTGAGAAATTTACACCAGCAGTCACGTCATCCCGTTCATGCATCACTACTACTCTTGGTTGTGGCAATGCAATAGGAACAATGATTCCCCCATTTTTCGTATTCAAAGGGAAGAGATTTAAAGATGAGCTCTTGGAGGGAACTACAGCAGGATCAGCTGGGACAGTAAGTGACAGTGGATGGTCAAATACTCATGTATTCCAGGAGTTTCTCCAGTCACATTTCATGAAGTATATTCAAAGAGGATGCCAGGAACAACCAGTTCTACTTATATTTGATGGTCACAAGTCACATATAAATATACCACTCATCAAATAGGCTCGAGATAATAATGTCGTCCTCTTCGTACTGCCTGCTCATACAAGTCATTTACTCCAACCACTAGATGTTGCTTGTTTCGGACCACTACAGAAGATCTATAACTTTGAATGCCACAAATTTATCAGAAGTAATCCATCTTCAAATATTACAAGATACAATGTGTCAGCCTTAGCATCCAAAGCATATTAGAGTGCATTGTCTCCAGGAAATCTCAAATCTGCTTTCAGGCATACGGGAATATTTCCATTTGATGCTTCTGTCATAAAGCCCTCACAGCTAGCTCCAGCATACATCGCACTGCCATCACCTGAGAAACCGAACGAAAATGAAAATGACAATAGCTCAGCATCCAATTCAGTTAACTTTGAACATTCAGAATTCTTTGCACCACTTATCAGCTGTATTGCCCAGAAGCAGACATTTGAAAAGAAAACCAGACAGACAGTAAGCAACATTGTAAGCGGTATGGCCATTACTGAGAATGAGACTCTATAAAAAAATTGAAGATTATCAAACTACGCAAGTAAACAAAGGAAAGCGGCCATCAACTAGCATCTGCAGTAGTTCAACAGATTCGTCACAAACAAAAAAGCAAAAGAAATTCCAGCCACCATTTAGACAAACTGCAAACAAACAATCCACATCACCACAGCCAGGCCCCTCCGCCCTTCAGGAAGAACGTCCTGTAATTGTTAATGGCAGCGATACATATATCTGATGATGACAATAATGACGACGAGAACTGTTGTGTTTGTAAATTATTTCAACCAAAAGAACTTAACAATTGTGTTTCGGTGGGCTTCACAAAATGGGCACAATGCGACATCAAGACCTGCAATCACTGGACTCATTTGACATACTGCTGTTCAACCAGAGTCATTAGAAGAAATGATATGTTCATCTGTCCATGTCATTCTGAGGAATAACTGTCCAAGCGTGTCTATGTAACTAGTTTTTATACGTTTGAAGAATTAACTTGTTTTCCGATCATTCATGTTACATTTAATTACGCTGTAACCGTGTACAAACTTTTGGATCACCGAAAGAGGACATCATCGTTTTTGTGCTTTGTGAAACATGTCATCAGCTTCTGGCGCTGTGTTTTGACATTTCGTTTTATGTATTTTTTTTCAAATTTGGAGCTTGGTGAGGGATAAAGACACTAACAAGGTAAGCCAACTTATTTTCTAAATATCTAAAGTATTTATTAAATTATTTGCAATTTCTGCTTAGGCGCCCCGAAACTGGATACTCCGCGCTATATAGGCTGAAAACTGTTACAGTAAAATAACAACAACATTAATCAGGGTCAAGCTCGTCATGCAAATACTTATCAAAAGAACAAAACATCACAAAATGTTCTAATTATTGGAAGTTCAACTCTAAGAAAGCTCAGCGGAATGTACATGTCATCTGAAACAACAAATGTAACTGTCCGTTCTTATGGTGGGGCACGAATCGGTGAAATTGCGGATAAACTTGACCAATTCCTATCAACTAACCACTACACCACACTAGTAATCCATGTTGGAAGCAATGATATTGCCAAGCGTAGAGTAAATGGAATGATCAATGACTATGATTCGATGATAGAACATGCCAAGACACTAGCACCAAATATCCAAATATTGGTCTCTTCACTGCTGCCTCGACCTAACAATAGATACGAGAACAACTTGTTTTCCAATTTAACGAAATGCTAAGGTCTCTAGCTACATAGCATGGTGTAACATATGTAGACAACTCTGAACTGTTCACCCACCCCAATGGGGAAGCCAATCTACTACTATTCAGGGACAACATACATCCCAACCACAATGGTCTTTGTCTACTATCCGAGAACATAACCAATTATGTTGCAACTTCTCATTCACTACAAATGCGAACAAACAGGAGAGATTCACTCTTTCAGGATTTTTTATAAGGGAGGGGGATAGGGGGGAGAAGAACTGTAGCCTTATTAAACATATGCCAAGCAGAACACAGCCCGAACCAATTGCATTAGCGAACCGATATCACCTGCTAACCGACGTATCCACACATAACAATACAACATGTACTGATAAAGCAGACAACCAGCCAGATCCACATAAACAAATAATTACACAACCAAACAGCATTCTAAAGAATAATCACCATACAATAAACCCAACCAAACAAAATAAAACCATTGTACATGAAGGAACTTGTAAACGTGTTAACACATGTGCATATCTCAAACACCCATTTGGAAACATGCCAACAAAATCACAGTTAATACTAAATAAGGTCATAGACAAGAAACCGGGTCTACTACACAAAGGACCAAATAAAACAACTAGTGCTACCCAGAAGTTTCAATGTAATATGAATAATTCCAAAAAACTTAAAGTATTTTACACCAATGCAGACTCAGTTTTAAATAAGAGGCAGGAGCTACAAATAACGATATCGCAGCCATCCCCTCATATAACTATAACCACAGAAACAAAGCCAAAACATCTAAGATATACTGTTCAAAAAGAAGAGCTGCAAATCAATGGCTACGATATATTCACGAATATAGACAAACAAAATGTCCGTGGAATAAGTGTACAAGTTGCATCAGAAGCAAAATCAACTCTCAGTAATCTACCTGAGGAAGTAGTTGGAGCAGATGTTAAGTTAAAGGGGTCAGATACATTGCTAATCCTGGCAGTTTATCACAGTCCAAACTCAAACGAAGAAAACAATACAAAATTAAATACATTTATTAAGAATGTGTCCGCCAAAAAGCATTCCCACCTACAAATCACTGGCAATTTTAATTTTCCAGAAATTGACTGGAAAGCAGGTGGTATTCTCGTAAAACAATCACAGCACGCTGATTACTTTCTGGATGCTGTAGGCGATGATTTCCTGCACCAACAAATCTCATTTCCCACAAGATATAGAATAAATTGTGAGCCTAGTGTCATAGATTTAGTATTCACCAATGAGGAACAAATGATTGACAACATAATCCCTCTACCAGCCCTTGGTAAAAGTGACTATATATACATTTATTATGAACTAAAATGCCACACTGAACCACAGCAGAATATGACCAATAAATTGGCTTATGACAAAGGTGACTACGAGAGGTGTTCAGTTTATTTTGTCACACATTTCAAATAAGTATTTAATCAACAATAATTTATCACAAAATAATTTCATTGCAGAAGATGTTCAATTTGAGACCCATCAGCATGATATATCAGTCTACAGCGCTTTGGCCAAGAAGAAAGGGCTTTATTGATCACAGTTTGAGTTAGTGCCTTCCAATCGGTTTTGAGAGCACGTTTTAGACTGTTAAGACTTGTAACTTTCCGCTTCTGTAGACGGCGCTTGACAATCCCCCAGATACTAAAGTCCATAGGGGCAGCATCCGGCTACTTCGGCATCCATTCTTCAGGGCTAAGGAATTTAACATTGTTCTGCTTTAAGTATGTTACGCTCTTTCGTGCAGTATGAGAGAAGGCAGTATCTTGGTGAAAAACCATGTCCTTCTGTTTGTTCCCTGGGAATAATTTGGGAACATCATGTTTCAAAAAGGGTTTCAAAACATGTTTGATGTAATTATCAGCATTGATTTTCACATTCCGATCAATGAATTTAAGACGGGTCTTTCCGTAATGACTAACGCCTGCCCATACCATGAAACCAGGCGTGAAACTGTCACGTTTAACAAACTTCAACTTATCCGTATCAATTTGTCCTTTCCTAACATAACAGACTCACCGTTTTCCATAGCTTCCACCGAGATAAAACATAGCCTCATCTGTGGTGACAAAGTTTTTCCACTTCCCCGCACACAGCTTCAGGTACAGCCTCCAGCTCCTCTTCCTCCTCTTTTCAACCTGCTCTAGGGATAGTTTATGAACCAAACATTTTTTTCTCAGTTTTGCCTTGATAACACTGTTTATGGTGTTATTTACGGATCCCAAACTAATTCCTAATAGATTGCTCATCTCACGTTGTGTCGGTGGGTTAATTCTTGCTATCATTTTCTTCACTTTGTCTATCACTTGTTTTGATACTACAGTTCGTCTTCTTCTGATTTTCAACGTAGCAGATTTTCCATGTGTTAGATTCGTCAATTGTCGTTCTTTTCCGATGTTATTCTTTACGCGATAAATGGTACTCACACTGACACTAATATTTTCTTTCAAAAGTTCATTTCTTATCTGTGACGGCGTCATTCCCCTCCTCAAAAGATGAAGAATTATACCCTCCGCTCTCACGCTTATTTTATGTCTTGGCATGTTGAACACTTTTAACAAACTAAACTAGCATGTCGGTAAGCTCGTGGGCTTTGTAAACAGGTATTGTGAGTCAGACAATTGACCAAAAGTGTGCAGCAAGAAATAGTGCAATCTTGTGACAAAATAAACTGAACACCTCTTGTATTCCGCACTACAATCAGCTCTAAGTATTAACTGGGAAGCACCTTTCCACAACAAATCCCCCGAAGAATGTTGGATAAATTTCAAAAATCTTGTAAATAAATTCACGAAAGACTATACTCCAAACAAACAAGTTAAAAACAATAAAACATATAGACCACCCTGGTTAGACAGAAAGGCCCTCCAGTTAGTGCGAAAAATAAAGGAAGATCAACTGTAACTCAAATGATAGAACTTATAGACGAATGGACAAATGCTTTGGATAATAAGAAATCGATTGATGTCATTTATCTTGATTTTAAGAAGGCTTTTGACTCTGTACCAATGATTGTTAATCAAGTTAAAGGCATATGGTATCTCGGGGAAACTCCTAGAATGGACTACGTCATTTTACTAGATGAAAGCAGAGAGTAGTGGTTAATGGGGTAGTATCAGATTGGGCCATGGTCATAAGCGGTGTCCCACAGGGCAGTGTACTTGGCCCACTGCTGTTTGTAATATACATAAATGACATGCCAAGAACGATAAAATCCAGACTCTATCTTTTTGCAGACGATATTAAAATGTTTAATTCAATAACTGATGTGAGTGATTGTGAAATCCTGCAAAATGATCTAGAGGCCATTCAAAACCGGTCCCAAAATTGGCAATTAATGTTCAACACAAACAAGAGCTCAGTTACACACATTGGCCACAAGCCAAGTGCTACTAATTTTAAGTACAAACTCCTTGATACTGATATAACAGTAGCCCTAAAGGAGGAGAGCGAGATCAATGACCTGGGTATAATAATCAATTCAAACCTAACATTTGAAACCCATATAAATAACATCATACCAAAAGCCAACAGAATGACAGGGCTTATATGGAGAATGTTTCATTCCATTACTACAGACATCTTTAAGATGCTGTACCAAAGTTTAATACGCCCTCATCTGGAGTATGATGGCCCCGTTTGGTCCCCACACACATGGAAATTTGCCGAACAATTAGAAAAAGTCCAGAAACGAGCCACTAAAATGGTACCAGCTTTGCAGAACATGTCCTATGAAAATCGTCTTCGAATAAACGAAATCACGGATTTCTTTTTTCACGGGAGAGTTGATACCTACCTCCCTAATACTCTTTGATATTGCTAAATATCGGCTTCCACTCAATAAACACTCAGAATAAAAACAGTTAGGTGCCCCTACTGGGCAGGGAGTCAGGGTGCAGTCCGGCGGATGCCAGCCCCACCACCGCGCATGCGCAGACTAGCGCTTCCTCTGACGAATTTATTGGCTGACACACATGCAACTAATAAGAGCCTGAAGACCGAGCCTCTGTGGGCTGGAGAGGCCGGTCCGTATTAGGGAGGTAAGTATCAACTCTCTCGTGAAAAAAGAAATCCGTGATTTCATTTATTTCACTTCAAGAGTATACTTACCTCCCTAATACTCTTTGATATTGCCAGAATTCAGCGGGAGGGAGGCGAGGTCAAAAGACCAGCTCTTCCCTATACGCTTTTCCGCGTTTAAGGCACTTAAACTTCTGAACTTGTGTGAAAACACAGTCAGGATTTGAAAAAACATCAGCTAACACAAACCGATGGATGAGAGATGACCGAATGCCATATGCGCTTCCCCCCCCCCCCCCCTCTCCCTGGTAGGAAGACTCGAATGACCTCAATGTCAGAGACGAAAAAACTCCATTTTCGTATACTCTCAATGATGAACCACATAAAAACACATACCATCACCATTTTAATAACAAAGGGTCACGTGACAATACAATTAACAATGAACAACACATAAACAAGACTGACCTTGTTGAGCTTGGCTGCTGACATCATCTTCCCAGTGGTGAAGGCTGATGCAGTCCCAAAAAGTGGTTGTTCCCATTAATTAATTGTGATATATACAAGCAATGAGGAAACCTCATAAAAATAGTACACCTGACTATCTTTTCAAAATCGACAAGGCGAGAGGATTAGAGGTGTCACAGAGATAATGGTCTGTAAAACTTGACTCACAGTGCCACTGTGCAACCAACATAATGTCATCCACAGGGACCCCATTAAATAGGGCAGTGGAAGTCACTACGCCCCGGACACCGTGAGCCTTGGCCATGTCAACTTGCTTACCAGTGGCGGATTTATGACAAAACTGAATACATTCTACAATCCACCTGGAAATGGTGTCCTTAGACGCCCTGCCATGGGGTTCAATATATGACAACCATAACGCTGACTGGTCCGTCCACCACTCCTTTGTACGTTGTCTGTACCGGATGAGCGCTCGGACGGAACACCCTGCTTTAGAATTAGGATCATATCTAGTTAAAGCTGGGGAAAAAATAGGTTGACCTGGATATTTCAAAGACTGATTTTTAGCCAAGAAATTAATCCTAGGTAGAAGCTTAAGGCCTTCCCCTGTAACCACTAAACGGTCTTCCTCGGCTGATAAGGCATGAATTTCACTCCTAAGCCTAGCCCGCAGCAATTAAAAATACAGTTTTAAGAGTTAACATTTTCATAGAAATGGAACTAAGTGGTTCAAAAGGCTTATCACCTAGTACCTGAAGCACTAGAGATAAACTCCAAGATGGAATCACCGGGGGATTCCTTGGTCTTAGATTGCCCATGCCTTTAATTAATACATTTAATGTACTTACTTCATCACTTCCCCTATTAGCCAAGCAAGGGATAACTGCCATTAAAGCTGATTTATAACCAGCAATAGAGTTAGGCTTGAGGCTATAGGCATCATACAGGTGACAGAGGAAATCAGCTACTACCTGAATAGATGAATCCATTGGATCAATACATCTTTTTGAGCACCATTCTGCAAATCTGTTGATTTTATAATTATATGCTCTGGAGGTTGACCCCCTTCTGGCTTTAGCCATAAACATGGCTGCTTGCTCAGAAAAGCCATCCTTAATTCTAGATTCCTTGACAACATCCATGCAGTCAATCTGAACATTGACGGATTGTTGTGAAGGGCCTTGCCCTGGAAGATAATGTCGTCCATCAGAGGCAGAGGAACCAGATTTCAGACCAGAAGGTCCAGCAGATCCGTATACCATGATCGGCTTGGCCAATTTGGGGCGATCAGAAGCACTTGGCACTCCTCCTGTCTGATTTTCTGAAGAATTTTTGGAATCAGGATTGCTGGAGGGAATGCGTATGCATACATTCCCGCCCAGCTGATAGCTAACGCATGTGTTGCGAAAGCGCTTGGATCTGGAATCGGAGAGACGTACGTCGTCATCTTCGCATTCTTCTTCGTTGCGAACAAATCGATGTTGGGTTTCCCCCAATGGTCGAACAGACGATCCGCCACACATTGATTTAGTTGCCATTCCGTGGGTAAAACACTCATCCTTTGGCTCAATGAGTCTGCTAGCAGATTTAACCTTCCCGGAATATGAACTGCTTTCAAGGTAATCCTGTGATCCAGGCACCAACAAAGCAGTCTCCATGTCATCATACAGAGACTGGGCGACTTCGTTCCGCCCTGGCGGTTTATGTAAGTCACAACTGTTGAGTTGTCTGAACGAATAAGAACAATCTTGCCCTGAACGTTCTGTAAGAAATGTTCCAGGCCTAGGACAACTGCTCTTAACGCCAGTAGATTGTTATGTTCTTTCGACTGTACCAGATTCCAAATCCTGATATCGTGGATTCTTCCAGGCAAGCTCCCCACCCTTCCATCGAAGCATCTGTATACACAGTTACTTGAGGGTGAGGAGGGGTTAGCATAACCCTCGCCAGGAGATTCTCTGTCTTCAACCACCATTGCAGGTGGTGAATTAGAGGCTCCAACACTGACACGTTCGAGTCCAGTGAACCTGTACTCTGGGTCCATTGTGTCATGAGAAATAACTGGATCGGCCGCCTGCATAAGGCGGCCTGAGGAATGACTGGTTCCAAAGAAACCATCAACCCCAGCATTCTCAAGTAAACCCGTGCCAGGACATGACGACTGTTGCACACTGACTGTATTACTGAGATGAGTATCTGAACCCTCTCCTGAGTAGGATAAACATATCCTGTCTCTAGATCGAAGATCATCCCCAGGTAAACAAACTTCTGGGATGGAGTCAGCTCTGATTTTTGGAAATTGATTATCCAGCCTAAGTCTGTGAGAGTCTTCAAAACAATCTCCAGATTCGCCGATAAACTTTCCTGGGTGAGTGCTTTTAACAGGCAGTCATCTATGTACGTGTGGACTGCTATGCTTCTCCTGCAGAGGTATGCTGTAATCGCAAGAACCACTCTGGTGAAAACCTGAGGAGCCGTGGAAATTCCGAAGGGTAAGACCCTGAATTCCCACTGTCTGCCCTGGAATGCAAATCTCAGGAAGCTACGGAAACTCCTTGCTATGGGGATGTGGAAATAAGCATCCTTCAAATCTACTGAAGCTGTCCACATTCCCCTCTCCAACCCTGTCAACACCGACTTCACAGTCTCCATCTTGAAACTGGGTGTCTCTATGAACTTGTTCAATGGCTTGAGGTTGAGAATTGGTCTCCACCCTCCGGTGTTTTTTGTCACTAAGAACATGGTTGAATAGAAGCCCGGACACTTCTGTGCCGGCTGAATTGCTCCTTTTTGTATGAGGGAGTTTATTTCCTCCTCTATACACAACCTTTGATCTGGATCTCTCTGAATTTGAGTCCAGATTGGCACCAGAGACAGTCGCGATGGTGGGCCTGTCATCCAATCGGGATGATACCCGACTGAAAGCCATCGCAAGACTAAACGGTCCCGAGTCAACCGTTCCCACTCTTGCATGTGGTTGGCCAGATGGCCTCCCACTGGTCCACCTATGGAGAGAGGTGGACATAAGGAGTGCAAGAGCGGCACTGTCTCCTTTGCCAGAAAGACCGGAGTGGTTCTCACCGTGGTAACCGGCCCATCAGGCACGATTACCACGACCAGATCCTCGCGCGCCACGACCAGCACCACGCCCACGCGGGTGGCTGTCTGCGCCTGAGGAGCCTGCGCCACCCCCCCCTCACTGCTGGCCGAATCGCACGCGGCAGAGGCCGACGCTGCGATGGTGGCTGGCCTCTGACATGGCCACCTCCACCTCGAGGCTGCAGGGGATGGTACGCAGGGGGTGCAGCGAGAACACGCTCCCTACAGAGCACCTCAAACTGTTCGCGCAGCGCCCTCTGGTTGTTGACCAGAGTGACCATCTCCTGGAGGTGCCTACATCCCTCACCTCCAAAGAGACCTGGACCTGCCATAGGCGTACATAGAAGCCTATTGTACAGGTCCTGGGATGGGCACAGGTTATCTAACGCAAACGTGCGCCTCACCCGGACACTCCTGGTCACCGCCCGAGCCATACAGTCCAGAGCCAGTTTGATACCATCCTGGATGGCTCTCTGGACTGTGACAGGGCTCGGTTGGCATGATGCGGATGCTGTTACTACCCCCTGTAACAGCTGGGAGACGGGAGACAGCGCCGCAATAGACGCTCTCCCACTCTCCTCAGCATCACGCAAGGCGGCATTGGCCGAACGCAGCACGATCGAACACAAGGCTCCCATGTCAGAACGGGAGCCTGGCCGCGTATCCTCACCTAAAGCCGCGCGGTCATCCACCGTACCTCTGGTAGTCCACGGGTACAATGCGGCAGCGCCTTGCTACCTCACGAGGGGCCTTCGCGAGACGCCCATTCACCTTGATGGACGTCTCCGCCGCTGAGAACATATCAACGATATGCTCTGCTAGGGGCAGAGATGGCATGGCGCTAACAGTCGACTTTCCAGCTAACCACGGCCTGTGGTCTCGCTGGCTAGCCGACTGCTCCACGGGCAGGTCCGGCCTGAAACTTATCAGCCATTGACAAGCGTCAGACCAATCCTGCTCCGTGGCTAACTGCGAAAGCTCTACTAGACGAGGGCCTTCGTCTTCCTCCTGAGCTAACGCAGTCGAGCTTGACGTTGGATATGCTGACACTCCTGGCAAGCCAGAGAAAGCATGCAGGCCCGAAAGAGCAGGCATGTTAATCTGACTGGCTTGTCTAGGAGCAGGCGCCGTGGTAGAGCGTGGGGCAGATACCGCCACACCACGGCCCCGGCCAGCACCACTCTCGGCAAGCCGAGGTATGCGGAATAACTGACCATCAGATCCAACTAGGGCCACCTTCTGAGCCATGAATTCTACTCCTGCGTGAGTAGAACCGTGGATCATGTCACCTGTATTCCCTGCGAGGGGTGCACAGATGTCAAAATCCATGGCCATGGCTTCAGAAGGGGACCCCAGCAGATAATCCTCTTCTTCCTGGCCAGAAAGATTAGACTCCGGGTCAGCAAAGAGGGTTAACCCGGACTGGCCAGGAAAGGGGCCATAGGCGGTACTGGCACCTGCGGCGTGCGGATACCCCTGGGCTGATAAGCAGCCAGCAGGTTCCAGCGACAACCGTCCACGGACCACCGGCGCGGCAAGCCTGCTGCCAAGGTCGTGGAACACCCCCTCTAATGGGGGCCACCTCTGAATCGTCGAAAACTGGTAACGGCCTAAGGAAAGTCGATTCAGAGGCGGGGATTATCTGCTCTGAAGCAGATGACGAGGACAACAAAGGATTTGGTCCAGGAAGCATGCCACGGAGCAACTCTGGTACCAAATTCTTTATTGTCCTCTTCATCTCTCCCAACATCTCACTACGGAAGGCCTCCATGTCCACTGAGGATGAGGCCTTCCTCTTACCCTTTTTACTCACAACCTCTCGTTTCATCTTCCTCTCCTCCGCAACCTTGTCCTTTGTCTGTAAGCATAAAAACTCCTTCATTAGTTCCCCCCCCCCCCAATGCTTACACACATCACAATTAAGCAATGGCCCACAGGGGCTACATTGGAAGCAAAGATGTGGTATAAACTTCTCCTTCAGGAAGCGACCACAGGATGGGCAACCAGGTCTCATATCATTAACTAGAATAGCTGACTCCTTGTATAGACAAACCATCCAATGTGATGAACTGGAGCACTCCACCAAGACTACGACCTCTTAACTCTCTCCACCTTAGGGGGAAGGAATTGGATCAAGAGGGCAAAGTGAGAAGACCTTCTTACGAGGCCTCCGAGTCACTGGACATAGACTTTTTGGTTAGATAACCTAACAGTATTAGTAGGAAATGGAACCTTGGTGGAGAGAAACAAACCCTCTGCTGATGTGATGTCCCATACATATCCTGACAGATACCTGTGGACATAAACACAGAGAGATTAGTATTATATAGCACCATGTTGACATAAAACAACCATACTAGGCGCTTATCACGATAAACGCGAGTCCCGGAAACACATTACACCGGGAAAACTCGCTAAAATATAATAGAAGTCACCTGATGGATAGATCCTGGGCCCTCCTCTGGCGAAGTAACTCTATCTGCCATCTTTACAGGTTCTAAACTTCTAACAAACGCTTAAAAAGACTTGAAAAAGACTTGGAAAAGCTTTGAGCACAAACGCATGTGTACACCCTCTGCCAATAAATTAGCAAAGACGAAGCGCTAGTCTGCGCATGCGCGGTGGTGGGGCTGGCATCCGCCGGACTGCACTATGACTCCCTGGCCAGTAGGGGGCACCTAACTGTTTTTATTCTGAGTGTTTATTGAGTGAAAGCCGATATTTAGCAATATCAAAGAGTATTAGGGAGGTAAGTATACGCTTGAAGTGAAAATCTAAACTTACCAACCTTAATGTATAGAAGAATACGAGGAGATCTCATAAATGTTTTTAAGTATCTTAATAATATCTACTCAGTAAATCACAGTAAACTATTCACATTAAATCAAGATGACAGAACACGTGGCCACAAATTCAAACTTAGAAAAACTAGAGCGTATACTAACAATAGACTGAATTTATCTCCAACAGAATCATAGACTGGTGGAAAGCATTACCGGAAACAGTCGTTGACGCACATACTATAAACACGTTCAAAGCTAGACTAGACAAAATCTATGTAACGCAAAAAGTGTACTACAACTATAGAGCATTAGATAAGCCAAATCACCCGAAAATCAGCATACATTAATAATTATAGTTTATACACCAGCTGATAATAGGACGTAAAAGTCATGCTAAGCTGTGTATACTTGTTATGTTGTTAGTAAAAATTTTAAGGCTAGATTACGGCTGGACTAAATCAAGCACATGCACGCTCTCTTCCCCGTTGATATTGTATGCCAACCTGTTGGTTTCT
This sequence comes from Chaetoderma sp. LZ-2023a, assembly GCA_034401795.1. Taxonomy (NCBI): domain Eukaryota; kingdom Metazoa; phylum Mollusca; class Caudofoveata; order Chaetodermatida; family Chaetodermatidae; genus Chaetoderma; species Chaetoderma sp. LZ-2023a. The sequence continues at coordinate 27,804,292 of CM067370.1, read as the reverse complement.
TCAACGTATACCTTCAGATTCAGATTAGGTTAGTAGGATGTCCCATAATTTGACCTGTACGAAAACTGGTATAATATACCAAATTTAAATCCTAGACACAAATTAAGAGAAAAGAAGTCTGCATATTATTATGATGTACGTGTAAAAGCGTTGTTGGTAAAATCATCATCTTTCTTACCAAGTTTGTGTCGACACTTAAATAATTTATTCAGATGAAATAAAAAGTTTCGAGACGCCATTGTTGTTGTTGTTCGTATATCCCTCCTCTTGAATTCCAGTCAACTCGGCCCAATTCCAACTCGGCCCACTAAAAAAAGTCAACTCGGCCCAAAAAATAAGTCAACTCGGCCTAAGTTAATAAGTCAACTCGGCCTAATTTTTTTACTTTAAGATCGTCTCCTCCGAAACCGCTGCACGGTTTGATCTCAAATAGGGAACATTTGTTCAGGGACGTACATGTACCTCCATTAAAGTTTGTTCAAGAGAAGTTGAGATGCTAAAAAATCTGGCCGCCATCAACCATCTTTAGGTAATAGAGATCTGATTTTGTTCAAACAACGCTGATTGGCCAATAGGCCAGACGCTTGGTCCCCGATGCATCGCCGCTGGCGGCTATATTTATTATTATTATTATTATTATTATTATTATTATTATTATTATTATTATTATTATTATTATTATTATTATTATTATTGATTATGATGCAACACGGCAGTATTGTAAACCTGTGACTTATGTTATTTTGTCATTGTATATACACCCGCACCCACCCTCATCCAACATTCCTTGTATACACTGTATACACAGCATGCATTGTGCAGATGTGAAAACTAATATTTTCACGAAGCGATTGATCAGACACGCGACCACGTGGACATAGCGATCATTATTGTTGTTGGAATCACATATGCTTAACGGCGGTAGCCCTTTGACTACTGTTATCTGGAAGTTTTCTTATGAACAATTACCCCTCGTTGAACGATGCTACGTGTATGGTCATTACGAAGGTAAGTCAGTCTTATAAAAAAATAATTAATATTAATAATATTAGTATTATTGTCAAATGTATTCTGAAGACAGTTGTTAACCCTTCTGCGATTAGTGAGTAATAATTTTAATAATTTACAACATTATCGGCCTTTGATAGACGCCGAAACCAAGCTGATATCTACTCAAGAAAAACATGTATGGAATCCTTTATGTATGTAAACATATATATATATCGTGGAAAATAATTCATGTCAAATGATTTGAAATTCAATCTATCAAAATAATTTGTGTAATTTTGACGATAATCAATTAGTTTATTCATTATATAGTTTTTGTATACGATTAGTGCAGACAGTAATAGGCCCTATGGCCATGTTTTGTATTGAATGCAAAAAGCCAGTTACAAATCGGCAACCGACTTGCATATATCCTCAATCATATGTAGGAGATTGTTGTTGAATAGTTTATAATGGATGGTGGAAAGGATTCCACCCTGGCGTACTCCCTGCTGGATCTGTAGAGGTGAGGAAATTCGGCCCTTAAGCTTGACCACAGAAGGAGTGAAGCGTGCCAAACTACATCAAACACCTTGCAGGCATCTAGAGTGACCATAGCCACTTGTTCCTGGTTGTCCTTGGCCTCGTTCACAACCTCTGAAATGATCAACGCTGTGTTGTTGGAGGACGATCCCTCTGTGAATCCACATGGACTGAATGTTATCGTGGTTATGTTTGGTTCGGTTTAAAAGCAGTTTCTCAAGTATCTTTCCGATTAATGACAGGACCATAATCCCCCTATAATTTGTTGCTAGTTTACTATCTTTATCTTTCTTGAGGACAGGTGTTAATATTCCTTGCTTCATGTCACGTGGAACGTGTCCCTTTGAGAGAATATAGTTCATTAGAATTGCTAAGTGATCAAATACTGCTGCCGGGGCATGCTTCAGATGCTCTGCAGTTAGTCCTTGATAATCCAGAGCTTTATTGTTCTTAAACCCAGCTACGATTTCCCTGAGCTCTAATTCTGTTACAGGCTGATTCTGGGTTTTTTTCTGGTTATGACACAGGTCTTCAATTACGATGAGATCATTCTCCACTAAGGTCTTATAGGCTTCGTCGAACGCTGCATCTTGAAGAGGACTGGCCAGTGCACCAAAGTGTTCCTTAAATGCCACTACGATATCAGCCTCATCCGTACACGCTGTTCCATGATGTATAAGGTGGTGGACTCCATTATTGCTTAGAGTACGTTGTTTTGCAATTAGATAGAAGAAGGTTTGTCTGTCATATGTGTGTGCCTCCATGATCTTGTTGCAATGGTCACTCCGTTTCTGCTTGTTCATCAGTCGTATAGCTTGCCTTAATGCCCGCCTAGCATCTTTTCGCCTACAGTTTGCAGCATTATCATTCTCAATTGACTTGCCTTCAAGAATCCTTATCCTGTGTGCTTTTTTACTTATAGTGGCCAGGGTATTTAAAGTTGGGGTCCATATTTTGTTGTTGTTTGGGCGCTTCCTTGTTCCGTCCTTGACTGAACACACAGAAGCCTGGAGAAAAGCGCTGTGCATAGCACCTGAGAGTGTCTTTACCATCATATGTGCTGCTAGATTACTTTCTATCTCCGGGGTTTTGCCAGATAGGATGCCATCAACCATCTCTTTGTACTGCTCAACATCACACTTTCTCCAGTGAATTCTCTCAGGGATATGGTCTGTCTGGAGATGCATTTTAGATTCTTGTGCTTTACCTACATTCTTGTGGGTGTTGAAGGTAACCGCAGCTGGAAGTATCACATCAGTATGATCTGAGAGGTTCAGTGGATGTTTTGGAGTTATCGTGACTTGTTTGGCCATAGGCTTGGACCTGCCAGACAGCAGCCAGTAATCTATTTGTGATGATAACCTTCTACTTTCAGAACAGAATGTAGGTTTGATAGGGTAATTCTGAGGAAGATGTATATCATGCTCACTCATGAAGTCTTTTAGCTTTTGATCTCTAGGGATCCCTTTATCTCTATGAGCTGATGCATTTATGTCACCGCCTATTATGATGAGATGAGTTCCTTCATATTTTTCTATAAGTTCATGAATTTCATCCAGGACTGCCTCAAAGTCGTGTTCGGATTGGGCATTTCCACGTGAAGGCATGTACACATTAATAAGGTAGATTGGCACTTCAGTAAGTATTTCTAATGCCACGATCCTATGACTTCCCTCATCTGTTTTTCTGATGTACTGGTCCAGACTACTTGACCAAACGATGGCTGTCCCACTGTAGCCTCTTGGTGCCTGAAGTGTTGGTATTGGATCATCATCGTCAATACACATGGCATGGAAGTTGCCTTTGCTGTAGACCTTTGTTAGTACTTCTTCCACCTTGTACCTGTAGAGCCAGTGCTCCTGCAGTAGGATGATTTCGTTATTCTTTGAGAGCATATGAAGGTAACCAATATTCGTCTCAGCATTCTTTGCGTTCAGTGTTGTAATATTAATCAAGCGATGACCATCTATAGCCGCTGCACTCGATGCGTTTCCTTCCTGAGCTGGTTGGCTTTGCTCAGGTGGATCTGCCATTGGCAGACTTACAACAGGCGGATCACTTGTGGCACTGCTCATAGGCTTGCCTATTTGAACTGTATCATGGGTTGAGATTGTGTTGGTACCCATTGTTGGATTTGGGCTACAGTGCAGGGGGGGGGGGGGCGGCAGGAAGTAGCTGCTGCAGATATGAGCCTGTCGAATACGGGTGTGGTATGATTGGCCTTGCTATGGACTGTTGTTGTACAGTAGGTTGGAGATGAGTCATGGGAAACATTATGTTCATCATTGGAGGTTTGTCCCGTACAGCCTGTTGACGCCACAGGTCTGGTCCCAAGTGGAAGGCACTGGTAGTCTGGTAGTTTGGCGGACGTACTGCAGGGGCAGCTTCTTGTTGGCTGATAACCGGTGGAACAATAAATGGATAACCTTGAGGCCACACTGGGCATGTCTCCAATGGACCGTTCACTCGGGGTTTACTGTCGTCATAGTGACATGTTGTCGCTTTTTCTGTGGTTTTGTCTTTGGCTGGCTTATATATCGCTTTTCTGTTTTTTCCTGTGGCCCACCTCTAAAAAATGATGCCGTTGATCTGGTTGCAGGTTCCGGCACTAGTTGGATATCTGTTTAGTATGCAGTGGCCGTGAGTGAGGTAGTGAGTCAGCATCCTGTTGGTCTTGCTGGGAATCGTCACTGTTAGTACGTGGGCTGCGCCATGCGGGTGGAGACATGCCGACTTCATCCCTTCTGCCAGATGTTTTTTCAGCGGGTTTTTGCTGCCATGCTTTGGTCTTTCGAGATTGGTTAGGTCGACGAATTGATATGCATTGCTTTTAGGCGGGGAGGAAGTATTCTGTCACCTGCATGGCTGTTGTGATAGGGTCTCTCAGAAGCGGTATTTTGTGTTGAATGACTGTGCTGCAGGTTCTGATACCGATCAGGTGATTGGTTGTTATGTGATGTGTACTGACCAGATGATGTCATTCTAGTGCTGCCCTGTCTACCATAACACGGTACTTCAGCAATATTCTGGGATGGCCTACCATGAGGGAACTGGTTATATTGTGTGCTATGCTGGTTTTGGGGCGGCCACCGAGGTAGAGTACTAGTATCCTAAGGTCCTGGTGCTACACGTACGTGCTGGGGGTAGTTCTGAGCATCAGTTTGCCTTGGGTTGAAGCCTGTACAGGGACGCATCTCAGTTAGGTGATCTATATGCTTGTGGCTGTGCTAGGTTTGTCACTACTCCTGGAATGTTGCTTGAATTCTGATGAGCACCGCAGTGCTGACAAGGTGCACACGTCTGACTACTGAGAGGTCTTTGTTTAAGTTGAGTCTCTAGGTGATATACTCTACTTTCAAGCATTTTCATTTCCAGATCAGACACCCTTGCAATAAGATACTGCATTGATCCTCCATCTCCTGCTTCGTTGGGTCGAGTGTGAATGATAACATGACACTCACTGTTACAGCAGTGTCGATTCGACCAAGGCATGTTCTCTGGCTGCGTGGAAGCTTCTGGTGTGGCAGCTGCTTTCAAGAGAAGCATCCTATTACTTTTCTTAAGCTCTTCAATTTTGTTCTCCATGATGGTGATATAAGACTGAGAGTATGTGTTTTGTTCTAGATTGTGCTTCAACTCAAATTCTTTGGCTGCAGTTTTCTTTTCCAGGTCCCTGAGGCGTTTTTCCTTGCTCGCTAGTAGTTTCTCTCTGTGCTTTAGCTCGTTTTCTTTTATGGTACAATCGCCATTAATCAGGATTCTTGCTGGAATATTGCATTCTGTTGGATTAAGCTTATCTGAAGCGTGTTCCACATCTTGCATGTCTAGTGGCTGCTCATTAAGCATTGCCTCTAATGATGTAGTCGCTGGGTCTGCACCACTACATGGTAGATCAGCAGAGGCATGTCCAGGTTCTAGGGGTGGACTTGTATTTACTACGATGGAAGAGGGAACATGATCGACGCAGGTCACACAGCTGTATAAGCATTCTGGGTCTGCTAATACAGGGTCATCATCTTGTAAATTCGCACTGCTGGCATGTGTCCAAGACTGACAGAAGGAGCATTCTACTGCTAAGTGGTCGCACTGGACGATGTAATTGCATATCTGGCATGCAGCTGCATCAACATTATGTCTCAAGGGAGAACAAGACACATTGTGGATATCTGTACAATGGGATAATGGTTCATCTCCATGAACCTCAAGCGCCAGTAAATTATCAGCAGTGTGATTACATGCATAGTTATGTGTATGTTTATCACGACTTACATTCTTCTCCAATTTTCTGTCACCCCCAGCTGCCTGCTTGATGGTTTCATTTATCTGTTGAGCTGTAACAGGTTGTTTACTCAGGAAATCTTCAAGAATCGGGATATGGCATGATTTGAACACCTTGATCGCGTGAGGGCCATTTACCAACATCTTTGAACGTGTGCTATACATGTTGATTGTGAATTGTTCCTGCCTGCCAAATGCGCCAGCAGAGGTACGGTTATACACCCTTAGCTGCTCTTCTACTGTTAGATTGGACTCCTCTCGGATTGAGGTAAGCTTAGCAATATGGGTTTTAGATGTACATCTGGCAGCACCACAGTATAATTCGATGAGAAAGTTCTTAGCAACTTCATAGGCTCCTGCACTCATGATTAACACCAGCTGTCCGTCATGGCTACCATCTTTGACCAAGACCTGGATTGCTGGGGCATGGGCAGCCAGTAGCTTCTTCTTGATTGCTTTACCCCAATTCAGCATGTATTCTTTCTGTTCTGTGCCGCTATGGTCTGGGCCCTTGTTAGAGGCTCTCTCAGGGTTTGGGGAGTATATAGCTGGTGGCGGAGCAGCACTACCCGTCTTTGATTGGGTCAGTTTCACATTCATACCTGACGCCTGTAAGATGCCTATCTAAAAAGGCGGGTGGTGCAGATGTGTTCACTGTGCATCACTGTGCGGCATAGTTGGCAACCTGCTCTAAAACTAACCTACATCACAGCTCTCAGCAACGCTGTTGGTGGCTCCCTAGTTCACTATCTAGACTGTCCATAAATATGTTACAAATAAATGTAGAAACACCCCAAGGGGTGCAGATATGTGACCAGGAACCTCACTGAGCAGTGATGCTGTCAAGCTGCGTGGTGCAAACTAATACAGGAGGGACTTCCGAAATACAATACAACATATTAACACTTTAACATATCCGACCAAAAACTACCGCAACCGACCAAAAACCACCGCAACCGACCAAAACAACACAGCAACTGCATAAAATCCTGGTTAGAGCTGTAGTATGGTACTGTAGCACTGTGTGGTCACCACATCCACTGAAGCAATCATGGGCAATCGAGAGTGTCAAGCCACCAGAATAGTCCCTGACATAAAGCACCTCAGTTATGAGGACAGACTGAGATCATTCAAACTTTTTAAACTAAAGTATCATAGAATTTATGAAAGTATCACAAATTTATGAACAACATCTACAACATCAACAAACAAAACATCTTTAGCAAAACATAAACAAGCATTCCCCGTGGACACAATCTTAAACTAGAAATTCAGCACTGTAACACAAACACAAGAAAATTCTTCACAAAGCATACTCCGAAAATCCAGAATGCTCTACCTAGACACATAGTCGTGGCTAAGAAAAAATTTGACTTATAATTATTCCATCGTGAAATGGAACAGATCGATACACCATCCAGAACCCACAGTATTTGTAAAGCAGGATAAGCTACCATGCAAGCATATAGACGTGACAAATTGGGCTATATATCAGTTAAATACAGAAATAGACTCCTTGACACCACCATTTAACATGGATATCTGTCACACATGTAGCTCAAGTCGTAGACATTATGTCAGATATTTGGTCAAATTGAGCTTTTTTAGAGTTGGTGTACACCCTCGTGAATTACTAGCTAAAGTGTGGCTCAGGAAATTGTCAGAAAGAATTGAAAGGATTGTTACTAGCAAATCTGTTGACTTGTCTAAAATGTGTGATATGTTTGATTAAGTGGAGATTACTCTACTAAACAAGTAATCAGCTTTTGCATGAAATGACTATTATTGTATGAAGTAAATTATACGAGTACAACTGAAAATTGTACAGTAAAATTCACAAATTTTTATTATTATATATACGGAGTGATGCACTAGCAGAGGGGTTCAGATCCATAGCTCCTGTTGATAAATAAATGAAGAAGTGAGTGAAATCAAATATAGTACATTGATTCACTGCTTGTTTTAATTTGAGACAGTGGAGGTCACTCTACTGTCAGTACTTGTCATTGAAGGTAACCTCGTTACCAACATCCTTTTAAGATTTAAGTCAGTGAAGGTCGCTCTACTCTCAGTACATGTCATTGAAGGTAACCTAGTCACCAACATGCTTTAAGTTTTGAGTCAGTGGAGATCACTCTACTCTCAGTATTTGTCATCGAAGGTAATCTAGTTATAAATATCCTTTTAAGATTTGAGTCAGTGGAGGACCCTTTACTATTAGCACTAATCATGACCTCTTTCCATACATCACTCATCATACACACATCTCCTCTTGTCATCAGTATGCAATAGAGTCAGTGGAGGCTAATTCAATACTCAAAAGAAGCTACTTGTCATTAATGTCACAAGCCATACTAAAGTCAGTGGAGATTACCTTACATATCAATTCCACCAATTAAGTATTGTTACAGAACTGTCACTCAATATCAGACACCATTGCCATTACTGCCACAAACCATTGCCATTATTGTCACAAGTCATAGAGTCAGTGGTGATTACTCTACTTATCAATTCCACCAATTAAGTATTGATGTAAATCTGTCACTCAATATCGGTCACTATTGTCACAAGCCATTGGCATTACTGTCACACTCACAACCCATAGAGTTAGTGGAGATTACTCTACTTATCAAGTACAACAATTAAGTATTAATGCAATGCTGTCACTCAGTATCGGTCACTATTTTTATTACTATCTTAAGCCATTGTCATTACTGTCACAAGACATAGAATCAGTGGAGATTACTCTACTTATCAATTCCACCAATTAAGTATTGTTACAGAACTGTCAATCATTATCAGTCACCATTGCCATTACTGCCACACACCATTGCCATTACTGTCACAAGCCATAGAGTCAGTGGAGATTACTCTACTCATCAATTCCACCAATTAGGCATTGCTGTAAAGCTGTCACTCAATATCGGTCACCATTGTCAGTACTGTCACAAGCCATTGTCATTACTGTCACAAGCCATATAGTCAGTGGAGATTACTCTACTTATCAAGTACAACAACTAAGTAGTGATACAACGCCGTTACTCAATATCCAGGGGCGGATTATCCACGAGGCTGACGAGGCAGTAGCCTAGGGCCTCGCACTTGATGGGGGCCTCGCACTTGGACAAAAAAAATGTTTTCTTTTTCTTTAGGCAAGCTACATAACGCAACGAAGAGACACTCGGTCAATATCTCCAAAATAGTTATTGCCTTATCATGGCCTTATGTCAGTGACCTATGTTATTCTGTTTATAGTCTCGTTTTATTGTTTAAATATCGATTGTAACAATGCTCGAGCGGCCGAGCCGAGTTACCTGAGTAGACTAAACAAACGCGATGATCATGTGATGGCGTGAGTCACACGTGGAAAGTAATTTTTGTTGCCTCAGTGAGTCAGTGGAAGCGGTCCGAAGTACTGTTAAACGGTTTTTGATCGGGAATCAGTAAGCCTACATTCAGTCATTCATTGATTCTCATAGTCATACTGTGGATAGTCGAGTTTTTTTCGTAAAATTTAAAGAAAGGCAAGGTAGGAAGAAACATTGTTACAATGTTACTGACTAAATTAAAGCTACGTTGTCACGGTTGGCTATATGAATATTTTTTACAAATTGTAAATTGTATATTACACCCTTGCATCTATCGGGTCAATAATATATACCGTAATATACCCAAACAATGTCCGTTTGGGTAAAACATACACTTTTAACCCTTTCGCCGAATAATCTATGAAAACCGAAATGAATTATTAGGTACGAAACATTACATATTCTATTGAATATTTTGGAAATAATTTGACTGAAAGCTGTTGGTGGCTCGGGAACCAGCAACCTTCAGCCAAATTGTTTTTAAAATATTTAACATAGTCGGAGATATGGCGTATGGGAAATGTTGACTGCAAAAATCTCGGCAGTCAATGTGTTAAAACCCCCATTTTGTGTGCTTTAAAGCCTATAATAATTAACTAAAATGATGCCAAATATACGACAGATTGCACCACAGAGCGCCTAGATTTAAAAAATGTTCACATGGTCTTGTGCCTAGGGCCTCGCACAACCTTAATCCGCCACTGTCAATATCAGTCACTGTTGTTACTACTATCTTAAGCCATTGTCATTATTGTCACAAGCCAGAGAGTCAGTGGAGATTACTCTACTCCAACCAATTAAATATTGATCATTATTGTAAATATTTTCACAAGTTATAGAGGCAGCGGAGATTACTCTACTTAGCAACTCCACCAATTGAATACAATTGGTCATTATTGTGAATATTCTCACAAGCTATAGAGGCAGTTGAGATTACTCTACTTATCAATTATATTAAGTAAAAATTGTCATAAGCTGCACAGGTAACACCAATATGTCTGGCAAAGGTTCACCGTCGAAAGGAAGAAAGCCCTCAGTAAGAGGTAAAGAAGGAGACGATCAAGAAAAACCCAAATAGGGCTGGACATGTGAGATGTGCAAAACAAAATTCACAGATGAGAAGTGAGAAATGCTAGAGTGTGAGTGCTGCTTCAAGCATTTATGCAAGAAATGCTTAAATTTGTCCAGTGCAGAATACAAACTGCTAACAAAAAGGTCAGATCTGCACTGGTACTGTCCACCATGCGAGGAAAAGGCGCTAAGAAATCTAAGAATAGAAAAAGAGGTTGAAGAAAGATGTGAAGCCTTTCTAAACAAGATGGAAGAGTGGGTACAGAAATTAGAAAGGGATATAGTGCAGAAAACAGACATAGAACAGGTGAAGGCACTTATTGAAGAGGAAAAAAGTAGGAGGGTGCAACTAGTTACCCAGTTGGCCTGAAGGAGGTGGAGGAGCAGATTGCAAACGCCAGAGAAAGTGAAGAGAGAAAGTGTAACATAATTATTCACAGATTTTCACAGATGTGAAGAGTCATTAAGTGAAAGAAGAGAAATTAGAAAGATGAGGATGCGGCATATGTCGAAGAATTATGCACGGTACTGAACACCACAGTGATAAAGTAACAAGGATTACTAGATTGGGCAAGAGAGAGAGACATTGATAAAATAGAAACAATGCCTAGGTTAATGAGAATCATATTTCAAGATGAGAAAACCAAAGGGAACTTTATGAGCCACGTTAATAAGGAAAAGTTTGAAGAAATGATGAAAGTAAATCAAGAAAATTAATCAGGGGAATTCAAGTACATTGTACGCGGCCCATAATGGGAAAGAAAGGTGGTCAAAGTGAAGCAAAAGGCAGCGAGAGATTAATGGGGAAAGAGAGTCGTGAAGTTGTAAATAAAATTGTAAATACGTTTAGAAGCAAAACTGTACATTTAAATGCTCGCAACAAAAAGAAATAGATAAAGGGAATTGGGATGAAAGCATAAACATAGAAGACAAATGGGAGAAGCGGCGGGGATTACCCTGCCTGTCCAATGATAACAATATGAAATGTCTTTACACAAATGCAGACTGCCTGACTAATAAAATGGAAGAATTTAAAAACAGGATTCAGAACCAGGAAAATTCATTCAGTATCATTGGAATAACAGAGGTTTATCCAATTTTTTTTTAGATATGCTCCATCTCCGGCAGAACTACAGATTCTAGGATTTTAACTGTTCATAAATGAGTCAGGGGCAGGAAGCATAAGAGGTGTATTAAGGAACACCTCAAGGGGGTGGAATACAAAATTGAAAGTAAATTTCAAAAAAGCATTTGGGTGAAAATTAAATTAAACATCAGTGAAAATATGTTGGTAGGATGTATATATAAAAGTCTGAGCAGCACTACAGAAAATCTTAATGATTTGAAAGATCTCATTCAAGCAGCATGCAATTTACATGAGGAATTTACGCACCTACTGATTATGGGTGACTTCAATTTTCCAGACATAAATTGGGATACATGGATGGCACCAAGAAATTTGGACGCAGAGTCATTCACAGAGTGCATAAGAGATGGCTATTTATATCAATTTGTGAGGGAACCCACACGCACAAGGCAGAACAACATTCCAAGTACAATATAGACCTGATTTTGACAATTGAAGAATTGATAACAGACCTGGAACATTTCAGTCCTATTGGATCTAGTGATCACAGTGTTTTAACATATGTATATCACCAGCATATGGAAGGTACACATAGTATGGAGATAGTAAGAAACCTTTTAAAGGAGATTATGCGATGATGAGAAAGGATCTGGATATTGACTGGAAAACAGAGCTGATTGGATTAAATACTACAAATGCGCTGGCTATTCATATGTTAATGTACAACCAAGCACAAGAGAAATACATCCCAAAATCGAATAATAACAATAAGAACAAAGAACATAAACTGACCTGTTTAAATGAGGCATTAATGAACAAGATCAGAAAGAAACACCGCAGTTGGCAGCCCTTTATGGAGACAAGAGATGAAAATAAACACAAAGAATATGCTAAAATTAGAAACCAAGTCAAAGGATTAGTGAGAATAAGAAAATTTATGGAGACAAGAGATGAAAATAAACACAAAGAATATGCTAAAATTAGAAACCAAGTCAAAGGATTAGTGAGAAAAACTGCAGAACTAAAAGTAGCTGGAAATGAGAGAATAAAGACTACTAGTACAAATAAAGAGAAAGCGGATGTCTTGGCCGACTTCTTCACAAGTGGGGTTGGGTTTTTTTACGAAAGAACCAGATACCGAAATACCTGAGCATGAAATTAAGCAGTTGAGTGAAGATTTCCACGATGCAAGATTTTCAATGGAGGAAGTGATGAAAATATTGAAAGCGATTGTGAAGAACAAAGCACCAGGCCACGATGGAGTCCATCCAAATGTAATCAACGAGCTGAGAGAGTTGCTCTGTAAACCTCTGACACTGATCGTCAACAAATCACTGGTAGAGGGAGTAGTACCAGAAACATGGAAAACAGCTAATGTAATGGCACTTTTCAAAAAGGGAAATAAATCAGAACCTGGGAATTACAAACCGGCTAGCTTGACCAGTGTTTTATGTAAGCTGATGGAGAAGTTAGTTAGAGCGAAGATTATGGACCACATGACCAGAAATAAACTGTTTAGTAAATCCCAATTTGGGTTCCTGCCTGGAAGATCCACTACCTTACAATTATTGAAGGCCATGGAGGACGGGACCTGTATTATGGATAAAGGTGGAATGATAGATACAGTGTACATGGACTTCATGAAAGCCTTTGACACCAGTCCACACCAACGTTTACTAGGAAAGCTAAAAAGTTATGGCATAAGTCAACAGCTATTATCGTGGATTGAAAACTTCTTGTCAAACAACAACAAAAAGTTGTTGTCAATGGAGTTTCGTCTGAAAGCAGGCCTGTGACAGGTGGCATTCCCCAGGGTAGTATATTGGGCCCGGTATTGTTTGTCCTTTACATAAACGATTTACCAGATATAGTGAAGGCAGCAACATATCTCTCTGCAGATGATACCACGATATACAAAGAAATAAAAGGTGCGGATGATGAGAAGGAGATGCAAAAAGATTTAGATGCTCTTCATAACTGGACAAATAAATGGCTATTGAGGTTTCATCCAGACAAATGTAAATTAATGACAATACAGAGCCAAAAACACAAGGCGGAAATAAAGAGAGATTATCATTTATATACACAAAATTGAGAGCGTGTGACACTTGAGTTTGCAGATAAAGAAAAAAGATATTGGTGTGATCATTGACAACAACCTATTATTTAAGGCACACAGGCAAGCGCAAGTAAACAAAGCAAACAGCATTATGGGGATAATAAGAACATTTACATACCTTGATGAGGAGATATTCACTTCCCTATTCAAAGCATTGGTGAGGCCACATCTTGAATATGCAGTAAGTGTGTGGGGACCACAGAGTAAGACGGAAACCCTGGTGGTAAAAGATGTACAGAAGCGGACAACAAAGCTTACCCCCATGCTGACATAGTTAGATTACCCAGCCAGACTAAGGAAGCTTGGCTTGCCACGCTTGGTCTGCCAACGCTCAAATATAGACGACTAAGAGATGGCATGATTGAAGTTTACAAAATCCTGAATGGAGTGTATGACATGGAGGTTGGGTAATAGAAAACAGCTACACAAGAGGCCATAGCCTGAGAGTACGAAAGGAAAGAGCCAAACTAGATTTAAGGAAAAATTAATTTACAATTAATTTAATTAGTAAACATCGATTCAGTATTTAAATTTGAGGTAGGACTGGATCGATTCTGGCAAGATCAAGAAATTAAGTATGACTACTGCGGACTACAAAATGCTGGGATGTCACGTGCATCTGCCATATATGTCAGAGGAAAATGAAGAGGCGGGCATATGGGCTGAACAAGCCTAAGTCCACAACAACATCCTAAGACATCCTAAGACAAGAACATAGACAAATTCATGTGCAGACTGGATTGTTATCTGAATGAATACCACTGCGTAATCAAATAAGATCAAAATATACTACATTCTTGTAATACTGACTAAGATATAAAGTATAAATTAATTGAAAATAGCTACCGATTTAAAAACACACTGTACAAGTAATTGTGTTAATATTGAAACAAGACTGGATTTTTGTTAGAAATCTTGTAATTTGTCACCAGCAAAAGTTTTGATAAGAATTTGACTGAAAATCGTTGCTTCAGCAACTTTCAATCAAATTGTTTTCAAAATAGTCTGCAATGTACTAACATTTGCTGAACATATCTCGAGCAATTTGATTGACAGTTGTTGATGAATAAGGCAGCAACAACTTTCTCAAAATGTTCTAAGAATAATCAGTGGACTTTCAATATCTTTATCTAAGATTTTTGCATGAAACGGAGATAGGCCTATGGAATATACATTATTGGCACCAATGAGAAATATATTTCCAAAGACCATTAGATCCGCCCGGCACACGCATGATGGAGTGAGCATCACATGACAGGTTGCTCACGCATATCACACATGATTTTGATAACGTATCTGGCAGATGCTAATTTTACCTACAGGAATGACTATCAATCAAATTGCTCGAAATATCTTTAGCTAGTGTTACTATACTGCTGCTTATTTTGTGAATAAGTTGATTAATGGTTGCTGCAGCAAGTATATTTACATTCAAATTGCGATCAAAACATTAGCTGTTGAAACCTGTATCCTATGGTACCCACTTATTGCGCATGTTTAGATTATCGCCTCCTATCAAATCGTCTGAGCAAAATTTGCAATTGTTGAATAAATATAAGAAACTAGCATGGGCTCTTATTCACCTGTATGCAACTTGACTTTTTAATTGTCGGTCTGTGTAAAATACAGCCCAAAAGGAGAAGCTACCCAATCCAATGGCATACCGACCTTTTGCGCACAGGCAAAAAGTATTTGTTTTGCATCATATGCGACCACATCTTTAACATATGTTTTACATAAAAGCATTGTTGCTGAAGATTAACCAATGGCAACATGTATCATATTTGAAAGATTGGTTTGACAAATGGTGACCCTGACTGCGTAAAAACGTCTGTGTTATTCTTAAAGGGGAAGATGTCATCTGAAATTACTTAATCATCAAATATAGGTACAAGCATTAATATTTTATGTTTCTAAGAACAATTTTTGCCATAGATGTGAAAATTCTGAAATAATATGTCAGTGTCAGAAATCAACAGCACTGCTTTAAACCTATATTTACAAGTAGTTTCACAATTTCAAGTGGAGAAAGTCTTGCATGAGCAAAATTAATAACCCTAGATTGACATGTGCATCAATATGTGTGCGTGCCGATCGTGAGGGACTCTCACAAGAGGTTGAATGCGTATGCGCAAAGAGAGGGGATGTGCAAATACAGGGAACATAATGATATTGTCTGCTAGATTATTTTAAGAACAATTTGACTGAAAGTTGCTGCTGCTATGAGCAGCAGTAATTGTCAGTCAACTTGTTTTAATGATAATTATGCTAGCACGCTGCAAACTATCGACTCTTTGAACGAGGCTTGACGAAAATTTATTACCTGCCTACCGCGGTATATAAAGGGAATTTTGATGTCACAACTCACTAAAAGATTGCAGAGCAGCTCTTAGTGGTAAAACTCTGAGATTTTAAATAGTACATCCTCATAGACCTACAATGGAGGAATCCAGTTTTAGCTGGGTGTATAGACAGCATAACGGAGACATTCAACATCACCAACAACATGGATAGCGTCACACTGCAAGCCCGACTTCCCTACAACAGAACACTACTATCACCAACACGAAACAACATTTTCCCCCAAACACCTCCTTATCCGGTGTGCAGAAAACTGATCATATGGAAAGGAGGGACAACACCGCAGCCATCTACAGTACGCACTACGGGGGATCACACTAGGGGGTCCTAGCTATGGTGCAGTGGGCCATAGGATTTTCTCCTGTCCCAGCTCAACTGTGCCCGTTGATGCCAAAATCACTGCACAAGTATCATATAATGAAGATTCCGGTCTGAGGGGTATGCGTCGGCATGTATGTCTAGTTTCTGTTGTCTGCAATGTATGATGGCTTCGCTGGCACTGAGGAAATCAGAACCAAGCAGGGCATTGTTTTGAATAGATGCAATGACAACTCGCTGTATGCATTTCCCCTATCTGTATTACGAGGTTAACTATACCAGCCACAGGAACATTGGCTCTGGTAGCTGTTTGTAAAAATATGTTTGTAGGTCTAAGGGGTGGCTTCTTATGAGGTGGGATGTTCTCATACAATCGCTTGTTGAAAACGGCGATGGAAGCTCCAGTGTCGACGGTGGCACTGGTGGAAACGCCACTAAACTGGCAAGCACACTTATATATTAATTTGCGGTGTGCCTGTGGAAGAGTTTCCAATGATACTACCTGCGGAATTGTTTTTGGTGTAGTATCATCCTGTATGTAGTCGGTCTGCTTCCGAATAGCTTCCGTGAGTGCTGTTGGTGGCTGACTGAGGAAAGGGCCAACTCGTCGTCGCTGCTGCTGTGATTGCTTAGGCGAT
The DNA here is from genome assembly GCA_034401795.1 of Chaetoderma sp. LZ-2023a. Taxonomy (NCBI): domain Eukaryota; kingdom Metazoa; phylum Mollusca; class Caudofoveata; order Chaetodermatida; family Chaetodermatidae; genus Chaetoderma; species Chaetoderma sp. LZ-2023a. The sequence continues at coordinate 27,787,522 of CM067370.1, read as the reverse complement.
GATGGAGCTGGGGGTAGCAGGGGTGTTGTTGTTGACGCTGTTTCGGTATGCTGTGAATTTTTTTATACAGCAGTGCGGACACGACTGGTGCGTTTGTGGATGAGGGCTATCTGTGTGAGCCACACTTTACAATGCATCATGGGATGTTTAGTTGATGCACAGAAGAAGCTGTGATGGCGTGTCATTAATACTGCTGTTGGATGTAGTGGGTGATGCTGTTAGGACTTGTGAACTGAATACCACCAAGGGGCACCAGTTGTTAAGTGCTTTGGCAGCGGGCCATGGTGCTTGCACAAACGTTTTTCAGTGGAGGTACTACAACCAACTACTGCCGTTTTACAAAGGAAAGAAGGTTTGTTAGATACTGAGGTTGTGGGGTCACAACCTCCATCAGAGGGAGATGTCGGTGTCGTAGATCCAGTATGCATCATTGGTACTGACATATAGGGTGTGTGTGATTGCGTACTGTTGTGGAAGGATGAGTTGCTGTGTAGGCCACCCGATGTTGTTGTTGTCCGGAGGTGGCAGTTGAGCTGGGTTGTAAGAGTGGGCACCGAAGTGATTCTGTAATCTGTGCACATTCTAGTTTAACGGGGTCTCAGGCTGTGGTGTACGTCGGTCAGTGGTAGGAGTTGTAGACGGTAGGGGAGGGGGGGGGGCGGGGGCTGCGGTTTGGACATCGCTCCCTCAAGTGGCCTGGCAGACCACATCCGAAACATGTGTTCTGTGGCTGTGTAGTCGTTACCATACTTGGTGCTGGTCGTGATGTCGACTGTGTTGCGACTGTGGTGCTGAGTGTGGTGACTAAGTTGGTGAGTGCAGAGATCTGTTTAGTTATCTCTTCTCACTTATTGTGCATGTTTTGTCTAGTGCCGTTGTTGTGCTGGTTCCTGCATCTTGGGGAGCGTTGTTGTGGACCCCACGATGGGACTGGCCATGCCCTCTTCCTCTAGGCACGTGATTTTGACCGGTGGTTTGGGCTGATTGTGCGTGCGGGTCTATTGCGGATGTCAGTGCTGATGCAGCTGTGTTGTCGGTGATTATGAGATTTGCATCGTTCACTTCATTTATTGGATGTAATTGACGGCGATTTGCTTTTTCCCGCTTCAACAAATTTTCGATCCGAACCGCAGTTGCCAGTAGTGTTTGAAGACTACCGTGTTCGATGAGCAATAGTTTTTCCTTAAGGGCGGGTTCTCCGCTCAACGCGTCGATGAAGGTGTCTAGATGCAGATGTGGGACTCCCTCATGATTCATGCTGGGGTAAGCATGGGTAACTAGTCACCGAATATGACTAGCTAATTCCGGCAATGTTTCCCCGGCTCATCTACACACGTTCTTAGGTTGTAGACGACTCGTTTCACTGAGGGCCATATCTCTGAATCTTTCCGACAATGCACTTTCCAGTTCTGTGTAGGTTGGTGTGGAATCTGATCCCAAATCTTCCAGGACTTGAAGTGCTTTTCCTGACAGCTTTGTGGCCAGATATTCTCCCATTTGTTGATCTGTCCACCGATTTGTACGACTAATTATTTCGAATTAGTACTTATAATTAGCCCAATCATTCTCCCCACTAAATTCGGGAGAGAGAATGATCCGGCCATGGCCATGATATGGAGTTATAGGCACCAATCCAGGTGGCGGTGCTGGGGAAAATGTTGGTAGTGGTGTTGGTGGTAATTCCCGATGATGTTCTCGCTGATGTCGCGTCCGTGAGGGTGATTCCCGATGATAATGTTGAGCACGATATGTAGGGTTCGCTGACTACTGCCCTGATGCAGGTCCATAGACGGGTGTTGGTCTATAGACTGGTGGTGGCATGCTGTGTAGATGACACGGACGTTCTATCGGCTGTTGCAATGGGTATTCCTTGTACGGAGGTGGTCCAGGAGACTGACTGGTGTAGTGCGTGCTGTGTGATGTTGTTCTGGAATACTGTTGAAAGGGGGGGGGGGGGTGCCATATCTCCCAGTTTGTATCGTGTTACCGATGGATAGTATGGTGATGGCGTACGTATCGGCAGAGATGTGGAACATGGTGCATGAGGTGCCAGCCATTGGTCACCCTATAATGACGCTGGTGAACATAATGGCTGTGAAGTAATAGTATGCCCCCGTTGGGTCTTTGTCATGGTCGACCGCGATCTGGCATAGATGTTGGGTGCCTATCGCGGATATCCGACAATGTGATGCATTGAGTACCCACCTGTGAGGCATCGCAGAATTTCCGCTCACTGATCAGCAAATACTCGTGTAGAAACCGTGCTGGTCGTTCTGCACTGGGTAAATTTCTAGCATAGTCGGTGAGCACACGCACCGTTCTCCCATCATATGATGCTACTTCGAAATCAAGGGAGTGCTGACTGTCTAATGAAGGAGACTAAAAGGCCGGTATGTTTAGTGTTGGCATGGGTTCGCTTCTCGTTTGAGCCCCACATCCGGCGCAACTTGTAGCTTGTGTGGGTATGCGCTGGTCCGCCATGTTGCTCCCCTCCATTGCACCGCATGTACAGGATGTGCGGGAGGGCTGGCTAGCTATGGTTCTCTGGGTTGTGGATCCCGTGTCACAACTCTCTGTATGGGACAAAGACCGGCTTCTGGAGCCAGTGGAACAATGACGTTCCAGTGGGGCAGTGCAACCATTGCCGCCGAGATTGAACCTCACAGTCTAATCCCAACTGTTGGTGTCACCGGTATGATTGTCTATAAACTAATTTAAAAGTCCGGACAATAATAATTAGAAATAACTATACAAATGTGACATCGTAACCTATTATGTAAGTGTGTGGCGAACCACACTATGAAATGGAAACTTTTAGTTACCTAATCTGAATAAATCATATAAGGTGCGGTCTAAACAAACCCTGTCAATTTAGAGTTGTCTGAGATAAAGGAGTGACGATTACATTTATCAGTTGACTGCGATGTCTTTTGCCTGTCAAATTGAATTGATTCTAAAGTTCAAATGATTATGGCATCTTATGACAAATACTTGATTGATTGATAAATTGATTGTAACATCTAAGGGAAACACCTAATTCTACCTGGGTTGGAATAAGGGATAATTTTGAACGAGGTCCTAGATTCTAACTAAAGGGTCGGAAACTTGTCACAGATTCTTTGGAAATCTGGTGTCAACGAGACGAGGAAAAAGTAATTAGGTTGACTACAAAAGACAAACAAATTTCATCCAATTCATTAAAAAAAAAATTTAATGAATAATTAAACGGTGACATGCGGTTTACACTCAGCAAATAAATAAAGAATTGTATACTATATATATATAGATATATCATAGTGGCAAAATAATTCTCTGAACTATTAAAATTCTAAATTCTCTCTAAATTTTATTCCCATAGTGAAAGTTCATACAGGCCGAACAACAACCCCATCTCATTAACATGAACCGAACATCATCCCAATTTCAGCATTACTACACGTTCAATTTCATTGGCAACCCTGTTGTCCCCGGATAAGTGTCCTGATGTGGAATGTCACCAATCAGAGACCTGAACCCTGACGACCATGAAGAACGATGGCTATCTGGAAATCATGATATGCCCTACATCAGCTAGTCCGTTAATGCTCGGGTGAACTTTCGACCCCTAAACCAACACCCCGATTCATAAAAAATTATAAATGAAAAAGAAAAAGAAAAACACTAAGAGATTAAATTTGATCACAAATCAATGGCTTTTCTTCCATTATCAAGTGATAAAATCCTCCCCATCTGTACAACAAGTATACTAGTTAAATGATGTGGTGCTTGAGGATGCTCTTGCCGGGAAAAATTACTGCTGAAACAATACTTTCTTCCGGCAACATCTCCACAAGAACAACATCTATATGCCATTATAAGCCATCATAACTACAGGTATGACTATCTTATATTGGTTCCTATTGATTTCCAACAATCATTAAAGTGTGAGTGACTGCAGCGAGTGCGTGAGTGAATAAGTGAATGCAGTGAGTGAGTTGAGTGAGTGCAGTGAGTAACATGCAGTGCGAAAGTGAATGACTGAGTGAGTGACTGAATTAAGTGAGTGAGTGAGTGAGTGAGTGAGTGAGTGAGTGAGTGAGTGAGTGAGTGAGTGAGTGAGTGAGTGAGTGAGTGAGTGAGTGAGTGAGTGAGTGAGTGAGTGAGTGAGTGAGTGAGTGAGTGAGTGAGTGAGTGAGTGAGTGAGTGAGTGAGTCAGTCAGTCAGTGAGTCAGTCAGTCAGTGAGTGAGTGAGTGAGTGTGAGTGAGTGAGTGAGTGAGTGAGTGAGTGAGTTGGGTGAGTGCAGTGAGTAACATGCAGTGTGAAAGTGAGTGAGTGAGTGAGTGAGTGAGTGAGTGAGTGAGTGAGTGAATGAGTGAGTGAGTGAGTGAGTGAGTGAGTGAGTGAGTGAGTGAGTGAGTGAGTGAGTGAGTGAGTGAGTGAGTGAGTGAGAAAGAGACTGATTGAAAGGACAGAAAGACAAAATTAATCTTATTAAATTAATTTTCTAGCATTATTTCATGACCATATTGACCTCAATTTCCTATTCCGTTCTTATAGAGGAATCATGCCTTATGTCTCCATATCTGAATATATGGATTACCAGAGAATGGTTAAAGAAAATATCTGCAGAATTTATCCCTTCAATTAAGCTAATTGGTATATCAATTGACTTTGGCGTCATAATTCAACTAGTTGAATGATGCCGTCAATACCAACTGACTAACAGGAATTTATTTCAAATAATTCTGCAAATATTAATCAACTTTGTATCCAAAATCTGGCTTACCCTGCAACTGGGGATTTATATCTACTGGTCATTCAAACACATCCTGACCATGACATCACTGGCTCCTCACCGACCACTCTGCAACTGTGTATAGAATTTATGTGTTAGACTACTGTCAATATTTTCTACAAATAATTTATTTTATGTAGAAACAATTAAAATAAAATGCAATCCTACTGAAGTCTACATTTCAGTATGATCAGATAATGTTAAAAATATCTTAGCAAGACCATCACAGACTTAACCCTCCAATGCCTAAATTTTATCAGGCAAATCCAAAATATTTGCTTCTTGAATGTCTATTTGCTGGCAAAGAGAAGACTACTTCTGAGAATCAACCACCGGAATGACTGGCTCGATTACTGAGGCAGTCATTTCAGTGGTAACCCCTAAAAAACCCACCCTCTCATGTTTTGCAAGTTGACATTTCTCAAGACCATTACAGAGGGCGGCCTTGGCTGCCTTCAGCACGAAAGGGTTAAGTCTCAAAATATCCCTTGGAAAATTCTGATGGAATTATTATCATACATAGACTACACTGGCCAATATTCAACCAGGAATCAGCCAAATAGGTTTCAAAATATTGATGACAGATCCAGACATTAGTTTCAAAATATTCCCTGGAATTACTTCTAGCCCAATGATTATATTAATTGTATTATGGCATTGGTTCATTTTAAGCAACAAGCAGTCAAATAGATTTCAAAATATCAATCGGAAAACAACCATACACTTCAAAACATCCCATGGAATATCCTAAAGAATTATTTTCAATTTAACAGTACAATCATTGTAATAAACCGTCTACTCAATCTTGATTGACATTGGCCTTTTAAGTAAATGGCAGTAAAATAGCCAATTGGAAAACAACTATGACCTCAGCTTCCATAAATTCTGTTTATCTTTCTATATGACACCTGAAGTAAATAGATTAAAATCATCTCAACCTGTGTCCAAGCAGAATCAGTCAATTGGGTTTCAAAGTATCGATCCGACTGAAGACAAGTTTCAAAATATTCTTTGGAATATTCTTGAAAAATTCACATTTGACACAGGCATTGTACTAATTATATGATAATCAATTCTAAGAAGCATGAACACTTTAATTAGGTGACAGTCAAATAGTTTTCAAAATATTGAAATAAGTAAAACCATTAACCATTACATCAGCTTCGAGTCATTCTGTGAATAGTTTTCAGTTCAATGAACGGAATAAATTATCCCAACCAGTGTCAAAACTAAAATCAGTCAATTGAGTTACAAAATATCAATCGGACTGAATCTAGACAAGTTTCAAAATATCTCTCGGAATATCTTATTGAAGCTAAGGCCCTAGTGTGTTCATTACTACACTGCAATAATTATCCACTATCCTCACAATGACAATTAATGATCCATCGGCTCAAGACCACCCACAATTCATATCTTGAACATTTTGCCCCACCTCGTCATATAGAACAATGACGGTGTACAAAGTACAACTGCACCAGTAACAGCTTTAAAATAAAAGCTTTCTGCCAATGTGATTGCTAATCTAACCAACATTTAATGAGCAGAAACATGTTTAATTAATTTTAAAATGTTCAAGTGAAACCCTGTAAACCGATGATGCGTCGAATGTCGTCATTTTCCACCAATTGAATATTTGTAAATCAATCGGTCCAACATCTGCCATTAGACAGCTACCAGTCAGATTGACTCCAAAACATTCAACTGTGATAATTTAGACATTCATACAGTATTCTGAAATATTCATTTGAAACCATGTGACCTGATGACAAATAAAATGTCGTCGTCTTCCACCAATTGAATATTTGAGAATCAATTTGCCCAACATCTGCCATTAGACAGCTGCCAGTCAAATTAATCCGGAAGCACTCAACCGTGATGACTCGGACATTCATACGGTATCCTGTTTCCGAAGCAACCGATATTTAAAATTATTTATCACCAACTACCTATATATAATCATATAACATTAAAAAAATAGACCACTATTCAATGCCACCTGACCCAATATGGTATTTTTGCACACAATCAAGCGCAAAGTCTGATCAACTTTCGACTAACAAGTCGATCACACTTGATTAAACAAATGCAACTGCTTTTAAAACTAAACTTTAGTACATGTCACCAAAAAATATATTTATACTATTTACAATTTCCTAATTCAAGGCATGAAAAATGGTCCCTGACAGACGACTTATTTCCTTACACTTTAATTATATGACCAAGATTGAATTGACTTAAGAGGAAAAGTTCAATCAAATCAAGAATTGAAATTATTTAGTCTTGACTTATACTATTAATGACCCAATATCTGACCATTTTGATCACTAATCTTTAGTTAAACTGCTGACCTTCACCCAATGTCATTGCTGGAATGTTCACATTTCAATTCAATCTCAACCCAACTTGTCACTTACTATGAATCCTTGATCGGGGGACAATTTTGATACACATTACCTGTAAATAACTCACAGGATAATGTTCAGTCCCGGTAACATTGGTCAACAAAACCACCCATGATCTGAAAATATCATATGGTCACCCAATTTAAGGTTTAAAACCAAAACAATTGAATTTCTTCAAAAGAATCTTCCTTGAAGAGAATTCTGACCCCAATTGTGGGTTTTAACACATCAAAAACGAACAACGTGACCAAAATTCTCACTGGAAGAGTTTATCTAACAATGCCGTATTAGTTTTGTTGAACAGGTTAACGATTCCAAAAACAAACCGTTTACCCTTTAACGAGTACCCGTTACACATCCACTTATCCGGCTCCCATATTTTTTCAACGTACTAAAATGTGTTTTCCATCGGCACAAAGTGGAGATTGAAAACAATGTTTTGCAGGCACTGAATATGCATAGGCTGTGGTGTAGGTGTATCTTAGATAGTAACAGTTAGATTGGCAGGTTGGAGAGAGAGAGAGAGAGAGAGAGAGAGCATGTGGCTAACTGGGGTCAGCCAGCATGATGCTGTACTGTATGCCATTCTAGGCTCGCAGCTCGTTACTCGACGAACGTGATCTGTTTGTTTTGTGAAATTTCGCTTATCCTACAGCAGGAACTTTATTTAAGACACGGTTGCCTAGTGTTTTTTAAAGTGTGTTTATCCGACTGGAGGAACTTTAGTTAAAACCCGGTTTTCCAGTGGTTTTTTAAAAGTTTGTTTAGCCGGCAGAAATTTTACTTAAATCCGGTTTTCCAAGAATTACAATAATAATAATGATCATCATTATAATTCTCATAATCGTCATGACGTCGACTGATGCTTCCGCGTTAGACGAGGCTATTAAAGCAAACAATGAATATTTGTTGAGCACGTTTGGTAGCATTGTTAAAAACTCTATGGATGGTGTAAAACGTGAGTTAGAAGATTTAGCATCGGCTCAGATGAGTGAGATAAAGAAGATCAAATATGGGGACATGTATCGATTCAAACGTAAAGCTAACGAAGATCAATTTAAGCATAATCAACAAGTTTTAGAACACATGGAAGATGCAAAATCTTGCTCAATTTCGAATCCAGAAAAAGCGCAAGTCATTGAACACAGGTATTAACTTTATTAATGCAAGACACAAATTAATTTTGCTAGCAGACAAATCAGTTTCGGGTTGGAAGACAGCCATGGAATATCAACGGAACGAGCGAGCCGACGCCGCCGACGATGACGATGACGAGAGGAGAGTGTGGAGAGTGGAGGCCAGAGCGAAACAGAGTACACGTGGGAAGAAATTTAGTTTCAGAGAATCAACAGTGGCGGCCCCGATTGCTGCTGCTGCTAGCATCTCGGACGAGCGTAAATTCGTGGACGCTAACAGAGAGAGGAAAGGAGCCTGCTTTTCATGCGGGGCTTTCGGCCATTGGAGAAACGAGTGCAGAGGGAATTCTTCCCAGCAGACTCAATATCAGCTAAGTACACATTTATTAGTACAGAATGATTATAATGGCGCCGGGATATCTCTGGCACAGTTGAATTTATCTGCTATTAAATTGGCATCTGACAGCTTGCCTGGAGGTGTTGCAGACACGGATGGTGGCGAGGGTGGTAAACATGTTGGCGATTGTATGGTATCTGATATGCCCGATTTAATAGGTGATTCCGCTTACATAAAGAATCTAATGGTGATGATTTGGAAGATGTAGACACTATTATCTTCCATGGCAGGCTGGCAAAATCTGTGGCTTTTTGGCAATCTTTCACGAAAGATCATGTTGTATTAGATATCGTTGAAAATGGTTACAAATTACCACTAAAAGATACACCACAATCAACATTTTTTGAAAACAATAAGTCTGCCCTAAGAGATCGCCAATTCGTGGAAGCAGCGATCACAAATTTATTAAAAGTGTCGAAGAGCTGAATTCTCCAGCAACTGTGTTAAGTCCGTTAACGGTTTCAATAAACAAGTTGGGAAAGAAAAGATTAATCTTGGATCTCAGATATCTTAATCTACATTAATTCAAAAGAGGTTTTAAATGTGAAGATCTCAATGTAGCCAAACAGTTGGTGTACGAGGGTGATTTTTTGTTTAAATTCGATCTCAAAAATGGTTATCACCACGTAGAAATCTTTTCACCACATAAACAATTCCTCAGTTTTAGCTGGAAATACATTGACGGCAGAGGAAGATATTTTCAGTTTGCTGTCCTAACATTTGCGTTGTCAACTGCCCCATACATCTTCACCAAACTCCTCAAACCATTGGTTTCTAAGTGGAGGGGGGAAGGAAAGAGATCTCTGATTTTTTATTGATGACGGTTTGACAACAGTGAGTAGTTTTGATGAAGCTGAAACTTTTTCTCATCAGATTCGATCAGACATTATCAGTTCAGGATTCGTTCCCCATCCTGATAAATCTGAATGGATTCCGAAACAGGTGATTACATGGCTCGGGTGTATCATAGATACTGCGCAGTACAAATTTATTTTGACACCAGCGAGAGTTTCAAGGCTTCTTAGTGCCATCATGGAATTACAGGACAAACATTGGGTGTATGTTAAACAATTGGCATGCATAGTGGGTCAGTTAATTTCCATGCAAGTAGCGGTTGGAAATGTTGTCCGTCTGATGACTAGAAATTTGTATCACACAATAGAATCCAGGTCAAGTTGGTTTTCCAAAGTACAGCTGGATGATAATTAAGAGAATTGACGTTTTGGGTGCAGAACATTGCCAAGCTTAATGGTAAACGAATCAGAGCAGAAACAACAGACTTTTATCAAGTTGTTTATTCAGACGCTTCTGGCCAGGCCTTTGGCGGAAAATTATTATGCAATGACTCTCAGGTCAAAATTTTCAAAGGTAACTTTAATGCACTTGAACAATAAAAAAGAGTAGCACTTGGCGAGAACTGAAAACTGTTGCTGAAATTCTGGACGGTTTGTCCAGTTTACAAGATTGCCACTTGAGGTGGTACACTGATAATCAAAACGTCGCTCGAATAGTTCATATTGGTAGTACCATAACAGAACTTCAGGGGATAGCACCTAGTATCGTTCGTGCATGTACATCCAGAAACATTGGTCTCCATATGGAATGGATACCTAGGTCACAAAATGTCGCGGCCGATGAGCTCAGCAAACAGTTAGACTATGATGATTGGTATGTATCAGATTGGGTATTCCAATGGCTTGAATCCCTATGGGGTCCACATACGGTGGACAGGTTTTCAACAGTTTCCAATGCCAGGCTGCTAAGATTCAATTCGGAGTCTTGGGTCAAAGGAACTGAGGCATTCAATGCGTTAGCACAGAAATGGCACAATTAAATCGATTGGTTTGTACCACCACTGCGGAGAGTAGCGGAATGTGTTCATAAGCTGTGTGCAGAGCGGGCATGTGGTACGCTAGTTGTGCCATTCAGCTAATTTTAAGCCTTTGTTGTGCAATGATGGCGTTCATTTTAACTGGTTTGTGGTGGACTGGCGAAATCTGACAACTGGTCATAGTGCATTGTGCAAAGGATATGCAAAAAACAAAATGTTTGGAGGAAAGCTCCTGCATTTTCGTATGCTAGCACTACGATGTGATAGAACATCAAGGCGACGAAATAGGTGGGGTGTTGTTCATCTTGCAATATGTGCACAAATTGTGAAGCCAGTAATCAAATGACGAGCTCGAGAGAGATGGTTAAGTATTGACCTCCATAGAAGCCTGAAAGTCGGGTTGTGTGATTGTTGCACATCTATTCTATTGTTGAGTTGTAAACGTGGTGCATGGGCGTAATATTTTGTTTTATGCTGCTCTGATACTTGCTAATTTGTGCTTTTACAGAAATAAGGCTGATCGGCGTATGGCTAGCACTGGATAAATTCAGGCAGCCAGAGTTGAGATCATTAGTGGAACGCCTAAAGTTTATAGTGCTTCATGCTAAAGCGGCCAGTATGGTAAAAATGTACACTCGTGCCTTTTCGAAATGGTTGGAGTTTGCATCAACGAAATCAGAGCTTGAAGGATTTCCGGCTACGGTATATGGTATAGTGTTATATCTTACTCATTTAATTAACTCTAACGTGTCAGTGACATCTATTAATCATGCGGTTTATGGACTTAAATGGGCTCATGACATTGCGGGGGTAAATAGTCCTACTGATGACGCTTTTGTCAAGATTGTATTGGAATCAGCACACCATTTACTTGGTAAACCTAAAGACACTATTAACTCTGAATCTATTATAGAACTGTGTGAAAGGTTTCAGCATTCAGATTCGTTGTCAGATATTCGTGACAGTTGCATGTGCGTAATTGCTTTTGCTGGATTTCTGCGCTATGATGAGTTGTGTCACCTTAAGTACTCTGACGTTAAATTGCATGATAATTGTCGAATTATTCATTGCAAGAAGCAAAACGGATCAACTTAGAAATGGCAACACTGTAGTCATCGCTCAAACTTCCACAGTTGCGTGCCCTAAATCATGGCTGTCTAAATATTTGTGTAGGACAAGAGTTTTCTACATCATCTCAATTTCTGTTTAGGCAAATTGGTGTGGTCAAAGGTCAGCTAACATTAGTTTTCACGAATAAACCCCTTAGTTATACTAGAGCTCGGGAAGTGCTCAAAGCGAAATTCGGTTCAGTTCTTCCTTACACAGGCAACATAGGGCTTCATTCCCTACGTTCAGGGGGAGCCTCTGCAGCAGCCCAAGGTGGTATGTCGCATCAGGATATAAAATTCCATGGACGTTGGAAATCTGGTAATGCCAAGGATGTGTATGTAAAGCAATCTTTACAAAATCGGTTAAGAATTTCGCAGCACCTTGGCATCTAAAATTTCCATCTAAATTAAATGGCTGCCCACGCCTACCTCCTGAATAACGGTTGTGCTTGTTATGCATGGGTGGAGGTAAAACATGTGTTTTCCATCGGCACGAAGTGGGGATTGAAAACAATGTTTTGCAGTGAATATGCATAGACGTTGGTGTAGGTGTGTATTAGATGGTAACAGTTAGATTGGTAGGTGGAGAGAGAGAGAGAGAGAGAGAGAGAGAGAGAGAGAGAGAGAGAGAGAGAGAGAGTTCTGCTTGTTTTTTAATGTCATTAATTAAATAAATTAACAAAGAAACATAAACTTGAAATAATGGATACAGCCATGAATTAGGGCAACATATTAGAAATCAGAATATGTGCATTTAATCAATTGTCAGATCAATTGTGTAATTAGCGATATATAACTTTAAAATCAATGTCTTCATGTAGTAGAACAAAAATAACTACCTGGTGTAGCTTTAATCTCTCGAGCCAAGCGTGTACAGCAATATAGTTGCGTTTCTCTAGCGATGGGAGAACACGTTTCCCAGTGTTTTTGGCCCTCATAAAGGTGTTTTTTTAAAATATATCTTTGTGGTTTTTCGTGTGGCGCTGCAAGTTGTTCACCAGGAATTTCAGAAAGACTATCCAGCTCTCAATAGTGTTAGTCAATCTTGTTAACTCACTACCATTATCATCTATATGCCGGTTTTTGTTCGTCAATTAAATGGCTGCCAACGCTTACCGCCTTCTATATGCAGGTTTACAGACTTCAGACCACATACTGGTTACCGGTACCCTGTCAACAACTAATCTACGTGACAGGAAATTTATAACATCTATCAGACCGCAAAATATTAGTGGCTCAATTTAGTCAAGACTTCATACTAACGCTTTTCACCTACTGTTGACCTCAAATCAAATTTCAATAATGAAAACTCCAGCTTGATGTTTGACCAATTTTACTGTATTCTAACTACCTTTCACACATTCTTACACTTATAAACTCTCACCAAGTAAATCAGACGTGCCGCTTCATTCCATTTCGAAATTCAGATCACCGACAAAAGGAAGACCTCTCGGTTGCAATCGTTTGGAATATGTGCTTGAACCGCACAATTCACGGGATGTCGAAATAGTTCGGACAACCAAATAGTTCCAACCAGCACAAAATGCTTGACTTTTCTCAGAGCCAATCAAGCACCAGAATTACTGGAAAATCTCCAATCACACTACTCCACGCCAAGTTCACTCCCACAATGCACACATCCACGCTCAAATCGATCAGGTGATACACGCGAACCATTGGTCCAAATTTGCATAAATTCCTATGCACCCATCAAGAACCATTACTCGCCCAAAATCATACTACGCAGAAAGGTAGCGAGTAAGCTCCCCTACACCGTACACACATCCCAATAGTTCATCGCATACATAGAAATATCTCTCCCGCAAACTATAGACAGCTAACCTGGTTACATGTAAGCGAGAGAAATCACTATACAAAACATATGATTTCACTCTTACACAAACAATGGTACTCGTTTGCAAGTAAATGAGCAAAATTATATAGTGCGTAGAACCAAACCGGTGTCTTGTGGGCTGGAGGTACCACACAGATTCATAAATCCAGCGAGGTATCCCTATAAGGGTGTACTAACGAGGCTACTTAAAGTTTAATATAAACAAATTATACCCCTAACACACACAAAATAATATTGCTGCGAGAGGAAAGTGCCTCGCACGTGCCTCTGTCACAGGAAAATGTCTTCAATGCCGAAGCGCAGGAAAAGAGCTGGCAAAAAGGGTCACTCTTTTGTTCAAACAAAAAGTTATGTGCAGTGGGTCAATTCTAGTGAGATGATAGATAATTAATGTGATGCACGCTGGTTTACGTGAAGTCGGACCGAATGACTTCCGAAGAATTCATAGGCCACCGTCTTATGTAGGTCCAAAGATACTGCATTGGTAGTTGCCGCTTTTATTTATGCGGGCCTTCCGCTAAATTCTAACCTACCATTTAGTTGTTAGATATGCTTCCAAGCTTTGGCCGCAAGTGGCAGGGATTCCTACCTATCGTTTGACACCTAAGTCTAACTGGTGAAGACGCCTGGCTTCCCGAAGATCGCCCCGCATAGCATCTTCCTAAAAAAAGACAGCGTGTGGACATGTTGCGGAGCGACAGCTCCCGAATCATATGACGATCCGGTCACGTATCGCACCGCAACCACATATAACATCACTAGGATGGTTTACAGTTCACATAAGCAATTTAGAAAGCACAATAGTATTTTTATGGCGGGGAGTAAGAGGCAGATATCAATCCTCTAGCGACCTTCCCGTGAGGGCGTGGTGGGCTCTAAGACCGCACCCAGTCACCATAGAGTTAGATGGAGATCTGCGCCTCGTCCATCACCTGTGTGTCACTGAACTAACATTTTACTGGTCATTAGGGTTATGTTCCAGAATGCCCAGAGATGCACTGCAGGCCGGGGTTACATAATAAAATTTCTTTTCGCAGTGCTTCCTACCTTGGTGGGGGTATCTAAACTAACTGATATCCGATGATACAGTGGGAGTGTATGCAAAATCGACACTAGTTTTCACCGCTCGGAAACCCCAATAGTTTCCCAGAGTCGGATCCTGCTAACGTGTCGATTGGGAGTCTAGACAATTATTAAGCCTTGCAGCTGGAGGAGCGTAGAAAGAGACACTCCCTCATCATTACTAAGAGGCCCTAAGGTAATTGGCCAATTTATACAATCTAGCCAGTGTGTGGTGTTACATATCCGCTACAGCCGGAAAAGAGGCGTACACACTATGTCTCTTATGGAGAGATTGCCCCTAACTACTTTAAACATATCCTATCGAGCTAAAATAGCCAGGTTTAGTCGGTCACATGTCAGGCTCGAACAATGTGAGCATGAACAGTGACCTTAGTGTAAAATTGATGCTGGGGGAAATAGTGATGCGGATATAATGTTGCTGTATAGTATATCCTAGCATACTGCGTCCTAGATTTTTTATATAAACAAAACAAACTAACTAGGGTGCCTACTTGCCATATACATAACTAACTAGTACAGTGCTAACAGTATATCAGGTCGTAGGACCTTGAGGTGCTTGTTTGTTGTAAGCACACAAAAATAAAGATAATATATACAGCATGAAACACAAAATATAAAAATGCAGTCTCAGACGACCGGGGAGCTACCTATTGGTCATCATATAACGGAATGAATGAATAAATACAATATTACAATAGTATAGCTACTTGGTCATCGGTACGGAAAAAGTTCATAAATCACTGTAGTTGATGCACTACAGATGAGTAGCGTGAGGTGGCATGATTCCGAAGTTGCTGGGAAGATTTCCGCAAGCAGACTGTTGATGCGGCTCACTCTCAAGACGGTGAAGAAGAACGACTGTACAAGGATGTCCATTAGATAGTCATAATAACTAATACATGAATTTATACAGTAAATTATAGTGTCCGTCCGGTGACGGTAGTTTGAAAGATGCCCGTACCAAATCGGGCTACATTGAATTAAATATTGCATGTACATAACTGGGTACACTGTGCAGGATACATCGCATAGCTCTTGCGGTTTACCGGGCAAAGTCCCATCAGACTGTGGTCTAAAAGCTAATTAAACACGCGACATGCTGCGCAGAAGTTTGATACCACTTTTCAGCGTGGTCCGGAAGATCTGGCGAGTTGTCCACCAAGAATCACTGTGGCTCTACATCCTGTAGAATTTACATCGGGCCGCAAGGCCCATCCGCAGGGAAGCTCCTCTATAAGTTGTTCCGGAGAGGGAGTCCTTCTTATTTATTTAGTTGCCCTTGGATGGCCGTCCGAGTGATAGGCACTGTTGCGGTGTAGAATACCACAGTCAGTAAGCAGTTAGCCCACGTCTAACACTGCGCTGTTCCAGCAACCTTCTGTCGGCTGTTCCTCGCTGAAGTGCTCTCGATTCTTGATTTCTTGCTCCTTTTATACTACTCGCGAGTTAGAGGCAGGATGCCCCAGCCAATCAGCAGGCGAGCAGTAGCCAATCAGCGTGCAGCCTAAAGGGGTGACGTGGCGATCACGTGATCAGCACATTCCCCATTCAGTTAATAAATACACGCGATTACGACGTCCAAGTAAATTTTGAAAATAATTTTAGTGAGCCATTTAAGGATAACTCGGCCATTTCTGGTCCGATTTTAAAATGGTAAACCGTTTTGGAATCTTCGTCTCATTCTGGTCCTGATAGGTACCAAGAACGACAAGAATGGGGTGATTTGAAGAAATCACAAGTACCAACTCGGTACACTATAATTATACACTCTTCCAATACCGACGTGTTGCCAGGGAAGCTCTGAGGCACATGCATACATGCCTATAGTTAGCATTGTATCGCGGTTGTCAAAGACGTAACCTGCAACTAGTAAGACAACAGCTTGAAGGTCAGAAGCTAGGTATGTTGCGAGAGCTCTAATGTCATCAGCGGTCCTCTGGACAGGCACGGGTGTCATTAATGAGCTCCAAGACTGGATTCCTCTATTTGAAGAAGCACATTGTTGTTGAAGACCTTGCAGTTCAGGATTGAGAGTTCTTCCATGGCCTGTTCTTTGTTGAACTGAGAATGTTTTGGGGAAATGTTGACAACCCCCCACTTTACTTGAAATGAAAGACGGCTATACCATTCATCAAGGATAGTCCTCATAAATAGCGGACATCCCAACTTGAACAACTTAGCCATTAGCGCATCATGCCAGACCATGTCAAATGCTTTGTCAGCATCCATAAGCACCATTTCTACATCATGCCCCATTCACAAATGGTATTGGTGACTAGTAAGGAAGTGAACAGGTAAGTTGCACCTTCTGCGAATCCAGCTTGTAGCTTGCTCTGCATAGGTCCAAAGAATGGCTTAAGCCTAGTAGCAATAATGATCTCTAGAAGTGAGTCCAGGATAGAACACACCATTATGCAACAGTAATTGTCAGGAATCTGCTTGGGGTTTTGACCTCTTCAGAACTGGAGTTATAGAGTACCTTAAATGAACAAAGCTGCAACCTGTACTATCATTAGCTCTTCCACATTGCTTAAAGGTTTTCTTGGTCAGTGTAGTTTCTGAATTTGTTTTCCACTGCCAAAAGGCTGTTTTCCATACTCCATGTGCATGTAACACTCTAGTAGGGATACACCTTCCCTTCCTAGAACTGTGCATCACTTTATGCGGTACTAATTCCACGGCAGTACAGTAGAGCTGACATTACCTCATGCATTGTGTGAATAATATCATCAGGTGTAGCGATGAGGAGACCTCTAAGGTGGAATGTGTGCATCCAGACCCTTTCTTTGTATAGCGCATTATCACTGTTTTACCATTTCCAAAGGATTTGAGGTGGAAAAGATTTGGATGTACAATGCATTTGGCAAGTAATATTGAGATGATAGGAGACAGGCGTATGATCAGAGCTGTTAGGAGGATGATTTATTTTCTATCTTTGGAAACTATCTGTATCACCACGAGAGAAATTTAATCGATTTCAGTTTGCCCATGAGTATTGTTGACCGGCTGTACACTTTGGCGATTTAACATGTGAAAGGTTGCCTCCTTATGACATTCATTGGCGAGGTGAAGGTCATAGCTTAAAACAAACTCTCAGAGAACATGACAATGCATTGAAGCATTGCGATCACTAACCGGTGCATCCGGATACCTGTGTATGATCTTAATCATCTAACAAAACCGCAAATATACTTGAAATCGACCCAGTGGTTCTCGAGAAGACAATTTAAATTTCCCATTGCTTTAGTATGGGAGCACTGGCGGAAGAATGATCCAAAATGGCCACCAAAGCGTTGATCCGGCAGTTTGGAAAATGTCAAATTTGAAATCAGAATGTCTAAAAATCTATAGAAAATCCGCTTCAAAATCCATCAAATTAAAAAATCCAATATGGCCACCAAATATGCTACATTTTGATTGGCTCATGGCTTCCATATTTTTTGACATATCAACTTCTGTTGAACAAACTTTAATGGCCATTAGCCCTAATCATACCTCTCAAATTTCGGCCTGATCCGTTCAGTGGTACTGGAGGAGTAGATTTCGTGAAAACTAGGTTATCCATGATGGTCGCCAAACTATTGGGCCAATCAAGTTCCCTTGAACAAACTTAGTCCAGCTCTTGTCCTAGCTGATATTTCATGAGTTTTGAATTGATCACATAAGCAGTTTTGGCAAAATCCAAGATGGCCACTGGCCAAATTGGCCGATCAACTGCGTTTGAACAAACGTGGACTGCTATATCCTAAGGATGCTTCCTGAAAAATACAATTAAAATCAGTGCAGTGGTTCTAGAGAAGTTGTTTAAAGAAAAAGTTGATGGACGAATGGTTGCCACAGCATAAGCGCATGTGGCGTTTCAGGCCAGGTGAGATAATTAACCAATAAGATTTCCGTATATAACTTCAGAAGCGTATGACGATATGACCATTTCAGTCAAGTTTGGTTGGAATTATGTCAATGGTTAGCGAGGAGTCATCCACTGAATGCCTCAATCTCTCCAGGATAATCCTGTTAAAAATTTTCCCAGGAACAGACAGTAGTGTGGTGCCTCTGTAGTTTGAACAGCAGCTCAGATCTCCTTTCTTTCTGCTGAGATCTCATCAGGACCTGCTACTTTTCAGCTGCTCATCCGTGGAATGACTTTCCTAATCTCATCTTTTGTTGGTTTGTTACATTTTATTGGGAGATCTGTCTCCTCTTGCTGGATATCTGGTGGGTTGGTGATACTAGTCTGATTGGCAGGTCATTAACAGAACATTACTATCTTCATAAAGCTGCTTCATATTCCTGCTTTCTGCTGCCTTTTCTGCCTCCTTTGTAAGTGTATCAACAAAGTTCCTCTTGTCTGTCCCACTGCTTCTTTTCACCTCTTTGTTTTGTTGGCTTCTGTATAATCTTCCTGTGCTGCTACCTTTGCTACTCTCTTTTGTGCAACTATTGTTGACTGCACCTTTAGGCATTTACTTTATTCTTGGCATTAGTCGGCCATCAAGATATTGAAGTCTTTGTCACTTAGTTTGCTGATGATGTTCTGCAGTTGAGTTGGTTGTAAAATTCCTCTTTAATAGCATCACTCTGTTCGTTAGTGAGTGCAGAACACTGCACAACATTAAATCTGATCATTTTATGATTCGTTCTAAAAGAATCTGAAATGAGGTGTGGTCCTCTTGCACTCAATCCGATGAGTGCTCTCTGTGCCTGATCTTCCAGTAATGCGTGCCACGCACACCATCCATGTGAGCGGCATTATAATCCTCATGGTCTGAGCAAAGCAGCATATGTGTATCTCCAGTTGCCAGTCTCAGGTGCCATCCACCTAGTCTCACAGAGTCCCAGCAGTGTAATATTGTAACTGCACATTTCTGCAGCTACTTGTGCCGTCTTCCCTGCTTCATACAGTGCCCCGCGTTTTTCCAAGTGCCCAAACTTTAAAATCCTTTTCAATAAAAGGGTGGTAAGAGCTGTGGTTTCTTTTCAGCTTTCATCATACTACTTTCTACACCCTCATAAAGAAGGTCACTCCTCTTCCAGGTCATGGGTCTGTTTATTGGCTGTTGATCTTTCTGTAGTGGTTACAGGATGGGGCTGCTGACCCCCACATACAACCCTCCCCTTTTCACAGCCGGGATTGGGATCGTCTAAGGCAGAGTTCATACTACTGTCTGTTCTTGGGAAGTTATTAACAGGGTTATCTTGAAGCGATTGAGGGGCCCAGTGGATAAGACTGCGTGATCAGTAAGCAGGATTCAGACAAAATAAAAAACCATTTGGCCAATCTGGTTCCCTTGAACAAACTTGGTGCAACTCTTGTCCCAGATGATAGTTCATGCATTTTGAATTGATCCCCCAAACAGTTTTGGAGATGATCTTTAGACATTTCAAAAAATTGACCAAAATCCAAAAAAGCCGCGAAAATACATTTCAAAATTCACTTTGCTTGAGTATGGGAGTTTTTGGCGGCTAAATGATCCAAGATGGCCACTAAACCGTTTATCTGACAGTCTCAAAAATGCACAAACATACATAAAACCAATTTTGGCCTCAAAATCAATCAAATAAAAAAATCCAATATAGCCGCCAAACACGCTATATATTGATAGGCCCATAGCGGCCAGTTTTTCTGATGGATTAACTTCTCTTGAACAAACTTTAATGGCCCTTAGTCCTCAATCATATCTCACAAATTTCCGCCTGATCGCTTCAGTGGTTCTGGGGAAGAAGTTATTTTTGTGAAAACGAGGTCATCCAAGATGGCCACTGAACCATTTGATCAATCAAGTTCCCTTGAACAAACTTGAGTGAGCCCTTGCCCTAGATCATATTACATGAGGTCTGAATTGATCACTCAAATGGTTTTGGAGATTTTTAAAGACATTTCTAAAAATCGGCCGAATTCCAAGATGGCCACGGGCCAAATTGGCCGATCGGCTTCGTTTGAACAAAATGAAATCTCTATGCCATAAGGATGCTTTCTGCCAAATCTAATTAAAATCAGCCCAGTAGTTCTCGAGAAGACATTTTAAATTTCCCTTTGCTTTAGTATGGGAGCGTTTGTCGGGAAAATGATCCAAGATGGCTGCCGAACCGTTTATCCAACAGTTTCGAAAATTGCAAATTTGGGATCAGAATACCCAAAAACCCATATAAAATGAATTTCGGCCTCAAAATCCATCAAATAAAAAAATCCAATAGGGCTGCCAAACACTATATTTTGATTGGTCCAACCTGGCCATGATTTTTGATGAATTCACTTCTCTTGAACAAACATTAATGACCCTTAGTCGCTAATTATATCACAAATTTCGGCCTGATCGCTTCAGCGGTTCTGGAGGTCGTTTTTGCGAAAACTAGGTCATCCAAGATAGCCGCTGAACCATTTGGTCAATCAAGTTCCCTTCAACAAACCTGTTTCAGCTCTTGCCCAAGATCATATTTCGTGAGTTCTGAATCGATCCCTCAAACGGTTTTGGAGAATAAGACTTTTCTAAAAATCGACCAAAATCCAAGATGGTCACCGGCCGATCGGGTTCGTTTGAACAAACTTGAATCTCTATGCCTTAAAGATGCTTCATGCCAAATATAATTGAAATCGGCCAAACAGTTCTCGAGCCACTGAACCATTTGGTCAATCAAGTTCCCTTGAACAAACTTGAGTGAGCCCTTGCCCTAGATCATATTACATGAGGTCTGAATTGATCACTCAAATGGTTTTGGAGATTTTTAAAGACATTTCTAAAAATCGGCCGAATTCCAAGATGGCCACCGGCCAAATTGGCCGATCGGCTTCGTTTGAACAAAATGAAATCTCTATGCCATAAGGATGCTTCATGCCAAATATAATTTAAATCGGCCCAGTAGTTCTTGAGAAGATATTTTATATTTCCCATTACTTTAGTATGGGAGCTTTGGGCAGGAAAATGACCCAAGATGGCCGGCAATCCATTTATCCACCAGTTTAAAAAATTGCAAATTTGAGATCAGAATACCCAAAAACATATATACAACCTCAAAATCCATCAAATAATAAAATCTAATATGGCTGCCAAACATGCTACATTTTGATTGGCCCACGGCAGCCATGTTTTTTGACGGATCAACTTCCCTTGAACAAACTTTAATGGCCCTTAGACCCTAATCATATCTACCACATTTTGGCCTGATCCCTTCAGTGATTCTAGAGAAGGCGTTTTCGCTAAAACTAGGTCAACCAAGATGGCCGTCAATCCATTTGACCAATCAAGTTCCCTTGAACAAACTTGGCTCAGCTCTTGCCCTAGATCATATTTCATGAGGTTTGCTTCAATTCCCCAAGCAGTTTTGGAGATTTTTAAAGAAGTTTCCTACAATCAGCCAAAATCCAAGATGGCAGCCGGCCAAATTGGCCGATCGGCTTCGTTTGAACAAACTTGGACCACTATGCCCTAAGGATGCTTCCTGCCAAATATAATTGAAACCGACCCAGCAGTTCTTGAGAACAAGTCGTTTAACGGAAAAGTTGATGGATGATGGATGGACGGACAGACAATGGCCACACGACGGAAAGTCGCCACGACATAAGCTCACTTGGAATTTCAGGGCAGGTAAACCATTAAAAACAGCCAAAGATAAATTTTTTATCATACCTAGAAAGTAGTTCACAGATTTTCACAAATTTTATCATTGTTAAAATTCAGTTAGTCATGAATTTTGACACATTCTAAAATTCATGGTATGACGGACGACATCGCAGGAATTGTCAACCACGTGGATATAGACAACGACCCGCGTGTTTTCAGATTATAAAAACTGGTGCCTAATACAGTTATGAAGCTGGACATCGGCTAATAATCACGCTCTAGTCTAACATACGCAAGTGTTTCTCTTGCATCTCAATAAAATCTTGGTGTCCGAATGAGCTATTGTGAGCTTTCAATAATCAACAACACAATATTCTTCAAGCGATGATGTCATACAACAATCATTCACGCGATCACGTCACTCCTGATGATCATGTGAAATTGAAGAAAAAGACTTTCTGTGGCAAAATTTACAACTTCAAAAATATGCAATTAATATCTTTTATTTTATTTATATTAGACACAAGTGTAAATTGGTGTGCTTTGACCATTCTCTGTTTGTTTTCCCCTATAACACTAACACTCAAATTCGTTCAAGAAAATTTCAATTTGCAGACCAAGAGAAGACTGATTTTGAAAATTTACCCCTGGAATGACTGGCTCGGTTATCGAGCCAGTCATTCCAGTGGTAAATTAAAAAAAATAGTCCCCTCTTGGCGTGCAAATGGACATTTCTCCATACCACTGCTGAAGCCGTTTTGGACTGATATGAGTGTTAAAGGGTTAATCACCAAACAATGAACTCATATACTGCAGAAACTTGTAGATACAGATAACTGTAGTGTTATTTTGAAAACACTGGTCCCGAGAGCTGTTGATGCCCTAGTCGGCAACTGCATACATAAATAATGTTTTCAAAATTACGCAAATTCCTATAATGAATCGAGATAATATCTGCTGGTACCACAAAGGGTAAAAGCACTTGTTGAATCTCCTAAGTAAGGGCTGAAACAGAGTCATTAGGTCTATCACCATGTACTGATTACTGGCTGGGCATAATCACATTAGAACCATCAGTATCTACAGTACAGCTCAGAAATAACTTAGTCTGGTTCCAAAACAAAATAAAATGTACTGTTGAATTTTAACCCCTCCTGTGTCGACCGCGCCTCAAAGCGCTCAAATTACCACTTGATATATCAATTAAACATTTTGATGGTCAATATTTTTCAGGATATTTTAATTTTAGAAGACTATCTTTGTAAATCTACAACTGAATTTTTTCCCGCCAGCTTGACCATTACAGGGGTAATGGTAAAGAAAATCAGTTTTTACGTAACCAGTATTTATCTGCAGGCCGAGAAGAGTATTTTTGAAAATTTACCACTAAAATGACTGGCTCGGTTACCAAGCCAGTCATTCTAGTAGTAAATATTCAAAAATGCTCTTCTCTAGGCCTTTCAAATAGCCATGTTTGAAGAGCACTACAACGTTCTTTTTTGGTCAGCTTGACCATTAAAGGGTTAAGGTGACACAAGAGGGTTAAACATAATTGGATTTGAAGACAAATATTAAATTCAAAATATTCAACAGAACATTTCTTAATAGCTTATGTTTTTGTTTTGGAAACACTGTAACATATTTATGAGTTGTACTGTAGGAATTACTAGCCCTGCAAACAACGACCGCTAACGTGAACATAACTTCTCTTTCTCAGAATACTATTATTGCCAGTGATATTTAGTCTGTTACTTCTATCCTTAAAGCCGCATATTTTGGTGAGCTAGGAGTTCTATAGTCTGTATCATTACTGCTTCCATCACTGCTATAACCACTCATATCACCATCACTACCAGCACCGCTACCACCATGAGTATCATCGTCACTGTTATCCGCTGTCCGTCTAAGTAATAACCGTGATCTTAAATCCGCGGTGGCCTTTGAAGCAGCAGTAGCTACAACATTAGATTTTAGGCCCGTAATGAGTTGTCTAGCATCTTGAATAGAATGTTTGTCTACACGCGATCGCGAGCCACCGAGTCTGTTCCTAAGTGACTTGCTACTGTTAGATACACCAGCTTCCCTGAAACGAATAACAAAATCACATATAGTCACATTGAGAGTAGTCATCTTTAAAGGGAGATAACTCTGAAGATTATGGCAGATTATTGGCTATGACCTGTCCAGTTCTAGCTATGCCTGACCAGTTCTAGCTATGGCCTGCCCAGTTCCAGCTATGGCCTGACCAGTTCTAGCTATGCCTGACCAGTTCTAGCTATGCCTGACCAGTTCTAGCTATGCCTGACCAGTTCTAGCTATGGCCTGCCCAGTTCTAGCTATGGCCTGCTCAGTTCTAGCTATGCCTGACCAGTTCTAGCTATGCCTGACCAGTTCTAGTTATGCCTGACCAGTTCTAGCTATGGCCTGCCCAGTTCCAGCTATGCCTGACCAGTTCTAGCTATGCCTGACCAGTTCTAGCTATGCCTGACCAGTTCTAGCTATGCCTGACCAGTTCTAGCTATGGCCTGCCCAGTTCCAGCTATGCCTGACCAGTTCTAGCTATGGCCTGCTCAGTTCTAGCTATGCCTGACCAGTTCTAGCTATGCCCGGCCCAGTTCTAGCTAAGCTCCACCCACTTTTTTACGTGTTGGAATCAATTTACAACTTTGAAACTTGAATTCCTAGAATCTAAATTTCAAGGTAATTATATACTTAAGCTGTTGACTATTTTGAAACTAATTTAAATGGGTCCTGTTGCTGCCTACAAATAAAATGTTTATTAACCTGGAAGTTGATCAAATTCGTACACTCATGACGCCACTATACAGCTTTAAGTTTGTGATAGCAGCTAACTAATCACGTAATTGATAACGACGTAAGATTCTTGAGTGATAGGTCTGATCCCTCCACTTGAATGCAGGATAAATTTCCAAATGATGGAACAATTATAATTTTTCAGGGGAAAGAACTCTGCCTAAATAAACAGGTTTCACTGAAACACAATGCCAAGAGAAGAATTGATATACCAATAAGTACATAAATCTACCTTTATGGATTATAATGCTATGCTTCTGAAACACCATTCAACAGACATATTGAAGATTTCACTGTTTTTATTATGCTGTGATTTCGTGGAATTGATATATGGCTCCGGCAGATCGGAGAGCATTGCTGCTCTAAAAGTTCTCTTAACCCTCGAATTTGTTCAAGAAAATTTAAATTTTCTCATAAAAAATGTCCATTTGCAGACCAAGAAGTCTATTTTTTTTTTTTTCCACCGGAATGACTGGCTCAGTTATCAAGCCAGTCATTCCAGTGGTAAATTAAAAAAAAGTATTCTCTTGGTCTGCAAATGGACATTTCTCAAGACACCGGCAGAAACTGTTTTTTGGTGATATGAGTGTTAAAGGGTTGATGATGCACTGATGGGGTGAGTGGGTAAACCTGCTCGCGTCATCTGATGATATTTGATGGCTTACCTGGTCATGATCTACTATCAATCTGATTATTACAAATTCCCAGGTTCGGGAAGATATTTCTCCTAATACTAAGCTTGATTCTGAACTCATTTAACATCTGATTAGTCTAACATAAGTTATTAAACAGAAACAATCAATTCAACTAATTTGAGAGTTTTCAATGACCATAATTGCCAGATATTGACCTGAATTTACAGAATAGAATATAACATCTATTTGTTTGGTTTGGTTCAGATCGGCTTAGTGACAGGATATCCATTCACACACACAGGCTATGAATGTATGGTGGTGCAATCTTATATACCATCAAACGTCATGGTCAGATGACAGTTCAGGCATATGAATGTGTGGTGGTGCGACCCTATATCCCATCAGATGCCATGGTGAGATGACAGTTCAAACAGGATAATGTGTGGTGGTGCAGATGCCATGGTGAGATGACAGTACAAGCAGGATAATGTGTGGAGATGCAGATGCCATGGTGATATGACAGTACAAACATGATAATGTGTGGTGGTGCAGATGCCATGGCGAGATGACAGTACAGGCAGGATAATGTGTGCTGATGCAGATGCCATGGTGAGATGACAGTACAAACAGGATAATGTGTGGTGGTGCAGATGCCATGGTGAGATGAGAGTACAAGCAGGATAATGTGTGCTGATGCAGATGCCATGGTGAAATGACAGTACAAGCAGGATAATGTGTGGTGGTGCAGATGCCATGGTGAGATAACAGTTCAGGCAGGATAATGTGTGGTGGTGCAGATGCCATGATGAGATGACAGTACAAGCAGCATAATGTGTGGTGGTACAGATGCCATGGTGAGATGATAGTACAGGCAGGATAATGTGGTGGTGCAGATGCCATGATGAGATGACAGTACAAGCAGCATAATGTGTGGTGGTGCAGATGCCATGGTGAGATGACAGTACAAGCAGGATAGTGTGTGATGGTGCAGATGCCATGGTGAGATGACAGTACAAGCAGGATAATGTGTGGTGGTGCAGATGCCATGGTGAGATGACAGTACAAGCAGGATTATGTGTGGTGGTGCAGATGCCATGGTGAGATGACAGTACAAGCAGGATAATGTGTGGTGATGCAGATGCCATGGTGAGATGACAGTACAAGCATGATAATGTGGTGGTGCAGATGCCATGGTGAGATGACAGTACAAGCAGGATAATGTGTGGTAGTGCAGATGCCATGGTGAGATGACAGTACAAGCAGGATAATGTGTGGTGGTGCAGATGCCATGGTGACATGACAGTTCAAGCAGGATAATGTGTGGTGGTGCAGATGCCATGGTGAGATGACAGTACAAGCAGGATAATGTGTGGTGCAGTTGCCATGGTGAGATGACAGTACAAGCAGGATAATGTGTGGTGGTGCAGATGCCATGGTGAGATGACAGTACAAGCATGATAATGTGTGGTGGTGCAGATGCCATGGTGAGATGACAGTACAAGCAGGATAATGTGTGGTGATGCAGATGCCATGGTGAGATGACAGTTCAAGCATGATAATGTGTGATGGTGCAGATGCCATGGTGAGATGACAGTTCAGGCAGGATAATGTGTGGTGATGCAGATGCCATGGTGAGATGACAGTACAAGCAGGATAATGTGTGGTGGTGCAGATGCCGTTGTGAGATGACAGTTCAAGCAGGATAATGTGTACTGATGCAGATGCCATGGTGAAATGACAGTACAAGCAGGATAATGTGTGATGGTGCAGATGCCATGGTGAGATGACAGTACACGCAGGATAATGTGTGGTGGTACAGATGCCATGGTGAGATGACAGTACAAGCAGGATAATGTGGTGGTGCAGATGCCATGGTGAGATGACAGTACAAGCAGGATAATGTGTGGTGGTGCAGATGCCATGGTGAGATGACAGTACAAGCAGGATAATGTGTGGTGGTGCAGATGCCATGGTGAGATGACAGTTCAAGAAGGATAATGTGTGGTGGTGCAGATGCCATGGTGAGATGACAGTACAAGCAGGATAATGTGTGATGGTGCAGATGCCATGGTGAGATGACAGTTCAAGCATGATAATGTGTGATGGTGCAGATGCCATGGTGAGATGACAGTTCAGGCAGGATAATGTGTGGTGGTGCAGATGCCATGGTGAGATGACAGTACAAGCAGGATAATGTGTGGTGGTGCAGATGCCATTGTGAGATGACAGTTCAAGCAGGATAATGTGTACTGATGCAGATGCCATGGTGAAATGACAGTCCAAGCAGGATAATGTGTGGTGATGCAGATGCCATGGTGAGATGACAGTTCAAGCATGATAATGTGTGATGGTGCAGATGCCATGGTGAGATGACAGTTCAGGCAGGATAATGTGTGATGGTGCAGATGCCATGGTGAGATGACAGTTCAGGCAGGATAATGTGTGGTGGTGCAGATGCCATGGTGAGATGATAGTACAGGCAGGATGTGTGCTGATGCAGATGCCATGGTGACATGACAGTACACGCAGGATAATGTGTGGTGGTGCAGATACCATGGTGAGATGACAGTTCAGGCAGATTTATGTGTGGTGGTGCAGATGCCATGGTGAGATGACAGTACAGGCAGGATAATGTGATGGTGCAGATGCCATGGTGAGATGACAGTTTAAGCAGGATAATGTGTGGTGATGCAGATGCCATGGTGAGATGACAGTTCAAGCAGGATAATGTGTGGTGGTGCAGATGCCATGGTGAGATGACAGTACAAGCAGGATAATGTGTGGTGGTGCAGATGCCATGGTGAGATGACAGTACAAGCAGGATAGTGTGTGATGGTGCAGATGCCATGGTGAGATGACAGTACAAGCAGGATAATGTGTGGTGGTGCAGATGCCATGGTGAGATGACAGTACAAGCAGGATTATGTGTGGTGGTGCAGATGCCATGGTGAGATGACAGTACAAGCAGGATAATGTGTGGTGATGCAGATGCCATGGTGAGATGACAGTACAAGCATGATAATGTGGTGGTGCAGATGCCATGGTGAGATGACAGTACAAGCAGGATAATGTGTGGTAGTGCAGATGCCATGGTGAGATGACAGTACAAGCAGGATAATGTGTGGTGGTGCAGATGCCATGGTGACATGACAGTTCAAGCAGGATAATGTGTGGTGGTGCAGATGCCATGGTGAGATGACAGTACAAGCAGGATAATGTGTGGTGCAGATGCCATGGTGAGATGACAGTACAAGCAGGATAATGTGTGGTGGTGCAGATGCCATGGTGAGATGACAGTACAAGCAGGATAATGTGTGGTGGTGCAGATGCCATGGTGAGATGACAGTACAAGCAGGATAATGTGTGGTGATGCAGATGCCATGGTGAGATGACAGTTCAAGCATGATAATGTGTGATGGTGCAGATGCCATGGTGAGATGACAGTTCAGGCAGGATAATGTGTGGTGGTGCAGATGCCATGGTGAGATGACAGTACAAGCAGGATAATGTGTACTGATGCAGATGCCATGGTGAAATGACAGTACAAGCAGGATAATGTGTGATGGTGCAGATGCCATGGTGAGATGACAGTACACGCAGGATAATGTGTGGTGGTACAGATGCCATGGTGAGATGACAGTACAAGCAGGATAATGTGGTGGTGCAGATGCCATGGTGAGATGACAGTACAAGCAGGATAATGTGTGGTGGTGCAGATGCCATGGTGAGATGACAGTACAAGCAGGATAATGTGTGGTGGTGCAGATGCCATGGTGAGATGACAGTACAAGCAGGATAATGTGTGGTGGTGCAGATGCCATGGTGAGATGACAGTACAAGCAGGATAATGTGTGGTGGTGCAGATGCCATGGTGAAATGACAGTACAAGCAGGATAATGTGTGATGGTGCAGATGCCATGGTGAGATGACAGTTCAAGAAGGATAATGTGTGGTGGTGCAGATGCCATGGTGAGATGACAGTACAAGCAGGATAATGTGTGATGGTGCAGATGCCATGGTGAGATGACAGTACAGGCAGGATAATGTGATGGTGCAGATGCCATGGTGAGATGACAGTTTAAGCAGGATAATGTGTGGTGATGCAGATGCCATGATGAGATGACAGTTCAAGCAGGATAATGTGTGGTGGTGCAGATGCCATGGTGAGATGACAGTACAAGCAGGATAATGTGTGGTGGTGCAGATGCCATGGTGAGATGAGAGTACAAGCAGGATAATGTGTGGAGATGCAGATGCCATGGTGATATGACAGTACAAACAGGATAATGTGTGGTGGTGCAGATGCCATGGTGAGATGACAGTACAAGCAGGATAATGTGTGCTGATGCAGATGCCATGGTGAGATGAGAGTACAAGCAGGATAATGTGTGGAGATGCAGATGCCATGGTGATATGACAGTACAAACAGGATAATGTGTGCTGATGCAGATGCCATGGTGACATGACAGTACACGCAGGATAATGTGTGGTGGTGCAGATGCCATGGTGAGATGACAGTACAAGCAGGATAATGTGTGGTGGTGCAGATGCCATGGTGAGATGACAGTACAAGCAGGATAATGTGTGATGGTGCAGATGCCATGGTGAGATGACAGTACAGGCAGGATAATGTGTGCTGATGCAGATGCCATGGTGACATGACAGTACACGCAGGATAATGTGTGGTGGTGCAGATACCATGGTGAGATGACAGTTCAGGCAGATTTATGTGTGGTGGTGCAGATGCCATGGTGAGATGACAGTACAGGCAGGATAATGTGATGGTGCAGATGCCATGGTGAGATGACAGTTTAAGCAGGATAATGTGTGGTGATGCAGATGCCATGGTGAGATGACAGTTCAAGCAGGATAATGTGTGGTGGTGCAGATGCCATGGTGAGATGACAGTACAAGCAGGATAATGTGTGGTGGTGCAGATGCCATGGTGAGATGACAGTACAAGCAGGATAGTGTGTGATGGTGCAGATGCCATGGTGAGATGACAGTACAAGCAGGATAATGTGTGGTGGTGCAGATGCCATGGTGAGATGACAGTACAAGCAGGATTATGTGTGGTGGTGCAGATGCCATGGTGAGATGACAGTACAAGCAGGATAATGTGTGGTGATGCAGATGCCATGGTGAGATGACAGTACAAGCATGATAATGTGGTGGTGCAGATGCCATGGTGAGATGACAGTACAAGCAGGATAATGTGTGGTAGTGCAGATGCCATGGTGAGATGACAGTACAAGCAGGATAATGTGTGGTGGTGCAGATGCCATGGTGACATGACAGTTCAAGCAGGATAATGTGTGGTGGTGCAGATGCCATGGTGAGATGACAGTACAAGCAGGATAATGTGTGGTGCAGATGCCATGGTGAGATGACAGTACAAGCAGGATAATGTGTGGTGGTGCAGATGCCATGGTGAGATGACAGTACAAGCAGGATAATGTGTGGTGGTGCAGATGCCATGGTGAGATGACAGTACAAGCAGGATAATGTGTGGTGATGCAGATGCCATGGTGAGATGACAGTTCAAGCATGATAATGTGTGATGGTGCAGATGCCATGGTGAGATGACAGTTCAGGCAGGATAATGTGTGGTGGTGCAGATGCCATGGTGAGATGACAGTACAAGCAGGATAATGTGTGGTGGTGCAGATGCCATTGTGAGATGACAGTTCAAGCAGGATAATGTGTACTGATGCAGATGCCATGGTGAAATGACAGTACAAGCAGGATAATGTGTGATGGTGCAGATGCCATGGTGAGATGACAGTACACGCAGGATAATGTGTGGTGGTACAGATGCCATGGTGAGATGACAGTACAAGCAGGATAATGTGGTGGTGCAGATGCCATGGTGAGATGACAGTACAAGCAGGATAATGTGTGGTGGTGCAGATGCCATGGTGAGATGACAGTACAAGCAGGATAATGTGTGGTGGTGCAGATGCCATGGTGAGATGACAGTACAAGCAGGATAATGTGTGGTGGTGCAGATGCCATGGTGAAATGACAGTACAAGCAGGATAATGTGTGATGGTGCAGATGCCATGGTGAGATGACAGTTCAAGAAGGATAATGTGTGGTGGTGCAGATGCCATGGTGAGATGACAGTACAAGCAGGATAATGTGTGATGGTGCAGATGCCATGGTGAGATGACAGTACAGGCAGGATAATGTGATGGTGCAGATGCCATGGTGAGATGACAGTTTAAGCAGGATAATGTGTGGTGATGCAGATGCCATGGTGAGATGACAGTACAAGCAGGATAGTGTGTGATGGTGCAGATGCCATGGTGAGATGACAGTACAAGCAGGATAATGTGTGGTGGTGCAGATGCCATGGTGAGATGACAGTACAAGCAGGATTATGTGTGGTGGTGCAGATGCCATGGTGAGATGACAGTACAAGCAGGATAATGTGTGGTGATGCAGATGCCATGGTGAGATGACAGTACAAGCATGATAATGTGGTGGTGCAGATGCCATGGTGAGATGACAGTACAAGCAGGATAATGTGTGGTAGTGCAGATGCCATGGTGAGATGACAGTACAAGCAGGATAATGTGTGGTGGTGCAGATGCCATGGTGACATGACAGTTCAAGCAGGATAATGTGTGGTGGTGCAGATGCCATGGTGAGATGACAGTACAAGCAGGATAATGTGTGGTGCAGATGCCATGGTGAGATGACAGTACAAGCAGGATAATGTGTGGTGGTGCAGATGCCATGGTGAGATGACAGTACAAGCAGGATAATGTGTGGTGGTGCAGATGCCATGGTGAGATGACAGTACAAGCAGGATAATGTGTGGTGATGCAGATGCCATGGTGAGATGACAGTTCAAGCATGATAATGTGTGATGGTGCAGATGCCATGGTGAGATGACAGTTCAGGCAGGATAATGTGTGGTGGTGCAGATGCCATGGTCAGATGACAGTACAAGCAGGATAATGTGTACTGATGCAGATGCCATGGTGAAATGACAGTACAAGCAGGATAATGTGTGATGGTGCAGATGCCATGGTGAGATGACAGTACACGCAGGATAATGTGTGGTGGTACAGATGCCATGGTGAGATGACAGTACAAGCAGGATAATGTGGTGGTGCAGATGCCATGGTGAGATGACAGTACAAGCAGGATAATGTGTGGTGGTGCAGATGCCATGGTGAGATGACAGTACAAGCAGGATAATGTGTGGTGGTGCAGATGCCATGGTGAGATGACAGTACAAGCAGGATAATGTGTGGTGGTGCAGATGCCATGGTGAGATGACAGTACAAGCAGGATAATGTGTGGTGGTGCAGATGCCATGGTGAAATGACAGTACAAGCAGGATAATGTGTGATGGTGCAGATGCCATGGTGAGATGACAGTTCAAGAAGGATAATGTGTGGTGGTGCAGATGCCATGGTGAGATGACAGTACAAGCAGGATAATGTGTGATGGTGCAGATGCCATGGTGAGATGACAGTACAGGCAGGATAATGTGATGGTGCAGATGCCATGGTGAGATGACAGTTTAAGCAGGATAATGTGTGGTGATGCAGATGCCATGATGAGATGACAGTTCAAGCAGGATAATGTGTGGTGGTGCAGATGCCATGGTGAGATGACAGTACAAGCAGGATAATGTGTGGTGGTGCAGATGCCATGGTGAGATGAGAGTACAAGCAGGATAATGTGTGGAGATGCAGATGCCATGGTGATATGACAGTACAAACAGGATAATGTGTGGTGGTGCAGATGCCATGGTGAGATGACAGTACAAGCAGGATAATGTGTGCTGATGCAGATGCCATGGTGAGATGAGAGTACAAGCAGGATAATGTGTGGAGATGCAGATGCCATGGTGATATGACAGTACAAACAGGATAATGTGTGCTGATGCAGATGCCATGGTGACATGACAGTACACGCAGGATAATGTGTGGTGGTGCAGATGCCATGGTGAGATGACAGTACAAGCAGGATAATGTGTGGTGGTGCAGATGCCATGGTGAGATGACAGTACAAGCAGGATAATGTGTGATGGTGCAGATGCCATGGTGAGATGACAGTACAGGCAGGATAATGTGTGCTGATGCAGATGCCATGGTGACATGACAGTACACGCAGGATAATGTGTGGTGGTGCAGATACCATGGTGAGATGACAGTTCAGGCAGATTTATGTGTGGTGGTGCAGATGCCATGGTGAGATGACAGTACAGGCAGGATAATGTGATGGTGCAGATGCCATGGTGAGATGACAGTTTAAGCAGGATAATGTGTGGTGATGCAGATGCCATGGTGAGATGACAGTTCAAGCAGGATAATGTGTGGTGGTGCAGATGCCATGGTGAGATGACAGTACAAGCAGGATAATGTGTGGTGGTGCAGATGCCATGGTGAGATGACAGTACAAGCAGGATAGTGTGTGATGGTGCAGATGCCATGGTGAGATGACAGTACAAGCAGGATAATGTGTGGTGGTGCAGATGCCATGGTGAGATGACAGTACAAGCAGGATTATGTGTGGTGGTGCAGATGCCATGGTGAGATGACAGTACAAGCAGGATAATGTGTGGTGATGCAGATGCCATGGTGAGATGACAGTACAAGCATGATAATGTGGTGGTGCAGATGCCATGGTGAGATGACAGTACAAGCAGGATAATGTGTGGTAGTGCAGATGCCATGGTGAGATGACAGTACAAGCAGGATAATGTGTGGTGGTGCAGATGCCATGGTGACATGACAGTTCAAGCAGGATAATGTGTGGTGGTGCAGATGCCATGGTGAGATGACAGTACAAGCAGGATAATGTGTGGTGCAGATGCCATGGTGAGATGACAGTACAAGCAGGATAATGTGTGGTGGTGCAGATGCCATGGTGAGATGACAGTACAAGCAGGATAATGTGTGGTGGTGCAGATGCCATGGTGAGATGACAGTACAAGCAGGATAATGTGTGGTGATGCAGATGCCATGGTGAGATGACAGTTCAAGCATGATAATGTGTGATGGTGCAGATGCCATGGTGAGATGACAGTTCAGGCAGGATAATGTGTGGTGGTGCAGATGCCATGGTGAGATGACAGTACAAGCAGGATAATGTGTGGTGGTGCAGATGCCATTGTGAGATGACAGTTCAAGCAGGATAATGTGTACTGATGCAGATGCCATGGTGAAATGACAGTACAAGCAGGATAATGTGTGATGGTGCAGATGCCATGGTGAGATGACAGTACACGCAGGATAATGTGTGGTGGTACAGATGCCATGGTGAGATGACAGTACAAGCAGGATAATGTGGTGGTGCAGATGCCATGGTGAGATGACAGTACAAGCAGGATAATGTGTGGTGGTGCAGATGCCATGGTGAGATGACAGTACAAGCAGGATAATGTGTGGTGGTGCAGATGCCATGGTGAGATGACAGTACAAGCAGGATAATGTGTGGTGGTGCAGATGCCATGGTGAAATGACAGTACAAGCAGGATAATGTGTGATGGTGCAGATGCCATGGTGAGATGACAGTTCAAGAAGGATAATGTGTGGTGGTGCAGATGCCATGGTGAGATGACAGTACAAGCAGGATAATGTGTGATGGTGCAGATGCCATGGTGAGATGACAGTACAGGCAGGATAATGTGATGGTGCAGATGCCTCGGTGAGATGACAGTTTAAGCAGGATAATGTGTGGTGATGCAGATGCCATGATGAGATGACAGTTCAAGCAGGATAATGTGTGGTGGTGCAGATGCCATGGTGAGATGACAGTACAAGCAGGATAATGTGTGGTGGTGCAGATGCCATGGTGAGATGAGAGTACAAGCAGGATAATGTGTGGAGATGCAGATGCCATGGTGATATGACAGTACAAACAGGATAATGTGTGGTGGTGCAGATGCCATGGTGAGATGACAGTACAAGCAGGATAATGTGTGCTGATGCAGATGCCATGGTGAGATGAGAGTACAAGCAGGATAATGTGTGGAGATGCAGATGCCATGGTGATATGACAGTACAAACAGGATAATGTGTGCTGATGCAGATGCCATGGTGACATGACAGTACACGCAGGATAATGTGTGGTGGTGCAGATGCCATGGTGAGATGACAGTACAAGCAGGATAATGTGTGGTGGTGCAGATGCCATGGTGAGATGACAGTACAAGCAGGATAATGTGTGATGGTGCAGATGCCATGGTGAGATGACAGTACAGGCAGGATAATGTGTGCTGATGCAGATGCCATGGTGACATGACAGTACACGCAGGATAATGTGTGGTGGTGCAGATGCCATGGTGAGATGACAGTACAAGCAGGATAATGTGTGGTGGTGCAGATGCCATGGTGAGATGACAGTACAAGCAGGATAATGTGTGGTGGTGCAGATGCCATGGTGAGATGACAG
This sequence comes from Chaetoderma sp. LZ-2023a, assembly GCA_034401795.1. Classification (NCBI taxonomy): domain Eukaryota; kingdom Metazoa; phylum Mollusca; class Caudofoveata; order Chaetodermatida; family Chaetodermatidae; genus Chaetoderma; species Chaetoderma sp. LZ-2023a. Next base: position 27,751,507 of record CM067370.1, on the reverse strand, counting down.
TACAAGCAGGATAATGTGTGGAGATGCAGATGCCATGGTGATATGAGAGTACAAACAGGATAATGTGTGCTGATGCAGATGCCATGGTGACATGACAGTACACGCAGGATAATGTGTGGTGGTGCAGATGCCATGGTGAGATGACAGTACAAGCAGGATAATGTGTGGTGGTGCAAATGCCATGGTGAGATGACAGTTCAAGAAGGATAATGTGTGGTGGTGCAGATGCCATGGTGAGATGACAGTACAAGCAGGATAATGTGTGATGGTGCAGATGCCATGGTGAGATGACAGTACAGGCAGGATAATGTGATGGTGCAGATGCCATGGTGAGATGAGAGTACAAGCAGGATAATGTGTGGTGGTGCAGATGCCATGGTGAGATGACAGTTCAGGCAGGATAATGTGTGATGGTGCAGATGCCATGGTGAGATGACAGTTCAGGCAGGATAATGTGTGGTGGTGCAGATGCCATGGTGAGATGATAGTACAGGCAGGATAATGTGTGCTGATGCAGATGCCATGGTGACATGACAGAACACGCAGGATAATGTGTGGTGGTGCAGATACCATGGTGAGATGACAGTTCAGGCAGATTTATGTGTGGTGGTGCAGATGCCATGGTGAGATGACAGTACAGGCAGGATAATGTGATGGTGCAGATGCCATGGTGAGATGACAGTTTAAGCAGGATAATGTGTGGTGATGCAGATGCCATGGTGAGATGACAGTTCAAGCAGGATAATGTGTGGTGGTGCAGATGCCATGGTGAGATGACAGTACAAGCAGGATAATGTGTGGTCGTGCAGATGCCATGGTGAGATGACAGTACAAGCAGGATAGTGTGTGATGGTGCAGATGCCATGGTGAGATGACAGTACAAGCAGGATAATGTGTGGTGGTGCAGATGCCATGGTGAGATGACAGTACAAGCAGGATTATGTGTGGTGGTGCAGATGCCATGGTGAGATGACAGTACAAGCAGGATAATGTGTGGTGATGCAGATGCCATGGTGAGATGACAGTACAAGCATGATAATGTGGTGGTGCAGATGCCATGGTGAGATGACAGTACAAGCAGGATAATGTGTGGTAGTGCAGATGCCATGGTGACATGACAGTTCAAGCAGGATAATGTGTGGTGGTGCAGATGCCATGGTGAGATGACAGTACAAGCAGGATAATGTGTGGTGCAGATGCCATGGTGAGATGACAGTACAAGCAGGATAATGTGTGGTGGTGCAGATGCCATGGTGAGATGACAGTACAAGCAGGATAATGTGTGGTGATGCAGATGCCATGGTGAGATGACAGTTCAAGCATGATGTGTGATAAACGAAATCTAGGATTTCTTTTTTCACGAGAGAGTTGATACTTACCTCCCTAATACTTTTGATATTGCTAAATATTGGCTTTCACTCAATAAACACTCAGATTTAAAACAGTTAGGTGCCCCTACTGGGCAGGGAGTCAGAGCGTAGTCTGGCGGATGCCAGCCCCACCACCGCGCATGCGCAGACTAGCACTTCCTCTGACTAGATTATTGGCTGACACACATGCAACTATTAAGAGCCTGAAGACCGAGCCTCTGTGGGGTGGAGAGGCCGGGTCCGTATCTAGGGAGGTAAGTATCAACTCTCTCGTGAAAAAAGAAATCCTAGATTTCGTTTATTTCACTTCAAGAGTATACTTACCTCCCTAATACTTTTGATATTGCCAGAATTCGAAAGTGAATCTGGCGGGAGGGAGGCGAGGTCAAAAGACCAGCTCATCCCAATACGCTTTTCTGCGTTTAAGGCACTTAAACTTCTGAAACTGTAAGAAAAAACAGTCAGGATTTGACTAACCATCGGATAACACGACCGATGTATGAGAGATGACCGAATGTCATATGCGCTCCCCCCCCTCCTTCCTGGGAGGAAGAGTCGACTGACCTCAATGTCCTATACGCTCTCTACGTACAAGTGCCATGTACTACAGGACAGAGACGAAAAAGCTCCATTTTCGTAACTCTCAACAATGAACCACACAAATACACAAACCATCACCATATTAATAACGGGTAATCGTGACAATACAATCAACAACGGACAACACATGAACAAGACTGACCTTGTTGAAAATGGCTGCTGACATCATCTTCCCATCGGTAAAGACTGATGCAGGCCCAAAAAAGTGGGTGTTTCCATAAATTAATTGTGATATATATAAGTAATGAGGAAATCACCTCAAAAAATATAAACCGATTTATTTTTTCAAAACCGACAAGGCGAGAGGATTAGAGGTGTCACGGAGATAATGGTCTGTAAAACTTGACTCACAGTGCCACTGAGCCACCGACATAATATCATCCACAGGGACCCCATTAAATAGGGCCGTGGATGTCACTACGCCGCGGACACTGTGAGCCTTGGCCACGTCAACCTGCTTCCCGGTGGCGGATTTATTGCAAAACTGAATGCATTCCACAATCCACCTGGAAATGGTGTCCTTAGAAGCCCTCCCATGGGGTTCAATATATGACAACCATAACGCTGACTGGTCGGTGCGCCATGCCGCCGTACGTTGTTTGTACCGGCGCAGCGCCCGGACGGGACACCATGCTTTAGAATTAGGATCATATCTAGTTAAAGCAGGCAAAATAATAGGTTGACCTGGATATTTCAACGACTGATTTTTAGCCAAGAAATTAATCCTAGGTAGCAGCTTAAGGCCTTCCCCTGAAACCACAAAACGGTCATCCTCGGCTGATAAGGCATGAATCTCACTCCTACGCCTAGCCGAGGCCGCAGCAATTAAAAACACAGTCTTCAGTGTTAATAGTTTCATAGAAATGGAACTAAGTGGTTCAAAAGGCTTATCACCTAGTACTTGAAGCACTAGCGATAAACTCCAAGACGGAATCACAGGAGGATTCCTTGGTCTTAGATTGCCCATGCCTTTAATTAATACATTCAATGTATTTACTTCATCACTTCCCCTCTTAGCCAAGCAAGGAATAACAGACATTAATGCTGACTTATAACCAGCAATAGAGTTAGGCTTGAGGCTATAGGCATCATAGAGGTGACAGAGGAAATCAGCTACTACTTGAATAGATGAATCCATTGGATCAATACATCTTTTTGAGCACCATTCTGCAAATCTGTTGATTTTATAATTATATGCTCTGGAGGTTGACCCCCTCCTGGCTTTGGCCATAAACATGGCTGCTTGCTCAGAAAAGCCCTCCTTAATTCTAGATTCCTTGACAACATCCATGCAGTCAATCTGAACATTGACGGATTGTTGTGAAGGGCCTTGCCCTGGAAGATAATATCGTCCATCAGAGGCAGAGGAACCGGATTGCAGACCAGAAGGTCCAGCAGATCCGTATACCATGATCGGCTTGGCCAATCCGGGGCGATCAGAAGCACTTGGCATTCCTCTTGTCTGATTTTCTGAAGAATTTTTGGAATCAGGATTGCTGGAGGGAATGCGTATGCATACATTCTCCCCCAGCTGATAGCTAACGCATCTGTTGCGAAAGCGCTTGGATCCGGAATCGGAGAGACGTACGTCGTCATCTTCGCATTCTTCTTCGTTGCGAACAAATCGATGTTGGGTTTCCCCCAATGGTCGAACAGACGATCCGCCACACATTGATTTAGTTGCCATTCCGTGGGTAAAACACTCATCCTTCGGCTCAATGAGTCTGCTAGCAGGTTTAACCTTCCCGGAATATGAACTGCTTTCAAGGTAATCTGGTGATCCAGACACCAACAAAGCAGTTTCCATGTCATCATACAGAGACTGGGCGACTTCGTTCCGCCCTGGCGGTTTATGTAAGTCACAACTGTTGAGTTGTCTGAACGAATAAGAACAATCTTGCCCTGAACTTTCTGTAAGAAATGTTCCAGGCCCAGGACTACTGCTCTTAGCTCCAGTAGATTTATATGTTCCTGTGACTGTTCCAGATTCCAAAGCCCTGATATCGTGGATTCTTCCAGGCAAGCTCCCCAGCCCTCCATCGATGCATCTGTATACACAGTCACCTGAGGGTGGGGAGGGGTTAGCAAAACCCCCGGTAAGAGATTCTCTGTATTCAACCACCATTGCAGGTGGTGAATCAGAGGCGCCAACACTGACACATTCGAGTCCAGCGAACCTGTACTCTGGGTCCATTGTGTCATGAGAAACAACTGGATCGGCCGCCTGCGTAAGGCGGCCTGAGGAATGACTGGTTCCAACGAAACCATCAACCCCAGCATTCTCAAGTAAACCCGTGCCAGGACATGACGACTGTCGCACACTGACTGAATCAACGAGATGAGTATTTGAACTCTCTCCTGAGTAGGATAAACATATCCTGTCTCCAGATCGAAGAACATCCCCAGGTAAACAAACTTCTGGGATGGAGTCAGCTCTGATTTTGGGAAATTGATCATCCAGCCCAAGTCTGTGAGAATTTTCAAAACAATCTCCAGATTGGCGGACAAACTTTCCCGGGTGTGCGCTTTCAACAGCCAGTCGTCTATGTACGTGTGGACTGCTATGCTTCTCCTGCGGAGGTATGCTGTGATCGCAAGAACCACACGGGTGAAAACCCGAGGAGCCGTGGAAATTCCGAAGGGCAACACCCTGAATTCCCACTGTCTGCCCTGGAATGCAAATCTCAGGAAGCGACAGAAACTCCTGTGGATGGGGATGTGGAAATAAGCGTCCTTCAAATCTATCGACGCCGTCCACATCCCCCTCTCCAACCCCGCCAACACCGAGCGCACCGTTTCCATCTTGAAACTGGGCGTCTCGATGAACTTGTTCAATGGCTTGAGGTTGAGAATCGGTCTCCACCCACCGGTGCGTTTTGTTACCAAGAACAGGGTTGAATAGAAGCCCGGACACCTTTGTGCCGGCTGAATAGCTCCTTTTTGTACGAGGGAATTTATCTCCTCCTCGATACACAACCTTTGATCTGGATCTCTCGGAATGGGAGTCCAGACTGGCACCAGAGACAGTCGCGACGGCGGGCCTGTCATCCACTCTGGATGATACCCCACGGAAAGCCATCGCAAGACTAAACGGTCCTGAGTTAACCGTTCCCACTCTTGCATGTGGTCGGCTAGCCGGCCTCCCACCGGTCCACCTAGGGACCGCGGTGGACACAAGGCATGCAAGAGCGGCACTGTCTCCGTCGCCATACACACCGGCGTGGTCCTTACCGCGGTAAGCGCCCTGTCAGGAACGATAACCACGCCCAGATCCTCGCGCGACCCGCCCCGCCCCGCGCGCACCTCGGTGCACGGGCGGCTGCCTGGCTGACGGCGGCTGAGGAGCCTGCGCCCCCCTCACTGCTGGCCGAATCGCACGCGGCCGAGGCCGGCGCTGCGACGGCGGCTGGCCTCTGACTTGGCCAGCACCACCTCGAGCCTGCAGGGGACGATACGCAGGGGCCGCGGCGCGAACGTTAGCACGACGCAGTACCTCAAACTGTTCGCGCAGCGCCCTCTGGTTATTCACCAGGGTGACCGTCTCCTGGAGGTGGCGACATCCCTCACCTCCAAAAAGACCAGGACCCGTCATAGGCGTACGGAGTAGCCTATTATACAGGTCCTGAGACGGGCACAGATTGTCCAGGGCAAATGTGCGTCTTGCCCTGACACTCCTGGTCACCGCCCGCGTCATACAGTCCAGCGCCAGGTTAATACCATCCTGGATGGTTCGCTGGACCGCGAGCGGGCCTGGCTGGCGCGACGCGGATGCCGTTACTACCCCCTGTAACAGCTGGGAGACGTGGGACAGAGCGGCAATCGAAGCCCTCCCACTCTCCTCCGCATCACGCAACGCGGTATTCGCCGAACGCAACGCGTTCGCGCACAAGACCCCCGCGTCAGAACGAGATCCTGGCCGCGTATCCTCACCCAAAGCCGCGCGGTCATCCACGCTGGGCTTGGGTACCACACCGTACCGCTGGTAGTCCAGGGGCACGATGCGACAACGCCTGGCCACCTCGCGAGGGGCCTTCGCGAGACGTCCACTCGTGTTAATGGACGCCTCCGCCGCCTTGAACATGTCAACGACATGCTCCGCCAGCGGCAGAGAAGGCATAGCGTTAGCAGTTGGTTTCCCAGCTAACCACGGCGTGTGAACACGGTGGCTAGCCGACTGCTCCACGGGCAGATCAGGCCTAACGCTCACCAACCACTGGCAAGCGTCATACCAATCCTCCTCCGTGGCTAACTGCGAGCGCTCTACAAGACGGGGTCCTTCGTCTTCCTCCTGAGCGCAAGCAGTAGAGCTTGACGGCGGGTACGCTGATACACCTGGCAAGCCAGGGAAAACATGCGGGCCTGACAGCACCGGCATGAGAATATCACTGGTTTGACCAGGAGCAGGCACCGCGGTAGAGCGCGGGGTATATATAGCCCTACCACGGGCCCGGCCAGCACCAGCTACACTCTCGGCAAGCCGAGGTATGCGGTACCGCTGGCCATCAGCAGCGCCCTGGGCCACCACCTGAACCGCGGACCTTACTCCAGGGTGAGTAATACCGTGGAAAAAAGCGCCTGTATTCCCCGCGAGGGGTGCACAAACGTCTTCATCCATGTCCGCGTCGTCAGACGGCGACCCTAGCAGGTAATCCTCATCACCCTGGTCAGAAAGATTAGACCCCGGGTCAGCAAAGAGAGCTAACCCGGGCTGACCAGGAACGGTGCCATAGGAGGTACTGGCCACCGCGGCGTGCGGATACCCCTGGACTGATAAGCAGCCAGCGGGTTCCAGCGACAACCGTCCACGGTCCCCTATCGGCGCGGCAATAAGCCTGCTGCCAGGGCCGTGGAACGCCCCCTCTAATGGGGCCACCTCTGAATCGTCGGACAACGGAAGCGGACTAAGGAAAATCGATCCAGAGGCGGGGATTACCTGCTCCGAAGCCGATGATGAGGACAATAAAGGATCTGGTCCAGGAAGCATGCCACGAAGCAACCCTGGAACCAAATCTTTTATTGTCCTCTTCATCTCTCCCAACATCTCGGTCCGGAAGGTCTCCATATCCACCGCGGACGAGACCTTCCCCTTACCCTTCTTACTTACAACCTCTCGTTTCCGCTTCTTCTTCTTCTCCTCCACTACCACCTTGTCCGTCGCCTGTAAGCAGCACAAGAATTCGGACATTAACTCGCCCCCCCAGTGCTTACATATGTCACAATTAATCAATGGACCACAAGGGCTACATCGATAACACAGATGCGGCCAGAACTTCACATGCATAAAACGTCCACAGGACGCGCAACCCGGTCCCTGAAACAGGGCAAAGGACAAGGAGTATGAGCAACTAGTTAAGCTTAGAAACTCAATCCAACTCAAGGAGAAGGAAAACGATCATAAAGATCAATATACATCAAAAACCAGCCTAGCGCTTGAATTGCTAATAAATACATAGCCAGCTGATTATGACGTCATTAATCCCGTGACAGGAAAAATTCGATCCCAACAAAACATCCAAGTGCAAAGACGAATTGTATGCTGAATGGATAAGTTGACTACACAACCATCAGATACATATAGATAACTCTTTACTGGCAAAAATGTTAATTATCTCCCTTTGATTGTTTACAATAATTAACATCACCACATTATCAATAACTAGATACCTGACACTTTGTATAGACAAACCATCCAACGTGACGAACCGGAAACTCCACCATCAGCACGCCTCTTAACTCTCTCCACCTCATGGGGAAGGAATTGGAACAAGAGGGCAAAGTGAGAAGACCTTTATACCAGGCCTCCAACTCACTGGGCATAATTTTTCATTTGGTTAGATAACCTAACAGTGTTAGTAGGAAATGGAACCATGGTGGAGAGAATACTAATTCTCTGGTACTGTGACGTCACAACCTAGCGTCATACAGACCTGTGGACAGAAACAGAAAGAGAAATTAGTCCTAGGTAGCACCGAGTTGACCTAAACCAACTAACTAAGGCGCTTATCACGGTAAACGCGAGTCCCGGAAACACAATACACCGGGAAGAAAACTCGCTAATTTTACTAGAAGTCACCTGATTTAAAGGTCCTCCGTCCTCCTGTGGCGACGTATTCCTATCCGCCATCCAAAAAAGTGACTAACACTCCAAACAAACACCACTTAAACAGTTTAAGAGAGCGAAAAAGCTATTGAACAAAAAAACATGTGTGATCTCTTTGCCAATAATCTAGCAAAGAGGAAGTGCTAGTCTGCGCATGCGCGGTGGTGGGGCTGGCATCCGCCAGACTACGCTCTGACTCCCTGCCCAGTAGGGGCACCTAACTGTTTTAAATCTGAGTGTTTATTGAGTGAAAGCCAATATTTAGCAATATCAAAAGTATTAGGGAGGTAAGTATACTCTTGAAGTGAAATGGTGCAGATGCCATGGTGAGATGACAGTTCAGGCAGGATAATGTGTGGTGGTGCAGATGCCATGGTGAGATGACAGTACAAGCAGGATAATGTGTGGTGGTGCAGATGCCATTGTGAGATGACAGTTCAAGCAGGATAATGTGTACTGATGCAGATGCCATGGTGAAATGACAGTACAAGCAGGAAAAATGTGTGATGGTGCAGATGCCATGGTGAGATGACAGTACACGCAGGATAATGTGTGGTGGTACAGATGCCATGGTGAGATGACAGTACAAGCAGGATAATGTGGTGGTGCAGATGCCATGGTGAGATGACAGTACAAGCAGGATAATGTGTGGTGGTGCAGATGCCATGGTGAGATGACAGTTCAAGAAGGATAATGTGTGGTGGTGCAGATGCCATGGTGAGATGACAGTACAAGCAGGATAATGTGTGATGGTGCAGATGCCATGGTGAGATGACAGTACAGGCAGGATAATGTGATGGTGCAGATGCCATGGTGAGATGACAGTTTAAGCAGGATAATGTGTGGTGATGCAGATGCCATGATGAGATGACAGTTCAAGCAGGATAATGTGTGGTGGTGCAGATGGCATGGTGAGATGACAGTACAAGCAGGATAATGTGTGGTGGTGCAGATGCCATGGTGAGATGAGAGTACAAGCAGGATAATGTGTGGAGATGCAGATGCCATGGTGATATGACAGTACAAACAGGATAATGTGTGGTGGTGCAGATGCCATGGTGAGATGACAGTACAAGCAGGATAATGTGTGCTGATGCAGATGCCATGGTGAGATGAGAGTACAAGCAGGATAATGTGTGGAGATGCAGATGCCATGGTGATATGAGAGTACAAACAGGATAATGTGTGCTGATGGAGATGCCATGGTGACATGACAGTACACGCAGGATAATGTGTGGTGGTGCAGATGCCATGGTGAGATGACAGTACAAGCAGGATAATGTGTGGTGGTGCAAATGCCATGGTGAGATGACAGTTCAAGAAGGATAATGTGTGGTGGTGCAGATGCCATGGTGAGATGACAGTACAAGCAGGATAATGTGTGATGGTGCAGATGCCATGGTGAGATGACAGTACAGGCAGGATAATGTGATGGTGCAGATGCCATGGTGAGATGACAGTTTAAGCAGGATAATGTGTGGTGATGCAGATGCCATGATGAGATGACAGTTCAAGCAGGATAATGTGTGGTGGTGCAGATGGCATGGTGAGATGACAGTACAAGCAGGATAATGTGTGGTGGTGCAGATGCCATGGTGAGATGAGAGTACAAGCAGGATAATGTGTGGAGATGCAGATGCCATGGTGATATGACAGTACAAACAGGATAATGTGTGGTGGTGCAGATGCCATGGTGAGATGACAGTACAAGCAGGATAATGTGTGCTGATGCAGATGCCATGGTGAGATGAGAGTACAAGCAGGATAATGTGTGGAGATGCAGATGCCATGGTGATATGAGAGTACAAACAGGATAATGTGTGCTGATGCAGATGCCATGGTGACATGACAGTACACGCAGGATAATGTGTGGTGGTGCAGATGCCATGGTGAGATGACAGTACAAGCAGGATAATGTGTGGTGGTGCAAATGCCATGGTGAGATGACAGTTCAAGAAGGATAATGTGTGGTGGTGCAGATGCCATGGTGAGATGACAGTACAAGCAGGATAATGTGTGATGGTGCAGATGCCATGGTGAGATGACAGTACAGGCAGGATAATGTGATGGTGCAGATGCCATGGTGAGATGACAGTTTAAGCAGGATAATGTGTGGTGATGCAGATGCCATGATGAGATGAGAGTACAAGCAGGATAATGTGTGGTGGTGCAGATGCCATGGTGAGATGACAGTTCAGGCAGGATAATGTGTGATGGTGCAGATGCCATGGTGAGATGACAGTTCAGGCAGGATAATGTGTGGTGGTGCAGATGCCATGGTGAGATGATAGTACAGGCAGGATAATGTGTGCTGATGCAGATGCCATGGTGACATGACAGAACACGCAGGATAATGTGTGGTGGTGCAGATACCATGGTGAGATGACAGTTCAGGCAGATTTATGTGTGGTGGTGCAGATGCCATGGTGAGATGACAGTACAGGCAGGATAATGTGATGGTGCAGATGCCATGGTGAGATGACAGTTTAAGCAGGATAATGTGTGGTGATGCAGATGCCATGGTGAGATGACAGTTCAAGCAGGATAATGTGTGGTGGTGCAGATGCCATGGTGAGATGACAGTACAAGCAGGATAATGTGTGGTCGTGCAGATGCCATGGTGAGATGACAGTACAAGCAGGATAGTGTGTGATGGTGCAGATGCCATGGTGAGATGACAGTACAAGCAGGATAATGTGTGGTGGTGCAGATGCCATGGTGAGATGACAGTACAAGCAGGATTATGTGTGGTGGTGCAGATGCCATGGTGAGATGACAGTACAAGCAGGATAATGTGTGGTGATGCAGATGCCATGGTGAGATGACAGTACAAGCATGATAATGTGGTGGTGCAGATGCCATGGTGAGATGACAGTACAAGCAGGATAATGTGTGGTAGTGCAGATGCCATGGTGAGATGACAGTACAAGCAGGATAATGTGTGGTGGTGCAGATGCCATGGTGACATGACAGTTCAAGCAGGATAATGTGTGGTGGTGCAGATGCCATGGTGAG